>CM045762.1:82332839-82932839 GCA_025200525.1 Camellia lanceoleosa | reverse complement strand
GGATAGGGATACAAGAATACTTTGCCTCAAGAAAGGTATGAAAAGTGTAGAACCAGGGAGTGGGAGTATTGCTTGAATATGCTCCATATTTCGAGGTCTGTCAACTTCAGATGAAACTGAAATAGTCCTTATTGAAGGAGAAGGCAGAGTAGTTATTGCTGCAAAAGAAGAAATACAAAGCAATGTTAAGTTTCACTATCAAGAACTTGAGAAAGGAAATTAGAGACACGAAAGGAAATTACTGGTTTCAGAGGTGGTAACAGTGGTTGGAAAGTTGCGAAGGGTATAATGTTCAGCAGTTTGTTGTTTCCTTGCAGCTTCTCTTTGGAGTTCATTAGCAGTAGCAGCAGCTTCATCCCTAAGCATTTGTTGTTGCCTCATCTTCTCAGCCCTCTAGAACACGATGATTTCTTTAGAATGTTCCGCTTCCACTGCTTTAATAGATACTTCGTGAATAGGGTCCCCAGTGAAATCAGAGAGAAAGACTGTCATTTTCTTCTTCCTTTTTAAAGGAGCCTCTTGCTCTTTTTCTGCTTCCTCTTCCTTCACGTGAGTCTCAAGTACCTTTTCCTCAGGATCATGCAAAAGTTTCCTTTTCCTTTGTTGCTTCTGCTTGCTCTTAAGGAGATTTAAAGCTTGAGCTCTTTGAAGAGAGTCTCCTTGTGATTCGTTTACACCACCTACACCAAAGAAAGAACTATAAGTAAAAGGCAAAGGTGTCATAAAAGGAGAAAAGAAAAGAAGCAGCATTGCATACTTTTCTTTGAAGTAGCTCGAGTAACTCTAAGAGGAGTTGAGGCAGCAGAAGCAGACTTTGTAGTAACCAAGGTAGGAATTGGGACGGCATGAGCAGTGGAGGAAGTAACCGCTCGAGTGCCTTTAGACTTGGCTTAAGGCATGTCTAGTACTATTAATAGATCTTGAGAAGGAATGGCCAAGTGCACTTCCATATTGGCTATCCACCAGTTCTGATACCTTTTTAATATATTGCTTTGAGGTATGAAGGGTTGGTACTCAAATTCAATTAGATCTTGGATAAATTTGGAAGTTGCTTCTTTCAATCTGGCTCTTCGAATCTTCAAATCTCTGCTGGTAAGGCTTAAATTAGACTGACTGCAGAGAGGGATAGGGACCTTGTCATGACCCTAACTCGTCCCCATGGGTTAAGGACATAATCGACCAGTAATCAAGGGATTACCTACGGCCTCAAACCAAACCAGACGTAACTCATCAGAGTAAATGGGCCAAATGAAAGCAAATTTAAAACTTTGTCCATAGAGCTATGCTTACATGGCAAATCATAACAATCCATATACATACATGTTAATAACTCACATCAGAATATGCAATAACACAAGGTTCTGTATATACAGGATCATTTCAAGTCTAAGCCAGCCAATCAAAACTATACAACTGTAAAATCCAAAGTTCTCGCCAACATGACAAAATATAGCAAAATGACAAAAGGGCGAAAACAAGTCTCGTGCGTGAGACATATGGGCTGACTCTCCAAAACCTGGGCTATTTCGTACAAACTTCACTGAGGCTGGGTTTGGACCTCCCTTGGCTCACCTACAGACACATGAATGAGCGTAAGCGAAAGCCTAGTGAATAATATCAAATAAAGAAGATACATGAACAGTATTTAGAACAACATACAACAGACGGCCTTGGGCCCAAATTCATATTTCCATATAGTATGAATCATATATATATATATCGAGTAACTGCGGTTCCAAACACATCAGACGGCCTCGGGCCCAATCTATTCATGTCAGACTGGCCTTTAGCCCATTCATTCTTTCATTCATGTCAGACTGGTCTTTAGCCCATTCATTCTTTCATTTATGTCAGACTTGCCTTTGGCCCATTCGTTCTTTCATTCATGTCAAACTAGCCTTTGGCCCATTCATTTCCATTCATTTTTTCATTCATGTCAAACTGGCCTTTGGCCCATTCGTTCTTTCATTCATGTCAAACTGGCCTTTGCCCATTCGTTCTTTCATTCATGTCAAATTGGCCTTTGGCCCATTCATTCCTTCATTCATGTCAAACTGGCCTTTGACCTATTCATTCTTTCATAGCAAACATTTGTCCACAATTCAAATTAACGAGCTTATAAGACGTATATGGAAATAAGCAGTTGGACAAATAACATACTCCAGAACATCTTTATTAAGATATTACTCACAGTGTTCTGCCAGCGGATTCGCCCTAGAGCTTGACCCTACACATTGCATAAGACATATGGGTCACAAACAATCCAATCCGTTCTTAATTCATACATCCCTCTTAGGCTTCTTTCTTATTCTTTTGATTTATTCATAATGCTCAATGCATGCCTAAGAGTTCTTGGAAGTAAAAGAAAACGAAAAGTGAAACACAAAACACCTTAACAAATTTTCTGAAATAGGGGTCCCCGCTCGAGCGTGGACTTTCCAGCTCGAGCGGACCCATTAGGTCTGCAAAAGTACTGGTTGCCTTGTTTCTATGCTCGAGCGTGAACTCGGACGTTCGAGTTGAAAGTCATTCTACATTTCGCTCGAGCGTGAACTTCCCCGCTCGAGCGGACATCCATGTTTGCAAAAAGTTTTGAGAGCTCGTATTTTACGCTCGAGCGGCTATTCCCACGCTCGAGCAGACTTCAAGAATTCTGGGTTTTCCAAAACTTGTTCTTGAGCTCAAATTCGACATTCAAAGGTTCCAAAGCTCATGATTTGGGTTCAAAACATGCAAATCCATCACACTAATGAGAATAAAAGAGTATGACACCAAATTGCTCAAAATCATCATCTAATTCTCAAATTATCCAACATTTCCTTTGTATAATCAAAACTCATGCATTCAATTTCATACCAAATTCATATCTCTATCAATTCAACATGCATGTTAGTCTTTGACCCCAATTCCATTTCAAATGGCACTAATGATGCTCATAACCATGAAAAACAACAAAACCATGCTTGCATGTATGCTTTAACACTCATTTTCCCATATTCAACTTAATACATGCTGGATTATGCAAAATCATGGTGATCATATACATGCATCTGCAAATTAACTTCAATTTCACCAATTATAACACCATTCTTGTTCTTGATCACATATTCTCTTTGAATTTACATGATTACAAACTCAAACCCATGAATTAAGGGTTGATTACTCACCTAGGAGCCTCAATTCCTGAGTATGGCTTCCAAATTCACAAGTCTTGAGCCAAAATGCACCAAGATGTCTTCTCTCTCTCTCAAAGTCGGTTCTCTCTCCCTCTAGAGAGTTGATTTCAGCCAAAATGACTTAAAGAGGAGGAATTAAGTGTAATAAGGCCCTTATATATATGTGTCTAATCAAATTTGATTAAGGCTGAGCAATTGAGCTTAAATTAATCGTTCTGAATCTAATTATTTTGATCCAAATCAATTTTTAATTAAATTTCACTATAGACTCTAAAAATTACGCTAATCACAATAGCGTAGTCAATTTCAGTTTCTGTGGCCGATAAGGCCTTCAATTTAAATTCCGAAGCAAATAATCAAACAGATTTTCCTACAATGAATAGATAGAAATTCAAAACCACATATATTCATATAAATGGCACACAAAATCACATCAAACACATAACCACAATCATAATGAAGATTAATTAGCATGATACGGACCAAGGTTATCACAGACCTCTTGTGAGAGTCCAAATTGCCTAGCAAATTGGACAGGACAATAGGGCTCAGAGATGCACTTATAAGCTCTAGGGTTCATAGTACCAATGAACAGTTCCCTAGGGAACAAAATAGAGGCCCACATGTTTTTGTGCTGGGGCGTAGAACAGGATCTATCACTTAAAAAGGTCCTTAACCAGGCTGAGCCAATATTGGTAGCTTTGAAGAGGCGGAAAGTGTGAGAAGAAGGGGAAGCTGGGAGTTGGTGAAAGAAAGAAAAGTAGAAGGCGAAGTTGGAAGGATAAAGTGAAACATTGGCTAACTTTATACCATGAGTTGTAGGGTTTGGCTCCAAAACCTTTAAGTATTTAGACTGCAAATCAGTGAAGTATGCAAAAAGCCAAAGTTGGAGTATCCAAAATGGGCCTCCTTGATTGGCATCCAAGGGTTTTTCACAAAAAAAGCGAACAAGCTCTATAAACATGACCCAAAACGTATGAAGCTAAGGCCACATTTCTTTGTAAAACAAGAGATTTAGCAAGAAGGGCAAATTCAGGCATGATCCTCTAAGAAGAGGTACAGAAAAGAAATTTGCAAAGCCAATATAATAAAAATAAATAAATAAATAAAGAGAAAAATTCCCTATCAGTCATAGGGACTTCTCTTTTGTTCACAACCTTGACAAAGTCACTATAGGATGAGTTCAGAGGGAGGAGAGAAAAAGGAGTTTTAAGGTCAGGATAATCTGGACCAATGGGGGTACCAATAGGGGGATAATCCTAACAGATAACAGGTATCAAGGACAGTAAGAGCCATCATCCCACATCTAAATTGAAAGAAATTGAAAACAGAATTCCAAAAACAAAGAGCAGCAGGTATTAAAAATGGATCCTCTAAAATAGTGAATCTGGACAATTGAAGGACATCGAAAAGGCAAAGCTCCTGAAGATCTAGTGTCTTATCAGAGATGACCCGATCATACCATTCCTCCCACTCTGGTTTTACTGTGGGCCAATAGCGATGGGGTCGGTTCATTCTCCAACTTCCCCAATCAAGACCGCCTTCATAAAGGAGGCAATGATCTTCCAGACATGGATACATAGCTGGAAGCTCAGTGGCAATCTCCTTAAAAATGGGCCCAAGCACGTATTCTTGTTGTTCATGGTGACGGGGAATGAAAATGCGCCCGTCAATAGCACTTTTCTCACCAGCCTTGTATTTCTCACACTCTTCATCAATGATCCTTTTTAAGGCTAAAGACGGACTCACACGTTCCACAACCGATATTTTCAAGGAGGAAGAAGCCATTGACAAGAGTTTTTTCAAAAGACAAAGTTAGGAAAGAGGGTAAGGGAAAAAGGAAGTTAATAGAGATGAAGGGTTGGTGTGTTAGGCAAACAAGTGAATTGGAAGCACGAAATAAAAGGGTTTTAAAACTTTTCTGTCTGAAAAATACCTAATCATTTTAAGTGGGTAGAATTCATAAAGAAGTGCTAAAGGTATTGATGCGAAAAGTTTCTCTCAATGTTGATAATTTGGGAGGGAAACGTAACTCAAATACTAATATTGGCTTTGAAATCAAATGTTTGACTTCAAAGCCAAGGTTTGGCGCCAAAATCAAGTGACAAACAGCTTCGAAAGCAAGAAGTTGACTTCGAAGCACATTTCACACCTAAGAGTACAGGAGTGCCCAGGTATTTGTTTACTTCAAAAGGATTAAAGACCTGCTTTTGGGTTTCTTGGTGAAAGTAAAATCCATTGAAGTGAGGTTTGAAATACCCTGTGGTTAGAATTTTTTTATTCTGCACTTCGAAGTGACGTAAAACCAATAGTTGGTTAAGTAGTATACAAAAGGAATCACTCTGTTAGAATAAAACAGTGCAGTCCTTAAAGGAAGTTTCCATACTTCGAAAAATATAGACTGTTTGTTCGAAGCAAAAATAGTTGATTCGAAACTGTTGATTGTATTAACCATATGATTGAGAAAGAAGACCTAAGGCAGAGGTTGTCAATTACACTCCATATATTGGTAAAGTTCAAATAAGATCTTCAGTATTCCATTGATAATGTTTAAATCAGGTTTCAAAGGACAAAATTGGTGAATTCGAAGCTCTAATTTTCTTTATTTTGGATAAATATAATGAAATCAGACCATGCCGAATAAAGAAAGAAAAGCCTAGCTTTATTAAGGTAAAAGTAATTACATCAGAAAGCCCTTTTGGTTACATATTCAATTTCATATAAATAAAGAATAGAGAAAATGATAAGGTCATGGAACTTGTTCCAACAATGGTCAATGAATTTCTGTTCCTTTTTTATTCTATCTTCTATCTTTTCCAAGCCAGGTTACTGAAGCTGATATGCTCTTATTTGATGAAAAGTTGTTCGGCTTTTATTTCGAACTCTGTTTTCTTCAATCGTTGTTCTATCTCATCCATATCCAAGTCATCCCAGTATGCAGAGTCTTTATTCTTGAAGTCATTATACTCATCAATAAGGTTCTTTGCTTCATACTGGGTGTGAATTCGACGGGCTGAGATGTTGTCCAAAGATTGAGTGGTGGACACAAAAGTTTGGTGCCAATGAAGAAGCAGTGGTAGTTGATCCAAAAACATCTAAAGCTCTGCTTGAGTAATAGGATTTAGGACATGACTTCGACTCATAATGTCATAAGCCCATCTAAGGTTCTTAAGAGGAACATCACCCTCAAGAACATTGAAGGACAAGTGAGAAAAAAACCACAAGCAGAAGCTGAGCTTGATATCACTCAAATATATTGAGAGAAGTTAGAGGTTGATAAGAAGGAAGAAACTGATTCTCAAAGAGAGTAAGTCTCAGTTCTTCCACCCAATGTGGGTTTTGTGGAAAAGGAGGTGCAGGAGGATCTATCTCGAAAGACGGATGGAACTGGGGGTTGTTTATGTAGTCAAACCAGTCATAAGAGCAAAATTTTGCCCTCTGGGCTAAGAATGGTGGGCTGTACCCTTGTGCTTCCTCTGGACGACGAGTGGCTTGCATAATCTTCGTAGGCATGGAGGACGTGTACCATGCTATGAGTAAATTATCTTCCAAACTGCATCGGCGATCGATGGATACATATGGGTAAACCACCGAGCTCTGAACGAAAGGAGGGAAAGATGAAAGATCAGCGAATTCGATGAAGTGATGATTAATATGCTCTCTTAACTTGGATTCCTCAGGTTCTGGCCAGCCTCCCCAGCCAAAAGCCTTAGAAGAAGAAGAAGAAGTTGCAGCCTCATTCCACACAGAAGGTTTTTGGTTAGAAGAAGTGCTTCCAATATCCATATTTGCAAAGTTTTGGGCTAGAGAATTATGAATAGTAGGTTCGTAATCCAAAGGTCGATAGTTTACAAAAGCTTCCATGACTTGAATATAGGGAGATGGATAAAAGTGGCTAATAAATGCATGAAAATTCTTTCGAGGGCAAACATTATTATCTAACAACTCCATATGCTCGATCTATGTCAAAACAAGTTTGTTTGGCCATGCAAGCTATATCAGACCTTTTGAATGCTCAGATAATGGGAAATGTTCAAGGTGTGGAAAAGAATTTAATGCAGGCAGTTGCAGTTCTAAGAAGATATGAAACCCATGCATGTCCTAGGATGTGGGTGAATTTTTTTTTTTTTTTTTTTTTTTTTGATCCACTAATATCACCAAGTATTAGGTATATTAGTGTGCGGGGTAATGTTGGCTGTATAAATTGTACAAGCCAATCACAATTCAACACGTGGCATGAGAAGGGCAATTTAGGAAAGTAATATAAATTGCCAACCACAGTCAGACATGTGTCAACCCATATTGATAATAATGGGTCTGCGTAGCACTGGAATGATTGAGGGATATAAGGTGATGTGGCCTAACGGCTACTCACAAGGTTCAAATTCAAAATCAGGAGGCATGCCTAACTACAAATATGGCGTAGTGGAGCTATCTGTGAGAGAGCATGATTAGCGATCATGAAGGGAAGTTTCGACGATTAAAAGTCCATTTCGACAGTTACCATTGAGAATTATAAATAGCAAAGAGGGCCCCAGAAAGAAAGATCCAGACTCAGATCCAGAAACCAGTGTTTATCTACTTTATTTTCCTTCTAGTTTTTACATTTTTTGTTCTTTACATTTTTGCACTTCAAATTCTTGTATTGCACTTTATTCATAGGAGTAGTTTCAAGTATCTTGTTGCTGTAAACCTCTACGAGACTGGATCAGATCATTGTAAGTTTTTCATTTTTACTTAATGAAATGCTACAATTATTCTTCATTTAATTATTGTTTACCAAATTCTCCTAAACAAGCCACCAGTAAAAGTCCTCTTCAATGAGGCTGAAAGAACTGAAACATAATCGTCTGATAATTGGTTGGCAATTAATATTCTGTAAGGATTGATTGATCCTTGCTGGCATGCTTAAAATTACAATACTAACCTTCGAAAGCCAAAAAAGCCAACAGTTTTATTGTGCAGGTCAGTAAACACTTGATGGATACATAGAGGGGACTTGGGCAAAGGTCAGTTTTGGTGATCTCTTCAAGGATGAAAGAGGAATGTAGGTCTTCGACTACTAAGGCAAGTTGGATAAGACTTACCAATTTGGATGCCAAGTTATGGGTAATTTACCGTGGCCTCACCACCATCCTGAAAGAAGGATGGAAAGAGATAAAGATTGAGAATAAAGATTGAGACGGGTTGCAAGGAAGCAATGGGTTTGATTAAAAAAGACCAACAACAGAATTGCACCTATTAGAGCATTGGTGTAGTGGGGACATAATTTTTGAGTTGTCCACCTGGCTTAAGTGATTAACCGAGATGCCATGTGGGTGATTTCTGATTGACTGAGGTGTAGTCAGACCACATTGTGTCGGAATGAGAGATTAAAGTCTTAGATGGAGACAAGCTCTCTATTTGGATGAGTGATGACTCTTGAAAGAGTTAATTTTAGTCTGAATTGGAGGAGTACTTAATAAGTGATAAGGGCACTAATAATTATAAGGCACCCTTGTGTGTCAAAGTACGTTTATTTTAGAATTATTTGTTTAGCCGATATCTTTGAGAGATTGTTTACAGACTTGATCGTCACAGTACTCCACGTAAATGACCCACCGGTCTTGCTTCTTTCTGTCTACAGGTGTTAAACTTTTTTATTCTTGCACGTACTCCTCTCAGCCTACAGTTAGTCAGCCCACTCTAATTTCTTTCTAAATTTTGGTGTTCTCAAAGTAAGTCACCATTAAAATGGGCAGAAGATATATAAGAACCACCAAAAATGTGGTAGAATGATTTAACTTAGTGAAGCAGTTTGCCTTTGGTGATATCGGATTGGATGGTACTGTTCGGTCCGTGGGAACCCATAAGTCCTGTTTTGATAATCCAAACCGTTCAATATATAGAACTCATTGAGTATTATATGCTTATAAAAAATCACGTTGATCGGATATTGATAGCTATGTGATCAATTCCGTTTTGTATAAACAAAATGGATGGTAAACAAATTAACAATTGACCAAAAATGGATCTAACGAGATAGCTATCGATATCCGATCAACGTGATTTTTTACAAGCATATAATACTTGACGAGTTATACACATTGAACGGTTTAGATTTTCAAAATGGAACCCATGATGGGCCCTCACGGGCCGAACAACACTGTCCAGTTGAAGAGATCGAACTGGAGGCAAACTGCTTCCTTAACTTAAAACATAATCCCTCCATTGGACATAACTTGTCCTCGCAAGGTTGTGTTTGGTTGGAAGACTTCATGAGAAAAATGAAAAGGGAATAAAAAAAACACGATCTCATTTTTTGTTTAATTATAATGAAAAAACAGAGAAAAACAAAGTAAAAATGCAATCTTATTATATAAGGCGAATTACACTAACGGTTCTTATAGTTTGAGACTTGTGTCACTTTGGTTCTTAACTATTCAATTGTGACACATTTGACCATAAATTTTGAATTTTATTCTAAATAAGGACAATTAAAAATACTATTACTTAATTTCAAGGACAAAATCGTCAATTTGATCAAATATAAATTAATTTGATAAAAATAAATGTCAAAAAAATATTTTTGAATTTTTAAAAATTATTTCTACATACTAAAGATAAAATTATAAAGAATTGATAAATCTTTTAGACATTTATTTATTTATTTATTTTACCAAATTTATTTTTATTATGTATTTAGGTGATGATCATATAATGGATAGTTGTTTTTATTTTCATTTAATTAGTTTCTATTTTTTCAAAAGTCAAATATGACGACAATTTGACATCATTATTAAACTAATTCATTAAATCAAAAAAATCCAAAACTAAAAACATTTCATATATTGAATATATTGATTACACATTAAAATACGAACAACCACTCATTATATGATTATCATCTAAATACATAATAAAAATTAATTTGGTAAAAAAATAAATAAATGTCTAAAAGATTTATCAATTTTATATAATTTTATTTTTTTGTAGGTAGAAATAATTTTTAAAAATTTAAAAATATTCTTTTGACATTTATTTTTATCAAATTAATTTATATTATATCAAATTGACGCTTTTGCCCATAAAATTAAACAATGTATCTTCAATTGTCCTTAAAATCATATTTAAATTCAAGATTAAATATATTACAATTAAGAAGCCAAAAATTAAAATGATACAGATCTCAAACTAATAATTCACCTTATTTAATATCTTTTTAGGTTCACTTCGACTATTTTCTTATACAAGACCAACCCTAAACCGGAAAGGCTCTGCCACAGGTTGGCGTATGCCACTAATTGCAGTGAACACACGATATTCTTAGTAAAAGGCGAAAGAATAGATCGTTTTGGGCTCGTCGTACGACTGCTGTCTTTCTGCTCATTGCCTCAGCTCTCTTTTCAACTAAGTTCGTGGGCTCTCTATTTCATCTCCTACTCGATGTGGGACTAAAAAAGTAAGTGCTTTTCACTTCACTTCACACTCTGTGCTTCTTCTTTCACATTCACTATGGATTGGCTAAATTCTAAAGTACCGTTTGGTAACACTTACGTTTTCAGTTTTCTGTTTATATTTACAAAAATTTTAAAAACTCAAATAAAAACTTGTTTGGTAAAATTTTTGATTTATAAATCAGTAGTCTCAGTTTATAAATTTGGCCAAAAAATGAAAATACAAAAAATGTGTTTTCGTTTTGAGTTTTGAGTTTTTTTTTTTTTTTTTACCACCCAACACTAGCCACCACCCGCCACCATTTTCCACCACCACCACCCACTTCCCACCACCCACCTACCACCACCACCCACCACCCACCTATCACCACCACCCACCACCCGCCATCACCACCCATCAGCCACCACCTGCTATCACCACCCACCCTTCGCCGCCGCCGCTACCACTACCCACCACCCACTTGCCATCTACCCGCCACCACCCACCATCCGTCACTACCATCCACTGCCCGCCACACCACCCACCACCTACTTGCCATCACCACTTACCACCCACCTGCCACCACCATCCACCACCTGCCACCCACCACTGCCACCCACCCGCCACCGCCACCACCACCCACTCACATTACCTACCACCCGCCTACGTCTCCCACCCACCCACCACCACCCGCTATCCGCCACGCACCTGCCACCACTCACTGTCACCTATCATTCGCCACTCACCTGCTACCACCATCCTCCACCATCATCACCACCACCACTACCCACTCGTTACCACCCACCACCCGCCACCGTCACCCACCCCCCCACCCACCCACCCGCCACCACTCACCGCCACTCACTTGCCACCACCACCCACCACCCGCCACCACCACCACCACCCACTCGCCACCACCCGCCACCGTCACTGTGAAGCCCCCGAAATATGTATATACTTTTAAGACCCTAATGATGAATTATTTTCTTAAAGCCCCTTGGTTACTTGAATAAATTCGAATCTTGTCGGTTAGCATTACTATTTTATTTATTTATTTATTTATTTTTATCAAAACATGAATTACACTAGTCGGATTAGGTTCCCTAACCTGATTTAATTTAATTCTACCTAAGTAGGGTCCCAATACAAGAAATTAACTCCAAGCCCTCACACTTTATTAAATTCTAAATTTACCCCAAACTAGTACTTGTACCTTATACCTTGAAGTACCATCAATCTTGTAATATATATATATATATATATGTATACACCTTGAGGAATGTGCCTAGGACATAAAATAATTAAAAAAATTCCCTTCACCCTTCCCTATGCCTAGCCTTCCTAGAAGAAAGTGAGAAATCAATTTCCAAGAAACATCATCATGAACTTCTAGGAAAAACCACCAACTTAGTACCTAGACCTAGGGTGCTAATTCCAAAACTACTTCCTTTTTAACTAAGTGTTGCCTAAATCATTGACCAAGCCTCCTAAATCCCTTCCATTTCCTTAGAATCCAAACAAATCCTAACATTTCCATCCATTTCCAACTAAGGGACTTTTTAGACTTTTTGCCTCAAAGGTTTGTCTATAAATACCAACACACCCCCTAGCTTGCAAGCACACATAACACTCTCACCCACACACACATTTCGGTTAGAAAGAGCGAGGAGAGCAAGAGAGAAAGGAGTCTAGAGAAGAAGAGGAAGGGAGAAGAGAGCATTCTTGTGCAAAATTAGCAAGTAAGCCACAACACAACCTTCTCTTTCATTTTCTTTTTCAAATACATATTTCTA
The DNA here is from genome assembly GCA_025200525.1 of Camellia lanceoleosa. Classification (NCBI taxonomy): domain Eukaryota; kingdom Viridiplantae; phylum Streptophyta; class Magnoliopsida; order Ericales; family Theaceae; genus Camellia; species Camellia lanceoleosa. The sequence continues at coordinate 82,920,454 of CM045762.1, read as the reverse complement.
AGGGTTCTAAATAATGTTTTTAGATCTGTTGTTGATGAGTTCTTATGTTAAAAATACTAAGATTTGAGTATTGATTCCATCTCTCTTGTATTTTCCCCTTTTTGGCATAAAACCATCCTCTTTTATTACCAATCTCTCAACTTTCCAAGGCACACTTTCAAGAAAACTTTCTGAGTAAATATATGTTAGTAAGCATGTTTTCTTCACAAAATAAATGAAAACTTTCCTTTGGTGGAACCCTTTTCTTACAAATCTTCATGTTTTGGACATTCTACCTTAGAATCTGTTTTTGCAGCCCATTTTCAAAAATTTCAAAAAAATGTACAAAAATATTCTGGACCTCTATTTTAGGTCAAACCTTCCTTAATGACTTAGCTTTCAACTAGAATTGTTTTCATTGAAAACTTTAAGTGGTTTGCAATAAAATCAAGTTTTTGTAACGGTCGACGGATCTGGATAGATTCTCGACAGCACTGGACTATTTTCTAAATAACTTAAAATCTGGAAAAGTAATCCCATTTCTGAAAAATGTTCTAGAAACTAGATCAAATTCTCTACGAACCATAGGAAGACCAAGTCCGGTGGAAGATCTAAAATAGTCCTTTCATTTTAATCTTGATGTAATGCTAAATCTGGAAAATTTGTTATGCATGGATGTTTTATGCCCTTGTATTCATAAAAATGTTTATTAGCTTGTGATCGTATCTTGGCATGATATTGTATGTGTTATGTTATGTTCTTTATCTTCTTCACCTTATGGATGCATGCTTGTTTGGACATTTTTATCTGGTTAAGTTGTCTAACCTTGATGTAAAATATCTAACTCAACGGGAAACCAAATTGGGAGGGTATTGGGTTTTTGAGCACTTGAGTCTTGAAAAGATGATAATATGTGATATATGGATTGTTGGGATGCGTTCCCTATTCGAAAGTTAAAGTCTTGTGTGAGTGGTTTTCGGAACCCTTGAACGGAGCGGTTGTATTCAGACCCTAGGTAGCTTGGTGTAAGGAGGGATTCGGGCAAGGCCCTATTTTTACCGTCTCTTTTGAGGCCCTGCGATTGGCACTACGCGGTATATAACCGTTGGTAGGCATCCGAGGTTAGTTCTGCAACAAAGCAGCAAAAGAGGGGGCATACCGAATAATCCGCGTCCGATTCTTGTGGTTGGGAGGACGAAATCTCTTTGGGGGATTTCTAGTTTACTAACATCTAACTTAACTCCTTATTTATTTATTTGAATATCATGTTTACTACTTGATGTTATAATTGTGATTGTGTATTGGACTGGGAAAAAGGGACGGGGTGTGTGTGTTTACTGGGCATTCAAAGCTCACGACGTATCATGCCAGGTGACGAAGAGGAACTTATAGCGGGAGACGTCGAACCTGAAACCTTTGAAGACTTTTGACTATCCTAGAAAATTAGAAGTTCTTTTTGGATGCTTTGTAAAGACTCATTTGAAGATTTAAACTCTCTTTTGGGATGTAATGTAATGGAACAAGCTTTTGAGATTAAGGATATTCGTGGTCGTTATGTACTTATGCTTTAATATTTACATATATGAACCTTATCGTTGCTTATGAGACCTTGTGTCAATACTTTTTAAGATCTGTCAAAAGGGTAGTGCGCTGCATAAGAAAGCTGGACTTAGAAGGAAGGCTAATTTGACTCCTCCAGCGATCTAGGATTTTACTGGTTATTGACCATAGGACTCATTAGTGACTCTCCCTTGACTGCAACCAATGGTGTAGAATCGGGGCGTCACAGTCACCCACCCACCACCCACCGTCACCACTTTTCACCACCATTTTTCGCCGCCACTTGCCACCACTTGCCATTTCTCACTTTTTTCTTTTTTTTTAATTTTTTTTAAACATTTTATCAATTACCAAACGCATTTGTAGTTTATGTTTTTTTAAAAATAAACAAAAACCAGTTTATAAAATTTTTGTAAATATAAACTGAAAACGTAAACATTACCAAACACACCCTAAATGATTTCGAGCATGTTTGTTAACACTTAGAAGTTAATTTATGTAACTTATTTTATTACAAAAAAATTGACTAATGATATTTGATTGTAATTTAAGCGAATTCCACTAACAATTCTCGTAATTTAAGACTTCTATCACTTTGATTCTTAATTTTTTAATTGTAATACTTTTGATCTTAAATTTTGAATATTATTCCAAACAAAAGCAATAAAAAATGTTTTCTTTACAAACGGTTCATTTCAAGGAAAAAATTGTCATACAACTTATTTTGTATCAGTTAACATGTATGTTATTTGAAATGTTATGGTATTATTTTTAATGAATAATGTTGGTACTTTCTTAGTTAATTTTTTTTTTTTTTGGTTTAGTTTGATTTTCAAAATCTATTTTTAGAAATTTTTTTCTAAGAAACTCAAAATTAAATTGGTAAAAATAAAATAAAATTAGAAATATATCATTTTTACATACTTTTATCTTTTGAGAGGGTAAAAATATATTTTTTTTAAATTAATATTTTTTATTTTTATTTTCATTAAATTAGTTTCTACTTTTTCAAAAGTCAAACATGACAACAACTTTAATGTCATTATTTAACAAATCCTTTAAATCAAAAAAAAAAAAAAAAATAAAATCAAGAACTAAACACATTTCATATATTAAATATATCGATTACACATTAAAAGTTTAATAACCATCTAGTACATGATATTTATCCAAAAATATCTGTTAACAACAAAAATAACCATTTATTACATGACATTCATCCCAAAACATCAACAAGAACAACCACCCATTATATTATAATCATCCAAACACCAGACTAAAAATTAATTCGGTAAAAATATAAAAATGTAAAAGATTTATCATTTTTATATAATTTTATCTTTGGTGCATAGAAATAATTTTTAAAAAATTTAAAATAACTTTTTGACATTTAATTTTGTTAAACTAGTTTATATTTTATCAAATTGATGCCATTGTCTTTGAAATTGAGCATTTTCCATTTGTAAAGGAAACGATATCTTCAATTGTTCTTATTTGGAACAAGATTCAAAATTCAGAGTCAAATGTATCATAATTAAAATTTTAGAGACCAAAATGATATAAGTCACAAACTATAGGGACCGTTAGTGTAATTCGTACCAGTAATTTTAAATTAGAGTAATGCTAAATTTCATTAAAGAAATATCATGAAAAGTTATATGAAGTTTTAAAAAATAATCTAGTGTGGTAGGTAACCAAAAAAAAAAAAAACCGGTGTACCTTGATGTAAGTATGTTTTAATTTTGAAGGCTTAGGCCTCATTTGAAAATATGCTATTTTAGTAATTTTTTGACTCTTTACCAAAAGATATACAGAAAAGTAGAGAGAGTAATGTGATAACTTATAGTAATTTTTTGATTTTTTGATTAAGATAGCTACTCGCCAAACAAGACCTTAGTTTGCAAATAGTATAGACTTTGTTTTATCTTATAATACTCTATGATTGATAGGTTGTAAATATTGGCCCAGCCCGCCTGGTCTAACTCTATTTTTGTAGGACTTGGGAAGGCTGTTTTAGCCCATAGGGCCGGACTGAATAATTATTTTCAGCCCAATATATTAATAGGTTGGGTTTGGGATTTATACTTTCAACCTATCCCCACCCGAAATTAATTAATTAATTAATTTTAATATATGAAAATATACAATTTTTTTTTGTTGGGATCTGTACTTTATATTTTTTGATTTTATTTAAACTCACATTTATGGTGATGTGTGATTGAATTTAGCCACAAAATTCTTCAATTTATAATGGCATCAATATATTTATTTGACAAATATAATGTGTGATTGAATTTAATTATAGAATGTTTTAAATTTTTTTAACACATAGTCTGATGGATGGGTTTGAGATTTATAATTATTTTTTGGACCGGATTTGCGTAAATATAGAGGCCCAATGTTAGGACCGGATCGTGCTTGGGCAGACACAAAATCCATTATTATGTGGTGTCGACCCAGCCCGATGTATGTCCACCCTTTTTGTAACTTAGTTTATACAATTGTGTAATATAATAAAACACTATAAATTAATTTAAAGGTAGAGAATTTTTATAAATTTTTTCATGATATTTTTTTTTCATGAAAAGTAACATTACTCTTTAAATTAAAACTTAGTTAATATTTTTTAAAAAAAACTTATTTAACTAAAAGAAACATTTTTACTGATGAATAGAGTGGTACAAACAAGCACTACAACAAAATTACATCACTAAAAACAAAATGGAAGCAAGGCCTAAGTCTTGAGTGATGTATTTATGGACATAATAGTCCTAAAAATCGTGCCTTACGCTGTTGAGAATCACTCGAAAAGGGATGAATTTATTCTGAGAATTGTAAGCTAACGGATTGAATTGTGAGGGTACAATTGGAAATGAGAGCCAATTAATTTGAAGCCACATTTGTTGGATATTAAGACCCTGCTTGGCCTAGCTTCTGAAAACAGAAGCCGTTTGGGGAGATGGACTTCCTACCTAGGACTTAAGAGAAAAAAAATAGCATGTTTGGTGCATTATGCCTTACAAGTCCTTCCCAACTTGGTGAATATTTTCAAGTAGACATTATTGTCTTTTTTAATCTTGAATTTAATGTGATGTCTATATTTTTGTTAAAAGTTAGAAATGACCGTAGCGTAAAATCATCATCAAATTAAGAAGAAAAAAAAAAAAGAAAAAAAGAAAATTTGTAAAAGGGTTTGTAACTAATACAACTTTTAAATGTTAAGATACATCTGAGATATATTTAAAATGTCAAGAAATATTTGATTCCTTTTATTAAATATCGAAAGGTGTTTGTGATTTTTGCCATTTACTATTTGGAGAAGGATCCCTTTCAATCAAGATTTTGGATTGGAGGATGTTGTTTGGGCCCGTGAGGCTTATTATGTGTTTGTTTTGATGATCCAAATCATTTATTTTATTGGGTACTTTGTGTATTTCATCTACTGAAAAAATTAGGTCGATCTGATAATTGTAACTCGTTCAATTTTTCACTAAAAAAATAGACAACAATTGTGTTTTTAAAATAAACCATATATTCTTTTAGTGACACGCAATAAATTGAACAAGTTACAGTTATCAGATTGACCTAATTTTTTTGTTAATAAAATACACAGTATTTGACAAAATGAACTGCTCGGATCATCGAAATGGGATCCGTAGTGGGCCTCACTGACCTAAACAATACTCTCTAGTCCACTGGAGGGGATCCTCCTCCTTAATATTTTATGATATTACATGAGGGTAAGGAAAAAATGAGTAATGCTATACACACACCAAAAAAAAAAAATTATATATGATTTTCATACATAACGATGTGGCTCATTGTGGACATTTTAGTTCAAAACAAAACATCATTAAAAATGAGTTTATTTATAATAATAGCATTCCTACATTAATTCTGTAAATTTTCTTTTTGTGTCAATAGAATAGTATTTTCTGAAAAAAATTTACCACAATTTAAATAGGACAATAATGGCAATAGACATTTAGTGTGATGACCGGCTACGTCGTGAGTCCCTTCACTCATTGTTCTCATTGGGTTTGTTGTGTTTGAAGGATTTTGTTTCAAAATTTTCATTATTGTTTACTCCAGTGTTGAGTTTCACTTGTTTCGGAGGGTGCGGGTTCGGTCCAGAGTGGGTTTGAGCCGAGAAAATTCTAGGTTGGAGGGCCAAGGCCGCACGTGCGGGATGGGAGGCCGCACGTGCGGTGAGAGAGGAGTTTTTTGGGTTTGGCTACTGCATAATATGCAAGTCCGGAGGGAAGTGCAAGAAGGTGCCGCACGTACGGGGATCAATGCCGCACGTGCAGGAGGCACGCTCCTCACGTGCGAGGGTAAGTGCCGCATGTGTGGGAGGCACGCTCCGTACATACGAATGGACCTCAGTTCAAAAACTTTGTTTTTTTCTTCTTTTTGGGGCTGTGTATGTCACTTTTTCTATATTTTTCTCTCACTAAAAACACACTACTCTCCCTTCTCTCTACATTTCCTGCCCTAAAGCTCTTCAAATTCTTGATCTCCTTAGATCCATTGCATCTTTAACCCAAGCTCCTTCATCAAAGTTGAAGAGCTCCTTGAGAACTACATTATGTGCGGTGAAGATCAGGATTTCTCACCGTTGATTTTTGGGGATTTCATCTCTTTTCTCTCCAAGAACTTGAGGTAGGGATCTCTCTTTGAGTAATATATATATTTTGCAAAGATCTTGATATCTTTTTTCGAAATCCCCTTTAATAACTTGAAATTTTGTTGTTGGCTTAAGAAGATGAGTGATCTTTGAAAAATGGGTTACCTCTTTTCTTTTAAATAATCACTTGAGGGTTTTAAAATTTCTATTGATAGAAGGAAGGTGCCATTTGTGTGATTCTTTCAAATGTTTTGGAGATGTGAGATTATGGTGAGAAAACTTAGAATAATTTGGGGTTTTTAAATGATGTTGGGGGGTTTTTGGATACAAAGGGTATATTTTCTTTGGGTGCCAAAATGAATGAATGTTTCTTTTAGAAAATTCTTCTTTATATTTATAACCCAAAAAAAAAAAAAATGTTGAGTTCCATAGATTATGAGAATTGTGATTTTGGAAGTTGATGTTCAAAACATTGCATTTAGTCTTGAAATAACTAAATTGTTGAGAATTGTACAAGATGTGGAAATGTTGCCACTTGTTGATAAATTTAAATTGAACATGTAGTTATTTTGTGAGAAATAACATTGAAGAGAGGAAAATGAGAGATGTGATTGTTATGGTGTTATTGTTAAGATACTTGAAAATGGAGAAATGATATGAGACATTGATAATTTTTGCATTACATACTCATTCAATTGATTATTTCGCATTTGAATTAACTTTGGAAACGTTTACATTGAGAAAAGAAATATTTTGAAATGTGAATTATTGAAATGTTTTGGGATAAATACGTTGGTAAGTCCAAATAGGAGGTATAGATGAAATAGACTAAGTTGGTCTAAGTGTCCGGGGTGAAAGACCAAAAACACACGCAAATGAGGTACCACTTCCCTTCCGGTTAGTAACCAGTAAAGTGGGGGAGTTTTTGGTAGTGCTAGTTATGCCTACTTACAGGCACCAATCTAGTTATTACATGAGTCGTATTTACTGCCACATTGAATTAAATAATAAATTTTTGAATTGTAGAGATTTCAAGTTATCATTATGCATGGTGGTCTTCAAAAGATATAAATGAAATCTTTTTCTAAGGCATAGCATGGCATGCGCATTTCACATTGGGAATCTTGCATAAACGTATATACTTTGTTAAGAATTTTCTACTGGACTTTATGCTCACCCCTATGGGATTTTGGTGTAGGAAAAGACATGGTGAACCCGCTGAACTAAGGCGTGGAAGTATTTATAAGAGCACAATGCTCTATTTTGTTTGTGAATGTAAATTTTTGTAAGCCAAGGGCTATTCATGTATGGGTTCGAGAGACTATTTTTGTGTAACCGAGCTTAAGCCTTGGGACTTGTAAGTCCTTGAGGGCATTTACTTATTTTGATTGAATGATTCTACATGTTATAAATTCATGTACTAGAATTCATTGAATGTATAATCACATGTGAGATTATTCTTGTATAAACATTGAGATTATGTAATGGAATATATGTTGGGGATATTTCTGGTATCTCTTAAGAACCATGGCTATTATTATTATTTCAATAGTATATATATATTATTTTTGGAGCATTACATTTAGGCTGTGTTTGGTATAGAGTTCTAATCATGATTTCACACTCATATTTTAGTGTTGTATTTGGATGTAATTCTCAAAAATTAATTCTACACCCACATTTGAAAACTCTTTTCAGTACTTGAATTTTGAATTCAAAAATTTGGTCTACCCGATCATTTGCCCAGACATCCTCTGGACAGTTTTTGAATTTTTGGGTGTATCTAGTCGTCCGGCCGATTGATCAGAACAGTGACCTTTTTTTTTTTTTTTTTTTTTTTTTTTTTCACCTGCTATGCAAAAAAAAAAAATTAAAATAAATTTTTTCAATAGTTATTTTTTAGAATTGAATTTTAAAAAGAGTTTGGTTATGAGTTTTGAATAGAATTTTGAATAGAGTTTTGAATTGTGTGTTTGATTATAAATTACAAGTTTTTAAATTAATTTTTGAAATTTTTTTTAAAACTCATAATCAAACAACTTTTCTTATTTTAAAACTCATTTTAAAAATTCAACACTCAATTCAAAACTCTTTTTAAAACTCATAACCAAACAAATTTTTCCTTTTCAAATTATAATTTTAAAACTCACAAAATCAAAATACAATTCTATTATTAGATTATAATTTTAAAACTCTACCAAACGCTACCTTATTACTTCAATTATTTTTCTTTTTATTTTATTTCACGAGAAGTGATATTAGACTATTTCAAAATTACACTTTACTATTTTAACTGGTCACTTTTTCAACATTCGTTCCAACAATATATTTCTTTTCTTTTTTCATTGTTTTGTTTTTCAAATACTACAATATTTTTGTAATAATTATAAATATGTAATGGTCATATTTTTTTAAGTGTCATTTTTTCTAACAATCATTATTTTAATGGTCATATTTTATAACTACCATATTCATTTCAACCCGCATATTTTTAACAGTGACAAGTTTTTATTGGTCATAATTTTGCAACGATGATATTTTTTCAAGGGATTTTTTTTTTTTTAAGGTTTATAATATTAAGATTTTATAAGATAAATGACATACAATATTTTCATAATAGTTGGGGCCCCTCAATATTTTTATAGAGAAAATTTAACACAGATAAATTTTAATTTCACAGAGGAATTTCTCCAATTTCACATAAAATTTTTAAAATTTGTTTGGTATTGTTGGCTATATATTTTGTATAAGCCAATAGTAGCTTAACACGTGGCTTATAAAGGGCAATTTGGGGAGTTAATACAAGTCGCCACTCAATGACATATACGTGGCAATTTATATTGGTAACCATGGATCTGCGTAGCATTGGAGCAGTTAGAAGGCGCAAGATGACGTGACCCAACAGTTACTCACAGTTCAAATTCAAATTTAGGAGGGAAACTTAACTGCAAAAATGGTGTAGTGGAAGTTAATTGTGTAAGACCAGAGATCGTGGAAGGGCATTTTGATGGTCAGAAAACCATTTTGACGGTTACCGTTAGAGGGTATAAATAGAAAAGAAGGCCAAACAGAAGATGATGTAGACTCAGATCCAGAAACCAGTTATTTATTTTACGTTTTTCTTTTCAGTTTTTACATTCCAGTTCTTCAGTTCCTATACTGCACTTCAATTCTTAGGAATAGTTCCAAGTAATCTATTGCTGCAAAACCTTTCGAGGCTACGAAAGTGCGAAGATATCATTGTAAGTTCTTATTAAAAAATGAAATTCAATTAGTAAAATTGCTTGGATCATCGTCGTTATCATTATCTTTAATTTTTTCCTAAGCAAAAGCCACCAGTAAAGTACTCTTCATTGAGGTAGAAAGAAGTTCAACATAATCATCTGATAATTGGTTGCCATTTAAAGTCTCTACAAGGACTTATTGATCCTTGCTGGCACGCTTAAAAGTACATTATTAACCTTCCAAAGCCAAAACATCTAACATATATTTTTTGGCATGCCCAGTGGGACTTGAAAAATGGCTAGACGTCAAGTAAGAGGAGAAAATGAACACCACGAAGAAGGTGTAGAAAGAACTAATGTAAAGGAAAATGTTGAGCCACATCCCGAAAATGTGCGTGCTTCAAACAATCGTCCACAATTGGTTGAAAAGACCATTACTTCAGGGTATACAACCCAAGTTCAGAATATTGGGCAAGGCCAAGAAGCTAGCCCTTCGACTGTCTTATCCACACATCAATGGGGAAGTTTGCTAGATGTTAAGGGACAATAGTTAATGTATATAATGGAGAGGTAGGTAGTGTCCATTTTGGATCAAATGCATACATATCAACCACCTATCATTAGACAAGTTGAAGAATATATAAATCTGCTTCAGTAGCAATTGGCTCGAAATAGACAGCCCGAACAAAGTAATGGTAAAAATAATGGTAAAACTAGTAATCAAACACCTGAAAGACCAGTAACAGTGCCTTAGCCATGGTACGAGCCCCTTCCTAGAATGCCAACAGGCCAAAACATGGCTATACCTGCGAGCGAAGCCATAAATGTTGGTGAAGTAGGATCAATACAAGGAAATGGAAGAACATATACTAATCCCATGTTCGAAGCTATACCTTGCCGGGAGGGGGGGGGGAGGTGGATGGGATTCCTGCAAATGGAAGAGAAACAATGCATGTACCGCCTCTAGCGGTTCTTTTTGTAGTGCCTTATGTAGGCCAGGCACCTGCCCAAAGGGAACAGCCATATCCTCAGGCTTACCAGGGACAACAGGGACAACTAGTCCAAAATATGCCTTTGCCTGGACCAAGGGGACTTCGAGCACAAGTGGTTCCTCTAAACCTAGTGTTTTCTCTCCCAATAGTGACTCAATTAGCACTAAACATGGTATTTAGAGACCACATTACAGATGTAGTAAGAGAAATCTGTGGACTCATGGCTCGGGGGGTCCAGACTCCTATCTACAGAAAGCCTTACACATAATGGATGGATAGGCTGTATAAGTACCCAAGGGGATATAAAATACCAGATTTTGCCTTTTTTTTTATGGAAATGGAAGCCAGTCAACTATTGAACAAATTGCCAGATTTACAGGCCAATGTGGTGAGTTTACCAATAATGATTATACGAAACTACGACTTTTTCCAAATTCTCTAACTGGGGCAGCTTTTGTTTGGTACACGGACCTGACACCTAGTTCTATTTTAACTTGGCAACAAATGGAGGAAGTCTTTCATGCCCAGTTTTTCCAAACAGAACCTGAGGTCTCTATGGCAGACTTGGCAAGATTGAGCCAAAGGGCTGATGAGAAGGTTGCTTAATTCATTGCCAGATTAAAAAAAGCACGTAACAAATGTAGGGTCGTTTAACCTGAACTTGAATTTGTTAGATTGGCCCAAAATGGGCTGGAATTCAGGCTTCGAAATAAGTTTGATTTAATAGAGTTTTGAGATCTTGTGGAACTTACTTATAGAGTTTCTAGATATGAAACCTTACTTAAAGAAGAACAAGATCGAAGCAATTCATCATATATGACCTATTATGGGGACCCTAACTTTGAAATTGATGCAGTAGAGATCATAGGAAAAGAACCTATGACATGTGAGGCATTGATTCAGAAAGATACTATAATTGAGCAACAATTCAAAAGGAAAGACCTTCATAGGAAATATTCTTTTGACATAATAAAAGTGGATTACATATTTGATCATTTACTAGCAGCATATTTCTTAAAGTTGCCTAACGGAGTTAAGATCCCAAATTTTGAAGAACTTAAAGGAAAATTGTACTGCAAATGGCATAACTCTTGGTCCCACTCAACTAAAAACTGCATTGTTTTTCAAGACAAGCTCTAGGAACAAATCCGAAAAGGGAGGTTGAAATTTCCAACCAAGACTGAAAAAGCCATGGGAATTGATACCAACCCATTTCCAGAAATTAGAGAGGCAACAATTAATGTTAGCATACTGGATCTTCAAACTCTCTCTTTGAAGGAATTAAAAGAAGTCAATCTATAGATGCATGTTGTTAGGCAGGCTACCTTCAAGAAAAGCACAAGAGGTTCACTAGCCAGTGGAGAAAGCTTAGTAGGTCAAATGGATGGCTCCAGTGAAGAAGCATTAGATGATGACTCTGTCGAAGCAGTAACACAGAGAATGTGTCCCAGATGTAGGTTAAGTTATAAATGGCTGAGGGGGCTCCCAACTTATGGGAAATAGTACTACAAGGATATATAAAAAGACCGTAGGCCAGCCAACAATTATGACAGAAGGCCATTTCCAACTGGTTCTAGGCAGCAACCACCCTTAGCTGGACCTCTAGACACCAGGAATCTGTCAAAGGGTAAGAGGCCTCTGCATGAGATCAGACCACATAACTATTACAAGATAGTCAACCAATCTGAAAGAAAGCATGAATTTGGCATTAAACAAGGCACCAGAGCCAATGATTGGCCTTCAAAGACAACTTCGAAGACTCGAATAGCAACCCCAACAACCGGAACAATAGGTACATAGGTGCCAGGGGTATCTGATGCAAAACAAACCTAAAGAGATGCCCAGAGTTTTGGGAGGAAAGGAAAGGATGATCAAGCCCCCTTTGGTAGCCCTAAATAACTGGGTACTACTGAAAAGCCCAAAGACAAGGAAACCATATATGGTTCTTGTAATCTCCAAGTCTTAGAGAAGGAAGATCCAGTGAAGGTACACCTAGTACCAAAGAGATCTGAAGGAGAATGAGGAAAGTACTTCATTGTCCCAGTCAAAAGGCCAGACAGGAGAGAGAGAGAGAGAGAGAGAGAGAGAGAGAGAGAGAGAGAGTTCATAGCCTGGCCCCAAGATCAAAAGAAGTACCAGTAGAGAACAAGTGGCCAAAGTTCATGTTGAACTAAGAGCCAAGGAAAAATCCAGTCTTGTACGCCTCGAAAAGGCCTTGATGGAGAGTGATGACGAGACATATGAAGAAATATAACTAGGCCAAGAAAAGGCATTGGTTGAAGAGGAAATGTTCGAAGCCTTTATGGCTAAACAGTCTTTCATGGTTGAAAATCCAACAGAGCTAGACCACCAACAAACTACTTCGAAGGAACCTGCCAGCACTTAGGTATCAGAGTGCAGTATGGAGGATGCTTCCCAAGCATTTGAGCAAACCAATATGGAAACAAAGGATACATAGCCCATAATACAATTTGTCTCATTCCCTTCGATGCTGGTTAATATGGTTTATGTGCTGCCTCAGGAGTTTCAGGTTGAGGAAGAGAACCAAGAAGGCCAGAAGCATGATCCCATTCTAGTTTCCAGTGGGGATTCACAAACCAGCATGGTCTAGGATGAATTTGAGGTGGCTAGGCCCATGGAAACTGATGAAGAGAGTGAAGAGGTAAGAATCAACCTCTCATATCCCTTCGAATATCCTACAATATCTATGACCCAATATGTTAAGCCCCTATACATTAACGTTTATTTCTATGGAATAGAAATGGGCAGAGTATTGGTGGACAATGGGGCAGCAGTGAACCTGTTTCCAAGATTCTCCTTGAAGAAGTTGGGGAAAAGAAATCCCAAGTTAATGCCAACAAGTGCCACCATTACTGGTTTTGCTGGAGATAAACAGATGGCTCAAGGCATTCTACCTATCAACCTGAGTGTGGAAACCAGGGATTGCATGACAATATTTTTTCTTATAGATAGCAATGCCAAATATAATGCTTTGCTTGGTAGGGATTGGATCCACACAAACAAATGTGTACCTTTTTCTTTGTATCAGAAGATAATGATAGGAATAGGCAATGGAGAAACAGAGGAGATTAATACAGATCCACAGCCCCTTTTTGCCTGTGCAGATTTTGCAGAAGCTAAGTTGTACACTGAAGGGGTGGTACTACTCAGTGTACTGAGGAAGTCTGATGTAACAACCAAAGTGACGGCTGATGAAGAAGTGGCATACATGAAGCATCTAGTACAGAAGAGTGCTGATAAGGAGTTCATCATCAAAGATGCCAATAATGCCTGGTTGTTGGCAAAAAGATCAAGGTCAAGAAGCCAGACCTTTGGCTTTAATCAAATTTTCAATATTGGACATAAAAGCAATAGTCTAGAAGATGCAGGAAGAAGAGAAAGAAGCCATGGTGATTGGTTTTAGTCAAGGGCAACAAGAGGCTAGACCTTTGGCTTTTGGTAAATATTGTGCACTGGACATTGAAACTAAAGTCTAAGAAATACAGGAGGAAGAGGCTCTATAGACAGATTTTGTCTATGAAGAAGAGAGTAAAGATATTGAACCAGAAAAGATAGAAGCATAACAAGATGAAAATGTTGCTTTGAAGGTAAAAGAAGTCCAAGGGGGAGCATCAGTAAGTGCTCAAGTGCAAGATCCCTTGGAAGAAGTCAGCCTAGGCTAAGATTTAGTACAACAACCCACTTACATCAGTGCTTGGTTAGATCCTATTGATAGGAACCAGTTGTTGGATTCATTAGTGGAACATAGGCTCCTAGTGAAGCCTAATTCAAGCCACACAAGAAGAAACCAAGACGGATGAGCCCTGAAGTGGTTCAAAAGGTGAAAGAGAATATTGTTAGGCTCCTTAAAGTAGGCTTTATCAAAATAGTCAGGTATATTGAATGGTTGTGATCTGCATAGCTGAGGAAGATATTCATAAGACAGCTTTCAGGTGTCCTAGAGACATTGTCACCTTCGAATGGGTTAAGATGCCATTTAGATTGAAGAATGTTGAAGCAACGTATTAGAGAGCAATAAACATTATCTTCCACAATCTCATTGGAGGATACTTAGAGTGTTATATTGATGATATTATTATGAAATCCCAGTACATGGAGAAGCACCTGGTTCGCTTGACAATAACCTTCGAAAGAATGAGGGAGTTCAAGCTGAAACTCAATCGTCTCAAATTTGTTTTTGGTGTATCAGCTGGAAACTTCTTGGGGTATGTGTTACATAAGAAGAGAATATAGATTAATTAGAACAAGGCCAAAGCCATCATTGAGGCCAAACCTCTATCAAGTAAGAAAGAATTGCAAAAATTTCTTGGTTAGGTTAATTTTTTTCGAATGTATATTTCTAACACTGCTGGAAAAACTAAAGTGTTTTCTTCTTTATTGAAGTTAAAAAATGAAGAAGAATTTGTGTGGACAACAGAGCATCAAGCCGCTTTTGAAGGAATCAAAGCCTACTTGGCCAAGCCTTTAGTATTGATGCCACCAAGGAGGGATAGACCTCTGAAGTTATACATTGCTACAGTAAAAGATTCATTGAGAGTTTTCCTAGCTCAGGACAATCAAGAAAACAAGGAGCAAGTAGTATATTACCTTAGTAGGTTTTTAAATTCTTGTGAATGTAAATATTCAGCTGTAGAAAAAGCTATGTGTAGCATTGCACTTTGTAGTGAAATTGAGATATTACCATTTTCCTACTGTTGTCTTGGTAATTGAAACCACAGATTTGGTTAAATACATGTTATCTAGACCCATATTAAGAGGAAAAATTGACAAATGGATTTTAGCTTTGTCAGAATTCCACTCGGAATATGTTCCCCAAAAGACAGTAAAAGGACAAGTTTTGGCTAACTTTTTGGCTGATCATCCATGTTAAACAGAATGCCAAGAGATAATGGAACTTGGCACAATTGATGTTGAGCCATGGCAAATGTGGTTCGATAGATCGAAAGCCAATTGTCTAGTTGGAATTAGTGTTGTAATTAAGTCACCACAGGGGATACAAACCATACATGGTTTTAGAATTAATGAAGCTACTTGTTTTAACAACCAAGCTGAGTATGAAGCTTTAGTAATGGGACTTGAGGTACTCATTGGATTACAGGCTTATGCAATTGATATATTTGGAGATTCCCAATTGGTAATCAACCAAGTAAAAGGAATTTTTAAATGTCAAAGTGCAAGCATGTTGCCATATTATATTGCTACATTACATTTGTTTTTTCAGTTTCAAATAGTAAACGTGACTTATATCCCAAGATTCATGAATCACAAAGCCAGTGATGTAGCTCAGAAGGCTTCAAATTTCAGAAGAAGGGATGACACTCAAATGGACATAAGTCAAGCAACATATCAGAAGCTAATACCACCTTTGGCTAAAAAGGGTGTCATGGCAGAAGTTAACCAGAATGATCTAGAGGAACAAGATTGGAGACAACCAATCATTCAGTAGTTAACTGGTGTTTCTACGAAGGCCAGCAGGAAGCTTAAATTGTAGTCTATGCAATATATAGTGTATAGGAATGCTCTTTACAAAAGAGGAGTAGATGATTTGTTATTAGAATGTTTGGGACCAAAGGAAGCTTTAACTGCCATGGCTAAAGTGTGTGAGGGCATTTGTGGTGCCCACTAGCTTGGAGTTAAGATGAGATAGTTGCTTCGAAGGCATTATTATTATTGGCCAACCATCCTTAAAGATTGTATGGAGTATGCAAAAGGCTGTCAGGCATGCCAGAAGCATAGTATGATAAGACATGTGCCAGTAATTGATCTACATGTAGTGGTGAAACCTTGGCCATTTAGAGGATGGGCAATGGATATGATAAGGAAAATATATCCACCCTTTTCGAAGTAACATTGTTTCATGCTGGTGGCACATATTAATTTACTAAGTGGGTTGAAGCTAAGCCTTATAAGGCTGTAGATTAGCCCGAGGTGATTGACTTTATCAAAGAGTTGATCCACATGTTTCGCATCCTATAGACCATAACTATGAATAATGAGACTGTGTTCAATGGAAAGATGGTAAAATCTTTTGCAGTAGAGTTTAGAATCAGTCTTATTAATTCCACTCCTTATTATGCACAAGCAAATGGTCAAGCTGAATCATCTAACAAATCCTTAAAAAAAGGAATATAAAGAGTTGTGGAAGATAATCTTAAGGATTGGCATAACTTGTTGTTAGATGTGTAATGAGCTTATAGGACTTCTCTAAGGTCAAGTACAGGAATCACTCCTTATGTCTTAGTATATGGACATGATGTAGTGTTGCCTACAGAAATTAATATCAAATCCTTGAGGGTAAAATGCCAAGACTAGTTAACTACTGAGCAATATCATCAAAGTATGTTCTTAGAGTTAGAAAATGTGCATGAAACTAGAATTTTGGCATTAAATAATATCCTTTTCCAAAAGAAAATGGCAGCCAAGAGCTATAATAAGAAAGTTAAACAAATTAGCTTTGATGAGGGTAATTTGGTATGGAAGACAATACTTTCAACAGGAATTAAGAGCCATAAATTTGGCAAATGGTCACCTAATTGGGAGGGACCATACCAAATTCATAGAGTTCTACCTAGGGGAGCCTACCATCTGAGAAATCTAGATGGTTATGTGCATCCCAAGAAAATCAATGGCAGATATTTGAAGCCTTATTATCTAACTGTGTGGAAAACACAAGAAGTGTAAGAAATGCTAAGTAAGCATAATAAAGAAGCATTGAACACTTAGATAAGGAAAATATAAAATGATATGGACTTTTATTTCATAAGGATTTAAGTACACGAAGTCATAAGTTGGCCTAAAAATCAGTATAATGTCTCAGTTGTTCCGTTACAATTGACTCTATACTCCTAAGGAATGGGAACAACTATATGGTCGTAGCCATCTCTTTTCCCCTATCAGCTAGCCCTTGATTGCTAGTCTACAATCTTTCAACATTTTAATCCAAGGCTAGGTTGACTATTGCTTGCTCCTCTTCCAATTGTGCCTTCCTCTACAAGATTTGGGTTCGGAGATGATAGGTATAGGAGTGTTGTCCCTTCAAGTCAAACACTTTAACGTATTTGGGAGACAAACTTTTTATCCTTCAGTAGCTCCTCTTCTACAACTTTGGCCATACGGCAAATGTTGATGTAAAAATCAATGGTGGCTGTTGCATGGGATAAGCGGCTTGGGAAGGCCATGTTGGATTGCTCGAAGACTTTGGAGCATTTGAGGAAACCATTTTTTGTAATAGGCTTTTGTAGAGTTTCAAATGGAATCCTCAAGAATGATTTCAGCAAGTCCAAGTAGGTGCGTAAGTCCACCCAAGGCAAAGAGGTTTCTGTAACAGTGGAAGAGCTCTCGATAATCTCCAAAAGGGAGTCAACAAGGATCAACAGCTTAATTTCACTATTTGTTGCTCGAGCTAGTAAAGATATATCAAATAAGCTAGCCAACTGGGTTTCGAAGATGTCCATCTTTTCCTCTGACATTAGTAGTACAAAAGAATCACTAGTTGAAGGAAGAGATGGAAGCATGGGGATAAGAGAAGGAATGGAGGATTCCCCAGCAGTATCTATGGTCCTGGCTACTTATAAGTTAAGAGAAGAGGGATTGGAGCTAGATGATAGGAAGGAAATTGGTGAGCTGCCAATGTCATCTTTGGAAGTACTAGCTGCCATTAAAGAAAAAGTGACAACTGGGGTTTTCTCAGGTGATAATAGGGTAGCCAGGACTGTGGGAGAAGTCTCTAGAGGTAAGGTAATTGAGATCAGGGGCAAGTTTAAGGGATTGAAAAGGCTAGGAGAAAGGGAAGATGGAATGCTTGGCCTTAAGGAAAAAAGGGAAGAAGGAATGTGGAGTGTAGGGCTAGGAAGTGGAAGTATTAACTGGAGGGGTTCTACACTCATTGGCACTCCAAGGTTGATCTTCCATTTTCCTTTTAAAGCTGCCTTTAGTTCTCAGGAGGTCAAGAAAGGCCCCTCATTCCCAAACAAGGTGGAAGAAGATAGTGTCGAAGGAGAAGGGATTGGAATGGTTGCTACTGTATTTCAGAGAACAAAGAGAAAATGTTAAATTTATGCTAAGTCTTGGAATAGGAAATTGTCAAAAATGGACTAAGGGAAATTACCAGTTTCAGTGGTTGTAATGATAATGGTTGGAGAGCTACGAAGGGCATAGTGCTCAACAATTTTACTATTCCTCGCAGCTTCCTTTTGTATTGTATCAGCAGCAACAGCTTCTTCCCTTAGTATTTGTTACTGCTTCCTCTTTTCTAATCTCTGGAAAATAATAAGTTCTTTGGACTGCTCCTTCTCCACTACCTTGGCCGCTGCCTCATGAGTGGGTTCCTTGATGAGCTCGAAAGAAGAGAATGTCTTTTTCTTTCTTTTCAGTGATGCTTTCTTTTTTTTCTTCTTCCTCCTCCTCTTAATGAGCTTGAGGTGCTTCGTCTTCAGGGTCAAGCAAAAGTCTTCTTTTTCTCTATTGCTTGCCCTTGAGAATATCAAAGGCCTAAGTCCTCTTGAGAGATTCTTCCTGAGAAGTCCATGCAGCTAAGTTTGAGGAAGAAATATATAAGTAAGGGATTCTGAAGAGAGGGAAAGTGGAGAAAGGCAAAGTGTATACCTTTTTCAAGGTAGCTCTGGTAACTCTAGGAGGAGAAAATGTGGCAGCAGGAGTAGGAAGTGAGATAGCAAGAGCAATGGTGGAAGCAATGGTTATGCAAGTCTTCTTGCACTTGATTGATGGCACATCTAGCCCTTTCAGCAGGTCTTTGGGGGATACAGCCAAATGCACCTCCATGTTAGTTGTCCACCAATTCTAGTATTTCTTTAGGACAGTGCCTTGTGGGATGAAAGGAAAATTCAAATTCATCCAAGTTTGTTTTTAGTTTGACGGTTACTTCATTCAATCTTGTTTTAGGCACCTTTAGCTCTTTGGTTGCAAGATTTGAGTTAGAGAGGCTGTAGAGAGGGACAGAAATCCCCTGAGTGAGTCCAAATTGCCTAGCACTTTGGGAGGGGCAGTAGGCTTCAGAGATGCACTTCTAAGCTCGAGGATTCAAGGTACCAATAAAGAGCTCCATTGGAATCAGAATGGAGGCCCATATATCTTTATGTAAAGGCCTCGAGCAATAAATGGCAGAAGAAGGTAGAAAGAAGGGAAGCATGGAGTTGATAGAAGAAAGTAAAGTAATAAGCAAAGCTAGAAAGGTAGAAGAAAACTCTGGCATATTTCTCTTCATAGGTAGTGGGGTCTTGCATTAGGAATTTTAAACATCTAGAGTGTAAGTCTGTTAAGTATGCGAAAAGCCAGAGTTAGAATACCCAGAATGGGCTTTCTTGATTAATGTCCAAAGGTTTTTCACAAAATTGGGAGCAAGCCTTGTAAACATGGCCTAGAATATAAGGAGCCAAGACTATCTTCTTCTTTGAAGCAAGAGCCTTGGCAAGAGGGGCAAACTCAGGCATAATCCCTTGAGATGAAGTACAAAAAAGAAATTTGCATAGCCAATATAGAATAAATGAAAAGAACTCTCGGTCGGTCACAAGACCTTCCCTCTTATTTTTAGTTTGTACAAAATCACTAAAGGAAGAGTTCAAAGATGGAATGGTGAAGCTGATTGGAGGGTTTGGGTAATTAGGGGTGAAGTGATCACCAATTGGTAAGAGCCCCAAGAGATGGCAAATATCAAGAAAAGTGAGAGCCATCATGTCACATTGGAATTGGAAAAAATTAAAAGATGAATTCCAAAAGCAGTGGGTAGCAGGAATCAGAAAGGGGTCTTTAGGGATAATGAATCTGGAGAGACAGAGGGCATCGAGGATACAAAGCTCTTGCCGGTCCCATTCTTTGACAGGAATAACTCTGTCGTACTATTCCTTTCATTTTGTCCTTAATGTGGGCCAGCGGCGGTGATGTCTGTTCATCATTTAGCTTCCCCAATCAAGATTCCCTTCATAAAGGAGTTGGTGATCCTCCAAGCTAGGGTATAGAGCAGGAAGCTGGGCAACGACTTCTCTGAAGATAGGTCCGAGGATGTATTCCTCCTGCGTATGGTGACAGTGAATGAAGATGCATCCATCAATAGTACTTGGTTCACCAGCCTTGCATTTGTCTATCTCTTCATTAAGACACCTCCTCAAAGCCATAGACGGGCTCATACGTTCAATAACTGGTACTTTCGAGGAAGAAGAAGCCATTTTGAGTAGAGGCTGAAAGGAGGGTGGAGAAAGTGAATGTGAGAAAGGCAAGAACTTGAAGTCGATAGGAATGTGAGTGAAAAGGGAAATATTGGACAAGTGAATAGGTAAGATCGTGAGAAATGGAGGTTTTAAATCTTTCTGTCCAAAATTACCCATTTAGCCTAACGGGGTCAAATAGATCCACAATTAATTAAATTGGTTATTTTGGACCTATATGGGGTTTAAGTTCTTTATTTTAGAACAAGATGGGTCCTGAAAGCAGAACAAAAGGAGTTTCCTTCAAAAGCATCATTTGAAGGGGAAAATACATTTCAAATGCTTAGCTTGGCTTCGAAATAGGTGATTCAGCTTGGCTTTGAAATAACTGATTGGCTTTGAAGCCAGTCTCTTCCCATAATTTTTAAAACTTATGCCTTAAACTCAAGTATAGTTAGGGTTTTTTTTACTTCGAAGGTTTTGAGAGTATGTTTATAGGTTGTCCATGAAAGGTAATTTCCTTCAAAGGATATTTTTTGTAAATATTCTTTGAGTAGAATATAGTTCTTGCTTGGCATTTTCTGGGATTTGAAATAAGTAAACACTAACAGTGTGAAAATTTCAAGAGGCCAAAGGACTAACTCATATAATAAAATACTTTCTTAGACTCCCTATGAAGACAAATCCCTTCGCAGACAAATATTGTCACTCTTAAGAAAAACTCCATGCTTTGAAACACCTAAACCAGGCTTCGAAGCAAATTGGTTAATTCGAAGCTGTTATTTACATGGATTATATGAACAAAGTCATGTAATTGGAATATGAAAAAATCAATTTTATTGATAAAACATTTACATTGGGAAAACCTACTTGGTTACATTCTCAATTTCATAAAAGTAAGGAATGGACAAAGTCACAAGATCATGAAACTTTGTCAAGCAAAATTCAATAAATATATATTCCTTTTCTACCTTTCTTCTATCTTGTCTAAGTTTGGTTTATCCAATTGATGAGCCCTTATTTGGAAGAAGAGTTGTTGGGCCTTCATTTCGAACTCTGTTTGCTTAAGAGCTCTCTCCACTTCATCCATCTGTCCTATGCCACCCATATTGGCATCTTCTCCATACTCTAAATCCTGGTTCTTGAAATCTACATACTCTTCAAGAAGATTCTCTCTCTACCTCATACTGGGTTTGAATGCGAACAGCAGAGATCTCCAGTGACTTACTACTAGCAGAAGCATTTTTGTGCCAGTTAAGCAGTAGAGGGAGTTGATCCAAGAAAGTGTGAAGCTCTGCTTGGGCCATAGGGTTAAGGATGTGGCTGCGAGAAACAATATCATAAGCCCATAAAAGGTTCTTGTGAGCGATGTCATCTCGAAGGACCTCAAAGGATAAGTGAGAGAAAGCAACAAGAAGAGTCTGGGCTCTATACTCTTGATAAGCAGTTAGAGGAACTAGAGCCTGGTAGGGAGCAAAATGTTGGCTCTCTCAGAAGGTGAGGTTCAATTCCTCAATCCAATTAGGATTGGGAGGTAGGAAATGAGTAGTTGGGTCCCCTCCAAATAAATGTGGAAACTGGGGCTTGTTCACATACTCCAGCCAGTCAGAGGAGCAAAGTTTTGCTTTTTTGGCTTAGAGTGAGGGGTTGATTCCCAGAGCTTCAATGGGGTGTGGGTTCTGCTGCACTATTCTAGTTGGCAAGATAGAGGTATACCATGCCGAAAGCAAGTTGTCTTCGAGGCAGCAAAGATAGTCGAAAGGGACATATGGATACACTACAGAGCTATGCATAGAGGGATGAATGATAGTGGGGTCATCCAATTTAGGAAATTTATGGTGGATTCGCTCCTTTGTTTGAGGTTGAGCGGGTGTGGGCCAAGTTCTCTAGCCAGTATTTCCAAAAGAGAATGAGGTAGCTTTGTCTCATACAGAAGGTTTCGGAGCAAAGTAAGAGCTTGCAAGATCTATTTTTGCAAATTCTTAGTCTAGAGGTTCGTATTTTGCAAAAGCTTCCATAACTTGTATAAATAGAGGCGGATAAATGTGGCCAATAAATGCATGAAAGTTCTTTCGAAATCGATCATCATTGTCCAAAACCTCCTCATATGCTTAATCAATGCAAGAAAAAGCCTGATTAGCCAGTAGAAATGTGTCAGCCTCTTCGCGTACGCAGATAGTGGAGGTTCAAAGCACAATGGAGAATTTAATGAAGTTTAGTGCTTCATTCCTCGAAAACGGTCACACTTCCAAAAAATAAACAAAGTCCATGCACGTCTTAGGATGTGGGCAAAATGCACTGATTCAGTAATATCACAAAGTATTGGGTATAGTAGTGCGGGGGGTAATGTTGGCTATATATTTTGTATAAGTCAGTCGAAGCTTAACACGTGGCTCATAAAGGGCAATTTGGGAAGTTAATACAAGTCTCCAGGCAACGACATACATGTGGCAATTCATATTGGTAACCATGGATCTGCGCAGCATTGGAACAATTAGAAGGTGCAAAATGACGTGACCCAACGGTTACTCACAATCCAAATTCAAATTTAGGAGGGAAACCTAATTGCACTAATGGCGTAGTGGAAGTTAATTGTGTGAGGCAATGACCAGAGATCGTGGAAGGGTATTTTGATGATTAGAAGACCACTTCAACGGTTATCAATAGATGGTATAAATAGAAAAGAAGGCCAAATAGAAGAGGACGCAGACTTAGATCTAGAAACCAGTTATTTACTTTACGTTTTTCTTTTCAATTTTTACATTCTAGTTCTTCAATTCCGGCACTACACTTCAATTCTTAGGAGTAGTTCCAAGTAGTCTGTTGCTGTAAAACCATTCAAGGCTGCAAAAGTGAGAAGGTATCATTGTAAGTTCTTATTAATTAATGAAATTTAGTTAGTAAAACTGTTTTGACCATCGCCGTTATCATTATCTTTAATTTTCTCCTAAGCAAAAGCCACTAGTAGAAGTCTTCTTCATTGAGGCTGCAAGGATTTTAACATAATCGTTTGATAATTGGTTGGCATTTAAAGTCTATGTAAGGACTTATTAATCCTTGTCGGCACACTTAAAATTATATTATTAACTTTCGAAAGCGAAAAAAGCTAATAGGTATGATCAAAGAAGAATTTCATCAAGGGACCTTAGTTAATATATATATATATATATATTAGACCTCTCCTACTAGTTACAATTGAAAAGAAATGTTTCACTAATTTTTTCATTTTTTAAATAATCATATTAAAGTAAGAACTTTGGGTGTGTTTGGTTTACTTTTGAAAGAGTGATTTAAAAAAAAAAAAAAAGTATTGGGAAGAGAGTTTAGAATTTTTTTTGATTTGTTTGGTTGTATATTTTAAAAGTAGTTTTGGAGTTTGGAATGATTTGATACTTTGTTGTAATTGAGTAGATGCATGTGAGAGAGAAAGTGATTGAGAATGGGAGGAGGAGAGATGAAAGAGGAGAGAGAAAAAGTGATTGATTGATGTGTAAGAGAGATAAAGTGATTTTGTTATTTTTTTGAGAAAAACCATAAACCAAACAAAATTTTGAATTTTTTTTTTCAAAAATAATTCTCCCAAAAGCAAACCAAACAAGTCCTTTATTGTTAAATATATTTTCCACAAAAACTATAGTAAAAATAATGTGGTAATATTTTCTGGGGGAAATTAAAAAAAAAAATCCTAGAGTTTAACCCATCTAACAAATCAAACATCAAGATTTTAATTTTTTTTCAATTAAAATCCTAAATTTCTAATTTATCTCAATGTAAATCATCCGTCCAATTCTGTTTTGATCTAACAGAGAAAAATCGTATAAGGCGCATGGCATTTTTTCATTTGTTATTTCAATCAAAATATTAATGCCAATACTAAAGTTAACTACACCAAATCACAACAACCGTTCATCAAATGAGTCCGGATCCTCAGTGGCCTTATCCTGCGGCGGTCCATGAGGCACCTCAAAATGAAGTCGTTTTGGGGAAAAATTTTAGAAAACAACAAACAAAAATACATAATCAGAGTAGAGAAAGGGAGAAGAAAGAAAGGACAGAGGAAGAGAGAGAGAGGAAAGGAAGAACACATCTTCAAACAGAGCCTCTGTTTCAGATTTGGGTTTCAGATTTTGACACTTTGTTGTTGTTGTTGTCGTGGTTTTTTTTTTTTTTTTTTTTTTTAAATCCTTTTCACATTTCTCTCTTTCCTTTCTATTCCCAAATCTAAAACCCAACAGAGCCCCTTGTTTCAGTTTTGGCACTTTGTTGTTGTTGTTGTTGTTGTTGTTGTTGTTGTTTTTTTTTTCCCTCTCTTGCTCCTTATATTCCCAAATTTGAAACCCAAACTTGAGAGACAGTGACAAAGAGTGGAAGATTGCAATAGATGGAAACTGGCAACTAAGAATGGCAACGAAGAGCGGCGACGGCGACCCCTACGACGTTCCACGAATCCATTCCCAAATCTGAAATAATCCCTACTTTTATTTGCCCAGAAAGAGGAGAAGAATAACCTTTTCTTATTTGCCCCAACAAAAAATACACACACACACACACACACACATATATATATATGGGTTGGTTGACACCAATTTCTACTCTCTCCTTTTCACTCTCTGCTTGCTTTAAAGATGGACACAGTAGATCTTTTGTATAATATGCAAAGAGAGAAAGTGGTAGAGAGAGAGAGAGAGCTGATTATGTGTTTTTGTTTGTTTGTTTTTTTTTTTTTTTTTTCCTTCTGAAATTTTGCCCCAAAACGGCGTCATTTTGAGGCGTCGCATGGACTGCTACAGGATAAGGCCGCCGTGGATCCGAACTCTTCATCAAATATCCTAACTACATAATTGTCTCGTGGCATTGGCCTACCCGGGCTACATAATTTTTTTTGGGATTTGAAAATGTGATTTTAACCTATAAAATTAGGCTGGTTCAATATTTTTGGTCCGAAATATTAAATAAATTGAGTTTGAGATTTATACTTTTAATATAGTCTGACCCATTATTAAATTAATTAATTATTTATTTATCGATAATACATTAAAATATATATATTTTTGTTAAGATTTAGACTTTATCTTTGTTTTTTTATCGAAACTAACAATTGTGATAATATATGATTGAATTTTGGGAAGTGCGTTGGCTTTTTTATTTTTTGGCTTTTTTGACTATATGAGTCTGGGCTCAAAAACTTGGTTTGGAAAGGGCTCTTGACTTTTTGACTTTTTTTGGCTTTTTTTGTGAGAGAAGAGTGTAATGATTATGGGGTTGGATGTGATGTTTTGTCTGTTGTGGCTCATAAGCCTATTCTGTCTTTTATGGCTCATGAGCCCGATGAGCCCTTCCCAAACATAGTTTTAAAAATTATTCAATTTATATACATAATATTCTTATTTATAAAGATATCAATATATTTATTTAAGATTTTTTATTTCTTAACATATAATT
This sequence comes from Camellia lanceoleosa, assembly GCA_025200525.1. Lineage (NCBI taxonomy): Eukaryota > Viridiplantae > Streptophyta > Magnoliopsida > Ericales > Theaceae > Camellia > Camellia lanceoleosa. The sequence goes on along the minus strand of CM045762.1, from coordinate 82,894,449 downwards.
CAATTGATAGACTTGAAATTTAGGGCTAGTTTGGCATAACTTAAATAAGTCAAAAAGTTAAAAAGTCACTATCTTATTTAAGTCACATCATCTTATTTAAATCATATCACCTCTCTAACATATCACATCAAACCCAACCCAAACCCAACCCAAACCCACCAATAAATCAAAAAGTACATTTTTTTAGGACATCCCAAATCAACCCTTATAATTATATTTTTTAACAGACTTGAGCAGATATAGAGAAACTCCATGTAAGGGTCGTGTCGAATTTAGACTAATACAAAAAAAATTTATTACGTAACGTTGGTCCGGTCCAGCCCTAATCCTAACCACTTAATTCATTTTGTACAATGTACTTGACTACACTGGATCTTTCCTCTATCTTCTTCTGCCATTAGACCTCAAAGCTTCACCAGATTTTTACAGTCTCGCTCCATTCTTCTGCTATTGTCTTCATCTTCCTTCCGAAGCATCGTCTCTACATCATTCGTTCCTCTGGCAGCTCATCTCACCCACCACTGTCTCCCGCCATTTCCTCCAACTTCCTCCATCACCGTCTTCTCTTTTCCCTACCACTATCCACCCACCATTGTTTGATAAAAACAACTACCTATGCCGTAAAGATAAAATAGAGCTTGGGACATACTGCCACCGCAAGGGGATCAATCAATCGAAATCCCTTCCAACTAGTAGTCGTGCACCGTCGTCTGGTGTAATTTGTCTGCTACCGTCTGATGTGACTCATTATCGTGCGATTACTCTCGTCCTCGTTCGATTTTTGTTGTGGTGAATGTGTTTGAAGTTGCGATTTTTTTATTGCAATTTTTTTTTATCTTCTCCATGGTACCATCATCACCTCTCTCCCTTTACAAATCGTACATTATACTGTTCGACAAAACCTTCCACACATTGTTGATGATTGCACCCAAACTGTTTAACAAAAAGCTCCACCTAAATTTTTGGTCATCGTTAGCATTGTCTTTGTGTTTATGAGTCCACGGCCAACCTGAAGCTTCAACCGGTAGATACATATATATATATGTATGTTCCCTTTGTGGGTGTATATATATTTAGGACTTTTCTTAAGTATGCAACCCACTTATGGTTGCACATTATATGCAACCTCACAAAAGATGTAAGTGTAAGTATAAGGTATAAGTGTAAGGTGTAAGGTATAAGGTGTAAGTGGGTTGCACACCATATGCAACCTCAAAAAAGGTATAAGTATAAGGTGTAATTTTAAGTATAAGGTGTAAGTGCAAGGTGTAAGGTGTAAGGTGTAAGTTGCACACCATAACAACACCCATATATTTATATGTGTGCTCCCCCATGGGTGTATATGTATATGTATGTGTTATTGGAAAATCTAAAAATCTCTTGAGATATTAATTAGTGATTATAATTCAATTTAAAATAATGAATAATAATTTTAATCAAATAATTAATATTAAATTGGTCCAATGATTTAAAATGAAAAAAAAAAATCACAATTTAACTTTTTCAATTGTTATAAAAAATCACGAGCCGAAACAAAATAATCTAATAAGAAAACAAAAAGGAATTACACACAAAAACCTTCAATTACTTAGCGAATTTACGCCTAAATTGAATTGAACTTAATGTGCCTCTTCTACCATTGTTTTCACCTTGAAATTGTTTTGCCCAACGTTGAATTCACAACGGCGATGTCGAATCTACGATGATGAACCACTCCGAAATCTACCAAAGCTTCAAGCTTAAATTCCTCGAAATCCATCGATGAACACCTTTTTCTTTTTGTGAATGAAAGAATAAAAGCAACCCTTGATGGTTTTCACTACCACAAAAATAGTTAAAAATCACACTTTGACAAAAAAAAAAGATCTCACTTTTATTAGAAGTGTGATAAAAAAATTAGATTGATATATTAATCACACTTAATTTGATTGAGTGTGATAATATTTATTTTTTATGTCACTTTTCAATTAAGTGTGATTATATATATATATATATATTTTTAATCACACATTCTAATTAAAGTGTGATTATATATACACTACTACTTTTTAATCACACTTTTTAAACAAGTGTGATTATATATATATTTTTTAATCACACATTCTAATTAAAGTGTGATTATTTATATATTTTTTAATCACACCTTCTAATTAAAGTGTGATTATATATATACTACTACTTTTTAATCACACTTTTTAAATAGGTGTGATTATATAGATATTTTTTAACCACACATTCTAATTAAAGTGTGATTATTTATATATTTTTTAATCACACATTCTAATTAAAGTGTGATTATATATAACTACTACTTTTTAATCACACTTTTTTAAATTGGTGTGATTACATAGATATTTTTTAGGATATTTTACCCATAAGTCTTAGTTTTTAAAACGTTGAACCATTTAGTCCTAAAAGTTTTCTTATATTCCATTTAGTCCCATTTTTACATCAACATGATGTAAATGATGTAAATGATCGGATGTTTTATTCTATAATTTCAAAAATTATTGAAATCTGATGAACATTAGTTGTTTTTCATCCTATATTTTCAAACATTATTGAAATTTGATGAACATTAGATGTTTGAAATCTAATATTTGTAACATGACTATGATGTTATTAACATTGTATCTGATGTTATTTAACATTGTAATGGGACCTTTCAGTCTATAAGAAAACTTTTAGGACTAAACAGTGCATAAGTTATTAATTTGGGATTTATTGGTGCATCTCCCTATTTTTTAACCACACATTCTAATTAAAGTGTGATTATTTATGTATTTTTTAATCACACATTCTAATTAAAGTGTGATTATATATACACTACTACTTTTTAATCATACTTTTTAAATAGGTGTGATTATATAGATATTTTTTAACCATACATTCTAATTAAAGTGTGATTATTTATATATTTTTTAATCACACCTTCTAATTAAAGTGTGATTATATATACACTACTACTTTTTAATCACACTTTTTAAATTGGTGTGATTATATAGATATTTTTTAACCACACATTCTAATTAAAGTGTGATTATTTATATATTTTTTAAACACACCTTCTAATTAAAGTGTGATTGTATATACACTACTACTTTTTAATCACATTTTTTAAATAAGTGTGATTATATATATATTTTTTAATCACATATTTTAATTAAAGTGTGATTATATATACATTACTACTTTTTAATCACACTCCCTAAATAGGTGTGATTGTATAAAATATTTCAATTTGATTTTTATATAAAATATACTATTTCCAAATCCGCGCCTCTATTCTACCTATGAATGATAGAGACGACTCACTACTAGAAAATGAGGTTTAGATACAGAACTTTTTCGCCCATTTTTTCATCTTTCTATCTCTCTGTCTCTCTCTCTCTCTCTTTCTCTCCATGTCTCTCGTCCATCTCTTTTCTGTCTATCTCTCTCATCTCTCTTCTCTCTCTGTCTCTCTTCTCTATCTCTCTTCTCTTTATCTCTCTCGCTCATCTCTCTCTGTCTCTCTCTTGTTTATCTCTTTTCGCTATTTTTTTCTCTCACTCTCTCTTTGTCTATATCTTTTCTTCCATTTTTTCATCTTCCTCTCTCTCTTCTCTCTCTCACTCATCACTCTTTTCCTTCTGTCTATCTGTCTCTCTCTCTCTCTCTCTGTGTCTCTCAGTCATCTATCTCTTCTCTCATCTCTTTTCTCTCTCTGTCTCTCTCGCTCATCTCTCTTCTCTTCTCTCTTCTCTCGTTCATCTCTCTATGTCTCTCTCGGTCATCTCTCTTCTCTCTATCTCTCTCTCTTGTTCATCTTTCTTCTCTCTCTATTTTTTTTCTGTCTCTCACTCTCTATCTTTTTGTTTTCTCTTTCTCTCTCTCTTTCTCTCACACTGTGTTCGCATTGCTCACTCTCTCCTTCTGCCTCTCTATTTATCGAGCTCCTCTCGATTTATCTATCCACTACAAGAAAATGCACTTTTAGCGACCACTTTGTCTTTCTCTCGCTCATCACTCTGTCTTTGTCTCTCTCTCTCTCTCCTCTATCTGTCTCTCACTCATTTTTCTCTCTCTCACCACCCATCTCCTTTACTACCTTCACCACTACTGCAAACGTCATTCCACTACCACCATTACTACCACTGTCGCCACTTCACCTCTACGACTATCATTGCTACTACCATTGCCACAACTACCACTACTGCCACTATTACTACCATTATCTCTCCTTCACCCTTGCCACTTCATCTACTCTACCACTACCACAACTTTACCACTAATCTCCTTCGCCACCACCACTACCACCACCATCATCTCTTATCCACCACCTTCACCACTACTACTACTATTACTTATCATTCACCCTTGCCACTTCATCTACTCTACCACTACCATAACTTCACCACTAATCTCCTTCGCCGCTACCACCACCACCACCATCTCTTATCCACCACCTTCACCACTACTGTCACTCTATATCCTCTACAAAAAAAAAAAAAAAAAATTCATTAACTACAAAAAAAATATATATTTTAACAGAAAATATTTTTTTTTGACGACGGCAACTCCCGTCGCAAAAAAAAAAAAGAAAAAGAAAAAAGAAAGTTAAACGACATTATTTTGTTATTTAAATTTCATTTCTGACAAATTTTTTTTTTTAATTCTCGCCCGTTTTTGTTTTCCATTCCTGCTCTATTCTCTTTCTCTATCTCTTCTATCCGTCTCTCACTCATCTCTCTCTCTCACTACCCATCTCCTCTACCACCTTCACCACTACTGCAAACGTCATTCCACCACCACCACTACTTCCATTGTCGCCACTTCACCTCTACGACTACCATCGCCACCACTCCACTACCACCACTACCACTACTGCCACTACTACTACCATTACCTCTCCTCCACCACTGCCACTCCATCTACACTACCACTACCACAACTTCACCACTAATATTTTTCGCCATCACCACCACCTCCACCACTAATGTCGCTCCCTTTCCTCTACCATAAAAAAATAGTTCATGATTTTTACTAACAAAAAAAAAATAGGCCGTAGAAAAATATTTTTCATTGACCACAGAAAATAAACTTTTATTTTAGTGGAAAATATTTTTTATTAAAATATTACCCCTACTTCTACCAAATAAAAAATAATAATAATATATTTTTTAATTAAAATAAAAATGAAACAAATAAATTTTCAATCTTAGTAACAAAAAAAAAAAAGAATTTTTTTCATTAACTACAAAAAAAAATTGATTTTAACAAAAAATAATTTTTTTTAGCGACAACAGCCTGCGTCACAAAAAAAAAAAAAAAAAAAGAAGAAGAAGAAGAAGAAGAAGAGAGTTAAACGGTATTATTTTATTGTTTAAATTTTATTTGTGACCCAAAAAAAAAAAAAGATTTTATTTTATTTTTTATCCACCCCCTGTCTCCCTCTCTTTTTCTTTTTCATTCCCGCTTTTTTTTTTTTGCCATTTCCTCCCCCCCCGGGGCCCAAAACCAAAATCGCTAATCTCAACATCACTGTCTCTCTTACTCTCTCGTTTCTGCACCAATCACTCTCTCACTCTCTCGTTGTTCATCTCATCGCACCGATCATCCTCGCACAGCCGATCTACTCACAGGTAAACTCTCTCTCTCAATCTCTGTCTCTCTCTCTCTCTCCCGATCGTTGATTTTTTTTTTTGTTTTTATATATATATCTCTAATTTGATCTAATCGGCTCCCTCACTCTCTCATCTCATCAGTCTCACACTCACTCTCTGGTTTTGCATCTCTGCACCGATCGACTCACACACAGGTAAATATGAATCATGCATAATATGTGTTTGTTTTGGCACACCGATCGACTCTCACACTCACTCTCTGTGTTTGTTTTGGCCTCTATTTGGAATGTAAATATGAATCTGTTATTAATCTGTAAATATGAATCTGTTTTGGCCTTTATTTGGAATGTAAATATGAATTTGTTTTGATCTTAGTTGTGTCTTAGTTGAATCTCTTTGTTTTATTAATTGTGTTGTGTCTGTTATTAAATCTGAAATCAGAAAAAATAGGTGGAATAATTTTGGTCTCTAATTGTGGAATTCAGATTGTGTCTGTTATTGAATCTGTTTTGGCATCTAATTGTGTCTGTTATTAATTGTTTTGTTTGGAATTCAGATTGACCAACTAGGTGGAATTCAGAAAAAATAGGTGGAATAATTTTGGTATGAATCTGTTTGTTAATTTTGGTATGAATTTAATAATAGCTGGAATAATCTGTATGAATCTGTCTGTTATTAAATGTTTAAGAAAGTCCTCGCCAATAGTGATGAAAATAACAGAGAAAAGTAGTATCCAGAACAGAATTGATAAATGCTGACTGACTAAAACAATTGAGTAAGCACTCCATAACTTGAAGAAAAACCTGCAACATGATTAACTATAGTTAGAAAACTATTTTGTTGAGTGCTTTCATATTTAAAACATTTAGGGAAATTTGACCACTGACTTTTAGAAGACTTGATCACTGATGGCTCCCAAAAAAAATAAGTTCATTATATATTTGGAAAGACAATGAACAGGCCAAATCTTAGTGGATTTGTTGCCCTCCATGCCATATTGGTCATGAAAAAGTCACGCAATGTTCAAATAAGTATTACCAGCCCAGATTAGAGGCTTATATCAAACTCCAGCTACCTTCCTCAATTTCCAATCTTCCTCTGCTTGAATTTGCTATATTTTTTTATTTCTCTATTTTTTTGTTTTGAATTTCCTATAGTTTGAATTTTGAAAAAATATTACACGGAAATGCTGATTTTGTACTCATCTTCATTCTTCCACACAAGGTTTTGTGACCAGAGATCAGTCATTTAGCAATTCAAGCCTACAGTAAAGAAACTAGTCTCAGAGTTGGGCAACTTGGTAAGCAAATAAATTTGCTTTTATGATTTTGCTTCAGCTGAACACTCACTACCCAGCTAGTTACAAGGGTTTTGATTTTGGTGGATAATTTGTAAATCTAATGATGAATTGTGTGTTTACAGAGTACAAGTCTTGAATGCCTTGGAGTGGAGACTTTCTGCTAGTTTCCTTTCTTGTGAGCCTCTCTCTCTCTCTCTCTCTCTCTCTCTACTTTAGTTTTAGTTTTTTTTTTTTGAGTTATATAAATTGTGATATCTTCTATTAATGGAACCAAAATGGATGCTCTGTATTGTCAACAAAAAATGTGACTCTAACGGACCACTTTCTTTTTCTTGCGAGTTAGTGATGGGGAGTTCTTGAGAATGCTAATGGACCACTTTCTGGCCTCGAATACCTTCCTTTTGTAGAACAAATGAACAACTGGGCTTTTGCTTTTTCTTTATGATGAATCTTTTTCTTTTTCTTTTTCTTTTTGGTTTGGATCCTCTATAATGACTTAGCTTTTCTTTGTGGATTACTTTTTCTAAATATTTTTGACTCTTCTAAGTGCAACATTTCTGCTAGATATATCTTTATCTATATAAAAAAGTGACCTTTATTTTTATTTTCCTCTATTTTAAAGTCAACCAAGAACATTTTTGCATCTTGCTTTCTTATTTTTTCCCCAAATCTTCAACCTAAAGTGCACATTGATAATTTTTAACCCTGTTTATTGATGCGCCCTATTTTTTAGGAGTTTCTTTCACAGGGGTCATGTGTTATACTACCCTGACATTCTTCTTTAGGTAATAAAGCTAGGTGTCCTTGTATGCAAGGGAGAAGATTATTATATTGAAATCTGAAGGGTCTCAATTAGAGTTACAATTACAATGTCAAAAAGGAGTAAAATAAAACATCCTAATACCATAATTTCTCTACATGAAGCATTGGACTTAAAAAAAGTTAAAATTGAGGGTGGGCTCATTTTCTATAAGGAGGGTCTATGTTCCAGTTCTTTCTACACTTGATGTTACTTTTGTACTAGTTATAAACTAAAAAGTAGTGGAGTTATGTTTCTCTTTAAAATAATAGTTCTCCTTTTTAAGAGTGGTGGAGTTCTGTTTCCCTTTGTTCCCAAACTTTTAACTTTTCAATTTATTTTCAAAAAGATTTTCAATAGTGGAAAGAAAAAGATAAAATCAGCTTTACTTTCCATTATGAAGAATAGCTACAACAGAAATTCAAACTGAAATGTAAATAAATGATCATTTTGTTAACATCTCAACCCTTAACTTCTTCAATGCTTCACTTCATTTGACGGTTCTCGACTTCAAGACTACAATCAACTGAAACCATGCTTAAATGCGCAGAAGAGGAAGAAGTATAAACAATCACCTTTCAAATTTAAAGGTACTATAAAGCAAGAGTTAGAGAGAATATTGGTGCTAGTTGTATAATTTAAATTTAACTTCTGTCGGTGATGAGGGTAGAACTGGGAATATTTCTTGGAAGCTATGCTTTTAATCAATCATGGACATAATTGTGTGTCCTCATTTTCTGGAGGATTTTTCACAGAAGCAATATCTTCTTTTGTTTCTGTCCCTTGGCATGCCCATTATGTTCAGATTTGTGGTGGTGTTTATGTGAGGTTGCTTTTGTTCTTTAGTTTTTTTTTTTTTTTAATCGTTGCAATATTGTTTATGCTTCATTGAAAGATATTCAATCTATTTTTAAATTGGAGATGGCAGGGACACAACAGCGTATTATATTTCACTGCATACTGATATCAACTTCTTTTTTGATATGTTTGTATGATACCCTTTATGTTGTCTCTACTGATGTATACTGTGTGACAAAACGAAAGAAAAAGTTAGGAGGCTAATTATTGAATGTCAAATGAATAATTTCATTGTCAAAATTTTACTACCGTGTAAATTTCATTTTAAACTGTCTAGTCATCATTTTGCACTAGTAGGCAATATTGGACCCTAGGATCTATCAAGGTGTTTTCTTTGGAAGGTAATTGGATATTTAACAACAATGTAATCACCTTTTTATATTCCTATATTATGTCTTGCTTGTATGCTCAGACCATTACCTGTGAAGAGTGAAGCAGAATGCTCAAACATGCATCTTTGAAATTCTTTTTATTTTCTGTCTGGTTGCAATACAATTAACATCAGATTTTTCCTTTTGATTCTTTATGGGCAGGATTGAGTGGTGAGTTCTTGTTAGAACTTAGAAGGTTCATTTTTTCTTCCTTGTGATATATATATTTTTTCATTATTGCTAGGCTACGAGAGCTAGGAAGAAAGCAAGGACTGTCAAATTACTACTTTAAAATGTGATATTTCTTATTGTACAAGGACCGGATGATGATTTTTCATTTTGGTTTTGTAACTTTGTAGTCCTAATATACTGTAATCCCAAAGTTTGAACTTAGTTGTTACTGTACTGTAAAAATATCTTGATCATGAATGAAATGAAGCAGAAGACTTAATGATTGACCCTTTTTTAAATTTTCATTTGGAAGTTTGGAGTGAATGTATCTGGTTTAAGGATACCATATATTTTGTGAGAAGAATACCAGCTTCTTCCCCCCTCCTGTCATACACACATGGATATGTATGCACACACGAATGCATCACACACTTTCTTAATTATGTTACAAGTTCTTGCCTGTATGTATCAGAAACTACTCCATGCCGCATTGATGGTTCTCTTATATCTTACCTTTTATATGTCTTGCATTACTATTGAACTTCCTTGCAGCTTCCATGGTGGGCCCTTTCCCTGCTTTGTCTATCAAAAAGAGTGCACTCCATCTTTGTGCTTCGTCTTTTCAATGATTGCTTTGCCACGACTCTCTTCCATGTCAGACCGGTCGTACTTCTTAACCAAAAGTGGCATCTGGGTTTGATTATTTTCGTGATATTTTAATCAATTATTCAACTTCCATAACACTAAGATGGGTTTGTTTTGACTTTTGTCATGATATTATTACAAAGGAGTTGTTTTCGATAAAGATGAATGTGCTTCTTTATGCTCCACCTTTACTATTACTCATGTTGAAGGTACATCAATCTGTGGCTTTATTTTTTGAAAAAAATAAAAGTGTTATCTGGTTATAGCATATAATTACTGAAGCAATGATTTACATAGTACATGCTATGGATATAGCAGGGGTGTTTTCGGCTTTAGCAAGTGCAGCAATTGTGCAGGTGCTAGTTCTTACATTTCTGTTTTTGTAAATTGTTGTGCATCATAATACACAGATGAACGTAGAATGATATTAATATTAAGATTTTTATGGACAAACTTGAGTCTTTTGCTGCATAACGCATCTGATTGCTTCTTTTTGTGGATGCCTTTTTGTTTTCATCTATCCACTGTTTTGTAAGAGTGATGCTAGGACCCCAAATAATCTATTAAATTTTTTACCAAACCTCTGCTAGTGTTCCATTGAAACAGAAGTCATGGTTTTCAAATTGAAAGAATTGATTTTCATTAATTAGGTATTCATCCTATAATCTCATATATCACTTTAAATTGTAGATCATGTATAGACATGATAAGATACTAACATCTCTTGAAGTAACCTCCTAACCTGAAAGGGGAAAAAAGTTACTTCCTTTATGTAGTGAACATTTTGCCGGTGTCTTTCAGGTCGTCAAAATGCTGTGTTTGGTTCAAGTTTGTTTTGCTGTTTTTATGCCCAATCGTGGCCACTATTGCTTCACACAGCTTGATTCCTAATGTTGTTTGATGCAATTTACTTCTTGTGGAACTGTAATGATGTTCTATGTTTTTTCGCTTGGAAGTTTTGGGTATTTAACTGTTGTGTTGTGCTGTGTTATTTACCGCTTTGCAGAAGCAATTCAGGCAACAAAACATCTGTCAAGGCCAAGTACAGAACAAGAAAGATGCTTCTGAAAGGATGGATAATGCATTCCCAGATCAGATGACAGCCAGCACTTCAGATAGGTCACAGCTAGTAGAACCTCATGTGCAAAACCAACTTGAGCAGTCCGATGCTGAGAGGAAACGTGCATCTGTTCATGATAGAATGAGGGTACTCACATTTATTTACGATCTGATTGGAGAGAAGGATCCAAAAGACAAATCAACCTAATCTGGGAAGAACTGCATGTTTCTGTGGTTCGAATAGTTTTGTGAATTTTTGGTTCTCCAATTTAAATTCCTTTCCGGCATTCTCTTTCTCAGCTACCAAGGTAATAAAAGACAAATCAACCTACTTTTTTTTTCCAAGAATTAGACTAGTTAATTGTTTCCTTATTTTAGATTGCTTGGTCTGTAAGACTTATTATAAATAAATATGTAAGCCTGATAGCAAAATAACTTTTGATTAATAATATCCATAATTTCTCTTCCTTGTGGATTCAAGGTTTTATCTTTCTCATTTATTCGACAACCTATTTTGTTTACTAGGAATCGCGGAATGGGATTTGCCGAAAACATCTTGAGACGATCTTCTTGTTATTAAAACGATAGTGATGATGAATCTGAAAAATGAGTGAATCAAAGATTCTGGTGAATATCAGTTGGTAAGGCAACAAAGAAAAATCTGTGACTGGTGATTGTCTGACTTATTTTTTGTTCTGAATTAAATATTTTATCTGCAAACAAAAATGTGTTATAACCTAAAACTATCTATTTCAGTTTCTTGGAGGAAATCATCCTTGGGAGTGGTCAAAACTTTGTATTAGAGGTATTTCTTTTAACCATGTTAGAACTTTGTATAACGTATTGCATGAATGTTTTCAATACACACGAGTATGATATTTCAAATAAATTATAAGGATGGATTTTCTTTTGCTGAAGTGATCAAGAATATATATATTTTTTATTTGTGCATAAAGCAAATGCAATTATGGTATTCTCCTAAACTAAGTTAACAAAAGCTGCATGCTTACCAAATTCTGTTATTAGCTAATGATATTTGAACACCTCATGCTTATATTGGCACTATTAATGTATGTTGTTAGAAGTTTCTCTTTTTGTTCTCTTCCCTTTTCATATGTAGACTATAGATGATTGTGTATTTTGAGCTCCTTTGGTTCTGCTTCTGAAGGACCTCATTTTTACACTTGTGTTCAATGTATGAATATGATGATTGCTTCTTGGGATTGCTACCTAATCTAGCTGTGATATCGAATGTGGAATGGGAGCATGTAGATATTTTTGAAAATGAGGTTGGTGGGTGACTCCAGTATTGAAAGCAAAATATTTATTTATTTGAATCTCTTAGATTGGTGTAGACTGATATAATTAATTTTTCTGTCAATTAGGAAGCAATTAAAACTATTTTCAGGATTAAGATCAAGTAGAAATGATTAATGTTCCTATTTTGGTTTGCTGAATTAACTTTTTAGTTTATTCATATGCATCAATGGTTTTTGGATTAATTTGTGTTTTCATTTTTCAGGTCAAATTTTTTTTTGGAGAGATGCAAAATATGGTCCAAGAATTAAAGAACTTAGTTTTTTAAGTTTTTTCATTTTTTAATATATGTAAGCACAGTTAATTTTTTTTATTTAATTCATTTGTATATACTTTTGAATATTTAATTTTCATTTATGAAATATATGACGTTATTCTATTCAATATGTGGTTATGATTCAAAATATAGTATATAGTGTGTATTACATTCTTTAAATATGCATATAAAAATAATATTGATTATTTTTCAAATATGTCGAATTTTTTTAAAAAAATAGATTTTATTAGTTATTAATCACACTTAAAAAGTGTGATTAAAAATGATCATTTTTAATCACACTTCCAAAGATCACACTTAAAAGGTGTGATCTAAATATTTTTAAGCACACTTAAAAAGTGTGATTAAAAATGATCCTTTTTAATCACACTTCCAAAGATCACACTTAAAAGGTGTGATCCAAATATTTTTAATCACACTTAAAAGGTGTGATCTAAATATTTTTAAGCACACTTAAAAAGTGTGATTAAAAATGACCATTTTTAATCACACTCCCAAAGATCACACTTTAATAAAACTTAAAAGGTGTGATTAAATAACATATATCACACCAAAAAAGTGTGATATTTATCTATTTTTGTAGTAGTGCATCAATATGTAATTCGTTGATGAATCGATCACCTTCTATACATCAAGGAAACTCATATATAAACACATTCCAATATAGAACACTTTTTTATTTTCTACTCCTCTCTAAGAATCTGGATGGGTTAAACCCTAAAACGAGCAAACGACGCACTTTTTAACAAATAGAGCCGCGAAGACTGCTCGAGCGCTCATATGTATGCCAACCGTTCTAGCGCAACATCTACTGCTCGAACGGTAAAACATGCTTCTTAAAAGTTCAAAACACAAGTATAGATACTAGATGAATCACTTTATTACTCGAGCGCCATGCTTAGTTAGTGAAGTGACAAATAAGAAATGCTCAAGTCAAGATACGGAATGTTAGCACACATTTCTCTACACAGGCACAACTCAGGTTAGATTCGTATCTAAACTCTCATAACTCACAGATACAATAGAGGAAATAAAAATACAGCTGAATGGAGTTTTGTTCAACGGAATTGTCAATTATAAAAGCTTAATAGTTATAATATTGTGCATGTATATTTACATGTATATGTAATTATGATGGGTAAATGGATAATTTTAACGCCTTCTCCCCCCTCTCTCTTTCGTTTGTTTGACAAACGAAATCAATGGATGGTTTACATTGAGATGAATTCAATAGTTCATGATTTTAATTGAAAAAATTAAACCATTGGGGTTTAATTTGTTAAATGGATCAATCTCTATAGTATTTTTTGTAATCTCTTCTATTTTTTTAAAACAAAAATCATTTCATGAGTGTTTTATTTTAAATTACAAAATTCCCATTAAACATATCATTTTGTATAAAAAATTGATATGAGTTTTTTTTATTCATATATCATTAATTTTTTAACAATAAATGTTTTAAAATAAAAGCTTTTAGTGCAAGTTTAATAAACTCTCGACATAAATGGAGGAAAATAAATTATTAAAATATGAAGGTCTAGTGCACAATAGCTCGCTTCTTGTGATGAGTTTAGGGGTATGCAAAGATTCAACCAACCCGTTCAAACTGTCCGGCCTGACTGATCCAACCATTGATTGGCTATGCTTTAAATAGTTTGAAAAATTCAACTTGTAAGTCAAGTGATGGTTATGAATTTGAAATAATCATTCAAACCAAACCGTTTGAACATTTAAGCTCCGTTTGGCAAGAATTTTTTCGATTATTTTAATCACAAAAGATAAAAAGATGAAATAAGTGCACTTTTTTAGTTTAGCCAAACTTGGCCTAAGCTTTTTAACATATGCTAAAATAATTAAAAAATTAAAAAATTAAAAAGTCAATCCACTTCCTAAACAGAGGCTTAATACTCTTATATTTTTCATATCTAATTAAATAATGACTTGGACCCCCTTTTTTTTCTCACCCCCTTTACCCTCTCTTCACTTGATTGGCTACTTTTTTTTTTATTTATTTTTATTTTTTATTTCTTCTCCTCCAATCACCACCTGTTACGTATCTGTGAAGTGATAAGAGTGATAATTGGAGAGGGTCTCAATCATCACCCATATAATTATTTAAGTGGTGCTTATCAATTAAAGCCATGTCTATGCATCATAGCTGTATCTCATAAAGATGCAATAAAGATCCTTTTATATTTCCGAGACATGTCAACTGTATTTCCGTCAAACAACTCATCAATCACGTTCTCTCTCTCTCTATATGTATATATCCAATATCAAGGATTTCTACTCTTTCAAGCTTCTTTTTGTCTCACACCTTTCTACTTCCCATGTAAACAGAGTACTATTAGACCATCTCCAATGGTTTATCAAACTCAGTATCAAATTCAAAATTTGATGAAAAAGTTACTGTTCACTGCTCCAACGATTGCACCAAAGCGATATCAAAATGAGATTTCACCAAACATTTTATCAAACTGAGAACAGGTGAAGCATTTCATTAAATCACTGTTACTGACCGTTGGGTTAAAACAACCGTCGACCAGCCGGTTGACCGGCTGGTTGACCAACCAGTCGACCAGTAAAAGATTCAAACAGTTCAGGAAAAAAGTTCAAAACGTCAAAAAAAAAAAAAGTTCAATTTTTTTTTCTTATTTTTTTTGTTGTCTCTTCGTCATTTTGTTATCACAGAGATCTGTATGTATATATATGTATGTGTGTTTATATAAATATATGATTTAAGTTATTTTTCTTCAATTTGAAAAGAAATTTCTTATTCTGAAATTTAATTTTAATTTTTTTATAATTTTTTTCTCCATTAGATGTTTGAAATTGACAATCGACCACCAATCCAAATCTTTTCATTCGGTTGATTTCGGATAGCTCTTTGGGTGATAACAGTTGACCACTTCTCTAAACCGATGGGGTTGGTTTGAATGACGGGACAGTGGCCTACCCAAGCCGAACCAACCCGTGCACACCCCTAGGTGAGTTACTGTACCACAAAGTTAGTTCTATGATTGTTAAGTGAGACTGCTGGTGTAATGACTCCAAAAGTCATTCTTATTTAATTAGGGATTAATGTGTTTTAATTCAACTATATCTATTGGAATTGAGAATGTTTTTATCTATTTTGGGGTATTGATTGAGGTGGTAGTGTGATGGTAAAGTAACATTGGACCAAAGAATATAATTCGGATAGTTATTCTACGATCAGCTGTCACTCATTTGCCCTTTTCTTTTTCTACACTTTGAATTTGAATGTGAGGTTAGAACCATTGGAAAGCTTATTTCTGGGGCTTTAATTTGGACATAAGAACGACCTAGAACAGAGTCCCGATGAGAGAGTTATGCCCGTTTGAAGTTTTCACATATGTGCTGGAAGTAGAGCCGCACGTGCGGGAAATAGCGCCGCACGTGCGGGCTGTGCGGGACAGCAGCTCAAAAACGAGATTTTTGGCCCATTTCTTACATTTTCCTTTCCTCTCTTCTTCTCCCCTTTTCCATGTCCGAAACCCTAGCTCCCAAAACCTTGATTTCCTCCACTTTTCTCAACAAAGCCACCATTGATCTTGCATCAAGGATGGAGAACAAGAAAGGGTCAACATTTTCAACCGATTGAAATTCGAATTTGTGGAGGATTCTTCTCAAAGCTTGCTTTTCTTGCTTGAATCTTGAGGTAGGAGTCCTTATTCCCTTTCAATATTTGCATTCATGGATGGATTTATGGTATTTTTGAGTATATAAATACAAAATCTATAGTTTTGAACATATTATGTCCAACTTGAGATTGGGGGATTTCGGGTTTATAAGGTTGGGGATGTAATTGCTGGGTTAAGGTGATGGATTATGAACTTTAGACTTGTACTCAATGAAGAAATTGGAACAAAAAATAATGGGTTAAGAAATTTGGATTTTTCTTGAAATTTCTAGGTTTTTCTTGAAACCCTAGGTTGATTAATGATGATAACTAATGAATTGGCCCAAATTGAAGGTAGAGTAATGAAATTGAGGTATTGAATTATATGTGTTCAAGTTTAATTGGAATTTGGAAATGTTTGAAAATTATGTTTAAAATCTGCGAATGAACTATGTTATGAACATTGTGATTCATGCTTTAATGTAAAGGAAAAATTGGGGAAATAATTTATTAAGGATATGGATGACATGAACTCGGTTGTGGAATGTGAAAATGGGATTTAAAAATTCCTCTTGAATTATGTTGAATTATATTTAATGATGTCAAGTTGAATCATGTTGTTTATGTTGAATTGTGGCAATTATGTGAGATGGTATTGACTATGTTGAGTTTAATTTTTGTAACCTAAAATGTTGAGTTTTCCGAAATGGGTTTAATCCCAAATTATTTTGCTAAATACTTGTGGGCTTGCTTAGTTATTAAAATCAAGAGAATGATTTAATGGAGTTTCTTTATGGAGATAGGAAATGTTTGGTTTTGGTGAAAACCCTAGACATTCAGGAATTTTTGAAAAAATGTGGAAGATGTCCATACAATTCCTTTCTATCTTGAAATCGAAGTGATTGATTATAAATGTCATACTGTGTTTGCAAGAATGGTAATCTTCTATTTATATATATATTGAGATGGAGGAAATTGTGGTATAAATGGATGCTTAATGGTAGGCTTGTGAAGAATAATGAAGGAAAGAAAAAAAAAAGAACTAATGATCAAGTTATATATGTGTACAGGGCACACTTCAGGAGGGACAAACACTCCGTTGTAGCACTGTGAGTAGTAGTACTTTGATGTACCTTTAACCGTTTATCATTATTGATGTTAAATCTTTGTCGTAAGAATTATGTTGACATAAATGTTATGCATGCTATGTGAGAAACACTGTGACATTATGGAAACTTCAAAAGAGTTTATGAAGTCATGTATGTTATGTGAGAAACATTATGAAATTATGAACACATCAAAAGAACTTGTGAAGATCAAACCTATGTGGCCAAGGGCTGACTTGTGACTTATGAAGCTATGAGGCCAAGGGCCAAACTTGTGAACTTGTGAATCCAAAGGGCCGAAGGCCAATGTGCTAAGTTGTAAATTTATGAAACCCAAAGGCTATTGTGAATGTGTGAACCCCTCAGGCCAATGGCTGAACTGTAAAATTGTAAAACGAATAAAGTCATCTATAATCTAATGAAAATGTACTTACTTTTCGTTACTAATTATCAGGAATGTCCTGTTAACTTTATGTTAATTATGTCAACTCATGGGAATGATGTAACGATTACCATTAGGACTCTGTTAATTACAAGGCAAGGCAACTATGTTAACATATGAGAATGATTAAACAAAGGTGTATGCTATTGATTGATAGAGCATGTAAAGTAAGTCATTTACCCAAAAGAATTTATGTTCATTCTTGAAGAATGGATTCTGAGTAAATATGAGAGTAGCTATGTGTATCCCAATGAATTGAAGTTATTTTGCTATGTTGCTTATGAATTGGAAGTTATCCAGAATCTACGATATAAGTGCAAAGTTTAGCATCATTGTGTGACCCTCATGAGAATATGAATTAGTCTCTCATTGTTAAGCGTACGATAATGACATGATACAACAAGAAATACTGTAGTATGATATGTATCATTTGAATTAATGAATGATGTTCAAGTATGTTTCAGGCATGTTTCCAATATGTTACAAGTTCAAGTATGTTCAGGTTTGTTTCAAGTATATGTTACAAGTTTAAATCTGTTACAAGCTTATGTATGTTACAAGTTTATGTTGTTACAAGTTTATGTATGTTACAAGTTTAAGTCTATTACAAGTTCATGTATGTTACAAGTTCAAGGATGTTACAAGTTCTTTGTATCAAGGGCTTCATGCCAACTTTTCAAGGGCTTAATGCCAATCTTTCAAGGGCCTCATGCCAACTTTTCAAGGGCTTTCATGCCATATGTTTCAAGGGCTTTATGCCATATGTTTCAAGGGCCTTAGTGCCACATGTTTCAAGGGCCTTAGTGCCATATGTTACAAGGGCTTTATGCCATATGTTTCAAGGGCCTTAGTGCCATATGTTACAAGGGCTTTATGCCACGAGTTTCAAGGGCTTATAGCCACCATGTTTATGTTGCAAGATTGAACCTAAGGCCGTTATGTACTTAGCACAGAATCAGACTAACTATGTGAACTCTACATCTTTATATGCATTGCTATGTGTTATGTTTCAAGTTAAGCATCGTTTTATTTATGTATTACTATTCACTGAGGTTGGCTCACTCTGTTTAATGTCTGTTTCTGTAGGTAACCAACCAGGTGGTCAGTCCTAGTCATGACACCTGTTTTCTTTTATCAACCTTCGTGGGTTTAGGCACTGCACGGAGCCATTTATTTTTGTAAAGACTATTGAAATGTTGGCTTAATTTTGATTACCCATTTAAGGTTGAAGACGTAGAACTTCAATGATTTTTGTATAAGCCCAATGATGGGGCTAGGTCTGTACGTATGTTGTTTATCACCGATGCTACAAAATATGGTTTGGAGCTTTATCTATTTTCCATGATGAATGTGATGTATAAGAGGTCCTGGCATGTAGATGTAGCTCAATGGAATTTATATGTATAGTTATTTTCTTACTTTATGCTTCCGATGAGGCCCCATATGTTATTTACAACAGGTTAAATGTTCGTTTTCGAATGGGTCATGCCCAAACTTTTAGGGGCGGGTTTGGGGTGTGACAGCTGGAGTAGAATGTAAGGCTTAAAATGAAAGTAGATAAAACCACTAAATGCATCATACAAGGTTGTTGTAGATGCTCTTAGGCCATGTTTGCTTGGCCTCTTAGGTGGTGGGATTGGTTTAATAATACTGTGAGTCCTATCTGTTAGTGAATATTAGGTGATGGCAACAAATAGAGAATTGTGCTAGGCGTCCGCTTGGAAGGGAACAATGTGGGCCAGGGAACGACTTGGAAAGGAACCTGTGCGTCAGGAAGTGGCTTGGAAATGAACAAAATGTGCAAGGGAGGTGGTTTAGGTAGTATGCCAAGGAGGCAACTTAGGTAGTGTGCCAAGGGAGTGGCTTGGGTAGTTCGTATGAGATACAACCATGCTTACCATGATATAGGTATATTACCCAACTTCAAACTCAAGTAGGTTTAAAGATAAAAATCTATTTGAGGTTGAAAAAGGGGAAAAGACGGAGCAGAAAGGAAATGAGATGTTCTTAGGTTATATATGAATTTTTATTTTATTTTATTTTAAATATTGAGTGGGAACAAAGCTCGGGTTGTGGAAAAGGGGACTAGGCCATGTGATTGAAAAAGAAAAAGCAAAAATGTTTGGTTTGAAATTAGCAAAGTGGAGAATGACTCGGAAAAGAGAGAAAATTTGGGTTTGAAAAGATGGAGATATACACAAAAGGGAAACAAGCTTGGAAAAATATAAGTATAAATAAAAGAAATGTAGGAGGTTAGAGATGAGTAAGTCGTGGTTAGAGATGGCTGGAGCGTAAGTGCTTTTCAACAAAGATGCAAAAGGTGAAACAAAGTTGTCGGGCGACGATGTCAGAGTGAAACTTTGGCCAGTTGATGGAGGAACATAGAGAAACCAACAGACAGAGGAGGAGATCACCACAAAATGATACTGAAAGGAAAACATGGCAGTGAAATAGGTTGAGGTCCGACGGGTAGTCAAGGCAAGGCTGTCGCCTGCTAATGAAACTAAATTACTAGGTACTTAACTTAATTTTGATACCATGTTATAATATTTAAGAGAGAGAGAGAGAGAGAGAGAGAGAGAGAGAGAGAGAGAGAATATTATATTATGTGTGTATTCAATATTATGTATCGTATAATACAATGAAGAGACATATACATAGACAAGGTAAGAGTGGACAATAAGAAAACTATGAACATATTCTAATATAGTAAAACCTAATTATAACATCTAATATATATAGTAGATATAATATATATACCATATTCACTAACAATAGAATGAAGAGGCATACATATACCATGCTTGATTGTGCTACATGTTAAGGGACTATGATTCCCTTGGAACTACCAATCTTACTTAGGGGTAGGATTAGAATTCCCATATAAGGAGTGGGATTGTTAATCCAATCCCCTTAGATTGAAGCAAAATGTCTATTTTTCTCTCTATTTATCAAACACAATAAGATCTCTTTTTTATGCAATAAGGGCTTTTACGTTTAATCTTTTGTTTTTCAAAAGGTTAAACAAAAGATTAATATTCCTTTTAGTTTGTCAAACTGAAAGGAAAAATAAAATTGTAACAACAAGAAACAACAACAATAGGATGTTATGAAACTGCAAAATTTTACAATAAAAGTATGTTATGAAACTATAAATTTTGCAGTTTTAAAGAATGTTATGAAATTGCAGAAAATTTTACAATTTTAAAACATAATTCATTTATGCACTGCAAAATTTTACAGTTTACTCTAGCAACCACTTTTGGTTTAGATCTGGCGGGATCTGAACATTCTAATGAATCTTGTCTTGTGATTTTAGTCAAATCTGACTAGATCTATGTCAAAAACATTATTGGAAACTCATTTCTTTCGTCGTTGGCGAGGGCGAAATAAGGAATCGGTGGTCAGTAGTTGACAGTAAATCCCAATCGATAGTGGTCGTTGATGAATGTATATCAGAAAAAGATAGAGAAGAAGAAGAAAAGAGCCAAAGGACTTTTGGGTCTACACCAAAAAATTGTGGGACTATATTGAGTATAAGTCCTTATATGAGGACTTATGGGTGATTAGCCCTGTAGACACCCCATTTTTGACCGTCCTCAAGACTTGGATGTCACCGTTTGAACACTCGGTGATCATCCGCGTTTGTGTTCGTCTTGAGTTCCCGGAGGTCTCGGCCACGCGCCTTGCCTCAGGATCTCTCGACTCGACTGTTTTGTTTGCACCAAACACTTGTGTTTTGCTTTTGAGGGGCAGGGAATGGCTTGTTGGCCATCCCCACACCTCACCGGCCATGGCTTGAGGCCACCGGCCATTGTTTTGTTGCCATCGGCCAAATGTTTGGCCGGCCGGCACTCTTTGTGGTCGGCCGACCTTTGTTTTGGCTAATTTGTCATTTTTGGCTGGCCGACCACTGTGCATCTGCTTTTGCAGATATTTTTATGCCAGCTGTGCTAGCTGGCATATACTTTGCACCCCCTCCATACACGTGTATGGAGGGATTTCACTCTTGCTTAGCTTGTTTTGTAAGCTTTGCAAGAGTGATCCTCTATAAAGGGAGGCCTTCTCCTCCCTCCCCAAGGGTTACAAAAAAAGCTCTAGAGGTTTGGTTTTAGGGTTAGCATATTGTATCTATTGCATCTCTATATATTCCTCTCTTTGTATATAAGTGTGTGTTTGTCCTTACTTTTGTGCACAAACACCTAGTGTTACACTATACCTTTAGTTGCTGAGGCATTAGAGGGTTGTTCTTGGAGTTCTTGGGTAGATTCAAGCTTGAGGAAGCTGCTGGAGCATTGTTCTTGAAGAAAGTCTTCAAGGGTAAGAACCTTGCCCTTTATTCCCCATTCTTGCATAGGCTTTTAGCCATCTTTGCTTGCTATTTTAAGCTTAGTATATAACATATAAAAGTTCTATTTGTACTTGCTTAAAATAGTTGTTTAAGGTTGTTTTGGTGTTTGGGGTTGTTTGACCCCTCTTAGGCCTTGTTTGGCCCCCATTTTGTGCTATTTTGGTGAGTTCTGGGACCACCTTGTTTGGGCCTCCTCACCACTGAGATCTTGATGGATTTTAGTGGTGAGGATTTTCTTAAGATCTAAGAAGGAGAGGGCCATCCCCTCTCCTTGTTGCCTTCAAAAAGTGCCATTTTAGCCTCATGTGTGAGCACCATTTTTAAGTTCATGTTGGCCATGTCTTAAGTGTTATTTGTGCTTATTTTGCCATGATATAGCACTGTTTTTACTTGGTTTAGACACACCATGCTTGCCTTGCATACTTGTCTTGTAATGCCATGAATCACCTTAACATGTGCCTAGCATTTAGACTACCATGCTCACTTGTTTTGGCCTAGCTTTGTGAAGCTTTTATGCATGTTTTAGTATGCTTTAGCTCTGTTTTTAATTGCTTTGGCCATGCTTGACATGTTTTGTATAGCCACCATGCATTTTGGCTTGCTAGCCTCGAGTGTGTGAGTGTTGAGCATGCATTGTTTGGCTTATTTCAGTGGTTTGGCACCACTTATAGCATCATTTCAGTCCATTTAGCATGCTCGTATGCTTGCATTTGATGCTCCTTTAATACTTTAAAAGGGTGTTGTCCTATGCTCCATGTTTGGACATTTGTGTATGCTTCCATGTGTGAGTCATTTAGATGCCATCTAAGTGGGTTTTGAGGTTCATTTTGACATGCTAAAACTCTGATTTTAGTTGTTTAAATCATGCCATGTTTGGCCTTGCTAAGTGTAGTTCAATGCCTCTTTGGTGAGCCTTAGGCTTTAGGCTTGGTTGCATGATATACTTGCTTTGCTTAGTTGGTTTGGAACCTCTTATAGCATAATTTTCGGAGCTTAATATGCATGCCATTAGTCCATGTTTGTCCATTTTAAGTGTGCTTAAAAGTTGCTTCATTATGCTTAAGTCATGAACCATGTATCTATGCATGCTTGTATGTACATTTGCCTTCATGTACTTAACATTTTAGCCATTGTTTTGGGCTTAAAAAGTTACTCCCTCATGCTGAAATTTTGGACCATTGTGTGCACGAATGCTTGTGTGTGCATTTGCCTTGCATATTGTCACATATTTGGCCCATGGCATGTTGTTGCATGTTTGAAGTTGTGTTGCATTTGGCATGCATCCCTCTTGTGGTTACTTAACATGTTGTCACATGTTTGCTTGATATGTTGTCACATATCATTTGCATGATTGTTAGCTTGCATACTTCGCATGCTTGTTTGCTTAGGTTGTGTGCCTAGTGTACATTATTTGCTTGCATGCTCATATCGCATATTTAGCTCGTATGCTTAGGTTGCACTCGGCATGCATGCCTTGTCTCTTGATCAAGTGATAGAGGTTGGGCTGTAACAACCCTCACTTTGAATCAGTCTTGCTTGCATGTATTTTGTATGATCTTGAATTGTCAAGTTTGAAATCTTGATACTTGCCTTGTTTTGCTTTGTCTTATTGTAAGTTGTTGGAATTCGTGTTTTGTTTGGAGTGTAGCTTCCAAAGATAGTTTGCCTTTGAGCCTTGCTTTTGAGCGCTTTTGGAACCTTAGCCGACCTCCATCTTCACCCGCATGTTTGCCGAGATGTTACCTTTGGCCGGGCGCGACGCCGAGGCCGAGATGTTTTGTGCTTGTAATCCTTGTCCTTGGGCGGTATGGCCTAGGCCGAGATGTGGTACACCTGTGCCAAGGTGTGGCACACCTTAGTCAAGTGTCGCCCTCCCTAGCCTTTGTCTTTGTTGACCAAGTCTTGTCTTTGGCCGAGGTCATTTCTAGCCGCCAAGCGTGTTGTGTACGCTTTGTCGAGACTTGTCTTGTCTAGCAGTCACCTTCTTAATCGCACCAATCCGGTGATGCCACGTGTCCAGCGGAGGCTATGACCAATTGTGCCTATAATGCATCATTGTGTATCTTTTGATTATGATTTGGTCTCAAATCTTTGTCTTGTTTAGGGAGAGAAGCTCTAGCACTTAGAGTTAGGATTTTAGTGTGAGAGTTAGGCTCCGGGGTTGATCGTGGCAGATCGAACCGCTGATTTCGCTTTTGAGGGTAGATTCTTGTTCTACATCGATTGTTCCTATTGATCATCTAGATGCATCGCATGATTGGATCTGTTTTGCATGTCATGCATTGATTTGAACTTGGTTTTGAAAGAGAAAAATGTTGTTCTTGTGTTCTTAAAGGAGAACCTTGTTTTGATCCGAAAGTTTGGAACAAGAATCATGTTTTGTGTTTGTTCTTGCATAATTTTCTAATGAGTACCCTAGTCCACGTTTTTGAACTCTTAGCTTGAAAACCCCAGATTTCAGATATGTGAGTTGGATTTCGATGCATGATCTTGTTCTTCGTGTCCTTTGAAAGGAAACTCGTGTTTTCCTAACTTTGCCTTGTTTTGCTTTTCGAGTCCACACCTCGGCGGGAGGTGTAGGACCTCGCTAGAACACAGATGGTACCAAGTGCACTTACCTGTGATGGGAAATAATGTTTTGATTCCTTGCATGTATGTGAAGCTCGTTTTGAGAGTATGGTTTGCTATGTGATTGTAGGACTTTGATCTTTGCTTGAGCCTACACCTGAAGACCGAGGTGAGTGGTGCTTTTAATAAAGCTATGTTATAAAGCTTTTGATAAATCTTGCTTGTTTCGCTTTGGTAAAAGTAATTGCTAAGCATGAATGATTAGCCTATTTTGATGTTTTGTATATGAGCTTGTTTTGATGGTATTCTTGAAAGTCCCTGTCTTTGGAGGACTCTAAACTTACTAGAGGAAAGGTAAGTATGAACTTCGCCTTGATGATGTCCTTGTAATGAGTTGAGCTTTGTTTCGGTTTCTTTGGAAAGTCCCTTGTTTGGAGGACTCTAAACTTTCAAAGACATCTTGTTAAAAGGATACGGTCCTATCTTGCTAAGATAAATGTTAAAAGCGACTACGGGCCTAAGTAACACAAGTCCCTTGTGCTAGAGGACTTTAAACTTTTGTAGCACCACTTGGTGAAAAAGGCTGCGGGCCTAAGTCATATAAGCTTGATATGTTTTGTCTTGAAGATTACCTGCTACTACTTGTGCTATCTCGCAAATGTTTTGACTTGTAAGACTTGTTGGATGAATACGGTTCATCACTTGATTCGATACAACTTGATTTGTTTTGTTTTGGAAGGAACCTCGGCTACTACTTGTTTAATCTTTGTATTGCTTCGGTAGGATTTGACAGATGAATACGGTTCATCTCTTGTTTTGATATTCTTTGCTTGGCAGAACCTCGCTATTGTTTGAATGGTTTTGATATGCTTTGTTTTGCGGACTCCGGCTATTATTCATGCAAACCTTTATTTCTAGTACCATTCATCGAGTTTCCAAGCTCACCCTCTCTATATATATGTAGGTGATGAGGGTGACGCCTAGAAGTATTTGACAAATTTTGTTTTGGGATTTTTGTTATGCCGACTTGACTTGCTTACATCGTGTTTTGTGATTACCTCGGCATATGTGTTACTTGCAGATTCTTGAAAATCATGCTTCTTTGCTTCAGTATTTGTATATGTACCGAGAAGCCTTTTGATCAGATGTAACTTGTATTTGTTTTGTTATCGCTCATTATGTATGCATTTACATTTGATCTATGCAGGACCATTTGTATTTAGTTTATTCGCTCGCATATGTGAGCCCCTATGATTACTCGATGTGTGTGAAATTTTGTAAGCGGCCTTTGGTAATTCGGATTCTTGGCCATCTCGACACCAACCTACTTGGTATCGAGCACAAGTTCCTCATAGTACGTTGATTCACACACTCGAGTCCTAAAGAGCATAGGATTCCATTTAGAAAGATGCTAGGGTTGCATCATATTGCTTGCTATTTGAACAAGGTGTGCATTGTCTTGACTTGCTTAATTGTTACTTGCTCATGGAGTTATTTGTTTACTTGCTTTAAAGTCACACTTTGTATACTCATAGTATCATGAGGAGAGGTAGACCTCCACTTGCCCGAGATCACCAAGACAGATTGGCGAATGGAAAGATTAATGGAAGGATTGACCCGTGAGTTAAGGCAAATAAGACAAGAAGACGCTTAGTGCTACATCGACCAGCAGACGAATGGTCGAAATGTAGTCCCTCCTCCACCTCCCCAACGCCATGTGTTCCTCTACCTGACCTTATATGGAGATGGCACAATAGCTTTGATCAGGGGGAGTTCAAGAAGATGAGACCACCAAGGTTTTGGAGGTATTGAGCCAATGAAGGCCGAGGCATGGGTTTTGGAAATGGAGAAACTGTTTGAGATTTTCCCAAAGACCGATGTTGAAGGTGACTTTATCAGATTCACCGACGCATTTATGCACGGAGATGGTGGATGATGACCAGAGAAACTAACCTGGTTTAACTCGCGCAAGGTTTTTGGAACTATTTTACAAGAAGCATTTTCCGGCGTTCGGAATCGCAAGGCTAATTTCAGACTTTGACGCCGAAGGCGGAATATGATCGCGCTTTCGAATTGGTAAGGTTTGTACCTCACATGATCAATGATGAATACATGAAGGCTAGGAAGTTTGAAAGTGGGGACCGATTCAAGACCGGGTTAGCTCGCCGATATGCCGACCTATGCCGGCGTGAACAAAGCTTTAAAACCAACTTGAACAGCTTAATCCTGAGAGAATCACGGAAGAGACAGAACTATGACAATCACCGAACATTGAACACCAATAAGAAGATGAACAAGGGCAAGCCTGGTTATCGAAGGTAATACTACATGTTCAGATTGGGAAGCAACATTTTGGGGTTTGTCGTCGGACATCCGAGCTTGCTATGAATGTGGAGAAGTGGGTCATTTTGTGAGAGATTGTCCTAAGACAAAGAAACCAAAGAAGAAAGGTGAGAATACCTGTTCAAAAGAATAATGAAAGGACAGATGAGGCGTAGTATTTGCACTAGTGGATACTTGTCGTATACTTTTAATTTGCTCCCAAATGCTTATGTGTTAGTTGATTTTGTTTCTATTAAGTTTGCCGAGAAGATTAATAGGAAATTAGAATCTCTTGATTATGTGCTATCTGTGTACTCCGCATCTGGAGATCCATGATTGTTGCATCCATTTATAGAGCATGTGTTGTTGTCATTGAGCATGTTGAGCTAGTTGATTTAATGCCCTTGAATATAGATCAATTCGATGTTATATTGGGAATGGGTTGGTTAGTAGCAAACAACGCACTCATTGGTTGTGTTTCGGAGAGTGTTGCATTGGAACCCCCAAACCTATCCCCAGTTATTTTTCAAAGTAAAGGAGTAATTCCCCACCTTACTTAATCTCATCCATGAAGGCGTAAGTTGATCCAAAAAAGGGTTATTTGTGTAGTATATTGAAAGATCAGATGGAAATGTTAGTTTAGCCGACATCTTGTTCATGAGTTTCTTCCTAATGATTTACCCCGCCATTTGGTCGATAGAGAAATAGAGTTGTTGATGTTATATCGGGAACACGGTAGATCTCCAAAACACCATATAGAATGGCCCCTTAGAGAATTGAAACTACAATTGCAAGAGTTGTTGGACAAGGGATTTATTAGCACATCACCATGGGGAGCACCTGTGTTATTTGTTAAGAAGAAGGATGGCACACTTCGCCTTTGTATTGATTATAGAGAACTCAATAAGGTCACCATTAAGAATAAGTACCCACTACCTAGGATTGATGATTTACTTGAAGTCTTTTTCCAAGATTGACCTTAGCTACCATCGGCTTAAGGTTAAGGCAGAGGATGTTGAGAGGACTAGATATGGCCACAATTTTTAGTGATGCCTTTCGGATTGACCAATGCCCTCTTTGCATTTATGGATTTAATGAGAGTCTTCAAGCCCCACTTAGATGAGTTTGTGGTCGTCTTCATCGATGATATATTGATTTATTCCAAGAGTGAAGTTGAACATGAAAACCATCGAGAATTTCTTTGCAGATATTGAGAGACAGGAAGCGTATGCTAAATTTAACAAGTGTGAGTTTTGGCTTTCTACTATTTCATTTCGGGTCATGTAATAAATGAAGAAGGTATTTGAGTTGATCCGAGCAAAATAGAAGCGTGGTAAATTGACCAATGTGTCCGAGGTTCAAGTTTTCGGGTTTGGAAGTTCGTGAAAAGATTTCTCCAGATTGCAACTCCATTGACACAATTGACTAGGAAGGAGCACCGTATAAATGGATCAAGATCGAGTCACCAGAACTAAAGGCGAGGTTGGTTTCGTACTTCCATCGTAATGAGGAGTTTCATGTTTACAAGTGATGCGTCGCATAAGGGTTTGGGTTGTGTATTAATGCAAGGAGGTAAGGTTATAGCATATGCATCTCGTCAATTGAAGCCACATGAGAAGAACTATCCTACCCATGACTTGGAGCTAAGCCGCCGTGGTATTTGCTTTGAAGATTTGGCGTCATTACTTGTATGGAGCTTGTCGTTTATCATCGAGCTTGAAGTATCTATTCACTGAATTGAACTTGAGACAAAGAAGATGGCTCGAGTTGTTGAAGGACTACGATATGATTCAATATCACGGAAAGCCAACAAGGTAAAATCGCTTGAAATTTGGCATGCCTAACCTTGATTTGGGGCAGAACCAACCATTGTTGAAGAAGTAAAGGCAAGACAAATGGAGGATGAATTCTTCGAAAAAGTAGCCGATGAGATTGTTACCAAGCCGAGATCGGGTACACCTTTGAAAACCAAGTGCTTAAGTTTGAAGGAAATTGTGTGTGGCGATGTGAAAAGGAAGATTTTTTGGAAGCCCATAATTCCAAGTTTCATCCAGAAATACCAAGATGTACCATGATGTAAAGATGTTTTGGTGGCCGTGAAGAGAGAGATAGCAATTTGTGTCAAGTGTTTGCATTGCCGCGAGTAAAGGAACATCGAGACAGGACTTCTACAACCTTTGCCGATCCTCGAGTGGAAGTGGAACACATCTCTATGGATTTTGTGACGAGAACACGTAAAGGTATGGATTCGATTTGGGTTGTGGTAGATAGACTAACCAAGTACACTTTTTGCTGTTAAGACTACTTTGATCAACTTGCCCTACTTTATGTGAATGAGATTGTTAGACTTCATGGAGTGCCGATGTCAATAGTGGAGATCCTAAATTTGTTTCGAGTCTGAGGGCCTTCGAGATTTAATCTGACTTTTCATCCGATGGGCAAACAGAAAGAACGATACACTTGAAGATATGCTTAGACTCTGGTATTGATTTCCAAGGAAATTGGGGAATGCATTTGCCATTAGTGGAATTTATCACGAGTATTGGTATGGTATGAAGCTCTATATGGAAGAAAATGCCGAGCCGATATGTTGGACCGAAGTTGGAGATAAGGCTCGCTTGGTCGAACTCATTCAAGTAACAACAGAGAAGATTAAACTTATGAAAATTAAAACAAAAGAGTTATGAAGCCAGAGAAGAAATGAGCTAGAATTGAAGTTGGGGATCACGATTCCTAAAGGTTTCACCAATGAAAGGGGTTTCAGATTTGGGAAGAGAGGTAAGTTAGCACCCCGTTATATTGGTCCATTTGAAGTCCTTGACAAGGTTAACTCCGTTGCCCTACAGACTTGCTTTGCTGAGCCAAGTCCATAACGTGTTTCATGTTTCGATGTTAAGGAAGTATATTCGATCCATGTAATTAAGCATTCGAATCGGTTAATGAGAATTTGGGCTATGAAGCGTCTATTGAAGTTAAGCAATTGAGAAACAAGTCGATACCAATGGTAAAGGTGGAATGGAAAGAGCACTATGGCAAGGACGCCACATGGGAAATGGAAGAGGAAATGAGAATTGACATCGAGTTATTCTTGGACCAAGGTATAGTAAGTTTGGGGTCCAAACTTCCTTAGGATGTAACAACCCTCACTTTGAATCTTGCTTGCATGTATTTTGTATGATCTTGAATTGTCAAGTTTGAAATCTTGATACTTGCCTTGTTTTGCTTTGTCTTATTGTAAGTTGTTGGAATTCGTGTTTTGTTTGGAGTGTAGTCAGGTCACAAAGATAGTTTGCCTTTGAGCCTTCGCGTTTTGGGAACCTACCTCCATCTTCACCCCGGCATGTTGAGATGTTACGAGATGTTTTGTGCTTGTAATCCTTGTCCTTGGGCAGGTATGGCCTAGGCCGAGATGTGGTACACCGCCAAGGTGTGGCCTGCCTTAGTCAAGTGTCGCCCTCCCTAGCCTTTGTCTTTGTTGACTGTTGCGAAGTCTTGTCTTTGGCCGAGGTCATTAAGCGTGTTGTCGCTTTGTCGAGACTTGTCTTGTCTACACCTTCTTAATCGCACCAATCCGGTGATGCCACGTGTGAGGCTATGACCGCCGACAGCCTATAATGCATCATTGTGTATCTTTTGATTATGATTTGGTCTCAAATCTTTGTCTTGTTTAGAGAGAGAAGCTCTAGAACTTAGAGTTAGAATTTTAGTGTGAGAGTTGAGCGAGCTTGATCGTGGAAGATCGAACCGTTGGATTTTTTTGAGGTTAGATTCTTGTTCTACATCGATTGTTCCTATTGATCATCTAGATGCATCGCATGATTGGATCTGTTTGCATGTCATGCATTGATTTGAACTTGGTTTTGAAAGAGAAAAATGTTGTTCTTGTGTTCTTAAAGGAGAACCTTGTTTTGATCAAAGTTTGGAACAAGAATCATGTTTTGTGTTTGTTCTGCATAATTTTCTCGAATGAGTACCCTAGTCCACGTTTTTGAACTCTTAGCTTGAAAACCCCAGATTTCGTATATGTGAGTTGGATTGATGCATGATCTTGTTCTTCGTGTCCTTTGAAAGGAAACTCGTGTTTTCCTAACTTTGCCTTGTTTTGGCTTCGAGTCCACACCTCGGCGGGGAGGTGTAGGACCTCGGCTAGATTTGGATGGTACCAAGTGCACTTCCCTGTGATGGGAAATAATGTTTTGATTCCTTGCATGTATGTGAAGCTTTTGAGAGTATGGTTTGCTATGTGATTGTAGGACTTTGATCTTTGCTTGAGCCTACACGGTGAGTGGTGCTTTTAATAAAGCTATGTTATAAAGCTTTTGATAAATCTTGCTTGTTTCTTTGGTAAAAGTAATTGCTAAGCATGAATGATTAGCCTATTTTGATGTTTTGTATATGAGCT
This sequence comes from Camellia lanceoleosa, assembly GCA_025200525.1. NCBI lineage: Eukaryota > Viridiplantae > Streptophyta > Magnoliopsida > Ericales > Theaceae > Camellia > Camellia lanceoleosa. The sequence continues at coordinate 82,863,215 of CM045762.1, read as the reverse complement.
TGTTTTGATGGTATTCTTGAAAGTCCCTGTTTTGGAGGACTCTAAACTTTACTAGAGGAAAGGTAAGTATGAACTTCGTCTTGATGATGTCCTTGTAATGAGTTGAGCTTTGTTTCGGTTTCTTTGGAAAGTCCCTTGTCTTGGAGGACTCTAAACTTTCAAGACATCTTGTTAAAAGGATACGGTCCTATCTTGCTAAGATAAATGTTAAAGCGGCTACGGGCCTAAGTAACACAAGTCCCTTGTGCTAGAGGACTTTAAACTTTTGTAGCACCACTTGGTGAAAAATTTTGCGGGCCTAAGTCATATAAGCTTGATATGTTTTGTCTTGAAGATTACCTCGCTACTACTTGTGCTATCTCGCAAATGTTTTGACTTGTAAGACTTGTTGGATGAATACGGTTCATCACTTGATTCGATACAACTTGATTTGTTTTGTTTTGGAAGGAACCTCGCTATTACTTGTTTAATCTTTGTATTGCTTTGGTAGGATTTGGAGATGAATACGGTTCATCTCTTGTTACGATGCAGCTTGATATTCTTTGCTTGGCAGAACCTCGCTATTGTTTGAATGGTTTTGATATGCTTTGTTTTGGGAGACTCGGCTATTATTCATGCAAACCTTTATTTCTAGTACCATTCATCGAGTTTCCAAGCTCACCCCTCTCTATATATATGTAGGTGATGCGGGGCGGTGACGCCTAGAAGTATTTATGTACAACTTGTTTTGGGATTTTGTTATGCCGACTTGACTTGCTTACATCGGTGTTTTGTGATTACCTCGCATATGTGTTACTCGCAGATTCTTGAAAATCATGCTTCTTTGCTCATCAGCATATTTGTATATGTCTACCGAGAAGCCTTTTGATCAGATGTAACTTGTATTTGTTTTGTTATCCGCCGAGGTGCGTATGTATGCATTTACATTTGATCTATGACACGCCTCAAGGACCATTTGTATTTAGTTTATTCGCTTCCGCATATGTGAGCCCCTATGATTACTCTGATGTGTGTGAAATTTTGTAAGCCGGCCTTTGGTAATTACGGATTACTGGCCATCTCGGCACCCAGCCTACTAGGGGCAGGTTGGGGTCGTGACATGGGCCTTATTTGTTTAGTTGGTTTGCATTTCATTTGAAATTAAAATGTGCAACTTGGCTTCTTGGGCCATCACGCATTGGAATGCACGATTGATGGTCTGAGGGCCGAGAACCAAGCTCCTTTGAGTCATGAATATGATAAGGAGTGTGGTTGGTGCAAACATTTGTTTGAAATGCATTGTCATGCCATGTTTTGCCCTCTGCTGCTGTCAAAGCAGGATTCTGCAGGCATAGATGGTTGACCGACCTCATTCAGTGCCGACCGGCCATTCATTTATAGCCGATGGCTTTATTTGTGGTCGATGGCCACTTACCTTTGGCCGGTGGTGTTCCCCCTTGGCCGGTGACCCTCCACAATGTTCAGAGAGTGTTCCTTGGGAATTTTGCAATTTTCAGAGGAGCAGAGCAGGGTAAACAGAGGCAGCTTGTGCATGGCGTTGGATTTCTGAGCGGAGTCGAGCATGCGTGCATTGGGCCCTCTTCCCGAGGCTGTTTTACCGCTTTATTAGCTTAGTTAATTTGCTTAACTAATTAATTGGTCTGTAATTATTTAATTAGTTTGTTAGTTAATTAAATTGTATTATTCTTTTGGTCCCTCCGAGCGAGGGCGAATTTGTAATAAGTGTGGGTGCATGTGTGCATGTCTTCCAACTCCCATTTCTTTCTCCCTTTTACTTACCTGCTTTGGATGGTTAGTATTAGGGCATGTTTTAATTTAGCATACCTTATGCTATGCATGCGTGTATCCATTCATTTGTATTGCATGCACCGGGCTCGGCGCATCATGCTAACTGCATAGTATTTCAAATCTAACTTGAATACATGCTATCCGTGCATTTCACATATCATTCTAGGGTTAGCCGAGCCTATTCTAGTTGCATTTTGTATGTGAGGCATTAGTCATTTTTTTTAAACATAAACTAGAATCATGCATGATTGCTAACTAGTTTCTTGTTTTGGCTCGGAGTACACTGTAAGTATTTTTATGCTTTAGCATCTCGCATGAGTGTGGATGTTAAACATGACAGCATGCTTACCATGTGGCTATATGCTTAAGTGACATAATTGCCTGAATGCCTGTGGGTGAAGGTGGGATTGTTTGAGTTGGAACAACTCGTTGAAATCCGTCTTTTAGCCTACTTGCGAGTAGCGAATTTCAAACTATCTTTCAAAAGAGCGGATATGCAATGCTTTGTTCCAAATTAGGCGATCTAGTCTATACTTTTGTGTTGTGCGCATCACATAGTAAGATTAGCTAATTAACCAGAATAAGAACGCATAATGTTTTCAAAATTAGATATCATGGTTAGTAGAGGCCGATCTTTGATCGGGCGAGCGGGGGTGCTCATAGCTGACCTTCCCCAATCGTACCCAAGTTCTCGAGCCGAGGCAACTTTGGTGATGACGGACACGTGGCCTTAGGCAAACGAGTCAGGGTTTCCTAAATTTCCCCATAAAAAATATTTAGGTGGCGACTCTATATCTGGCAAAGCAGTCCATGTTTGATGCTTCTTTCAAAAAATCTGTTTTCCAAAATGATTTGCCGGATCTGCACTCTTTGGTGATTTATCAATCTCGCATTGCATATTGCGAGATCAGATTAAGAACCGACACAATCGAGTCCGAATTGTAGCGTGAGGCCCACGAGGGCGTGTCTACAGTTTTTGGCGACTTTGCTGGGGACTTTGAGCACTTGACTCGAACTCATGATATCTGGTTTTGACTACACTTATGTGTTTCTTTGCATTGCATGTGCATTGGGGCGCCTAAGTCACAGTGTTTGCCGTCTGCTATTCCTGAACGGTTTGCTGGAGGCTCGCTTCAAGGAGCGTGCCATAAGGCTGACCGGTTACGGGCTCTGCCACGATAGGAACACAAACCCCGGTTGTCACTGGGGCACCCTTTTGACCATTCGACCTAGTGCATATTTGGAATCCACAGTGACCATCCCAAACTAGGACAGGTTGCTTAACCCGATTATAGGTTGTTTGAAACCGCTGCGTGCGTAGTGAAACCCTAGTTCCTGACAAAATAGGACAGGGAAACCCTACCCCAACATAGGGGTGTCTTGGCTCTTGCTTGCTTGTTATGTGCTTTTTGAGTTGACCTCTACAGGGAATGTATATATCAGTTTGTAAGTCTGAATATCAGGCCTGAGGGCATGAGTGTCGGAATTTGAGGATCAGTTATATCTGCGGGTATCAGATTCAGGCCAGATGTTGATTTTGGGGAACAAAGGATCGTGAGTAGAGCATGCTTATTGATTATGCTTGTGTCTGTTCTAATTAGGTCGAAATGCTGCGTGTTTTCTCTTTCAAGGTTCAAAGATCTAGTACAGAATAGCCAGTGTTCTCTTTTGCCGAGGCAAGACAGACATCTGATCCATCATCTCCGTTCAGTTCAAGAGGACTTATGATGACCCAAAGTTTAGAGGAAATTGTGGTTATGGTAGCCGCATTAGACCAAGGAATCATCTTACAGAATGAAACCAATGTTGATGTGCCGCATCCGCCCAGGTCGCCTGCTGCGCGCCCGATCTGGGAACCCCAGTTGTATCAAGCTCGTGAGCCCATCACGTTCGAGTTGATGGGAATGATTGGTGATCTTCCACGATCTGTGGCTGATCTCGCCTATGGAATGTCGGCTTCGCCACCAACTACATTCTATGCTGGGAATTTTGTACCATAGGAGCCCCCGCTACTAGGGCGAATTGTGATCGAGCTCAGCTAACCTGAGACTGTCTCAAGCTATGGACATGACGTGTCAACAATAACCGGGTTCCGCTCTGATGGAGCAACCCAAACCCTCGATCAAGCTGAGGCCACAAGTAAGAATAAAGTGGGAACAGATGCTGATCCTGTTGAACAACTGCTGTGGGCAGTCGAGGCTTTAAAAGTTGGGGGGGATGAATAAACAACAAATATTTGCAGTGGTGGCCAAAACTGTGGATGATGCTTTCCCTACTCCAACCGAGTGGAGTTCTAGCCAAACAGAAAATCGGGATTGGCCCCGTCATGCTAGAACAGTTCCCTCTAATCCCAACCCTGCACTGGGAAAGGATCAGAAAGTCAAGGCGGCACCTGCCGATCCTTTTGCCAGTACGTCCGGCAAAAGTCAGCAAACTTCGAAGTATGTTCCCCGAGGGCGCAAAGTCTTCCACGCACTCTACATGCCTTTGTCTAGGGCGCTCCAGATCCTTGCCGAAAGGGGGCACCTTAAACCCCTCGAGCCTCGGCCTCTCCCGAAGAATCTCCCTCCCTCACATGATGCTACCTTGTACTGCGTGTACCACTAGCAAACCGGTCATTGCATTGATAACTGTTTCCGTCTTCGTCATGAAGTACAGGATTGATCGACAATGAGGTCATCCTCCCGCCTACCTCAACGAAGTCTGTCACTGCTGAGTTGTTAGATTTCGACGATACTGCGAGTATGTGATCAGAAGTTAGACCACCTATGGGCGGCACTGAGTGTATTTTAGATGTGGCGTCTGGCACGCACTGTTTTGAGCGTTTGCGGGTGCTGTTTTTTTTGTAATTTCTGGCTTGGGTGTTGAGCCATTTCTTTGATTTTGTTTTGAGTCTATTTCGTTGTCTTGAGTCAGTCTTTTTGCTTAAGGGTCTATCTTGTTGTACTGAGTCAGTCCCATTGTATAGAATGTCAGGTGATTCCAGGGTTGTTGCCTCGGATATCATGTTTTTGTAATTATTCTTCTGCTTTCTTTTGAGTCTGTCTCTGCTGTGGAGCCAGTTGCAACCGGAGGTTTTGAATGAAACAACTGCGGCTATCCTGTTTCCGTGCCTATTGCTACTTTGAGCCTGTTGTGCCAGCAAGTTTAGAATGAAATGGCAACGCATTTTACTTGCTCTTTTGTGCCTATAAGTCATTGTATTGACCTAAGTTGTTCAAAACCTTTTTTACACTGTGGTGATGAAAACGAAGAGGAAGGAATTCCTCGGGTTTTGCAAAATTTGACCAATTGAGAGAAAGAGAGGCGTGCTAAGCCCTTAATGAATGAAATCATGCTTGTTAGTGTGAGTATTGGGAAGGATCCTGACTTGATCCAGATTGGTTCCGCATTGTCTTCCACGCGAGCAATTTGTCGCTTCCTTAAAAACTTTCAAAAACAAAATGTTTTGCGCAGTCCTGTGTGGAATCGTTCTTGAGATTGTGCAGCTTAGGATCCTCGAGACTCGACCCCTCACTCTCAAAGCCTTGAACGTACATTCCGAATGATCAACGGCCAACCATCATGTGAAGCCTGTGTGGCCAGATTTGAAGTAGCCCTCGAACAAGAGGCACCAAAGTCAGATCAAGAAGATTAGACCTCATTAGAAGAAACTTACGAAGCTAAATCAAAAGCACCTCTCAAACTAGGGGCAAAAATGTCCGTTGTGCTCGAAGAGCCGAAGATGAATCCTTCTGCAAATCAATACAACAGCCACTCCCCTGGATTCAGATGACTTCAGGATGTCAAAACCATTTGGCATGGACAAACCTACACTTTTACCCTTGAGAGGCTCGCTGGGCCGAAAACCCGGAAGGGCGACCCAGGCAAAAGTTAGAGCAAGAGAAAAATACAGGAAAAAAAATATAAAAAAAAGAAGAGAAAAAAAAAAGGAAAAAGAATACAGAAAAAAAAAGATGAAAATGCAAAAAGAAAAGATGAAAAACAAAAAAAAGAAGAAGAAAAGAATTGAAAGGAAAAGAAAAACATAGCTCGCAAGGTTGAAAACCTAGAAGGGCGACCTTGGCAAAAGTTAGAGCGTGGTGAGGGTTAATACACGAGTGTACCTTAATTGGAACTACGTAAGGCTTGATTCCCATGATTGGGATACGTAGGCAACTTCATCCTGAAGTCCAGCCACAAACACTTCCAAATCGAGTGTGTCCATGTAATGATTTTGATCATCCCTGCCTTTTTTGAATCTGATTAGTTCGGTTGTGACAACTGGAACTATGTAAGGCTTGATTCCCATGTTTGGGATATGTAGGCAACTTTATCCTGAAGTCCAGTCATAAACACTTTCAAAGTGACTATGTCCATATATTGGTTTTGACCATCTTCATCTTCTCTATATCCGAGAGTTCAGTCGTGATCATCGCTAATGAGGATTGACTACAAAATGCCGCGGCGCTGTCTAGACAAGGGGTAACTTTCCGTTGCCATGAGTCGCCATTCAAACCAGGGGCAACTTTCCGTTCACGTGCAATGCCATCCAGACAAGGGGGAATTTTCCATTGCCTCCGATCCGAGGTTGTGCATCTCGAGAGTAAGTTCTACGCTCATTGAGCATTGACTGTTTGCAAAAATAGTTTTTAAAATTTTTTACTGAGGTTGACTAATTTCTCGAAAATTATTTCATTTTCCAAAACTGGACCTTTTCTTGGACCCAAAAAAGGAAAATTTTCAGTGCTCATGGCTTGACTTCCATGATTTTCAAATCAAAAGTCGAACAAACATGCTAATCTAACTTTCATTTTGGTCAAAATTGTTTTAGTAGAAAAACCAAAATAAAAAAAAAATGGTCAAAATGATGGGGGCGCAGTTGAGTCAGGTGTTCTGTCTTTCCCCTGTCGTCAACATACTTGCCAGAAGGGCACTCTACCTACCAACAAAAGGGCACAACTGAGGTTAACAACAAAGGGCTGAAATCTCTCAACATCCTTCGAGCAATGAGGTATCAAACCAAGTGTGAAGCACGAATTGGAATGGACCAACATACTCCATTCCCTCAGCTGGGGCATTGACTAAATGCCACCAAACAAAATAGCTGTGAGCTAACAGTGTTGGGCATGAACCCACTACCTCTTGTTTATCCACCAACCATATTTGGGGATGGATGAAAAATGAGAGATTAAAGAATAGAGAGATGTAAGTTGAGAGAAAAGTGAGCAGAAGGGTTTTGAGGAAAAAAAAACCAAGCCTGAGGGCCGAGTGATGTGAGAGTCACAAATCAGAAAGGATGGGAAACAATACCCGGAGAAACTGGCTCCTCGTGATTTGAGGTCTCTCGTTTCGGTAACACGTCTATGTGTCGTGTCTTTTGCTTTGTTTGTCTCGATTCTTGTTTGGAGTCGTATCCGAGCGTGTCTCGTTGTGTTTAGGTTGTTTACCTTTTGTTTTTTCGTTGTTGAGTCTTTTTCACTATGTTCAGTCGTAGGCTCAATACCCGGTTGAAAACCCTTTTCTAAAATCATTTTGTGTGCTCAGAGTGTTGTGCCATTCTCCACATTTGTGCAAAGCATGATTTGGTTCTTTTGTAAAGTCACAGGGGTTCAACCCCGGGTCACTTGGAAATAGTGAACATATGGGTTCCGGATTGCATCTGAGTGTGTTTCAGCTTCAGCAGCTTCCACCTTTGTATTCCATCTTTTCAGATTGGACTGTTTGTTCAGGATTCGCCATGTGCAGAATGAACTAAGAGTACTGTGTTACGGGCTATGAGTTCAGAATGAGCAGTGTTCAGAACAAGCAGTGCGTTGTATGAACTGTGTGTATGGGCTGTGTGCCGAGTAAACCGAGTACTGTGTTATGAGCCGAGAGTTCAAAATGAACAGTGGGTTGTTTGAGTAGTTTTGCTGTTGGCCAGTTCATTATCTGGTTATTACAATCCAAGTGTTTGATTTTCAGACAACAGATCGATCTCATTTACATTGAAGTATAATATGATGCGAAGTATGAAATGTACAAATGTAACAGTTTTTCAAATAAAAAGTTCGTTTCATTTCATCATCTTTTTAAGTACATAGCTTTGGAGAAAACAAAAACCTGCCAGCGGCAGTACAAAGTACTCAAACTACTAGCTAAAAAAGGAAAATGTCTAAAGCGAAACAAAAAAAAAAGAAGAAAAGCAGCAAAAGTCTGGATCAATGCTAACTGGTCTTAGGCCAGTGAGTCTGTCTTCGTCCTCTTCCTGGACGAAGGTCCAGGAGCATCATCATCGTCGGCACCATCGTTTGAGCCCGAGCCCGAGTCATCTCTGGTCTCCTTCTCGGACGACTCTGCCTCCGACTCCGCCTCTGTCTCCACCTCGGACTCATCATCATCGGGAACTGATACCCGAGAGCTACTCCCAACATGAGTACGCCCCGCTTTGGTGCGGGGATATACTGTGCCTCCTCGCCCTCCTTCCCGAGCCGGAATAGAAGGCCCAGCTGGAGCACCTCCTGTAGCAGGAATCTGGAATGGAGGCTGAAAAGCGCAAATGGCAAACGCATCAGTATGCTACGCAAAACAGTGTATGAATGTTATGAGCAGTGTATCAATACAGAATCAGTGTATGAGTATAGTGTATGAATGTTTTGAGCAGTATGTCGGTACAGAATGCAGTGACTGAGTGCAGTGTATGAATACCGTGAGTAATGCTGTGAACAGTCTGTGAGATGTAGTGTATCAGATGCCGTGAGGGCCGTATATCGAGTGCTGCGTTAATAGTGCGATACATCAGATTGTGTAAAGTTTTGAGACTGCGGTTGAAGGAACTTACCGGAATGCCATAGATGGTCAGTAGATCGAGGCTCCACTGGAGCATCCCCATCACAGAGGCGGTCAACTCCAGGGACTGGTGAGTGTACTTGGAGGAAGCCTGCAAAAATGTTAGAAACATCTGTATTCTACGGAATATCAAATGAAGTGAAATGAAATGATAGTGCAAGATATAAAATACAGTAGTACATACCGGAGGCAAGTCGTAGAATCCGACTAGCTCGTGATCAGCCAGAGGGGGAGCGATGGGGATCTGGTAAGTCTCCCCACCCTGCCCTCGGCGTGTCATCATCGTGGGCAGTGCTAGCCAACTAGCCCCCCATCCTCTCTGAGTCCCACTCCTGCCACGAACCCGAGCCATCCTCCATGCTCCTGCTCCCGCTCCTGTCCTAGTCGCCGGTGCCGCGGGCCTTTCTCGCTCAACTCGACGGCAACTGCTCAAAGGCCGCATAATGTAGGTCCGGACGTACTCTGCGTAGTCGCCCTCGCCCCTGAAGCCCTCCACATCCCAGCCGATCGTGTAATCAGCCATCTCCTCGAGAGTGTACCTCTCGGTATGCCTCATATGAGTAGGAGGCGGCCACGGAACTGCCTGCTCTGGAACGCCTAGCGTTTGCCGCGAGAAGCGCTCCCCCAAGTACCAGGCGCGGTAGACGGGCCCTCCAGTAAAACTCTGAATCGGGCCGTCTGTCGGGCACCAACATACCAATCCCGTACCGCGATGGGCAAGGAGGCCTACGGCTGCCAGGTAATCTGCAAACAAAATACATTTCGTTATCTATTGCTATTGAAAATACAATGCAAAGCGAAGCTTAATGAACTACAAGTTCTAAAATACCTCTACGGTGGTGATGGTATCGAAATATTGGCGGAAGAATATAAAAGACTCTTGAGGCCTCCGTTCGCACCTCACGTCGAAGCAGTGTGAGAATGAGATCATAGGGGGCATCTCCTCTTCTGGCACTAGGGTAAGCCTAGGGAAGTAGGCATATACCCACAACTACAGTATGACAGAACAGATATCAGTATACTTATCAGATAAAAGCAGTATGCAGATAAAGCAGAAAGTGGTATGTGCAATGTATTGTGCAGGGTGTGCAGTGTACAGAATACAGAGAATGTAAAGCAGAAATGAAAACAACAGAAGAAGAAGACATACCTCCCAAGCCCGCCAGTAGCCTCCGAGCAGTTGTTTGCTGAGGCGAGAGGATGAGCTCATATAGCCATAGAGTGTGGCCAAGCCTGCGCCACCCTAGTCGTAGCCACAAATCCTGGTCACGTCAACCAGTGCGCTCAGCAGGTAAAGGGGCACGGTGTTCGCCCGGTCGGCGAAGAGAGTGGTCCCTAGCAGGAACATCAAGAAGCCGTGAGCATACTGCTCCTCCTCCTCCTGAGTAGTCGGTGCCTGGATCTGAAAATGAGCCTCGAACCAAGAATATTGCACAAATCCTGGACGAGCAAGAGGTGGTAGGACGCCAAGCAGGTACATCTGGGCAGCCTCCAACTCATCCATGTCTGTGTCGAAGGGGATCGGATCACCCTCTACCCCGATGCCGGTAAGCATCGAGAAGTCGAAGGGAGTCATCGTCATTGCTCCCGTGGCAGAGAAGTGGAAGGAGTCGGTGGTGTCCCACCACCTCTCCGCCAATGCAGCAAGGAGCGGCCTACTCGCAGTAAGGCGTGAGAGCCCCATGCAAAAGGTCCCGAAACCAGCTCGGTCGATGATGCAACGAACCGCGTCTGGTAACTGCATGTACTAACCTCGTGCGGCGACGTTCCTAGACCCCCAGAGGGTGTGAGAATCTCCTTGTGGTCAAAACAAACACTCGCGAAGCGGCATTATGTAAACAGTGTTGAATGTGCTCAGAATCAGTACAGATATAGCGTGTGTGCACGTGTTCAGATTCAAATAGATATCGGGTGCCGGTGTGCTCGCAGTGAACTACAGCATATGATGTGTTAGTGTTTTCGAGTGGTTCAGTACAGATATAGCGTGTGTGTTCGTGTTCAGATTCAAATAGATATCGGGTGCCGGTGTGCCCGCAGTGAACTACAACATATGATGTGTCAGTGTTTTCGAGTGGTTCAGTACAAATATAGCGTGTGTGCACGTGTTCAGATTCAAACAGATATCGGGTGCCGGTGTGCCCGCATGGAACTACAGCATATGATGTGTCAGTGTTTTCGAGTGGTTCAGTGAAAATACAGCGTTAGTACACAGGTTTAGATTGAAACAGATATCAGGTGCAAGTATGTTCACAGTCAATTACAGCATGCGGTATATTGGTGTATCCGAGTTAAACAGTTAAAAGGCAGAATCGACTATTGCAGTTATACATTCTACTTTGCAGAAAATAAAACGAAGAAGAGTGTACCTCGGAGGCGCTGAAGGATAGATGTAACTCTGGCTCACGAGTAAGACCTCCGACGCCACACCCCTCGCAAAACTGCTGAAGTGGCGAATGCCGTCGGGAGGCAGCACATGGATCGTTGGCTTGTAGGCTGTCGGATCAAACGGTCGAACACTCAAGGGCAAGAGCTCGGCCTCGGGGTCCGTCTCCTGCTCCGAGGGAGTCCCGCCTCGTGGAATATCATCCGTCATGCCGAAAAGGGTGTGAAAATGGCTGAAAGAGTGAAAAGTCAACCGAAAAGTCAACCCCGAGAGGGTGAAAAATGGCTGGAAAGGTCGGGGTGCGAAAAAGGCACAAAGATCAAGGAAAACTCGAGGGAAACAAGCCCCAAGTGGTGGAAATGGAGAAAGAGACGCTGAAACGAAAATTTGTTCGGTTCAAAGTATTCGAAACGCGAAGGAGTTCGCGAATCGAACGACAAAACGGGCCTGAAAACCAAGGAAAAACGAGGATCGAAGATGGAAAAATAACCTAGAGAGGAAGGGGATTGATTTTCGAGCTAGGGCAAAGTGAGAAATGAAGGCTAGAAGCCCTATATTTAAAGACTCGTGCCGAATTGACAAAACTGCCTCGAACAGGCACTTTTGGCCGGTCGGCCATATTGTTGGCCGGTCGGCGAAATAGATTCCCGGTGGCCTTATTTTGTGGCCGGTGGATGGCCGGTGGACTCCCCTCGTGGCCGGTGAGCCTCCTACACCTTTGTTTGGGTCTTTGATATGGTTTAGGGTCTTCATTGCGCAAGATAGTGCCTCCATTGCTCAAAACAGTGCAAGAAAATGCATTTCCGAAGCTTAACCGGTCTCTGTGCCGTGTTTTCTGTGTGTAGCACTCGAATACGTGCGAGGTGTATCCTTTTTGTATCTTGTGAGATTCAAAATTTTCCCCACATGCATACGTTACAACGTCTTGTTGTTAAACGCGTGTTGGTTATACGCCATTTCACTCGCATCGTTATGCACACATCTCGCATTGTCATGCGCATGTCATACTTGAATTGATATGCACATTCTTTAGGTTGCATCGTCATGCGCACCTCACATGCATTGTCATGCATATCAAGCGACATGCGTTATCGCACATTCGAGTTCACATGCATTGTCATGCATTCCAGGCGACATGCGTTGTCGCGTATTTAAGATCACTTGCATTGTCATGCATTTCAAAAGACATGCGTTGTCACGCATTCAACCTAATGTGCATTGTCATGCATCTCAAAAGACGTGCATTGTCACGCATTTACATCATTTCCATTTACATGCATTTCAAAAAAAAAAAAAAAAAACAAACAAAAAAACATACATCATCATGCACTTTACATGCATTTCAAGACAAAAAACATGCATTGTCATGCATTTTTCTTCCTTTTGCATTGTTATGCATTTCAAACAAAAAAACAAACAAAAACAACAAAAACAACATTATTCTCTTTGAATTCACAAAATTATAAACTTAACTTATGAATTTATGCTCAAACACTCACCTAGGAGCTTTAATCTTCACAAATTCTAGCTAGATCTTTGAGTTTAGTTTCCAATCCCCAAGCTTTGAGCCAACATTCATAATTTGAGCCCCTCTCTCTCTCTAGAGCCGTCTCTCTCTCTCTCTCTCTCTAGAGCCGTCTCTCTCTCTCTCTAGAGCACATTTTAGATTTTGAGTTCACAAAATGAGGGACTTAAGTGTATATTGGCCTATTTATAGGCTTGCTTAATCACATTGATTAAGTTTAAGTAATGGGACTCTAATTAGCCATTCTGAATCTAATTATTTTGATTCGAATCAATTTTCAATTAAATTTCACGATAGGCTCTAAAAATTACGCTAATCACAATGGCGTAATGAATTTCGGTTTCTGTGGCCGATAAGGCCTTCAATTTTTAGTTCAAAGCACAGATTCTAACAGATTTTCCTACGGTGAACAGATACAAAGTCAAAATCACATATAATCATGCAATTAACACCGAAATTCAAATTAAGCACATAATTACAAACATAATCATGATTAATTAACGTAGTATAGGACACGGTTATTACAATCTCCCCCCCTTTAGGAAGTTTGGTCCTCCAAACTTATTTTACCTTTAGTCGAAAAGAATTCGGAATACTTTTTATTCAACGGTTCCAATCCTTTTGATAGTTATTTGCTTAGACTCAAAATCAAGCGACACTCTGTTCTAAATCAGTCAGAGACTTACCTTTTCTTCCATACAAGGCTTGTATGCTGCCACACCGAAACTAGAGTGCAAGCTGTTGTCATAAGCAAAGTCTGCCAACAATGGATAGATTTTTTCAACTTCCTTGAAAATCTAATGCATACATTTGGAGCATTTCTCCCAGAATCTAAAAAGTTCTTTCTGATTACACATTGATTTGCGGATGGAAAGCGGCATTGAATTACAATTCAGTTCCCATTGCCTCTTGAAGGCTTTTCAGAATTTAGACACATTTTAGGATTCCTGTCTAAAACAATAGATACTGGGACCCCATGCAAACGAGCAATCTTATCGATGTAAACAATGGCTGGTCTATAAGCATCATACGAAAATTTTACGGGGAGGAAATGAGCAGACTTAGTAATTCTATATACAATAACCCAAACGGGACTTATACCTTGGGTGTTCAAGGTAGCCCCGTAATGAAATTCGTAGTCACATATTCCTATTTCCATTACGAAATAGAGAGAGGTTGAAGTAGTTCCATCTATATCTGACATTCGACTTTGACTCATTGGCACTGAAAATATTTAGACACAAATTCAACAATTTCCTTCTTCGCAATAGGTCACCAACATATTTATTTCAAATGTCAGCTAACTTTACCATAGAAGTTTGGTCTATTCCCTTGTCATAGAAGTTCAATTCACTCTTCAATTATTCCGCAATTCACAATGCGATTCGGTATTTAGTTTAGTGACTCATCGCAGTTACCCAAGATCAATCAAAAGTCTCCAGGAAAATAAAGTGGATCTAGACACTGATTCCCGAGTCAACAAAGGTAACAACGAAGTAATCAACCACACGACGTACGTAACTCATATATCCCTATAGTACTGATTGTAAAGTACAATAACATCGAAGCAGTCAATTTCTAACATAATACATGTTTTCTTAATCATTCAACAGTTTACAATTCATTTCAGTATTCAATTCCCTGTTTCATCGAGTCTCTCCACATTATCTGATAGTTGTCAAAAGCATAAGGCAATTCATATATTAATCTCCATGACGTCCAAGATAATATCAAAGTAGTCAATCACAGGTTAAACACTATTTACACGTCCTCAAAGCCCTAATTGCAGAATATAATGGCACTGAGCAGTCATTTACAGGGCACTCTAAATTCACACATTTTTGGATCATCAAGGTTTTCTAATTCCAATAGTGTTCACAATCAAAACAGTTCACGGTCAGCAATTACCATAACGTGATTTCCCGAAATCTGATAACACTGAAGCATCTATTCTCCCATACAAAATGTATTCTGATCAGTCAAAGATAAATGTTCAGTACTGTTCATAATCAAATCAATCTGTCGTCATCGGTTTCCATAGCGCCAAATAAATAAAATATGGTAATACACAAGTATTGTTCCTTAAAACATCCAACCACTGGGTTTGCACAATTCTGTTCATTTATAACACATACGTCTCCAACAATTAAAGGTTGGTTCTTAATGGTGTTCATGGTTAGGTCAGTCTATTGATAGCCCACATAAGGTCTTCTAAATAAGTCAAGTATTCTAAACAGATTCGAGTTTTGGGTTTATCAGTTTTCTTGCCAAGAATAATCTGGTTATTTATTCATAAGCAATTCGTAATCCCCCTTAACAAAATCAAATCAGATAGAAGGTCTTATCAAATCAATTCCAGGCAAAGGTCTTGTCAAATTAAATCAAACAAAGGTCCCATCAAATTATATCAAATTGAGGGCTCTATCAGGCCAAATCAAACAAAAGTTTTATCAGATCAAATCAGATAAAAGTTTTCTCGAAGAGGGTACATTTGGTTTTGTAAGGCATACTTCGTTCGTTTAGGTACATAGTCAATAGTTTCACAACTGTCCTAAGTTCATCAGTTCTCAAAGTCATATCAGAGTCATATTAGAGTCATTCATCACAACCGTTCATATGAAAGCAGTTCAAGTCATGTACGATATGGCATTGTCCACATAAGTTCAGGTGTAGTTGCATATGTATGCAGTTGTTCATAACAGGAGGTATGTATCATAATCAATACAGCAGTTCCCAAATAAGTCTTATATGCAAGTATGTGGTGCATAGTAACACATTAAACAAAGTTCCTCGGTCGCACATAATATAGGATTTGTTACGCAAAAGTTCCAAATCAATCACAAAAGCATAGGTTTACGAGTCAAGCCTAGTATAGTCACATAGTCCAGTCAGTTCTCTACCAATCAAAATACATGATCTCACAATTTATAGAGTTCATTATTTGGGGTGCTCAACTCAGTCACAAAATCACAAAGTCAATCAATATCCCAATACGTGTTTCACAAATTTCCCGAACGGGGCAGATACATACAATAAATAAGGTATTGATCCTGAAGGTTTGACCAATCTAGATATACATATAGCAGATAAGAAAGAATGCGCCGAATCGAATCAAATAACATCCTAAGCAAAGGTGTACACATGTACCAGTCCAGAATCAGTTAACATATAGGCATTTGTTTATAAACAGTATAAATACCTGGGATAATGGTCGCAGTATTCTGAGTGCTTTCTGGAACGAGTGCAATTACTCTATCTTGACTAGCCATTCCTACTATTGGTACGAATCCAACTGAGGCAGAGGATATATTCACATTTTGTTTAGTTCGGGGACAATCCCTTACCAGATGGTCCATTCCACCACATCTATAACAAGCCCCAGAAATTCGGTAGCAAACTCCTCGATGTTTCTTACCACATTCATTACATGTCGGTGCTGTATTCCTTGTAGAGTTTGAAGTGCGCGATGACCCCGTATTTTGCTTTTTAAATAACCTCTTTTTTGAGAAAAAAACCCTTGTCTCTTGCTTTTCCATTCAAAAGATCGGTTCATGTTAGCTTCAATCATTAGTGTTCGGTCTAGCACCTCAATGTATTTTGTGACTTCCAACTCATTCACTTGGTGCTCTTGCACTGGTGGTGGCAAAGGTTCTTGCCGTAGCGGCAACTGATGTTGTTGTCCTAAGATCTCTGCCATTTCTTATACTATTCTTTCCAGTCTATCAAGTCGGGCTATGGAAGAGTCTGCCAACTCATATGCCCTTACTTTATCCATGATCTACACAAACTCTTATTAAGCCATGCCAAATAAGGAATGCCCAATACATAAATAAACACAGATACACATAGGTACATTCACACATAGGCACATTGTTATATTCTCATTTTACGTGTCATCAAGACACAATTAACCACATGCAAAACAGATGATTGCATACTTATTAGATATCGCGTGTAGAACACTTACTGGATAATTACACATTTGACCATATTCATATTCCACATAGACAACCATTTACAGAATCGAATGCACGTAAGCAACTTTTCATGATTCGCATGTTCATGTACGTGAATTATAACAAAACGAAACTCGTTGTACACATTAGTGCAACAATTCATATCTCATATAATCACATGTTCTCAATGCTTACATCATGTACTTATCAAATGGATGCATCTTAAGTCTTTTCTAGACACCTTATGGCTCATTTGGACGAGTGTGTGAGTTATTAACTCGTGCTCTGATACCACTCTGTCATGACCCAAACCCGCCCTTATAGATTAAGGTCATAACCGGCCAGTAATCATGAGATTACCTACAGCCTCAAACCAAAACAAACATATAACAACAGAGTGAAGGGGCCAAAACGGAAGCAAACTAAAAATTTTTTGTCTAATGAGCTATGCTTACATGGCATGTCAAAACATTTCACATATACTTAATAATAACTCACACCACATATCAGTAGTTAACATGTTGTATACCCAGGATCATTCAAACACATAGTCAGCCATGCCAAAAGCTTATACACATAAACGGTCTATCACGACCAATATAAATAGCAAAAGAACTACACAAGATCATAAACAAAGCCTCTTGCATGAGTGTAGACACCCAATTTTTGACTGACCTTAAGACTCAGACATTATCGATTGAGAGCTCGATGATCGCGCATGTTTGTGCTCGTTTCGAGTTTCCGGAGTTTTCGGCTGAGTGCCTCGCCTTCGGGCCTTTGAACTCTTTGTGTTTTGGCTTGGTTTGTGGACCATGCCTTGTTGACCTTGCCTGGAGGGAGAGAGAGGCCTGTAGGCCACTTTTCGTAGTCGTAGACTACTTTTCCCTCTTGTAGGCTACTTTCCAGTTTCCAGAGCCTTCAGCCGACTACTTTGTCTCGGAACCTCTTAACGTTCTCCTCTTGGCCTGGTTTTTGGGCCATGCCTTGTTACCTTTTCCTAGAAGGAAACAGAGGCCTGTTGACCACTTTTTATAGTCGTAGAGTACCTTTCCCTCTTGTAGGCTACTTTTTGTGCCCGTAGACTAGTTTTCAGGGCTTCCGGCTGAGTGCCTCACCTTGCGGACTCTTGTCATGCTTCCTTTTTGGTTTGGTTTTGAACCAAACCTTCTTATCCCTTGCCTAGAGACTGGAACAGGGGTGTAGAGCAGTTTCTCCCCCTGTAGACCACTTTTCTTTCCTGCCAGCTAGTTTTCTGGTTGGCCAGCTAGGGTGGGTGGTCTGTGGACCACCTAAAGTGGTCGGCAGCCATGCCACCACCTTCCTCTCTGTGTGCAGACCACCTTTCCCCCATTGCCGACCACTTTTTGTCCTTGCAGACCACTTTTTCTGGTCGGTCGACCAGTGGGAGTGGTCGGTCGACCACTTCAACTGGTCGGCAGCTTTCCTGCATTTTCTACAGATATTTTTCTTGCCAGTTGTGCCAGCTGTTGGGCACAGAAAGCATCCTCCATACACAAGCTTCTAGCTTGTTCAACAAGCTTGAAGCTTGGAATTCTATATAAGGAAGCCTCCTCCCTCTTGTCTCAGGCTGAGAATTTTGCATTAGGGCTATACATATCCCTCTATCTTTATACTTCTTCCTTTCTGTCTATATTTGTGCTTAAAAGTGCCATTTCTTTGCACTTTTGCACACAAACACCTAGTAAAACACCTTTGCTTTGGAGTTGAGGCACTTTGAAGCTAGTTTTGGGGTTTTTGGATTGCTTTTGGTCCAAAAAAGTTGCTGGAGTTGCTGCTTTGTCCTTGTTCTTCAAGCGTAAGAAACTAGCCCCTTAAAGCTTTGTTTTTGATTAAGTCTTTGGCCCTATTTGCATGATGTTTTAGGCCTAACTTTAAACTACAAAAAGCTTTATTTTCAAGTGTTTAAGACGTTGGTTTGAGGCCGCTTTGGTGTTGGGGGTAGTCTACCCCCTTTTGTGCCTTATTTTGCTTTGTTTTGTGCCACCTCTTTAGGCCTTTGAGATCACCTTTGTTTGGCCTCTTCCCTATTGAATTCTAGAGGAATTTCAGCGGTGGAAAGTGTGTTTTGAGGCCCTAAATGGGTAGGGGTTTGGTCCATTGAGCATTGCATTACATAGCCTTTGTGTTGTATCCTTCACTAGTTTTCGTGCTTAAGGACTCTAACTTGACATGCTCATATTGTTTGCATGTTGTTTGGAATGTTGTTGCATTGCATTGCGTTTGGATTGAAAGTTAATCGAAACACAAGAAACGAGTGACGTTTCATACTTGTAATGATGAAACATGCCTTATTTCTCGGTCGCCGACCCTCTTGATCAAGCATGATAGAGGTGGAGGCCCTTATTTGTTATTTGTGCATTCATTGACATTGAATTGTGCAAACTTGGCTTTTTTGCCATCGTGCATTGCTATGCTCGGTTGGTGGCCCGAGAGTCGAGAACCGCACTCCCTTGAGCTTGAGAAATGATAGGGAGGGTGGTTGTGCACACATACCTTGCAAATACACTAATGTGCCCCTTCTTGTTCTCTGTTGCAGCAAAACTGGAGTGTGGTAGAATTTCTGGTCGGCAGACGATAAGAAAAGTAGCTGTCGACCACTTTTACGGTCTCTGGTGGTCTACACCATCCTTTTCTGGTCGGCAGCCCTCCTGGAGGTCTCCATGTTGGAGTAGAAGCTATCTAGAGGTTTGTGCAGTGTTCTACGATCAAATGCAAACAGAGACAAGTCTGGGCATCGTAATGGATTTCCGAGCGAGAAACCAAGTGCATGCATTGTTCAACTTTCCATAGCAGAGCTGAGTAGTGTAGTTTAATGCTTACTTGATAATTAGCATGTTTATGTAATTTAATTAATTTGTTAATTAGTTAAAATGATGTAATAATTAGTTGTAGCTAGTTATTTAATTTGTTGCGTAATAACTAGTTTAATTAGATTAATTAGATTAGTTAGATAGCTTAGCTAAGTGTAGCTAGCTTAGCTTATTCTTTTGGACCCTCCATCAAGAGGGCAAATGTTGTAATGTGCGTGTGTGTGATGCATGTCTTCCAATCCCATTTGTTTCTCCCTTTTGCTTATCAGCTTTCGACGGTTAGTTTTAGGGCATATTTCAATTAGCATCCTTATGCTTGCATGTGTGCATCCATGCATCTGTCTTGCATGCACCGGGCTTGGTACATCATTCAAACTGCGTTGTATTTCAATACCAATTTGAATACATGTTATCTAGTTGCATTCACATGACATTCTAGATAGCCGAGCCTATTTTAGTTGCATTTTTGCATGTGTTGCATTAGGCATCTTAACATAAACTAGGATCATGCATGATTTCTAACTAGTGTTCTGTTTTGGGTCAGAGTACACTGTAAGTGTTTATACTTTAGCATCCTTGCATATGTGTAAGTGATTGCCATGATAGCATGCTTGCCATGAGGCTATGTGCTTATGTGTTTAAATGCATGAATGCTTGTGGATGAAGGCTTCATTGCTTGAATTGGAATAATTCATCAAAATGTGCGTTTTAAGCACACTTGAGAGTGGCAAATCATGTTTTTCTAAGCCCACTTGAGGGTGGCAAGTCCACATTTTAGCCTACTTGCGAGTAACACCTTCAAACCATTTTCGAAAATGAACATGAGATGTTTTGTTCCAAGTTGAGTGATTTAGTCTATACTTGTATGCTGTGTGCATCACATAGTAAGGTTAACTAATAAACCGGAACAAGAACGCATGTGTTTTCAAAAACAACATATCATGTTAGTAGAGGCCGATCCTTTGATCGGGCGAGCATGGGTGCTTATTTCAGGACTTTCCCCTCTCGTATCCAAGTTCCCGAGCCGAGGCAACTTTGGTGATGACGGACACGTGGCCTTAGGCACGAGTCAGGGTTTCCTAAATTTCTCAAAAACAAAATATTTAGCTGGTGACTCTGAAATCTGGCAAAGCAGTCCTTGTTTGGCGCTTTTTTATTAAAATCGATTTTCCAAAACAATTTGCCGGATTTAGACTCTTTGGTGATTTATCAGTCTTACATTGTACTTTGTGAGATTAGATTCAGAACCATGATAGGAGTCCCAACTGTGGTAACTAGAACAACAATTCGTACCCTCGCGCATGGAGCGGAGTTCGGGTGGTCTATAGTTTCTGGCGACTCTGTTGGGGATTTAGAGAACTTGACTCAAACTCATGATATGTTGCTTTTTCTACACTTATGTGTTTCTTTGTATTGCATTTGCATTGGTGCGCCTAGGACACAGTGTTTGCCATCTGCTATTCCTGAACGGTTTGCCGAAGGCTGCGTGCCATAAGGCTGACCGGTTACGGGCTCTGCCACGATGGGAACACAAACCTTGGTTTTTACCGAGGCACCCTTTTTGACCATTCGACCTAGTTGTATATCGGAAGCCATAGTGACCATTCCAAATTAAGACAGGTTGCTTACCCGATTGTAGGTTGTTTGAAACCGCTGCGTGCGTAGTGAAACCTTAGCTCCTAACAAGATAGGACAGGGAAACCCTACCCCATCATAGGGGTGTTTTGGCTCTTACTTGCTTGCTATGTTCTGTTAGAGTGTGTCTCTATAGGTTGTATGTATCAGTTGCGAGTTTGGGTATCAGTCTGTGGACGTTAGTATTTGGGGATATCAGATTTGTGGTAAATTTGGGAACAGTGATCAGCGTTAAGAACAGTGTGTTCAGCTTACAAATGCCAACTATGTGTTGTCTTTGTTTTAAGTCGAAATGCTATCATTTTTCTGGTTGTTTGTTTCCTTATTATGCTTTATTTATCTTTTTGCAAGGTAGTATAGCACAATTGCTTTCGAAAAGACAGATACCCCCCGAGCACTCTGGACCAGAGGTCGAAGGCTTTCCCGATCTGGGGATCTAGTTGACGGACAACTAGTGTTTGTGTCATTACCCCCGGTTATGAGACGGAGGTCATCCAGGCACAGATCACCAGTACAGCGGTTACCAGTTCAGAGGTCTTTGTCTACTCCACCTGTGCACAGTAGGGATCAGATTTTTGCTTCTCCCGTAGAGAGGGAACATGCACCGGTTCAGTCAGATCCACACTTTACAGTCGAAATGGAGGACATGATGTGTCAACTCCAAGAAACCATGCAAGCCATGCAGTGGGATGCTGTCCGCTAGGCAAAGTTTGCCACACGTCAGGCAGAGGTTGTGGCTTAACAGACAAAGCTGATTGCCAGACTTCAGCAATAGCAGCAACCACAACAAGCCGGAGCATCTACTTCGCATCCACCCCCGCCTCCATCTAGAGTTCCAACACTCAGGGATACTGCAAACGTCCAGGAAAATACGGACGTCCCAACGGGGCCATCTCCGCCCCCAATCCTACCTCAGTTGTCCAAAGCACCAGCTAATCCAGTAGATACACCGTTTGAATTTGAGGTGTATCCAGCAGCGCTGAAAGTGAGCAAGTTAGAAAAGCTGTTCAAAAAAGCTCAAGGCATTAATTCCATTATGGACATAGAGGATGGATACGCCGATTCGGCGGTGACTTTGCCGGACCGATTCAAGATGCCACATATAGACCGTTTTGACAGTTTTGGGGATCCCATGGTACACCTGCGGTTGTTCTCAGATATCCTAAGGCCAATGGGCCTCTCCAGACTGCAAAAGCTTTCCCTTTTCGGCCAGACCTTGCTGGGTGTCGTGGCCACCTGGTATGCGAAGTTGGAAGATTTTATCAAGAGAAGTTAGGAAGAAATGGCCGATGCCTTCATTGCCCAGTACTCATACAACACACAGATCGAGATCACAACTCGTGATCTCGAGACAACCAAACAGGAGCAGAAAGAGGGCTTCTCTAACTTTGTAACCTGTTGGAGGGCTAAAGCTTCTATGATAACCACCAGGCCGGTCGAGAAGGATTAGATACGGATGGTTGTGCGCAACCTCCAACCCAAATTGATGCAAAAGATGATCATCTTACCCCTCCCCACCTTTGCTGATTTATATGAGATTGGGGTACAGATTGAGGACGCCATGAAGTAGGGTCTAATTGATCACGAAAGAGAGCAGCCCAAGCGGGCATTTACTCGTAGTTTAAATGCAGGCACGAGTAGTGCTGCAGCTGCCAGAACTTCTAATGTGGGGATGGTCACCATCACTACAACAAAAATAGCCACCCCATTCACCGGTGCGTCCGATACCAGCTCACAAACAGCTAAATACCCACCCCAGGGCCAGAGGACTTATACCCCGCTTTATATGCCTTTGTCTAAAGCCCTGGGGGTTTTAATCAAGAAGGGGCATCTGAAGTCCCTGGAGCCGTGACCATTACCAAATAACCTCCCACCAACCCATAACCCGGCCAAATACTGTGCCTTTCACCAACAACATGGTCATGACACCGACCAGTGCTTCAGACTTCGTCATGAGATTCAAGATCTCATTGACAACAAGGTGATCGCACCTCTAGAAAAGCCGAATGTCACCACCAACCTACTCCCACCACATAACCAAGCTCCACCTCCCAAACACATCAATCTGATCCAAACTGGGGTTGTGCCATACGACCCTAGCATGTATATCACACCCTTCCACCTACCCAAGCCGGTGGTGTTCATCCCGAACAGCACGGATTTGTGCATGTTGAGCACCTCTTTAACCAACCCGAGCTGGTGGTGGTGATCGTTGAAGACAGAACATGGATGACTTTCGAAGCAAATGGGAGTGTTGATTCAGAGCCTGAAGGGTCTGGGAGCTTTGCTGAGGAGGTATACAACCCGAGTGGTTATATCACATTAACAGATCAGCTTAAGCCGAAGGTAGAGTTGCCGTTTGGGGCAGAGATCAGTGTGGTTCGGGAGGATGGACCTAGTCAGGGGTTAGATGACCTAGCAGAGTTAGAGGAGGACATCGCGAATCTGCAATTCTTCAATGAACAGGATCCGGGGGACGTGACTGTCAACTAGCTTGATCTAGATTGATTGGCAAAAAATACTGGGTGGCTCAGCGATGAGCCAGATGTTGTTGAGCAGCCTCAGCCAGAATAGGGGTCGTCAGAAACGGGGACATCAACACTGGTTGGAATGGCCGAGAATCAGGAAGCATCGCCAGAGAGCACTAGTGTAAAGAATTTTGCTCGGGATCTGGGCAGTTTATATATAACAGACGCCGAACAAGAGGCTGCATTGAAAAGATTTGAGCAAGAAAAGATCGAGGGTCTTGAAAGGGCTAGAAAAACCAAGGCGCCTGAGGGTGCGGAACGTGTTGTGGGCACAGAAACAGTTACAACGGAACCGGACAACTGTCTGTCGGTTGCCGATGGGATGTGGTGGAAAGACGACGACTTACGTCTTGCCCACATTGACGAAGATTGGGGGCAAAACCAACCGGATGACACTTGGTATGTTTAGGAGATTGACCACATGACTAGAAGTGGGCGGTATGTGAAGCCCCCACACTTGGACCAACCGGAGGCGTTCGGGAATGACAAAGAAGTGGAGAGGCAGAAAAAAAAACTGCTGGAGGAGGAGGTTGTACTGAAACAGCTTAAGAAAATTCAAGTAGACATCTCCATCTGGGGACTGCTAATGGCCTCGAGGGTTCACAGACAGGCTGTCCTTTCTGCCATGGATAAGGCGAAACTTTCAATTGATACCACACCTGAGCAGTTGGTAGGGCTGGTTTTCCCGGGAGGAGCTTCCCCAACCTTGACCTTCACCGACAAGGAACTGCCGCCTAAGGGCTTAGATCATAACAAATCGCTCTATATCTTTGTCGAGTGTAGAGAGAAATGGATACTGGTGGTCCTTGTTGACACTGGATCTGCTATCAATGTGTGTCCATTGAGAACGACATATGCTATCGGGTTGAAGCCCGTGGATTTCGTGCCTACAACCTAGGTGATATGGGCTTATGATAATACCGGCCGAGAGGTGATGGGGACTATATGAATTAAGACTCAGGTTGGTCCGGGGCAACAGGACATTGAGTTTCATGTCTTGGATGTTCCCGTAACCTTCAATCTACTCCTTGCGCGACCGTGGCTGCACCAAGTGAAGGCTGTCTTTTCCACCTTGCACCAGATGCTGAAGTACCCCCACAAGAAGGGGGTGGCAATCGTTTTTGAAAATTCTTCAATACATCCGCTGCTAGAGGTTTCTACACCGGTTCTAGAGATTGAGCATGGCGCGGAGGATGTATTTTTGTCAGGATTCACCCTAGCTGAGGCCCGGGTTGTACAAAATATGCTAGTTGTTGATGAGGGGCTATACGCCAGTGCACAATCTGTCTACCTTATGAACAAGCTTTAACACATGCCCGGAATGGGATTGGGGCGAAGTGGCTGAAAGGCCATTGCAGCATCGGCCGAAGTGCCACACAACCCATATACCTTTGGCCTAGGTTATCCGCTTACCAAAGAGGATTGGGCGAGGAAAGGAAGAGAGATAGTCAGAAGAGCCAGGGCAAAGCAAGCCGGGAAGCATTATGAGTTGGTGCACCGACCTATCTAGGGGACCCTGAACGGACGCTTTGTCCGGGAAGGGGAAGACTTCCCGTTCTATGGCTTTCTGGAGCCATGGCTAAATGCAGAGAGGCGACGTTTGCCAGGATTTGAGATTTTCTTTGATTTGTAATTGTCCGGGGATGAAGTTGCCGAAGAGCAGACAGACCCACCAGCTGAGGCTGAGCAGTGCAAGGAGGAGGATTCTGAGAGCACATAAATTGAGATCGGGGTAGCACTGGCTTGTCTCCTCACAGATCCTTAGATCGTATTAGAGTGCTTGGGGGATAACTTCTCAGTTTCCATGATCGGGGATGAAGCGGCTGTGGGCCCATCTTCAAACATTCTGGATGCATCCATCGCACCCTCCCTCGCCTGGCAATATGAGGAGGGCTTTTTATTGAGCAGTTCCGGGTCAGGTAGTGAGCCAGAATCTGATTCCACTGAGTCTGTGGAGTCGGAATCAGATTGCAGCTCTTCTGAGTTTGAGTCCGGTATTCTTGGGGGTGATAACCCGGATGCCACTGTCCTGTCCAGGTTGTCTTTTTCTTTTTCCTTTGAGTCTATTGTAATAGAGGAATCAAGCAGACTGGATGTAATTAATGAGAATGGTGCGGCTGTGGCTTCTGAGTACTTTTCTGTGCCTTTGATTTATTGCATTAATCAAGACTTTCAAAATTTTGATGAAAACAACGAGGAAGAAATTCCTCCGGTTTTACAACGTTTGATTGATCAAGGGCAGGAGAGGTTTGTAAAACCTTTGGTTGATGAAAGCACCACAATTAATGTTGGTACTGAGAAGGACCCGTGGTTGGTCCAGATTGGGTCCATGTTGTCTTCTGAGGAGCGCGAGCGCTTAGTCGCTTTATTAAAAGATTTCAAAGATGTTTTCGCATGGTCCTACGAAGACATGCCTAGAATTGATCCTGAGATTGTACAGCACCGGATCTCTCTTGACCCAGAGGCCTGACCCGTTAAGTAGAAGCTCCGAAGAATCCGCTCGGACTGGGCTTTGAAGATCAAAGAAGAGGTCACCAAGCAGATCGATGCAGGGTTCCTGTTAGTATCTGAGTACCCAACTTGGTTAGCCAATATAGTTCTAGTGCCGAAGAAGGACGGCAGAATTCGGGTATGTGTGGACTTCAGGGATTTGAACAAAGCTAGTCTGAAGGACGACTTTCCTCTGCCGCATATCGACGAATTAGTGGACTTCACTGCTAGGCATGCGTTGCTCTCGTTCATGGATGGGTTTTCAGGCTACAATCAGATTTTGATGGCACCCGAAGACAGGGAGAAGACTGCTTTCACCACCACGTGGGGGACCTATTGTTATAGGGTGATGCTGTTTGGCCTGAAGAACGCTGGGGCTACGTATCAATGAGCTGCGACCATAATCTTGCACGATATGATCCATAAAGAGGTTGAGGTGTACGTGGATGACATGATTGTCAAGTCCAAGGAAAGAGAGGGCCACTACACCGCCTTGCAGAAATTCTTCGAACGGATCAGAGTGTATCGGTTGTGGCTGAATCCTCAGAAATGTACATTTGGTGTTACAGCAGAGAAATGATGGGGTTCTTGATCACATAACGAGGTATCGAGGTCGATCCTTCCAAAATCAAGGCCATCTTAGAAATGCCACCACTGAGGACTGAAAAGGAGATGCGAGGCTTTTTGGGTAAAGTGCAATTCATAAGACGGTTTATTGCAAAATTAACCTTGACTTGTGAACCACTGTTTGGTCTCCTGAAGAAAGGAAAGAAGTTCCAATGGGACGACCGATGCCAAGTTGCTTTTAAGCAGATCGAGCAATATCTACAGAACCCACCTGTGTTGTCACCACCTAAGTTGGGGAAACTATTGATTCTATACCTGTCAGTGACTGAGACGACAATGGGCTACATGCTTGCATAGGAGTCTAAGGACAAAGTGGAGAAGGCTATCTACTACTTGAGCAAGAAAATGCTGGATTACGAGATCCGCTACACTCCGCTGGAGAAGGCTTGTCTGGCCTTGGTATGGGCCACCAGGAAGCTGAGGCACTACCTGTTAGCTCACTCTGTAATACTGGTTTCGAGATTAGATCCCATCAAATATCTCTTCGAGAAACCAACACTTACGGGTAGGCTAGCCCGTTGGTTGCTTCTGCTTTTTGAATTTGATTTGAAGTACATGACGCGCAAGTCAGTGAAAATGAGAGCGGTAGTGGAGTTCCTAGCCGATCACCCAGTGGAAGGGGATGAGGTAGTTGAATATCTGTTCCCAGACGAGGCCATTTTGCATGTTGAAGAAGAGACTTGGACGATGTACTTTGACGGAGCATCAAACCAATACGGGTATGGGATAGGGGTGTTGCTGATAGCACCTGACAATTCCCGCATACCCTTAGCATTCAAACTCCGATTCAAAGTATCGAACAATGAGGCAGAATATGAGGCATGTATTGCTGGACTAGAAACCAACCTGGAACTAGGGGCAAAATGGTTGGATGTCATCGGGGACTCGAACCTTGTTGTATCTCAAGCTAAAGGAGATTGGAAAGTTAAAGAAGAAAAGATGAGAATCTATCACTAGACCTTGAACGTTCTGATTCCTTGGTTTGAAAAACTGAACTTCGCTCATCTGTTAAGAGAAAACAACAGGTTCGCTGATTCATTAACAACTCTATCTTCTATGATAGACATCTCTTTCGGAGTCTGAATTCATCTGATCATCATCGAACATAAATTCGTGCCGGCCTACGAGTTGATTGCTGCCATAGATGAAGTACAAGATCAGAACCCCTAGTATTACGACATCTGGAACTTCTTGGAAAAGGAGGCGTATCCACCAAGGGCAAATGCCAAAGATAAGAGAGCAATTCGAAGAATGGCTGCTTAGTTCATCATCTACGGGGGTAAACTGTACAAGAGGGGTCATCTCGGGATGCATAAGCTGTGCGTTGATGCCGAAGAATCCAAGCGCCTGATGGAGGCCATCAATGGAGGAGAGTGCAGAGCACACATGAACGGGGTGATGCTAGCCCGGAAGATCCTTAGACAGGGTTATTATTGGTCAACCATGGAGGAGGATTGTATTGGCTTTGTCTGGCGATGCCACAAATGTTAGATCTATGCAAACCGCATGAACATTCTGCCATCGAAGCTGTACAACATGACTTCGCCATGGTCGTTTTCAGTCTGGGGGATTGATGTAATTGGGGTTGTCATTTTGAAGGGGTCCAACGGGCATGAGTACATTATGGTAGCGATAGACTACTTTACGAAGTGGGTTGAGGCCCAATCTTATGCAGTGTTGAAGGCATCGCATGTTGCTAAGTTCATAAGGAACAACATCATCTGTCACTATGGGGTCCCGAATGAGATTATTTCGGATAATGGTTCCCACTTCAAGAAGGAGGTGATCGACTTGTTGGAGAAGTACAACGTGGCTTTTCATAAGTCATCTACATATCGGCCGCAAACCAATGGAGCAGTTGAGGCTGCCAACAAGAACATCAAGCACATTCTGCAGAAGATGGTAGAAACCTACAGGGACTGGCTAGATAAGCTGCCATTTGCTCTTTGGGGCTACCAGACTTCAATTCGAACTTCTATTGGGGCAACTCCGTATTCCTTGGTCTATGGGATGGAGGCTGTTCTGCCTATCGAAGTTGAGGTTCCGTCATTACGGGTATTGGCTGAGTGTCAGATAGTTGAGGCAGATTGGCAGCAAAGCAGGTTCGAAGAACTCATGCTCTTTGATGAAAGAAGGCTGAAAGCACTGTATCATGTCCAGGGTTATCAACGAAGAATTGCCAGGGCTTTCAACAAGAAGGTTAAGTCCAGGAATTTGAAAGAGAGGGATCTAGTGCTCAAAGACAACCGAGCTCCCATAATCCACGATCCTAGGGGCAAGTTCAGACCTAATTGGATTGGCCCTTACATCATCAAGGCTATCTGGTCGGGTGGAGCTGTCGTTTTGATGGATTTAGAAGGCCTTGAGTTCTTCTAGCCGATCAACATGGACAAGTTGAAGAAATACTTTCCCTGAATGGCTCGCTAGGCCGAAAACCCGAAAGGGCGACCTAGGCAAAAGTTACAGCACAGAAAATTTGAAATAATAAAAACTGAGCTCGCAAGGTTGAAAACCCAGAAAGGGTGACCTTGGCAAAAGTTAGAGCGCAAAAGGAGAGTGTTAATACACGAGTGAACCTGAACCGAACTACGTAAGGCTTGATTCCCATCTTCGGGATACATAGGCAACTTCATTCTGAAGTCCAGCCATAAACACTTCCAAATCAACTTTGTCCATGTGATCATGTTGGTCATCTCTGTCTATTCTACATTCAAGAGCTCGGTTGTGATCTCTAGTGTAGTGCTATTCAAACTAGGGGTAACTTTCTAGTTGCTGGATCCAGGGTTGTACATCTCAGTGATAGATCTCGGGCGTGTCCAGTTGTGATCCATATCGAAAATGGTTTTGAAAAGTTTTAATAAAAATTGATTTTGCCCAAATTAATCTTTTTACGACTTAGACCATTTTTGGACCAAACGGAAAATTTTCAGTACCCACAACCTTCAATTACATTGATTTCAGTACAGAGTTCTCCTACTCTTGAATACAAATTAAAGTTGCTTTTTATTACATCCATAAAGAAAACTTGAAAGTATTGATTAAAGCAAATAAACTCGGGGCATAGTCAGGTGTTCCTGTGCCCCCTCCCAGAGCTTGTGGAATCCTCTGATGCCAAAGTAGGCCCAACCTATGCCTCTTCATCAAGCCAAGCTATGCACTCCTCAGAGAGGGTGCAACTGAAAGTGTGAGCGGGGGCCAGAAGCGCTCTCGTTCTTCATGCTGTGGCATATCGAGCTAGCTGTGCGCCTAGGACTGGAAATGCGACAGGGTACCCTATCCCTCTTCCGAGCAAGTCTGGTCATGTCCGAATTGGCGCCGGATTCGAAATGGGAAGTAAAAGACACAGTGTGTTAGGCTGATCAACTGAATCCCGGGTAGGCGAGACATGCTGTAGCTCATCGCCGGTAAGTTAAGCCAAGGGCAGCGCCAAGCAATGTTGACAGCGGATAGACTGCACATCCATTTGCACCACCGTCCCTCATCAAGGGCATCGACTAGACATCGTCGGGAGAAATAGCCACGTGCTGAATATGCTGGGCATGAGTCCACCACTTTCAAGTTATCCATTAACCATATCTGGGGAGAGATGAAAAATGAGAGATTAAAGAATAGAGAGGTGCATGTGGAGAGAAAAGTGAGAAAATGTTTTTGAGAGAAAAACAGAGCCCGAGGGCTGAGTGATGTGAGGAATACACATGTGAGTAGGGAGGGAAACATTACCTGTAGCAGTAGTGGACTCCCCGCGAATCTAGTCGTCTCTTGGCGATGGAAAGCATCCAAACCTATCAATGTCTCTGCTAGTGTCATGGCGATACAACTCTTGCTCTCTTTTAAGCCTTGGGCAACCTCAATCAAATGGACGCTAGACCCACCGGAGCCTAAGGCAAGCAAGAAATGAGACAACATGCACAAGCAAAGCGCATGTCGCTGAAAACCCTGCCAGTGATGATCGTCGCGGTCATCGGCATCAGAAAACCGACCAATCAGGCTCGGAATGTCCAGTTCCCCGTCGCGAATCAAAGACCGAGCGTCATGCAAAGTGAGCCTGCACATCTGCCCTAAGGCTTAGATGTGGCCAAAGCGGAATTGAGGCAAGATCTCTTCATCACGCTGAGATTCCATCAAAGCTTGGAAGTCTTCGAAAGTGGGACACATCTCTTATCCGCCAAAGCTAAAAACATGAGTTACCGGATTCCAACACCTTGCTGCGGCATGAAGGAACGAAAAACGCAGCGGGGTGCGGCTCAGCGTGAATAGTGCATTTATTCCAAAGCCCCGAAAATTCAGCTTTTCCGAGCCATCCAAGTTAGCAATCCAATTTGTGAGATTTTGGACAAGAAATACCTCGATTTGGTGCAAAAACTGAGTTAGAATGAGGGAACCACGAAGCTAGAACCTTTATGGAGGATAAGGCACTGTTTAGAGGACAAGTGGCAAAAATCTGGAGACCCCCTACATAACTGGTCGACTGACCACTTTTCCTGGTCAGCCGACCAGTTTTTCTAGTCTGCAAACCACAAAAGTGGTTGACAATCTATTTTGGTGGTCGGCAGTGAGCAAAAAGTGGTCTGCAGCCACTTCTTGTCTCCAGAAGAGAGTCCCTAGCCTTCCTATGTGCTAAGAATGCTGAAGGTCTGAGTTTACTTCTGATTCGGATGCGTCCTGTTCTTTTGTTTGTCTAATATGCATTTGCTTATCGAGTTGTTGCTCTTTGCTTATCGAGTTGTTGCTCTTTGATTATCGAGTTGTTGCTCATTACTTATTGAGTTGTTATAATTTGTTTATCGAATTTTTCTTTAAGTTGTTTTTTTGTTACGTTAGTTCACTACCTGACTTGGTAATATACGAGTGTTCAAACTTCTAACAATCTCATTTTTGTGCAAAATGATGTGATACGATGCTTAGAATACAAATGCAACACTTTTTGAACAAAAAGCTATTTTCATTCCATCTTGATTTCTTTTTACAATAGGGTACAAGTTTTAAAGAAAATAAAACTGCCCAACGTTGTACAATGTGCAAATACTAAAGCAAAAAAAACAAGAGCATCTGAGTTGGTGCCATCTGGCTGAAGATCGAGAGGCCTTCTTCACCCTCTTCGGTTAAGCAGCCTCTACACCATTGCCGTCGGCACCCCCGTCTGAACTAGAGTCGCCATCCTCGGAATCCTTCTCGGCACCGTCTCCGCCCCCAAAACCTGAATCGGTGTTACCACCTCCGTCTGCGGACGTCTCTGACTGAGGATTTCTTGGCTCCTCCTCCTCCTCACTAGACTCGTCATCACATCTGGAAGGTGCTCAACGTCTCCCTCGGCCGCGTGTCAAGATCCCCTTCCCCGCTACTGGAAAATGCCCAGGTGGCCCGGGCTGTAGAGGTGTGACTTGAAAAGGCAGTTTGAATACATCAGCCAGGGTATGTATATCAGATGCAAGTATGGTGCATAGAGTGGGTGCATGCGGGTATAGTATGTGAATGTGATGTGTCGGATGTGATCTATACATGCAATGAATTAGTGTAGTGAAATGTTCAGTTTCGATACATCAGCAAAAGTATGATAAATGCAAAGAAACTGGAAAGCACCGGGATGCCGTGGGTGTGCAGCATCGTCTCTCTCCTCAAAACCATAAACTCAAGTGAGGCCGTCGCCTCGAGCAACCCCTTAACGTATCCTTTGGAAGGCTGCAGATGCAAGTTCAAGTCATCAGTGAATGAATGAATGTCTAAATATCTGAATGATAGATGAAAGCTGTGGAACATACTGATGCTGAGTCAAGGGCACTGACATATCGATGATCCGGCAGTGGAGACTCAAGCGAAATCCGATAAGGCGTCCTATATCGCCAACATGTCAGCTCTGTCAGAGGATCTGGCCATCTAGCACACTGCCTAGTGGGGGGCATCCCCCTAGTCCTATCTCTCGATGTGTTGGCCCTGCCAGTCGAAAGGGATGTCTGTAGCTCGGGCGCAACTCGATGAAGGAATGTCAGCAGCTCTTGTCATGTGGGTACGAACACCTGTCAGCGGGGGCATCAGGTATGTGTGAAGGTATGTCGTGTACTCCCCCTCCTCCAGGAAAACGACTGCGTCAGTACCCTACATAAGGTCATTAACCTCCCGGGGAGTGAGACTCTCTGTGGTCCACATGTCTGATGGAGGCGGTGAAGGGATCTCCTGAATGGGATTACTGAGTGTCTGGCGCATGAAGCGCTTCCCGAGAAACCAGGCTCTGCCAACTGGTCCCTCAAACAAAATCCGGTATCAGGAGGCGCGCCAGGCCCCAGCAAACTGGAATCGAGAATAACCTGGCATCACGACCCAAGGCTGCCAGGTGATCTGCGGATAACAAGTGCATGAATTGATCAGTTGTCATAAATATGCAAGATGAGCCAACGCTGAAAGCATGAAGAACTGAGAGTTCTAGATTACCTCGATCGCCCGTATTGTGTCAAAATAATGCATGAGATATGGCAAGGTCTCTCGAGGTCTGGGCTGGCATCAACCCTCAAATCTACGCGAGTACGGTACCTCAAGCGGTGCCTCGACCTCCGGATCATGAGCGAGCGTCGGGAAGTAGGCGCATACCCACAGCTGTGAAAGGAAAGACAGTGGCAATAAGAATACAGAATATATAGAAAATACAGAATGCTGAGTGCAGAATGCGGAGTATGGAATGTAATGTGTGCAGTGTGCAGTATACAGGTAATGAAAAGCAAAAATGTAAATCAATAGGGAAGAATGTACCTACCAAGCTCTCCAATAGTCGCCTACTATGTTCCCGCGCCCGCGGGAGGTCGCCCTCATGTAGCAATAAAGGGTAGCAAGGCCAGCGCCGCTCCAATCAAAGTGCCAAACCCGTGATAGGTCTACTAGAGCACTCAGGAGATGTAGCCCAACCGTGTTCCCCCTGTCGGAAAACAATGTGGTCCCAAGAAGGAACATCAAGAATCCCCGGGTATATTGCTCCATGGCCTCAACAGTCTCAGGCACAGTCCCCCTGTACTGCTCTGCAAACCAGGTGTATCTGACCATGCCTGATGATCGGTAGATCGGCGGATGGGCTCCGAGTAGATAAGTCCAGGCTGCCTTCCACTCACCCATATCGAAGTCATATGGGATCGGCTGACCTCCCACGTCGAGGCCCGTCAACATAGAAAAGTCGTACGGGGTCATCGTCATGTCCCCGGTAGCTGAAAAATGGAAGGAGTTGGTGGTGTCCCACCATCTCTCTACTAGTGCACCCAAGCGGGTCCTGCTCGCCGCAAGACGTGATAACCCCGTGCAAAATGGACCGAACCCTGCCTCATCAACAATATGTCGAACATCGTCTGGGAGTTCCATGTACCACTCCTTCACTATGATCAACCCATATCCCCGGCTAAAACGGGAAGTTACCTGTGTTCAGAATGAGCAAAAATACAGTGTGAGTTGTGTTTTAGAATGAACAGAATGCTGTGTGTGAGCTGTGTGTAGAATGAATAGATGTATTCAGTTTTAGAATGAACAGAATGCTGTGTGTGAGCTGTGTGCAGAATGAATAGATATATTCAGTTTCAGAATGAACAGAATACTGTGTCTAGGCTATGTGCAGAATAAGCAGAATGCTATGTGTGAGCCACGTGCAGAATGGACAGAATGCTGTGTGTGAGTTGTGTTCAAGATGGACAGAAGTGCTGTGTATGTAAATGAGTTCAGAACGAGCAAATAAAATGCATAGCGAAAGCATGAAGTATGCAAGAAATGAAAAATACATCGCAGAAAATGTAAAAGTGCAGTACACACCTTGCGTGCATGGTCTGACAGGTGAGACTCCGGTTCCTGTAGTAGGAAGTCTGCGGGTGCTCGTCGCGCAAAATCAGTGAAATGATGAAAAGTGGTCGGTAGCAATACGTGCTCCTGAGGATGGTACCTCTTCGGGTCGAAAGGTCGAATCCTGGGCGGTAATGGCATGATGTCAGGCTCATACTCTAGTCGCGGAAAAACCCCATCATGCGGGATGTGGTCAGCCATCTGAAAAAAGGTGCAAAATGAGCAAAAATGAGCGAAATGAGCTAAAATTGCCAAAAGTCAACAAAAGTCAACTCTTGAAAAGAGAAAAAGTCAAAGAAATTCAAAGTCTGGGAAAAAGTGCTAAACTTCGAGGGAAACATACCTCAAGTGGTGAAAATGGAGAAAGAAGCTCTGAAAACAAATTATGATCGGTTCAAAACGAAGAGAATCGAAAGTTTTTTGCGAATCAACTTCGTGTGGGGTGTTGGAAAACACATGCAAAGCCCGGATCTGAGAGGGAAAAGGGTCTGGAAAGGAAGAGGAGTGGATTTCGGACTTGTGTTTGTGAGCAAATGTGTTTTGAAGTTGTGTACTTAAAGAGCTGACCTTCAAAAGACCAAACTGCCCCAATTTTGCCAAACTGGTCGACCGACCAGTTTTTCAGGTCGACTGACCACTTAGGTGGTTTGCAGGTGGTCTACAAGTGGTGTAGGTGGTCGATAGCCTTCCTGGGTGGTCTTCAGGGTCCCATTGTCCTCCCTGTGTGTTTTTATGCTGCTTGGAGTCTCTGGCTCTCGAGAAAGTGCAAGAAAAGTTCACTATTTTCGACTCAAAATGTCCCCGCGGGAACCTTGATTCACGTCTTCGATGCATGGCTCATCATCACTCGTCAGGAGCAAGGTGTATCCTTTTTTTTTTAAGTACATTGTGACCCCTCCGAGAGGTAAATTGGAGGTTGCAGTTGAATTGGTCTCGTTAAGGCTTGTATTTCCTTATTCAGCATTTTGCTTCAAGCATGCTATTGATGTTGCACTGAAAATGCATTGTTGTTGTGCATGGAATATGTGTGCTGTGTTGCATTGCACTACACAAGTTCTTATGTCTCCACAAGAGTATGCGCATTACATCGTATTGCATTTTGCATGCTTTTACGTTTGTGTGGGAATTGTCCATATCTATTGCATTGCATTGTTATGCACTCTTCACTTGCATTATTATGCACACTTCACTTGCATTGCTATGCACTTTTCACTTGCATTGCTATGCACCTTTTCACTTGCATTGTATATGCACGCGTTTATCTCGTATTGGAATTGTATCTTGATATAACGTTGAACATATGTTTCTACTATATTGTACTTGTTGAGTTTCTTTCTTATGTAGGCATGATATTGTATATACGGTTCATTTGAGGCTGGTGCAAACAGACGATATTGTATGTACGGTTCATTCAGAGGAATTCCAGGTAAGACCTTTCCTATCTTTTGAGTTCGTTTTGTTTCGGTTAGCAACACCTGGGTGCGCTCGGTGTTTACGCTTTACCCTTGTTAGAAGCATCGGGACGCACTCCGATGTTTATGCAACTCTTCAGTGCTTGCACTGCTTGTCTTCCCTCTATCGCGTGTGATACACTGAGAGGTGTTCTGTTTTCTCTCTCACGTGTGATACGCTGAGAGGTATTCTGTTTCCTCTCTCGCGTGTGATACGCTGAGAGATGCTACATTTCCCTCTCTTACGTGTGATACGCTAGGAGATGCTATCTTTCCCTCTCTCGCGTTTGATACGCTGAGAGGTGCTAGAAAAGATCTAGGATGCATTCATATGATAAGTATGATTTTGTAAACATTGAGACTATGTTTAAATGCTCTGAAATGGATGATTATGTGCTATATGTTTGTGATTTACTTGCATTGCGAATGATGTGAATATGTATGCTCTTTAGTATATGCGTACTTGTGAAACTTTTGTATAAAGAATGATGCAAGTATAATCAGATGGTGAAAACAAGAGGTGATGAAATAGAGGAGTCCTCTACTGCCAGAATGGATAGGATGGAAAGATTGATTCAAGAAATGACAGAAAGATTGAGGCAACAACAACAGTGACAACAACAGTGGCAGCAACCACATCCTCCGCCTCCACCTTCGGCACCTCCTATGCTAGACTTCCAGAATGATGACCGGATAATAGCTCTCACCAAAGAGTTTAAGAAAATGAAACCACCACAGTTTCATGGGGGATTAGATCTGTTAAAAGATGAGGTGTGGGTTCTCGGCATTGAAAAGTTGTTTGAAGTGTTTCCTTGCTCAGAGACACAGAAAGTACTTCTGGCCACTTTTATGCTAGAAGACGAAGCAAGAAGATGGTGGATGTTAATGCGTGAGAATCATAAAGACATTGGCTGGGCGAAATTCCTGGAAGTTTTCTATGATAAGTACTTCCCTCAATGTGTCCGTGACAGGAAAGTATCGGAGTTCATGGAACTTAAACAAGACAGCATGACAGTAGCTGAGTATAAGGCCAAATTCTCTGAGTTGGCCAGGTTTGCACTACATGTGATCGATACCAACTACAAGAAAGCGAAACATTTTGAAGGTGGGCTTCGAAGTGATATTTTAGAAAGGGTAAATGTCTTGAAGCTAGAAACCTATATTGGGGTGCTAAATCGGGCCATAATAACAGAAGCTAACATAGCTAGACAGACCAGATCAACAACTGACTGGAAGGGTAACAAAAGACAGGGCTTCTTTTCAAAGAAGAAATTTTCAAAGAAGCAGAATACGGGCTCCTCAAGTACTTCTAATTCTTCTCGAGATACATCTCCTATGTGTAATATTTGTAGTAAAAGGCATCATGGAGTTTGTTACCATGTGTTCGGAGCCTGCTTTAAATGTGGTAAAACAGGGCACATGGCTAGAGATTGTAACCAAAACAGTGGGAAATTAGCTGCTAGTTCAACAGCATCAATTCCAAAACTGGGAAATACTATGAGATCTACTACCACTGGGGATACCGTGAGGCAGGGAAGAGTGTTTGCGCTTGTTCTGGGTGATACACGGAACACTAACGCTGTTGTCTCAAGTACTATCTCTATATGCAATCAGGATGCTTTTGTGTTACTTGACTCTGGATCAACACACTCTTTTGTAACTTGTATGTTTGCATCTAGACTAAGTAGACCCCTAGAAACATTGCCATATTTTCTATGTGTGTGTGCTCCATCCGGGGAATCCGTGTTGTTTGCATCTGTATATCGATTTTGTGACATGCGTATTGGAAATGCTATTCTATATGTAGATTTGTTGCCCTTGAACTTTAGACATTTCGATGTAATCATGGGCATGGACTGGTTAACTAAATATTGTGCCACCATTGATTGTGTAACAAAACGAGTTGTATTTAAACTACCAGAACATGAAGAAATTGTGTTTGTGGGTAATGGGGCAGTGCGTCCACCTTACTTAATATATGCAATGAAAGCATGTAAATTGATTAGGAAGGGATGCCAGGGTTACTTGTGTTATGTGTTATCTGAAAAATCTTTGAATGTTGAATTGAACAGTATCCCTATTGTTAGCGAATTTCTAGATGTGTTCCCAGATGAATTGCCAGGGGAATTAGTGGATAGGGAGATGGAATTTACAATTGAAGTTGTGCCAGGCACTCAGCCTATTTCTAAAACTCCCTACATAATGGCTACCACTGAAATGAAAGAACTGAAAGAACAATTGGAAGATCTACTTGATAAAGGGTTTATCCGACCTAGTACTTCACCATGGGGTGCACCTGTGTTATTTGTGAAAAAGAAAGATGGAACCTCGCGCTTATGTATTGACTACCGAGAACTGAACTAGGTGACAGTAAAGAATAAATACCCTTTACCTTGTATTGATGACTTGTTTGACTAGTTGCAGGGATCACAGGTGTTTTTCAAAATTGATTTGAGATCCGGGTACCACCAGTTGAAAGTAAAGGTAGAAGATGTTGAGAAAACATTATTTAGAACGAGGAAAGGTCATTATGAATTTCTTGTTATGCCATTTAGGGTGACTAATGCTCCTGCAGCGTTTATGGACTTAATGAACCAAATTTTGAAGACCTACCTAGATGAATTTGTTGTGGTTTTTATTGATGACATTTTGATATACTCGAGGAATAGACTTGAACATGAACAACATCTGAGGACTGTTTTGCAAACACTTAGAGAAAATAAATTATTTGCTAAACTAAAGAAGTGTGCATTTTGGTTGGATGAGGTTATTTTCTTAGGGCATGTTATCAACAAGGAGGGAATTTCAGTAGACCCGCAGAAGATAGAGGCAATTGTAAATTGGCCTACCCCGACTAATGTGACAGAAGTCCGCAGTTTCATGGGCTTAGCCGGGTACTACAGGAGATTTGTGAAGGACTTCTTAAAAATAGCTGTACCTCTTACCTAATTGACACGCAAAGGCCAGCCGTTTGAATGGGATGACGAAAGGGAAACTGCCTTTCATGAACTGAAAACAAGATTGACCACTGCACCAGTTTTGACACTACCATCAGGTACGGAAAATTTTGTGATTTTTAGTGATGCATCTTATAATGGTTTGGGTTGTGGACAAATGTAGAATGGAAAGGTGATCGCCTACGCCTCCCAATAATTGAGACCACATGAGAAGAATTACCCAACACGCGATTTAGAATTGGCCGCAGTTGTATTTTCTTTGAAAATCTGGCGGCATTATTTATATGGGCCAAAGTGTGAAGTCTACATGGATCACAAAAGT
Organism: Camellia lanceoleosa; assembly: GCA_025200525.1. Lineage (NCBI taxonomy): Eukaryota > Viridiplantae > Streptophyta > Magnoliopsida > Ericales > Theaceae > Camellia > Camellia lanceoleosa. Next base: position 82,824,106 of record CM045762.1, on the reverse strand, counting down.
CTGAAATACTTCTTTACACAAAAGGAGTTGAACATGTGACAAAGGAGGTGGCTTGAACTGATAAAGGATTACGACCTTGAAATCCAGTATGACCCCAGGAAAGCCAATATAGTTGCTGATGCCTTGAGCAGAAAATTGATGGGGAGTATGGCTTGTTTGCGTACTGAACAGAAAGAGATCTTGCAAGATTTTGAGAAGTCCGAGATTGAGGTAGCATTGTGTGAACAGGGTGGACTGATAGCTGCCATTTCAGCCAAACCGGCTATCATTGATGAGATTAAACAGAAACAAAAAAAGGATGAATTCCTCAAGAAAGTGATTGATGAATTTGAGACAAGTCCGAAAGGAGAATTCAGCATTGAAAGTGAAGTGTTAAGATTTCAGAACCGAATGTGTGTCCCAGATATTCCGGAACTAAAGAAAAGAGTTCTAGATGAAGCTCACAAGTCAGTATTTGCTATGCATCCGGGTAATAACAAAATGTATCGGGATTTGAAACAAAGCTATTAGTGGCCTAAAATGAATAAAGAAATTGCAGAATATGTGTCCAAGTGCCTTCAATGTCAGCAAGTTAAAGCTGAACATCAAAAACTAGGCGATCTACTTCAACCTCTCCCTATTCCAGAATTGAAGTGGGAACATGTGAGTATGGACTTCATTGTTGGTCTACCTTGAACTTCTCGAGGTATGAATTCTATTTGGGTTGTAGTTGATAGACTGACTAAATCTGTGCATTTTCTGCCTGTTAGAACTACATTTGATGCGTATAGATTGGCTACAATATATGTTGATGAGATTCTCCGTTTACATGGAGTTCCGGTGTCTATTGTGTCGGATAGAGATTCAAAATTTGTATCTAGATTGTGGAAGAGTTTGCAGAAAGCTATAGGGACAGAATTGAGGTTTAGTACTGCATTCCACCCACAGACAGATGGGCAATCAGAACGGACTATACAGACGTTAAAAGATATGTTGAGAATGTGTACCTTGGATTTTCAAGGGAGTTGAGAAGACTATTTGCCACTAGTAGAGTTTGCATACAATAACAGCTTCCACTCTAGCATCGGTATGGCACCATACGAGGCATTGTATGGTAGAAAGTGTAGGTCACCAATTTGTTGGAAAGAAGTCGGGGATAGGGCTTTACTTGGGCCTGAAATTGTGCAAGACACTTCTGAGAAGATCAAAATAATCCAATAAAGGCTCAAAATAGCTCAGGGCCGACAAAAGAATTATGCCGACGTTCAAAGAAGACCTCTTATGTATGAGGTAGGTAACCACGTGTTTATCCGTATGACTCCAATGAAAGGCCAAGTCAGGTTTGGAAAGAAGGGAAAGTTGTCGCCCCGTTACATTAGGCCGTTTCAAATTCTAGAAAGGCTTGGTCTAGTTGGCTATAGAATTGATTTGCCGCTGGGATTCAAGCAAATCCATAATGTGTTTGTGTCAATGCTAAGGGGTTATCTCTGATATCCCTTTCACGTGATTGATTATCACCGGATAGCTCTTGATGAGAATATGGAATACGCAGAATGGCCGGAACGAATCATCGACCGGCAAGTGAAACAGTTAAGAAGCAAGTTCATTCCGATGGTGAAAGCAGCATGGAAAGAACACTATAGGACGGACGCCACATGGGAAAAAGTGGATGTAATGCGACTACGCTATTCATATTTGTTTCCCGACAAAGGTAAAATAAGTTTGGAGGACCAAACTTCCTAAAGGAGGGAAGACTGTGATAACCCTGTTCCGCATTATGCTAATTGATCTTTATTGTGAATGTGATTATGTGTTTGATATGATTTTGAGTGCCATTTATATGAATATATGTGGTTTTGAATTTCTATCTGTTTGCTGTAGGAAAATCTGTTCAACTTACTGTTACAAACTGAAAAATTGAAGGCCTTATCGGCCACAGAAACTGAAATTGATTGCGCCATTGTCATTAGCGTAATTTTTAGAGCCTACGGTGAAATTTAATTAAAAATTAATTCAGATCAAATTAAATAGACTAAATTGATGAAATAGTGCTCAATTAATTAGTGTTAATGAAATGTGATTAAGAGAGCCTATAAAAAGGCTCATTCTCACTCAATTCCTCTCTTTGTAAATTCATTTGGCTGAAATCACACCTTAGAGAGAGAAAGAGAACCGAATTTAGAGAGAGAGAAGGGCCAATCTTGAAGATCTTGCTAAGGAGCTCAAGCTTTGAAAGGCTAGGTTCAAGAATTTGCTATAATTTGGAAGAATTAAAGCTCATAGGTGAGTAATTGAGCAAAGATTTATGAGTTAAGTTTGTAATTTTGTGAATTCAAGTGATATGGTAGCTCATGGCAACGGTTGAGTTGAATATGAAGTTAGAATGCACATGCATGCATGAAATTGCTATGTAACACCACGAATTGCCATGAAATTGCATAAGCTAGCATGAATAATGTTGAATATGAGGAATTGGGCACCAATCTTCACGTGCATGAATAATTTTCATGGGTTTCATAATAATAAGTGTCATTTGTAACATTTGAAATAGAAATGAAGTCAAAAATTGACATGCATGCATAATTGATGAAGTTATGAAATTGGTATGAAGCTTGAGTGCATAAGTTTGGACCATGCAAGAGAAATGTTGATCTATTTGAGGATTAGATCATGATTTTGAATAATTAGCCTCACATTGGTTGTATCCTTATATTATGTAGTGCCTCTCCATGTTTTGTACCAAAAATGTGAGTTTTGAACCTTTGAACATGGAGTTTGAACTTGAAGAACATTTTTAGAAAACCCAGAATTTGGCATGTCCGCTTGAGCGGGGAAAGTGCCGCTCGAGCGTGAAATGCGAGATCCTAGAATTTTTGCAGACATGGATGTTCGCTCAAGCGGGGACATTCATGCTCGAGCAGGGAGCCATATAGTGTGACTTTCAGCTCGAGCATCCGAATTCACAATCGAGCGTAAAAATGAGGTAACCAGCACTTTTGCAGGCCATGGGGGTCTGCTCGAGCGGCAGAACACATGCTCGAACGGGGACCCCTGTTTCAGAAAATTTGTAAAGGTGTTCTATGTTTCATTTTCCGTTCTCTTTCACTTCTAAGTACTCTTAGGCATGCATTATGAATGAATTAAAAGAATAAGAAAGAAGCCTAAAAGGGATGTATGAATTAAGAACGGATTGAATCAATTGTGATCCATATGTGTTATGTAATGTGTAGGGTCGAGCTCCATGGCAAATCTAACGGCAAAACACTGTGAGTAATATGTTAATAAAGATATTTGAAGTATGTTATTTGTCCAATTGCTTACTTCCATCTAAGTCTTATAAGTTTGTTAAATCGAATTGTGGACAAATATTTGTTATGCCATATGGTTGGACGTGATTGATTGGGCAGAAGGTCGTTTGACATGAATGAATAAATCGGCCGAAGGCCGTTTGACATGAATGAATGAATGGGCCAAAGGCCATTGGATACAATTGGTTGGGCCAAAGGCCGTTTGACATGTACAATTGATTAGGCTGAAAGCCGTTTGACATGAATGAATGAATGAATGGGCCAAAGGCCGTTGGATACAATTGGTTGGCCCAAAGGCCGTTTAACATGTACAATTGATTGGGCCGAAGGACGTTTAACATGAATGAATGAATGAAAGGGCCAAAGGCCGTTTGATATACATGAATGAATTGGGCTCGAGGTCGTTTGTCAAAGAACAAAGTGTGCCAGAGGCCATTTGATATGTTCGGGCTTGAATCACCTAATGTACCAAAATAATGCACTAAATAGAATTCTACATGGGCCCAAGGCCGTTTGATATATGTGAATCTCATTTGCGCACCTTCTTTATATGATATTATTCAATGGGCTTTTGCTCACACTCATTCATGTGTATGTAGGTGAGCAAAGAGATGTCCAAACCCAGCCCCGGTGAAGTCTGTGAGGAAGGTCAAGTTTTGGAGAGTCAGCCCTAAATGTCTCACGCATGAGACTTACTTTCACCTCTTTTGATCTCTTGTTGTAATCTCGTTGTGTTGGCGAAATGTTGGATTACCTTTGTATATAAGTTTTGGTTAGGTTGACTAAGACTTGAATGATCTTGTGTATGTATAACACTTTAAGCCGATTTAGGTGTGAGTTATTAATGAATACAAATATGTGTTGTTTGATGTGCCATGTAAGCATAGCTCTATGGACAATTTGTAAGTTTGCTTCCGTTTGGCCCCTTAACTCTGATAGAATACGTTTTGTTCGGTTTGAGGCCGCAAGTAATCCCTTGATTACTGGCCGGTTATGACCTTAATCTATAGGGGCGGGTTCGGGTCATGAGAAAAATCAAAGCTTAAATGACCTCAGCAAGAAACCCTATAGGTTTGATTTAGAGTGTTTAGGCAAAGGTTATGTAAGTCGTAAGAGAAAGAGAGAGAGAGAGAGAGAGAGAGAGAGAGAGAGAGAGAGAGATTTTCCAAAATTTTGCTCTCAAAAATTTTCAAAATTCCAAAATTTTTGTAACCTCTCTAACAAAAGAAAGGATCATCTATATAGAGAAATATATGAGAGTCCCTTGAAAATATCCTTACAAACATAGCTGGAATGGTGCATGCATCTGTAAGGACAGCTCACAGAAAATATTTGGTTTTTTGCACTAGTGGTCAGCAGGCCACATTAGTGGGCGGCATGCCACACTAGTGGGTCTGCAGGTCACTGGATGCTTATCCCTGAAAAACCACTGTTTTTTTTTTTTTTTTTTTGACAAGCGTACACATTCATCACTGAGTGGTCAATCAGTGGCGCCCAAGTCTTAAGGGCTGTAAAAAATGGGGTGTCTACAGGCCTCTTTTAATAAATTGAAGAATTTTTTAGTTTTTTTATCTGGACCTTTTTTAATACCAGAACTTGATGCCTCATCAATAAAGCTTGGTGGAGGAAGTCCAAATCATTCGTATAGCATTTTCTAAGTTTCATCACCATCATTCAAATTAGTTTGCCCGACAGTCACTTTGTGTGGCACAAGCGATGATGAATTCTCTCCATGACAAATCCAACTAGGGTAGCTTGGAAGAGTGATGAATGTTATATATATATATTGTTCTTGCATGACTGTAAGAGTGTTGAATGTTGTTGGGTGGTGGTAGAGGGTCACTAGGTGTTATGTGAAAGAGGAAATGGAAATGAAATTTTCTTGTGTGATGGTCTTGAATGGTGTTAATAAACGAATATGTTATGGAATTAATTTAAATTCTGATGAGAGATTTCACTGAATAGTTTCTCAACTTAATTGTGGATGGTTATGCGCTCAAATTAACACTTTTGTCAAAGAAAAACAAAATCTATTTCTAATTTTAGATGGTTTGAGTTTGAACACCTTTTGAGAAATGTTTTTAATACAAAGGTTTGATTTTCAAAGAATTGAGAAAAATAGAAATTTACTTTTAACTAGGGATTATGTTGTTAATTGCTTGGAATGAATGGGTTGGGTAGAAACTTTGTGTAAATTGTTCATCATGGGTTTGTGTAGTTGGTTGGAAGAGTGTTTTGGAGTTGTTGGGGCTTGTTATGCCAAGGTGTTTTTTTGGCCATATTTTGTTGTAAGCCTTTTTCTGTTGTGAAGGTTTTCTTTCGTACTTGAGAATTGAATACTTGATGGGGATGTGCGTGTTGTGGTGGTTGAGGCATGGTAAACGTTGTTGGGGTAAGAGTTGTTTTTGTTGTTATTCCTCGTCTTATACTATGCCGGTGACGTTTGTAATCTTTCCTCAAGTTGTTGTTTGGGAGTTCTTGGGGCCCAAAAAATTGAATTGGGATCCGAAAACTCATCCCAAGTCTAGATCTAATTTGAGGTTGTGGTTATCCTTCTTTTGGTGGTTAAGTTGTCTTGTTAGCTCTTTCTGTAATTTCGAGGACAAAATTTTCTTAGGTGGGGAGACTGTAACACTCTAGAAAAAAAAAATTCTCTCTTCGCTCGAGCATCAGATTGTGCGCTCGAGCGGTCTTTGTGAACTTCCAGCACTTTTGCAGGTCTACAGAGATACTGGGAGATTCGCTCGAGCGATAGTCCTTTGTCCGTAAAACTTCTGAGAGTTGGTATTTTTCGCTCGAGTGGTCACTTCGTGCACTCCAGTGGTCCAACTTACTGTGTGTGGTCGCTCGAGCGACACTTCTTTCACTCGAGCGGTCTGTTTAGGATCAACCAATATAAAATTGACTTTTTGCTCATTTTCTCTCTTTTCTCTCTCTTACTCCTCCATGATCGAAAACCCTAGCACTCAAACCTTTGATTTTACCTCATTACACTAAGGATCCACCTTAATTAGATCATGCAAAATTAGTGAAAGAGGAGTGAAGATCTTTCTCTAGATCGATTGGGTTGCGATTTCAAAAAAGTTTTTGCATGGGTCTTCCTTGTTAGCTCTCATCGTTGAGGTGGGGAGTTCTTTTAACTCAATCATTTATGATTTCTTTCGATTTATGATGTATTATGGGAAGTAAGGGTTGATTTGAGTTTGAAATATTTGATTCAAAGATGTTTACATATAAAAATTGGGGTTTTCACCCAAATTTTTGAAAGATTTAGAATGTTTTGGTATATTGATGTATAATACTTGATGATTGGAGGATTTAACAAAGAAAGGAGGAAAACCCCCAATTTTCATTGAAAACCTTAGAATTGGGATTTTTTTTTTTTTTTTTTTAAAGAGGGTTTGAGCTAATTTGTATTTTTGTTGAAAACTTAATTGATTCTACATATTGATGAGTGTGTTGGATAAAATCATTGTTGATGATGATATTATTGCTAGATTAAATAAGTTGAATTGTGTGAACATTTGAATTGTTAGAATGATGTACGGTAATGTTTTACATGGGATGATGGTGTAGACGTCCCCGAACGCCCCGGGAGGATGACTCCCGTTCTGTTCTTTTGTGGGTCTACTACAGTTCGGACTCAAATTGTCACGGTTTTTAATCTGAACCAAAGAGTCCAAATCCGGCAAATCGTTTTTTGAAAACATATTTTTTGAAAGAAGTGCCAAACATGGACTGCTTTGCCAGATACAGAGTCGCCACCTAAATATTTTTTATGGGGGAATTTAGGAAACCCTGACTCGGTGCCAAAGGCCACGTGTCCGTCATCACCAAAGTTGCCTCGGCTCGGGAGCTTGGGTACGATTGGGGAAGGTCAACTACGAGCACCCCCTCTCGCCTGATCCGAAGATCGGCCTCTACTAACCGTGATATCTTGTTTTGAAAACATTATATGCTCTTATTCCGGTTATTAGCCTAGAATTACTATGTTATGCTCGCAGCAAACAAGTATAGACCAAATCGCCTAAATTGGAACAAAACATTTCATGTTTGTTTTGAAAATGGTTTGCTACTCGCAAGTAGGCTAAAATGCAGGTTTTTGCCACTTTCAAGTGGGCTTTAGAAAAGATGGTTTTGCCACTATCTGGTGGGCTTAAAACTCACAGCTTTAATGCATTGTTCCAATTTAAACAATTCAACCTCCACCCACAGGCATTCAAGCAGTTATATCACATAAGCAACTAGCCTCATGGTAATCATGCTATTATGGCAACATTCACATGCATGTGGTATGCTAAAGCATTAAAGCTTACCTAGTACTCCAAGCCAAAACAGAAACTAGTTAGTAATCACATGCATGATCCTAGCTCATTTTAAGATGGCTAATGCAACACATACAAGATGTAACTATAATAGGCTCGGCTATCGTAAAGAATGGCATGTGAAATTTTACAACTGACACGTATTTAAGTTGGGATTGAAATACAGATACAGTTAGAATGATGTGCCGAGCCTAATGGATGCAAGACAAATGCATGGATGCACGCATGCATTGCATAAGATATGCCAATTTAAATATGCCCTAGTCTACCATCATAAGTAGGTAAATAAAAGGAAAGAAAGACGTGGGGTTGGAAGACATGCACACACTCACACACGCTTATTACAAATATGCCCTCACTCGGAGGGGCCAAAAGAATAATACAGTCCGAATAAATAATTCTAAATTAATTATTACAAAATTTCTAATCCAATTAACAAAGTGAATGCAGAAGGGAAAAGGCCACAGCCCCGCCTTGGAATGTGCGAATGATGCGTGTTCGAGTCTGTCTCGCTCGGAAAACCCGTACCATGCCACTGCTACCTCTGTTTACACTGCCCTGCTTCTCTGAAGACTGCAAAAGTCTTGGGACATGCTCTATGGATGTTGGAAAACACCACCGGCCAAGTATAAACACCACCGGCCAAGGAGAGGAACCAACGGCCACCCTTGTGTATATCGGCCAAAAATTAATGGCCGGCCGACACTAGATATGGCCGGTCAGCCAAAACTTCCTGCAGAACCTGCAGTTGACAGCAGCAGAGAGCAAGCAATGTATGGCATGGAATTTTCAAACAAATGTATGCATGGACACACTCCCTATCATGCAATGGATACAAGGGAGCATGGCCCTCGATCCTCGGGCCATCAATTAGGTATGATGACCTAAGAAGTCAAGCTTACCATTCAATGAAAATGCATGCAACACACAAATGAATACCAAGGCCCCATCATGTTAGAGTCAAGGGCTTCGGCGACTGAGGGTTGAGAGATGTTGCATCACTTGAAGTATGAACACTTCTCACCCCTTAAGTTTGGCTTGACACCCCAAGCCAAACAATGCAATGCAAGTATGCAATCATGGCTCAAGCATACAAAGGAAGCTAAGGCACAAATCATGCCAAATGGAATGTATTCTAAGCATGCGAATATGCAACGCATTTAATATGCAATACGCACACAACCTAAACATGTAAACAAATAGGGCATGCAACAACAAGCGATGATGGACTTAAACTAACGTGGAAAGCTCGCAAGCATGCCAAAATCAGTGGCCAAAGTGGACTAGAACAATGATGCCAATTACGCAAAACAAGTATGCAAGCTAGTAAGCCTAAGACTAAGGCATGAAGGCCAACTTACAAGCATACTAAAGAAGACAAACATGGACACTAGACCAATCAAAAAAAAAAGTGTCATGGCATGCTAGAATGAGACCCAAAGCCCTCACACAGGGCATCCCAAATGACTCAAGTAAAGAGGCATAAAACATGGAGCACAAGACTACTATTCTTCATGACCACACATGGCATGAACTAAGCAACCTAAAACAGAATTCTAGCATGCGAAAATGAGCCTCAAAACCCATTGTTATGGCAACTTTAATGACCCCAACATATAGGCATACACAATGTACATTTTAAGGCATAAGGGGGCACATCTTCAAAGCATGAGAGAAGTGATGAATGCAAGCATACAAGCATGGTTTAGGGACTGAAACAACACGCTAAGTGATTCCAAATCATTGAAATAGCCTAACCAATGCATGTTTAGAACTCACATCCTTAGGGCTCACAAGCCAAGATGCAAAGCAACTATATCAAACATGTTAAACAAGACCAAATCAGTGGCCTACAGACCTTAAGCATGACAAAATATGGCCAAGTACTTCACAAAGTTAGGTCAAAACATGAGGATATGTTAGGCTAAACATGGCATACTTCTAGGCAAAATGGAGAATTACAAAGCAAGTGTATTATACATGTAAAGGGCCATGAATCTGACCAAGGACAGAGGTATGTTATGACCCCAAAACAACCAAAGACCTCTGAAATGGTACCAAATGCAACTACTCATGCATACTATCCTTATGAGCCAAAACATGCAAAAATGAGAGACATGAGGGAGAGGGGTGTCCCTCCCCTACACAAGTCCTCAAACCTCCTTCTTCACCACTGAAAATCCATTGGATTTCAGTGGTGAGAAGGCCAACACACCAAGATAAATAAAGCTTAAAGAAAAAGCACTAAAAGAGGCCAAATGGGGCCTAAGAGGGGGAGGTCGACCCCAAGCAACAAAATACCCTCAATGAAAGATCAAAAGCATGTAAATACAAGACTTTTTGTAGTTATACACAAAGCTTAAATCAGCATGCAAGACAGGTCAAAAGCCAATGCAAGATTGGGGAAACTAAAGTAAAGTAGTTACCCTTGAAGAACCCTTGATGAACAGCGAATGCAGCCCTCTTCTTTTGATCAAAATCAGTCCAAAAACTCAAGAACAAACCCTCCAAGCCCCTCAAGGTCGAAGTAAGGTGTGATGGTGTGTGTCTTAGTGCAAAACTAAGGTAAAAATGCACTTTTAGGCCACAAAACACACACAAGGGAGGAGAGAGAGGGAAAATATAGAGAGAGAATGTATATGACAGATATATATCTGTATATCTCTGGTTTTTTTGTTCAAAATTTCTAACCCTTGACAATGGAAGAAGAAGGGTCCTTATATAGGCCAAGAGAAAGCTTGAAGCTACTCAAAGAAGTTAAATGAAAAAGGGGCAAAAGGGGCAAAGGGGTCAAGGCTTCTTGAAGAAGCCATGACAAAGGGTCAAGCTTCTTTAAGAAGCTTGACCAAAGGGTTCAACCTTCTAGAAGGAAATGGGGTGCAAAGGCTCGAAACAGCCACATCTTGCACGGGGAGGAGTGTTGGTGCATTCCAGCTGGCACAGCTGGCATGCACCATGCCTGAAGGGTGCAAAAGGGTCACACCGGCCAGCAAAAGAGGTCACCGGCCAAACAAAGTGCCGGCCGGCCACATAAAGTGCCGGCCGGCCATTAGTATCAAGAAACCATGGCCGGTGGCAACAATGAATGGCCGGTGAGGCAAAGGGAAGGCCGGTGGGGTGTGGGGATGGCCAACAAGCCATTCCCTGCCCCTCAAAGCAAAAGCACAAGCATTTGGTGCAAAACCAAACACAAAACAAACAAGCTGAGAGATCCCGAGGTAAGGCGCGCAGCCGAGGTCTCCGGGAACTCAAAACGAACACGAACATGGATGATCACCGAGTGTTCAAATGGTGACGTCCAAGTCTTGAGGATGGTCAAAAATGGGGTGTCTACAGATGGTTGGTAAAATGTAGAACTATGAGACTGGAAAATGAGAATAGTTCGTTAGTTTTTATATGTTGAATTATTGGGTAATTAAAAGGAAATTTCGAGATAAAGAGGAAGATTTGGAAAACTCATGCATTGCACTGCATTTCCATGGTGTTGCTTTAAATATTAGATTATTTAAAGGAGTGTGTGTGTGGTTTCGGAATATGTTGTGTGTGTAAAGGTGCCTAATTGCCCTTCCATGCTCGGTGGTCGAAAAATGTGGGGATGACATTGGTAATTTCGTAAAGGTGCCCAACTGCCCTTTCGTGCTTGATGGCTAGTAAATATGGGGGAAAGTTGAAATGATTGATGGTCGTCCAATTGCCCCTCCATGCTCGGTGGCTAGAAAATGTGGAGATGTTTTTAAATGAAATGGGTGTCCAATTTCCCCTCTGTGCTTGGTTGCCGAAAAATGTTGTGGTTTTCAAAAAGTAAGAGGTGCCCACTTGCCCTACTGTACTTGCTAGCCAGTAAATGTTGGAGGTATTTTAAGGTATCCTATGTGAAGGTTGTTACGAAACGAAAGTTCTTGGTTATGATAATGGTTTATGACTTGAGTCAACATGGGTTACAAATCATGTATTTCAGAATTCGATTTCCAAACAAAGTTAAGTCGTAAATATCGCCTGACATTACATAGCATAATCATATTGATCATATGCATATTAATCATATTTGGTTATGTTAAATTTACTTTCTACTGGGCTTAAAAGCTCTCTTCCTTTTTATGGGCTAGACATCCTAAAATTCTGGGTGATGAAGGTGAACCTTGTTATTGTTGAAAAGTGGATGGAGTTCAACATGGAGCACTAAAGCTTCTTTGATGTTGTTTGCGCACAGCCATCGAGCTTATTTGTTGAGTTAGACCTTTCTTTTTGTTGAAATCAAGGCCCTTAGTCTTGAAAGGTACAAGCTCTTATGGAAATTTTGATGTACATTTTATACTATCCAGTGTTGTAAATTGTGGGGAAGTGATTTGGAAATACTCTTCTGATCTTGGAAGACGCTCGTGATCCTCAGCTAGTCACCTGAAAAGGAATAAACACTCCAGTCGGGGGTGCCAGAATTAGCACTTCGATGGGCAAGTCAGTCTCTACACTCTGGATTACTTGTATTCTAAGCTAAGCATAATGGTTCTCATATACCTTTCTCTAACTAAAGATTCTATATTTATAGTATTCTCTTTGGGCCTTAGGGCCTGGCCCATCCCTGATCCTTTACATGTACTTCTACTCGGCCTTTGTTCTACTGGTTGGAATGCCGGCTATTTTATTCGGCTCTTCAATTGACTAGGATTAATGCCGAATAGGGGTTATGTTATGAACCAGACTGGTCCATTCTTCTTTATTGATCCAAGGAAATTTGGCTCCCACATAAATTATTACAATACTACAATGAAATCGATGAGGAATACAACAAAATGTGACAAGTTCGGTTTATTGAATTGTTATTGTTTATTTGTTGCTTACATGAATGTCATGAAGTTAGTCAATAATACTGGTTTAGTAAGAAATTATATGGTATGAATATCGAGGCGTTACACATGCGACATTACATCATTCACCTTTAATTGTTCTCTAATATGTTAGTTTATCCTACTTTCCCATGCAGGAATGCACAGTATATATTGTAAAAAGCAACTCATACCGCTCTATTAATCTCTAATGAAATTTCGGCAGCATCTCCCCATGGTTCTCCAAATACATGACATAGACTAGGTGTACTGCTATACCTTGTCTAGCATGTACCTGGAGAACATAAGGAGCTACTACACGAAATCTCTGCAAGATGGACTATAAGCGGTAGAACTACTAATTACAATATGGACTTGTGCTCCTGAACTATCCAAACTGGACAATCCAAGAAGAACTTCATCAAAGATGACTAGGTATCTCTAATGAAGATTCTTGGATGAGTCTATGGCTATTTATGCATGCATGCACCATTAATGATTGCATCCCGATGGTGCAATCTAAATCAGTACTATTAAGCATACAAGAAGCATATCTAGTATGAACCATATTAATGAAAAAACCAAAAGTTTCTACAATGCTCTTGATAGATTATGATATATTCAAGAAATACATTGCTCACTTAAATCAATCAATAAAGACCAAACTATTAATAAATGAACACTACAATCTAATAAAACATAGCCCAAGAAACTATCAAGAAATGTATTATTGACAAAACAAACTTCTCAAACCAACCTTAATGTAAAATGCAATTACCATAATTCATATATACAGACCTCCAAATAACAACAATAAGAAGCGACACCAAAGAGAGACAAATTGAGTTTAGCAAAGAAACGCCTTTCATTCCATGTTCCAGGAGAGGCATTATAGTGATTATGGTCTAGACCCGAACCATTTGATGTTTGGATATGGGTTTTATTATCTTATATAGTTGTCCATGTCTTGTTTCCCCTTATTTCTCTTTGAGTTGGCTATTGGGATGTGTTGGTTGCGTTTAGAACAAGTTGGTAGCTTGTTTTTCAAACTGTTGTTGCCTAGAATTTTGCCTCTTCGATTGAGCGGCACTTCTTGCGCTCGAGCGGTCCTTGTGTATTCTTAGTATTTTTGCAGGTCTGTAAAACTACTGGAAGTTGGAATTCTTGTCTCGAGCGAAGCTTTTTGCGCTCAAGTGGTGATTTTCTGTCTGTAAAATTTCTGGAAGTTTCTATTATTCACTCAAGCGAAGCTTCTTAGGCTCGAACGGTGCAACCTATTCTGTCTGGTACCTTGAGCGACACATCTTGCGCTCGAGCGACCTGTGCGTTTACTTTTCCAAGTCACTTTTTCATCCCTTTCTTTCTCTAAACATTTCAAAACCCTATTTTCTCTCTCTCTCTCTCTCTCTAACCCATCTATTTCACTCCAATCCACCTAGATCTGTCAATCTTTTCACCCATGTGCCTTTGTTAAAAAGATAGAGCTCGACAAGGGCTTCGTTCTAATCAGAGCAAAGTTGGTTTTCTACATCCTTGAGTTTCCTACTCTCTCTCTCTCTCTCTCTCTCTCTCTCGTCTTCTAAATTTGAGGTAGGAATTCTTCACACCTTTTATGAGTTTTAAATTGGTTATTTGCGATTTCTAAACAATATTATGATTTTAGGAACTTTTGAAACAAACCTAGGGTTTGGGGTTAAAGATCAAAAGAGGAGTTTTTACAATGGATTCTTGGAAACGATTATGATGTTGAAAATAAAGTTGAGTTGGGATGAAGTAGTTACTTTGGATACTTAGGATTGATTTTGGAAAGAAAAAGGGGATTTTGCCCTAAATGCCTCAATGTTGGTTCTTGTATAAATAATGAAATTGATGTTGGAAAAGTGAAATTGGGTTGATGTTGATAAGGATGGTAGAGTTGGGTATGTATTATCACTCCCATCTTGAAAATTTGGAAAGTTTATCCTTATTGAAAATTGTTTATCTATTTAGAAATATTTGTTGTGGGCGTTCGGTAGAGGATAGTTATGATTGTTGTAGAAATTGCATAAGAATTATGAATATTGAAATTATTTTCTCATCCATCTGCATGGTGCATTATTTCATATTTATACGTTGGAAATGTGTATTGTTTTGACAAAAAGAGGTGAATGTGAGAAACATGTATTGTCTCATTGAAATAAGTTGGCCTAAGTGTCCATGGTGAAAGTTCTAAAAACTGCGCGTATACATGGCTGCCAATCCCACAGACAAAATTTTTGTAAAATGGCAATAGTAGTGCTTGTATAGCCTACGTTTACATGATTGCCAGTTTACGATTTTCTGCAGACGAAATATCCGTGAAAGGTTGTATTTGCTGAGATTCCCAGAGTGTGATTCATTGCCCTATTTCCTATTGTAAAAGAAATGATTTATGAATCATGGAATTAACTTGGCATTACATAGTTTTGGAAAGAGATATAAAATATTTTGGCACAAGCATTGCATATGCATTCACCTTATAGCTTTGTTAAGATTCATATACTATGTTGAATTATTTCTACTAGACTTTGGCTCACCCTATGTGGGAAAACATTTCAAGTGCTGATGTCATGCCTCCGCCAAGGCTAATTACAACAATGAAATACTATGCTAAACTAGCTATTCCACCTCGGGAAATGAGGAATGCACAAGGATGCAAGGTTTTCCACCCGAAAACAACTACTGTCTTGTTGTTGTATGACTCAGCTGCACAACACTTACACTATTTTCCTTCTCCAGATCAACTCTATTCTGCTTCAGAAGCACACTGCTGAATTTTTTACAAGTGGCTGGTAGGCCAAAAGTGAGGGGTTGTAGACCATTAAAGGTGGCTTGCCGGTCATTATTGAGGGTTTACCGGCCACTGAAGCCAAGTCCTTCCTTGCTGCAACAGAGGACAAACAGAGCAAGAATAGGGTATTCTCAAGGGTTGTCTACACACTTTGCCTCTCCTTATTAGGAAAAAAAGGTCAAATGAGGGACAAAATTTGGTTCACAAACCATCAATCATGCAATTTCATTGCATGAAGGCTTATGGACCAAAGTGCAAGTTCAATAAATGCTACAAAACAAGACTCCAAAAACCATCTTCCCATCATGAATGATCAAGGGAAGTAGTTACCAATGAATCTTGAGCCGTTTTCATTACTAGTGAGTATAAAACAACTCAAGACTCAAGGGTTCAATTAACGTCCGATTGAACCCTACCAAATTGATTATCTTACACCATTTTAGTCTATTTAACTCCATTTTAATTACCAACCATCCTTTAATTCATTAAGCCCAAGCACAAGTAAAAGTCCTCTAAGGGAGTGAAGTACCAAACCAAGAGTTAACTTAAGACATGAAAGAGATGTCATGCCATTGACACTGAACCCCTGAAAGGAATTAAACCATTAAGCAAGACAACCTCAATCTCATGCTTAAAAGAACAAGAGGCTTGAAACAACTCTCAAAGCAAAACAAAAGCCAAGAAAGGGGGGAGATTGCAGAGATTATTAGTGCTGAAAATAACTGAGAAAAGCACTAAAACATGCAAGCAACTCAAACAAGTGTGTCTAGAGGCCTAAAACACCAAGCTTGTGAGGACAATTATACTAGAAGCATACTATACAAAGCTGAAATGCAACTAAAAACCAAAAAAAGTCCTAAAATAGTCTAAAAACAGTCCTTCAACATACTAGAATTAAGACAAAAATAGCTAGAATAATAAGCTAACATATAGAGCAAGCTAGGCTAGCAAACAAGACACAAAGAGGGGAGGTTAACCCCTCTAATTTTGGATTTCAAGACATGATTTTAGCCACTGAAATGACTTTGAAAAATACTATTTAAAAGCTCAAAAACAGATAATGCAAAGGTGGGAAACACAAGGGTAAAGGCCTTGAAAGCAAGGTATAAAGAAGGGTGAACCACCCCTAAACCTTATTGTCCTTAAAACCACAAGTTTCAGCCAAAAAATACAGGTTTTATGTAGCCTAAAGATCAGTAGAAAAGATGGAAAACAAGTGTTGTAAAGATGGTACAAAAGCAAGAGAAGGTATACCTCTTGAAGAGGAATGAACCCTTAAGTTACAAACCACCAATTTCACACTCTCAAGTGCTTTAAAGAGCTCAAATTCAAGATCAAATAACCTCAGTAAGAAGCTTTCTAGGTTTGGTTTAGAGTGTTTAGGCTAAGGCTATGCAAGTTGCAAAAGAGAGAGAGAATTGTAGAGAGAGAAATTGTAGAGAGGGAGAGAGAATTTTAACTCCCAAACTTTTTCTAGCCTTCAAAATAAGAAGAGAGGTCCTCTATATATAGAAAACAAGAGCCTCAGGTCGAAATATCTATATAGAGATAAGTGGAACATTATGGGAACAACTGGCAACAATTGGCACAAAATATCTGATTTTTTTTGCACCAGTGGCCAGCAAGCCACTAATGATGGCTGGCAGACCACAAATGTAGTCGGCAAGCCATTAATGGTGGTCGGCCGTCCACATTTGTGGCCGGCACGCCACTAGGGGAGTCAAGGAGGTCAAACCACTCAAAAAGGCCAAAATTACCAGTGGTCGGCAGGCTAGAAGTGGTGGCCGGTCGTCCACAAAAAGGGGCTTGTCGTCCACAAAAATCTGTTCTCCAAGCCCAACTTCAAACAGACATATCTCCCTCATCCGGACTCCGTTTTAGGTCATTATTGATGCTAAATTGAAGCCCCGGAAGTCAATTTCCAATGGTAGCAGCATCACATCTAAATTCTAAGCATCCAAAGGGATATGTCTATTTTAGTGAAGGTTGCTCAGTTTCGCCCTAACAGATTGATGCCTAACCTTTCCCCCAACGGATTTTCTTCTCTCCTCTCCTATTTTCTTCATCTCCAAACCTCTAAACAAGATGTTTTCAAAGATTTTTCAAAAAGTTCACCTCTCTTTCATTTATCTCCCCTTTGTCCTTACTCGGTTTACCAAAAAGTGTAATTTTAACGAAATGCGAGCCTCAGAACATCGTAGAAATATTTTCAAAAATATTTTGAAAGAGAGGGTTTTATGGTCTAAAATAGTTTTGGTCAAAAATGGTTTTGGTGCAAAATAGGGTGTAAGGTTGGGATTTAGAAGCTCTTCTTGCTGAAGAAATCGAACATTTGCATAGCATAACTTTCATCATCGAGTGATTAATCAGTGGTGCCCAAGTCTTAAGGGCAGTAAAAAATGGGGTGTCTACACAGGGCTGCCAGGTGATCTGCAAACAGAGAATGTACAAATTGTTAGTTGCCGTCAGTTATCGAAGCATGAATCAGAACAGCAGTATAGTTTTTGGAAGAGTGACTTTCGTCATCCGAGAGAGTTAGTGACGTCATAGAGAGTGAGTTATGGCATCAGTATGACGCCGTTTTAGAGTCCAAAATAAGAACATTTTCCCCACATATGCCCAATGTTCCATACCTAAAGAGAGATTATTAGAGAAAATTAGGGAGTTGTTCACAGCCAAGCCACCAAATTATGTGAGGGTTGCACATGAATTACACGAGGACGGGCAACCACATCTCCATGCTCTTGTCCAATTTCCATACTGTTTTCAGACCCATAATGAACGGTTCTTCGACGTTACTCACGATCGAACTAATCGCCATTTCCATCCAAATGTTCAAGGGGCTTTCAACCATCAGAATGTGCTGGAATATATATCAAAATGTGGAGACTACACGAAATGGGGCGAATTCCGTGAGGGGGGCCGCTGCGCTAACTAGAATAACAAAGAAAATATATATCGCGATGCACTTGCTGCCACCACGAAGGGCGATCCCAAATGTTTCTGGCTAAATTATGACAAGTTGTCATCCAATTATGATCAGATTTCATCTAATCCGCCATTGCCATATGTTCATCCATTTACAGACACAGTATGGGCCATCCCAGCAGATATACAGCAATGGGTTGATGACAACATAAAGGACGAGGCCCAAAGACCGCATAGGCCCAAGAGCATTATAATTGAAGGCCCATCCAGAATTGGGAAAACATGTTGGGCCCGGTCTTTTGGGCCCCATAATTATTATTCTGGCCACATCGATCTGAGGGACCACAAGGATGACGCTTTCTACAACATAATCGATGATGTGGCCCCACAGTTTTTGAAACACTGGCGGGAGTTTATAGGCGCCCAACGGGAATTTTTTTCAAATTGTAAATATGCCCGTCCAAAGAAAATAAAGGGCAAGATTCCAAGTATTATATTATGCAATCCCGGGGAGGGTTCTAGTTACAGAGAGTTTTTGGAAAAACATGAACACGCCGGGCTCAAAGCGTGGACGATCAGAAACGCAGAATTCTATACAGTCGACGAGCCCCTGTTCGCCAGAACCAATCAAGAAGAGGCATCGTAATGCCAAGACGAAGGCCCAACGCAGGAAGATATTCCACTTCCAATTCGGCTGTTCGTTATTCCATACGAACGGATGTATCGAACCACATCCACTGGAGAGAGAGGATGTAGTCAGGGGTATTCTACGACACTTTGACCAATCCGATGTGGTTGAGTCAGAGACATGTCGGTAGGGAATCAGGGGGTATACAAGATAGAATGCCTGTTCAACTACAACCTCCGGAAAGTACTGCAAATCTGGATGTTCACTGCGACAATGTATACATGGCTGACATACAGTGGTCTCAAAAGCCTATCGAAGAATGTATTTTCCCATCTTATTGCACGCAGGATGACGAAGACATTATCCAGCTTTGGGATTATTAGCCTCAGAATTATTGTCTCAAGATCGACTATTGTACTCGCGAGCTTTAGCCAGATTATGTAAAAGATTGGCGATGGGAAAATATTTATGTACATTTTAATGATTAAATAATAAAGATTTTTAAGATATATTTAATCAATGTGATTATTGTTTGAATCATCAACAATAATATAATGGGCCCAATTACAATAACCCAAATGAAAAATCATTCACAGGCCCAAATGAAAGAGGCCCTTATAACATGAATAGGCCCAAAGAACTACAATGATTTTTCATAGGCCTATTAAATTGCTCTATGAAAGAAGTGGACACTAAAATGGGCCTCCAAGTATTACAGTATAATATAAATGGGCCGAAGCCGTAGACAAATTTGAATAAATTATTTATTAAGGAATAGTAACAATTATACAATTATGATAATTAGGAAATTGTGTCACTATTCCTAAGTCCACAGCCGGATTTTGACACGTCTTTCATATCTGCGGCTGGATGTGAATCTGTACTATGATCCGTAGTCTGCATGGATGGAGCCGTCGCCTGGGTTTCCAGTTCGGAAACCGCTTTCAAACCGGCGAATAGAGCATCTTCTTGCCGCTGTAAGGCGTTGATGAGCCGGATTAAATTTTCGGCGTTGTTTTCGCCGACGACCAACAAGGACCACTGCAGCAGTAAAAGATCCAGCTCGTATTTTAAAATCATCTGCCTAAATTGACCTAGATCGGACGGCTCCATTGCAAAATAATTAAAAACCCCCAATTATTTTGGCTTATATAATTTCCCGCTTGCGCTTGCCTTTTTCAACTTTTAATCCTGGCCGCAGATCTGGGCGCGGAGCGGAGACACTAGCCAACAACACGCCACGAATTGTGGAAGGACGAGGCCCAAAAACCGCATAGGCCCAAGAGCATTATAATTGAAGGCCCATCCAGAATTGGGAAAACATGTTGGGCCCGGTCTTTGGGGCCCCATAATTATTATTCTGGCCACATCGATCTCAGGGACCACAAGGATGACGCTTTCTACAACAATAATCAATTGGGCCCATTATATTATTGTTGATGATCCAAACAATAATCACATTGATTAAATATATCTTAAAAATCTTTATTATTTAATCATTAAAATGTACATAAATATTTTCCCATCGCCAATCTTTTACATAATACGAAAGCTCGTCGAGTACAATAGTCAGTGCGAGACAATAATTTACAGGGCTAATAATCCCAAAGCTGGATAATGTCTTCGTCATCTTGCGTGCAATAAGCTGGGAAAATACATTCTCCGATAGGCTTTTGAGACCACTGTATGTCAGCCATGTATACATTGTCGTAGTGAACGTCCGGATTTGCAGTACTTTCCGCAGGTTGTAGTTGAACAGGCATTCTATCTTGTATACCCCCTGATTCCCTACCGACATGTCTATGGCTCAACCACATCGGGTTGGTCAAAGTGTCGAGAATACCCTCGATCGCATCCTCTCTCCAAAGGATGTGGTTCGATACATCCGCTCGTATGGAATAACGAACAACCGCATTGAAGTGGAATATCTTCTGCGTTGGCCGCCTTGGCATTACGATGCCTCTTCTTGATTGGTTACGCGAACAGGTTCGCCGATCGTATAGAATTCTGCGTTCGATCGTCCACGCTTTGAGCCCGGCGTGTTCATGTTTTCCAAAACTCAGAACTATAACCTCCCCGGATTGCATAATATAATACTTGGAATCCCGCCTTTATTTTCTTTGGGCATATATTTACAATTTGAAAAATTCCGTTACGCCTATAAACTCCCGCCAGTGTTTCAAAAACTGTGGGGCCACATCATCGATTATGTTGTAGAAAGCGTCATCCTTGTGGTCCCTCAGATCGATGTGGCCAGAATAATAATTATGGGGCCCCAAAGACCGGGCCCAACATGTTTTCCCAATTCTGGATGAGTCTTCAATTATAATGCTCTTGGGCCTATGCGGTCTTTGGGCCTCGTCCTTTATGTTGTCATCAACCCATTGCTGTATATCTGCTGGGATGGCCCATACTGTGTCTGTAAATGGATGAACATACGGCAATGGCGGATTAAATGAAATCTGATCATAATTGGATGACAACTTGTCATAATTTAGCCAGAAACATTTGGGATCGCCCTTCGTGGTGGCAGCAAGTGCGTCGCGATATATATTTTCTTTGTTATTCTGGTTAGCGCAGCGGCCCCCCTCACGGAATTCGCCCCATTCCGTGTAGTCTCCACGTTTTTGATATATATTCCAACACATTCTGATGGTTGAAAGCCCCTTGAACATTTGGATGGAAATGGCGATTAGTTCGATCGTGAGTAACGTCGAAGAACCGTTCATTCTGGGTCTGAAAACGGTATGGAAATTGGACAAGAGCATGGAGATGTGGTTGCCCGTCCTCGTGTAATTCATGTGCAACCCTCACATAATTTGGTGGCCTGGCTGTGAACAACTCCCTAATTTTCTCTAATAATCTCTCTTTAGGTATGGAACATTGGGCATCTGTGAGGAAAATGTTCTTATTTTGGACTCTAAAACGGCGTCGTACTGATGCCATAACTCACTCTCTATGACGTCACTAACTCTCTCGGATGACGAAAGTCACTCTCCCAAAAACTATACTGCTGGAAGAGAGTTAGGGAGTGAGTTATATAGGTGCCCAGAAGTGTCCCACTAATATTACCTGGGACGCTCCCCCCGCGCCACGTGTCGTCCCCGGATTGGTGCTCCCTTCTGCAATTCGCGGTGTGTTGTCGGCTAGTGTCTCCGCTCCGTGCCCAGATCTGCGGCCAGGATTAAAAGTTGAAAAAGGCAAGCGCAAGTGGGAAATTATATAAGCCAAAATAATTGGGGGTTTTTAATTATTTTGCAATGGAGTCGTCCGATCTAGGTCAATTTAGGCGGTTGATTTTAAAATACGAGCCGGATCTTTTACTGCTGCAGTGGTCCTTGTTGGTCGTCGGCGAAAACAACGCTGAAAATTTAATCCGGCTCATCAACGCCTTACAGTGGCAAGAAGATGCTCTATTCGCCAGTCTGAAAGCGGTTTCCGAACTAGAAACCCAGGCAACGGCTCAATCCATGCAGACTACGGATCATAGTGCAGATTCACATCCAGCCGCAGATATGAAAGACGCGTCAAAATCCGGCTGTGGACTTAGGAATAGTGACACAATTTCCTAATTATCATAATTGTATAATTATTACTATTCCTTAATAAATAATTTATTCAAATTTGTCTACGGCTTCGGCCCATTTATATTATACTGCAATACTTGGAGGCCCATTTTACTGCACTATGATCCGTTCTTGGGCCTATGCGGTCTCCGGGCCTGGCTGTGAACAACTCCCTAATTTTCTCGAATAATCTCTCTTTAGGTATGGAACATTGGGCATATGTGAGGAAAATGTTTTTATTTTGGATAGAATGCCTTCAAAATAAGAAGAGAGGTCCTCTTTATATAGAAAACAAGAGCCTCAGGTCGAAATATCTATATAGAGAGAAGTGGAACATTATGGGAACAACTGGCAACAATTGGCACAAAATATCTGATTTTTTTTTGCACCAGTGGCCAGCAAGCCACTAATGATGGCTGGCAGACCACAAATGTAGTCGGCAGGCCATTAATGGTGGTCGGCCGTCCACATTTGTGGCCGACACGCCACTACGGGAGTCAAGGAGGTTAAACCACTCAAAAAGGCCAAAATTACCAGTGGTCGGCAGGCCAGAAGTGGTGGCCAGTCGTCCACAAAAAGGGGCTTGCTGTCCACAAAAATCTGTTCTCCAAGCCCAACTTCAAACAGACATATCTCCCTCATCCGGACTCCATTTTAGGTCATTATTGATGCTAAATTGAAGCCCCGGAAGTCAATTTCCAATGGTAGCAGCATCACATCTAAATTCTAAGCATCCAAAGGGATATGTCTATTTTAGTGAAGGTTGCTCAGTTCGCCCTAACAGATTGATGCCTAACCTTTCCGTCAACGGATTTTCTTCTCTCCTCTCCTATTTTCTTCATCTCCAAACCTCTAAATAAGATGTTTTCAAAGATTTTTCAAAAAGTTCACCTCTCTTTCATTTATCTCCACTTTGTCCTTACTCGGTTTACCAAAAAGTGTAATTTTAACGAAATGCGAGCCTCAGAACATCGTAGAAATATTTTCAAAAATATTTTGAAAGAGAGGGTTTTATGGTCTAAAATAGTTTTGGTCAAAAATGGTTTTGGTGCAAAATAGGGTGTAAGGTTGGGATTTAGAAGCTCTTCTTGCTGAAGAAATCGAACATTTGCATAGCATAACTTTCATCATCGAGTGATTAATCAGTGGTGCCCAAGTCTTAAGGGCAGTAAAAAATGGGGTGTCTACACAGGGCTGCCATGTGATCTGCAAATAGAGAATGTACAAATTGTTAGTTACCGTCAGTTATCGAAGCATGAATCAGAACAGTAGTAAAGCACAAATGACTGCGAGTTTTAGATTACCTCATGGGCAACCACCGTATTGAAGTATCGTCGGTGGAAGGCGAATGTCATATCGTCGTGGCGCCGGCTGTCATATCATCATGAGTAAGGCATGACGGGAGGGATCTCATCCACTGGCTCTGGAGCTAGAGCCGGAAAATAAGCGTAAACCCATAACTATAAGAAAAGGTCAACATTGTTATCAACAATGTGTCAACAAATATAAGATAGAAAGTGCAAAGAAGAAAGCACAGAGTGTCAATAGAAAGTGCAAAATATAAAGCACGATGCATAAACAGATATAAAATAGAAAGTGCAAAACAGAAACCACAATGTGTTAATAAAAAGTGCAAAAGCAGAAAGGTGTGGTGCATACCTCCCAGGCTCTCCAGTAGCCTCCGACCTGCTCTCCCTTCATGCGGGAAGTGGAACTCATATAGCCGTAGAATGTGGTGAGGCCAGCTCCACCCCAGTCGTAGAACTGGGCTCAAGGAAAGGTCACGAGGGTGCTCAGTAAGTACAAACCCGTGGTGTTCAACTTATTCGTAAACAAGGTGGTACCGAGTAGGAACATCAAGAAGCACCAGACGTACTGCTCTACCTCCTCCGGTGTCTCAGGCTCACTCCCGCGGAAGTGCTCAAAGAACCAACTGTATCTTGCCATTGCTGGCCTGTATAGAGGTCAGCGCGCTCCAAGCAGGCAGATCCAAGATGCCTCCCACTTGCCCATATCTATGTCAAAGGGGATTGGGTCACCTCTTACTCCTAAGCCTATGATCATGGAGACGTCATAGAGAGTCATCGTCATCTCCCCAGCAGAAGAGAAGTGAAAAGAGTTGGTGGTGTCCCACCACCTCTCCACCAACACTTCGAGTAGAGCCCAACTCGCCATATGTCGTGAGAGTCCGATGCAGAATAAGATAAAGTCGGCCTCATCAACAAGGTGACGGACCTTATGAGAGAGCTCATAATACCAATCTTTGGCTGTCACTACCGCGTAACCCCTGTAAGAATGGGAATCCCCCCTGTGACAAAAAAAGAGTGAATCTGATGAAAGATAGTGCTAAAACAGCATTCAGATGAAAGGCAGTGTAAGAAATATAGTCAAATGAAAGTTTATACCTCAGATGCACCGTAGGAAAGGTGGGAGTACGACTCTCTCAGCAAAACGTTCTCTGGCATGCCACTAGAAAAATTGTCAAAACGCATCATGCCGCCAAGCGCCAGCATGTGTGTGCGAGGGTGATAAGTGGCTGGGTGAAAGGGTCGTATCCTCAGTGGTAGTGGCTCAGGCTCGAGTCCAGGAGTGAACTCTATCTTGAAATCGGCTGCAAGGCCTTCCACCGCTTCGCCGGCCTTGGCAACCGCTGGCTCCTTAACCTTAACAAGTGGTGAAAGTGCAGGTGGAACCTTTGGAAGGGCCTCAGCATGAGGAATGTCGTCTGCCATCTGAAAAGTGGGTGAATATTGGGAAAAAAGTGAAGAAAATGAAGAAAAATATGAAAAACTTGGAAAAAGTCAACCCTAGGAGAGAGAAGATAGGAGAAAAAGTCAAAACTCGGGAAAGTTCACAAAACTCGAGAGAAACTCGAGGGAAACAAGACCGAAGTGGCAAAAATGAAAAAAAATCAATGAAAACAAAATCTATTCGGTTCAAAGTGTAGAGGATCAAAGAGGGTTTACGAATAAAGTTTGCGTGGGGCGTTGGAAAATGTGTACAAAGCACAAATCTAGAGAGAGGAAGCACCTAGAGAGAGAGGGAGGATGATTTCAAACTTGAGTGTGTGAGCAAATGAGGTTTGGATGTGTATTTAATGAAGACCAGAGGTGAAATCCTGAATCTGCCCTGATTTTACATTAGTGCCCAGCAATCCTCATTTGTGGCCTAGTGTTGTTTTGTTCCTCTTTTGCCCTAGCAGTGTATGAGAGGTTCTCTTTTGGATCCAGATTGGTTTTTGAGGAGCTCGAAACTATGTTTCGATTGTGCCGTTCCCAATACACATTATGTTCCGGCGCGCGAACGTTCTCCACTTGCCAATATGAACAAGGTGTATCCTTTTTGAGCATGTTGCAAAGTCTCCGAGGGGCAAGTCGAAGGTTGTCGCAGAACATCACTTTTGTTCGTTCTCTCAAATTACATATTTGTTCTCTTCTATTGCATAGAATGTGCATTTTTATATAAACTTATGTTGCACACGTGCCCTGCATCATTCATGATTCATGCATAGAATATGTTTTCAATTTTGCATAGAATATGCTCTTGTTTCTTGCATAGAACTTGCTTTCAATTAACATCATACGTCGATTGTCTATCTTGCGTGGAACATGCGTTGTCACTGTATTGATTTGCAATCTTGTTCACGTTGTGTATCTATCGCACTTGTTCATTTTGTGCATCTATTGCACTTGTTCACTTTGTGCATCTATCGCACTTGTTCACTTTGTGCATCCATCGCACCTGTTCACTTTGTGCATCTATCACACCTATTCACCTCATGCATCTATCACACACTTTCACTATGTTGTGTATTTATTGTTCAGTCTCATACCTTTTGCCTTTATCTCAAGACGCATAAAATGAGACCCTGAGTGTTTTATCTCATCTTCTCACGATTTTAGCATGATTAGAGTATCTCAAGACGCGTGAAACGTGACCCTGAGTGGTTTTTCTCCTCTTCTCACGATCTCAGCGTGATTAGAGTATCTCAGGACCTGTGAAACGCGACCTTGGGTGGTTTTTCTTCTCTTCTCACGATTTCAGCATGAATAGAGTATCCCAGGATGCTTGAAACACGACCCATAGTGGTTTTTCTCTCCTCTTTTCACAACTTTGGCATGGTTAGAGTGCGTGTTTTTAGTTCTTCACGCATGAAACATGATTGGACTTCTTACTTATTGCTTATCGCATATGTTATTGCTTAGTGCATCATCTTGCATGATCGTGAGTTTTCAAAATAGCCGGCTTCGCAAAGCATGTGAGTCTAGATCTCAAAGTATTTTTCTTACGTATTATTTGCATCCTGCCCTAGAACTACATGGGTTTGATTCCCTACAAAGGGATACGTAGGCAGCTTGTTAGCTCAACCAATTTTATTTATGTCTTGATTGTTTTCCCAAGTCTTATGGCCTTGTCAAAATGGGTCATCTTTGGGCTTTGATATTCACTCACGTCACATTACGACTTTGAGCTTTGTCAAAGAGGGGCAACTGCAGACACCCCATTTTGACAGCCTTTAAGACTTGGAGGCCACTGATTGATCACTCAATGATGAATGTGTACGTTTGTCAAATGCTTGACTTCCTCAACAAGAAACCTCAGTGTTGAACCTATAAACCTTGTGCCTTGTTTTCGACCAAAACAGTGGTTTTTCAGGCCTAAGCATCTAGGGGCCTGTAGACCCACTAGAGTGGCATGCCGCCCACTAATGTGGCTTGCCGACCACTATTAGTTGCCGACCGGTTTAGACACCCCATTTTTGACCGCCCTTAAGACTTGGATGCCTCAAGTTGATCGCTCGATTATGAAAGTTACGTTTGTAGACGCGCCCTTGGGCCTTACTACAATTCGAACTCAATTGTGTCACGGTTCTTAATCTGAACCAAAGAGTCCAAATCCGGCAAATCGTTTTGAGAAAACAGATTTTTTGTAAAGAAGTGCCAAACATGGACTGCTTTGCCAGATACAGAGTCGCCACCTAAATATTTTTTAATGGGGGAATTTAGGAAACCCTGACTCGTTTGCCTAAGGCCATACGTCCGTCATCACCAAAGTTGCCTCGGCTCGGGAACTTGGGTACGATTGGGGAAGGTCAGCTATGAGCACCCCCTCTCGCCCGATCCGAAGATCGGCCTCTACTAACCATGATATCTTGTTTTGAAAACATTATGCGTTCTTATTCCAGTTATTAGCCTAGATTTACTACGTGATGCACGCGGCAAAACAAGTATAGACTAGATCGCCTAATTTGGAACAAAGCATTGCATTTCCGTTCGTTTGGAAAACGTTTTGAGATTTGCTACTCGCAAGTAGGCTAAAACATGGATTTCAATGAGTTGTCCCAACTCAAACAATCCAACCTTCACCCACAGGCATTCAGGCAGTTTAATCAAATAAGCATCTAGCCGCATGGTAAGCATGTTAACATTCACACTCATGCGAGATGCTAAAGCATAAATACTTACATCGTAATCCGAGCCAAAACAAAGAACATGTTAGTAATCATGCATGATCCTAGTCCATGTTAAGTGGCTAATGCAACGCATACAGAATGTCACTAGAATAGGCTCGGCTAATCCTAGGATGGCATGTGAAATGCACAGATAGCGTGTATTCAAGTTAGATTTTGAAATACTATGCAGTTAGCATGATGCGCCGAGCCCGGTGCATGCAATGCTGATGAATGATGCACGCATGCATAACATAAGGTATGCTAAAGTAAGTATGCCCTAATGCTAACCATCAAAAGCAGGTAAGTAAAAGGGAGAAAGAAGTGGGGGTTGGAAGACATGCACATACGCACCCACACTTATTACAAATTTACCCTCGCTCGGAGGGACCGAAAGAATAATACAATTAACTAACCTACAAGCTAATTAAAATATTACAGACAATTAACTAGTTAAGAAAATTAACTAAGCTAATTAAAACAGTAAACAGCCTC
Source organism: Camellia lanceoleosa (assembly GCA_025200525.1). NCBI lineage: Eukaryota > Viridiplantae > Streptophyta > Magnoliopsida > Ericales > Theaceae > Camellia > Camellia lanceoleosa. The sequence goes on along the minus strand of CM045762.1, from coordinate 82,795,796 downwards.
AGGAAGAGGGCCCAATGCAATGTGCGCTCAGCTCCGCTCGGAAAGCCACTGCCATGCACAAGATGCCTCTGCTTTGATTGTTATCCTCCTCTGAAGACTGCACGAGTCCCAGGATATGCTCTCTGCACACTGTGAAACACCACCGGCTAGGAAGAATGGCCACCGGCCAAGAGTAATGGTCACCGGTCAATGATTAAGCTATCGGCCACTGATGGATGGCCGGTCGGCACTGAAGATGGCCAGCCGGCCAAAGCTTCCTGCAGAATTTGTTTTTGACAACAGCAGAGGGCAAAACATATCATGGCAATGCATTTCAAGCAATGTATGCAGCAACCACACTCCTTATCATATTCATGACTCAAAGGGGGGTGGGTCTCGATTCTCGGACCATCAATCGCGCATTTCAATGCGTGATGGCCCAAGAAACCAAGTTGAGTATTTTCAATGTGGAGTGAAATGCACATAAACAAACAATGGGGCTCAACCTCTATCACAATCAATTCAAGAGGTTAAGCATGCGTGCCAATGTGATGCAACCTAGGCATGTGAGCTAGCATGCAATCATGGAAATGCAAAGAAGCATACAAGGCATACAATGATCATGCTAGGCATGCAAGGCATGAAGCAATGCAACCAACAAGTATGCAAGACATAATGTGGGTGTTCAAGCATGCAAGCAAGCATGTGACTTCATTCAATCATGCAACTTCAATCATGCGACAACACACAAATATGCAACAACATACAAGGAGAGCATGTAACATTATGCAAAGGAGGGACTTACACTAATTTGACAGCTCTATACTAAGCCCAAAATAGTGGCCAAAAGCTAAGGAAGTGGGGCCAAATACACATACAAGCATGCATATAAACATGGTCCATCACTTAGGCACAAAGAGCAACTCTCAAGCACACTTAAGAAGATGCAAACATGGACTAATGGCATGCACATAAGCTCTGAGAATCATGTTAGAAATGGTTTCAAACCAACTAAACAAAGACAAGCCAAGCATGCAACATGATCTAAAACTCAAGGCTAACAAGCCAAAATGTAAGGTAGCTATACAAAACATGCCATGGTCGACCAAAGCAGCCCAAAAAAGACTTCAAGCATACCAAAACAAACATGGGAGCTTCACAAAGCTTGGCCAAAAACATGCTAGAACAAGGGCTCAAAGCATAAGACATGTCAAGGCTAAATGATGGCATTATAAGACATGTATGCAAGGCATGCAAGGTGTGTCTAAACCAAGCAAAAACAGAGCTATATTATAACATAATAAGCACAAAAATTAGTTAAGGCATGGCCAACATGAACCTAAACAATATGCTCTCTCAAGAGGCTAAAATGGCCCTTTTCAAGGATAATAAGGAGAGGGGGTAGCCCTCTCCTTTGTTAGGACCTCAAGGCACCATCCTCATCACTAAAATCTTGAGAGATTTCAGTGGTGAGGAGGTCCAAACACAATGGTCCCGGAGCTCACCAAAAATGCACAAAAATGGAGCCTAACAAGGCTTAAGAGGGATCAAACAACCTCAAACCACAAAATACTCTTAAACAACTATTTAGAGTAGCCAAAAACAAGACTTTTATATGTTATATACCAAGTCTAAAAACAGTTTCCAGATAGGTAGAAAAGCTATGAAAAAATGGGGAATAAAGGGGTAAGAATGTTACCCTTGTAGACCCTCTTCACCAATGGTGGACCAGCAGCCTCCTTAGGTCCAAACTAGCTCCAAAACTTCAAGAACAACCTCTTAGTACCTCAGTAGCTAAAGAAAGGTGTGATGGTGGGTGTTTGTGCACAAAAGTAAGACAAAACACACACTAAACACAAAAGAGAGGGAGGTGTAGATATAGGATAGGTACATAACTCAAACCCTAAAACCAGAGCTCTCTGAAAAATAATGTCTAACCTAAAAGAGGGAGAGAAGGCCTCCTCTTATAGAAGACTCAATCTTGTAAAGCTTCCAAGGCAAGCTAACAAAAGGGAGATCCCTCCATACACGTGTATGGAGCGGAGCAAAGTGTATGCCAGCTAGCATAAAAATATCTGCAAAAGTAGATGCACAGTAGTCGGCGGGCCAAAAATGCAATTTGACCAAAAAAGATGGCCGGTCGACCATCTATAGTGTTGGTCGGCCAAACATTTGGCCGATAGCAACAAAACACAGCCGGTGGCCTCAAGCCATGGCCAGTGGAGTGTGGGGATGGCCCACAAGCCATTCTCTGCCCTTCCAAGGCAAAACACAAGTGTTTGGTGCAAAACTATACACAAAACAGTCGAGTCGAGAGATCCTGAGGCAAGGTACGTAGCTGAGACCTCCGGGAACTCAAGACGAACACGAACATGGATAATCATCGAGTATTCAATCGATGACGTCCAAGTCTTGAGGATGGTCAAAAATGGGGTGTCTACAATGTTGTACAAATGTTTGATTTCTTCAGCAAGAAGAGCTTCTAAATCCCAACCTTACACCCCATTTTGGACCAAAACAATTTTGACAAAAACTATTTTAAACCTTAAAACCCACTTTTTCAAAATATTTTTGAAAATGTTTCTACGATGTTCCAAGGCTCACATTTCGTTAAAAATTACACTTTCTAGTAAACCGTGTAAGGACAAAGTGGAAATAAATGGAAGAGAGGTGAACTCTTTGAAAAATATTTTAAAACATCTTATTTAGAGGTTTGGAGTTGAAGAAAATAGGAGGGGAGGGATGAAAACTAGTTGGGGTAGAAATTGGGCATCAATCCGTTAGGATAGAAATGAGCATCTTTCACTAAAATAGGAATATTTCTTTGCACACTTAGAATTTAGATATGAGGCCACCATGATTCAAAAGTAAACTTCTGAGTTTTCATTTTAGACTTAAGAATGACCTAAAAACGAGTCCAAATGAGGGAGATATGCCCGTTTGAAGTCGGGCCTGGAAGTAGATTTTTGTGGTCAGCCACCCACTAATAGTGGCCTATCAGCCACATGTGTAAAATGTAGATATTGGTTGCCAGCTGTCCCCCAAAAGCTCTAGTGTTCCTATACAGATATTTTCGACCTAAGAGGCTATTTGTCTATATGTATTTGGCCAACCCTCTTGGTTTTAGGTTATAAAAAATTCCGAAAGGCCAAATTATCGAAAATCTCTCTCTCTCTCTCTCTCTCTATCTATCTATCTATCTATCTATCTTGCGACACACACACCTTACCCAAACACTTCCTAAACCAATATTCGAGTTCTCCTTGCTGAGATTATTGAGTCGAAATTTCAACCATTGAGAGTGACAACTTGTGGGTTTGTTAACAAAAGAGTTACCTTGCTTCAGGAGGTATAATTTTGAGCATCTTTACACTACTTGTTTTCTATCTTTTCTTGCTGATTTGGAACTAATTTTACAATATTTTTATGGGCTAAAACTTGTGGTTTAAAGCTACCAAAGGTGGAGGGGTTAACCACCCTTCTTTGAACCTTGTTCTTTAAGCTTTTTCCCTTGTGTTTCCCATTCTTTTCTCAACTTTTTTTGAAATTTTTACCACTGATTTTCAGAGATTTTCAGAGGCTAAAAATATGGTTTTGAGGTCCCAAAAATGGAGCAGTTAGCCACCCCTCCTTATGCTTGTTTACTAGCTTACAATCTCCATTATTTTACCTTACTCTTTTAGCTTTTTTACATCAATTCCAACATTGTTTTTGTCTAATTTAGGACAGTTTTGAGGTGTGTATTTCATTTAAGCTTTGTATAGTATGCTTGTAGTGTAATGGTCCTCATAGGCTCAGTGGTTTAGGCTTTAACCACCAACCTATTTGAGTTGATAGCATTTATTTCTTGCTTTCCATACTTGTGTTCACCTCTAAGCATTTCTACAACCTCCATCATTTCTTGGCTTTTCCTTTGGTTTGAGAGTTGTTTCAAACCAATTGCTTGATTATGTTTGAGATAGAGGTATTGTGCTTAATGGTTTAATCCCTTTTGGGGGTTCATTACCGACGGCATGGTGTCTCTCTCATGCCTAAAACAACACCTGGTTTGACACTTCCCTCCTTTAGTGGACTTAATGCTCATTTTGGACTACAATTATTAATGGATGGCAAGGTAAAGAAACAGAGTAATAATTGGAATAAAATGGAGCAAGATAATAAAATCAACTTGGGTTCAATCGGACATTAATTGAACCCATGGAATCTTGAGTCATTTCATACTTATTAGTGATGAAAATGGTTCAATGTTCCAAGGTCAACCACTTCCCTTGATCAATCCATGATAGGGAGGAGGTTTTGTTGGTCTTTCTTTATCATTTATTGAAATTGTGTCTCTTGATTCATAAGTCAGTATGCAATGCAATTGCACCGATTGATGGCTTGTGAATCGAGCCTATCTCTCTTTTGAGCTATTTGATGATAAGGAGAGGTAGGGTGGACAAACATCCCTTGAGAATGCTCTGTTTGTGCTATGTTTGTTCTCTGTTGTAGCAGGAAAGAACTAACATTAGTGGCTGGCCCAACCGCTACTTCTGGGTTGCCGGCCACTTTTTCCAGGTAGACAACGTCCTTTTTCTAGCAGAGCAGAGTAGGTGCTGAGGTAAAAAAATAGTGTAAATTTTTAACTGCGCAACAGAGGCATTCTTGTAGCAAAACAGAGAGCATTATCAGGTGGAAATTCACATCCATGCATGAGCCATCCCTTGATTCTCGGGATCCGTTAAAGTGATTTTTAATAGTAATATGCTCTACTTAAAATAGCGAGTTTGTAACTAATTAGTTAGAGTAGTTAGTTAGTCTTGCGTTGTACTTATTTAATTATCTAGAATAGTTAGTTAATTTTGTTGTTGTAATAATTAGTTAATTAGCTAGTGTAGTTAATTTATTTCATTTGGTTTGTAATAGGTAGTTAATTTGTAGTAATTAGCTAGGACATTGATTCGGACCCTCCTACACGAGGGAAAAACTTGTAATAATGTATACGTCTTCTAACCCCATGTCTTTCTCCCTTTGATTTATCTGCTTACGATGGATAGTTTAGAACATCATGTTTATTTTGGCATATTCCATGATTTGCATCCACTAGTCTTGCTTGCATCGAGGCTCGGTTCATCATTCTAACAAGCATTGTCGTTCATTACTTTGCTGAATACGTGTTTAAACGCATGCTATCAAATTGATTCACATGTCATAATTAGTAGCCAAGCTTATGAATTATATATCACATGTGTTGCATTAGTCATGTTGCATTAGTTAGGAGCATGCATGTTTTCTAACTCTTTTGTTCCTTTTGGCTCACCTTGGAGTACTAGTGAGCATTTTTTTGCTTTAGCATCTTGCGTGAGTGTGATTGTTGCCATGTCTAGCATGCTTGCCATGAAACTAATTGCTTAATTGATATAACTCTTGAATGCCTGTGGATGGAGGCTAATTGTTTAAATTGGAATAATTTGATTAATGTAAATATGCGATCACTTTTTCAAGTGGTACATATTCGAAACAATTTTAAAACAAACAGGAATCAAAGGCTTCCAATCTTTGCAAATTAGTCTATACTTGTGTACGCATCATATAGTAATGTTAGCTTAATAACTGGAACAAAAGCATATAATTTAAATAAGATTTACATCATGATTAGTAGAGGTTGATCTTTGATCAAGCGAGTGGGGTGCTCAATTCATGACCTTCCCTCCTCTTACCTAAGTTCCCGAACCAAAACAATCTTGGTGATGATGGACATGTGGCCTTTGGCACGAGTCATGCGTTTCCTAAATTTTCCAAAAATATTTAGGTGGCAACTCTGTATCTGGCAAAGTAGTCCATTTTTTGCATTTTGATTCCAAATCGATTTTTCAAAAAGATTTGCCGAATTTGGACTCTTTTGTGTTTATCTATTTTACATTACACTTGTGGAATCAGATTTAAAACCACAGGTGTTCGAACTGTAGGGCTCGTCGTATCCAAAAGAAGCACGAAAAGTCAAGCTACAGTTTTTGGCGACTCCACTAGGGATTTAGAGAACTTGACTCGAACTTCATAGTATGAAATTTTATCTACACTTATATGTTCTTTGCATTGCATTTGCATTGGTGCTCTTAAAGTCATTGTGTTTGCCATCTACTATTCGTGGATGGTTTGCCAGAGGCTTGCCCAAAATCTTGCCAAAAGGTTGACCGATCGTGGGCTTTACCATGTTGGGAATGGAACCCTTGGATTTGGACTATCGCTGTACCATTTGATCCTCCTTTCACTTCTCGGTGTTAGGTGTGAGAGGTATATTTGGTAGTCTTGCTGAGGTTCCCCCCTTTGACCATTCGGCGTAGCTGCATATAGTATAGCCCTAGTGACTGTTCCAAACTAGGACAGGATGCTCACCCAAATGCAAAATTACGTAAAACCACTTGATTGAAGTAGTGAAACCCTAGTTCATGACAAAACTAAGATAGGGTAACCCTATCCCCTCATAGGGGTGCTTTGGCTCTCTTTTAACTAGTACGTGCTTTACATTGAAACTATACAGGGGTGTTTCATATCAGTGGTACAGTTGGTGTTAGTTTGTGGGGTAGAATTCAGCGAGGAGTACATTCATTCAGCTATGATCATATCTGTTCTAAGTGAGATTAGGCCGAGGTGCTGTCTATTTTCTCTTTTGCTAGGTAGTCCTGGAACCATAGCTTTAGAAGGCTCCGATATCCTTCGAGTACTCTGGACTCGTGTCGATAGACTTTGTAAGATCGAGGACCTAGTTCAGGGGCAGTTTGCCTCACTACCACCAGTTGCAAGGCAAAGAACGGACATGCAAAATTCACCAGTCTAGTTTCTACAGTAGTCACCCATTGGTTCACCTGTGTCCAGCCCGGTTCAGAAACAGTCATCTATTTCCAACCCATCATAAGACTAGTCACCTATTCCAATGGCACAGTATCCCCCGGCTAGTATGGATGAACTGATTCACCATCTGTAACAGACAGTTGAGACACTACAACATGACGCAATCCGTCAAACTGAGGTTACAACTCGTCAAACTGAGGTTATAACTAGGTTACAATAACAGCAACCGCAGCCAATAGCGGCCTCTGCATCACATGTACCCACTGCAGCTATCCATGTGTCCGGTGCCACTACTAATATTGCCAATATTCAAGAAAATTAGGGCAATCTAACAAAGCCAATCCCAGCACAAGCTTCCAAAGCACCGGTTTATCAGACTGAGGCACCATTTGAATTCGAAGTCGATCCAACTGTGCTCAAACTCAACAAATTAGAGAAGTTTTTGAAGAGAGCACAAGGGGTTAACTCCATCCCGGACATAGATGATGGATACACTGATTCTGTTGTTACATTGCCAGATCGGTTTAAGATACTACATATTGATCTTTTCGATAGCTCCAGGGATCCGATGGTTTATTTCTGATTGTTTTCTGATATCATACCCCCGATGGGCTTAACTAGACCACAAAAGCTATCTCTCTTTGGTCGCACCATGTCAGGTATAGTGTCCATTTGGTATGCTAAGTTGGAAGATTTCATCAAACAGAATTGGGAGGAGATGGCCGAAGCCTTCATTGCTCAGTACTCTTACAATACACAGATTGAGGTCACAACTCGTAATCTAGAGGCAACTTGTCAAGAGCTGAAAGAGGGTTTCTCTCAGTTTATGACAAGATGGAGGTCCAAAGCCTCGATGATGACCACGAGACCTTCTGAGAAGGATCAGATAAGAATGGTTGTTCGAAATCTGCATGGCAAGTTGGTGCAAAAGATGATTGTTCTACCTCGATTTACCTTTACAGAGCTTAATGAAATGGGGGTTCAAATTGAGGATGCCATCAGACAAGGGATCATTGTGGAAGATAATGTGCCTTTGAAGAAGAATGTTGTTCGCAGTTCCAATGCTACTACCAATGGTAGCACAACTGTGAAATGCTCAGAAGTAAACACCATCACCAGTCCCATAACCACATCAACTCAGTCCCAAGCCTGAAATTTCCATCCTTCTTACATGAGTCTCTCTCAAGCCTTGAAAATGCTGCTAGAAAAAGGGTACCAAGAGCTTCTAGAACCCGACCCGTCCTAAATCCTCTTCCACCAAGACATGACCCCGCTAAATACTGTGCCTATCATCAACAACATGGTCATGATACAAACCATTGCATTCGCCTCCACCATAAGATTCTGGATCTTATTGACGAAGAGATCATAGCTCCACCAAAAGGACCACATGCCATCACTAACCCATTATCTTCATACCTCAACCTAATCCATATACTACCATCCACCTACAACCCCAGCATATACATCACCCCAGCCTATTTACCCAAGCTTGAGGTGTTCATTCCAGAAAGCACATACTTGTGTATGATAGATGCACTTGAACCCTAATCATCTCAAACCCATGAACCCACTACTTCTGAGCTAATGAGCATGATTGAAGATTTGTAGAGAACTGTGGCAGATATAGCCTTTGGGATGTTGGCTCGCTCATCGACCACATCATATGCCAGAAATTTCACGCCAAAAGGCTCCCCAATCTTAGGGTGAGCTGCAATTGAAAACGATCAACCTAAAGCTATCTCGAGTCTGGGTGATCACATGTCAACAACAAATGGGCCTCACTCTGATATAGTCACCCAATCCCTTGGCAAAGCTGAAGCAAGTGGCATGAACAAGGTCGGGGCAAGTATCGATACTGATGCACATCTCCGATGGGCTATAGAGGCTTTCAAGGTCAAAGGGCTGAAAAAGAAGCAAGTGCTTGCAGTTGTTGCAAAAACTGTAGGTGATACTTTTGCGACTGAGGTTGGGGGCATTTTGAATCTGGCGGTAAGCCATGAAAAGAGATGTTATACCAGAAACACCCATTTCAACTCCAATCCTACACCCATCAAAGATCTCCAAACCTGGGCAACACCTACCAATCCCTCTGTCAATCCTTCCAAGACTGGTAACCGCACCTTTAATCTCCTTTTCGTGACCTTATCCAAAGCTCTCCAAATCCTCATAGGACAAGTCCAACTCAAACCCCTTGACCCTCGGCCTCTACCTGATCCCCTTCCAGCCAAGCATAATGCTGCCAAGTACTGTGCCATCCATCAACAAATCGGCCATGACACTGACTGTTGTTTTCGTCTTCGCCATGAAGTTCAAGATCTGATTGACAATAAGGTCATCACTCCACCGGGTCCTACAAAGTCTATTGGTGTTGGATTAATGAACTGGGGGTATAATGTGGCTAGTTTTTTGATCGGGAGATAAACCACCTGCTAATGGCACTCATTTTGCTCCGGGCATGGTGGATGGAATGCACTGTTTTGTGGCAAATCAAAAATGTTGTTTATTTTACTTTCTGAACTGGGTGTTGAGTCGTGTTGAGTTAGTCTTGTGGTGTCAGAGTTTGGTGATTCCGGGGGTGTTACCCCAGACATCACCGTCTTGTTTTGTTTGTCTTTTTCACTTTTTGAGTCTATTTGTATAATAGAGCCAGTTGAGCCAGAAGTTCTGAATGAAACTACAATACTTTTAACCTACTTCTATGTGCCTTTAAATCATTGCATTGACCAAAGTTTTTCAAAACTTTTCTATAAATGTGATGAAAACAGAGATTTGCAAAAATTTGATCAACTGAAAGGAAGAGAGGCGTACTAATCCCTTAATGAATGAAATCATATATGTTAATGTGAGTATTGAGGAGGATCCTGGCTTGATCCAAATTAGTTCTACATTGTCTTCAGAAGAGCATGAGTGACTAGTCCCTTTATTAAAAGATTTCAAAAAATGTTTTGCGTGGTCCTACGAAGACATGCTTGGAATTGATCTTGAGATTGTATAGCATAGGATCACTCTCGGCCTCAAGACTCGACCTTTTTGCTTTCAAACCTTTAACTTTTCAACGATCAACCAAAATATGAGGCTTGCATGGTCGGATTGGAAGCAACCCTTGAACTATAGGCAAGAAGGTCAGATGTGATCAAAGAAAGCTTACATGGCTGGATGAGAAACAACCCTTGAACTAGGGGCAAAAAGGTTAGATATGCTCGAAGATTCAAAAGTGGGTTATTTCTCAAACCAATAGAGATCGGCAAGAAAGCCAAATCCCAGAATCTGAGAGAAGAAAATTTTTGCTGAAAGACAATCAAGTTCCTATCTAAGACACTAGGGGCAAATTCAAACCCAATTGGATGCGCCCTTACATCATTAGCGACCAACAACCATTCTCCTAGATTCAAATGTCTTAGAGTTCCTATGACCGATCAACGTGGACAAGTTAAACTTTTCTATCCTTGAGAGGCTCTCTGGGCCGAAAACACGAAAGGGCGACCTAGGAAAAAGTTAGAGCAAGAAAAAGAAAATGAAAAAAAAAAAAAAGAACAAAAATGAAAAATGAAAAAAAATGTAAAATGGAAACAAAGAAGAAAAGAAGAAAAGAAAAAGAAGAACAAAGAAAAATGAAAAGACAAAATAGAGCTCGCAAGGTTGAAAACCTGAAAGGGTGGCCTTGGCAAAAGTTAGAGTACAAAAGGAGAGTGTTAATACCCGAGTACACCTTACCCGGGAACTACGTACGGCCTGATTCCCATCTTTGGGATATGTAGGCAACTTCATCTTAATGTTCATCCCCAACCATTTTCAGCCTACTTGTCTCATCCATGTTGGTTGGCTTATCCCTATTCAAACTCGGCTATCCTATCCATATGCAAATTGGCTCATCTTCGTGCTCAGCTTCGCTCAAAATTGATTGTCCTATTCCTTTAGAAGATTCAGCTGCAAGACAAATGAAGTTCAGATCTAAGGTTGTGCATCTCAAGAGTGAATTTCTTGTTGGTCGGGTAGTGGCCATTTGAAAAAATAGTTTTGAAGATTTTTAGTGAAGTTGACTAATTTGCTAAAAAATTATTTCATTTTTCCAAAACTGGACCATTTCTTGGACACATAAAAGGAAAATTTTCAGTGTTGATAGCCTGACTTACATGATTTCAATGGAGAAAGTCAAACAAGCATGTTAATCTAGCTCTCATGTTGGTCAAAATCGTTTTAGCAGAAGCCAAAAGCACAAAAAATAAAAAATAAAAAATAAAAAAATATGGCCAAAATGATGAACTAGGGGCATAGTTGAGTTAGGTTTTTTTGTCTTTAGCAATTGCCAAAAAGGGCACAACTGAAGTTAGCAGTAAGAGGCCAAGTGCTCTCTCCTCCTCTAAGCAGTGAAGTATCGAGCCTAGTGCAAAGCGCGAGTTGGAAATGGTGCAGGGTATTCCACCACCTCATATGAATGGGTCTGATCACATCCGAACTGGCCAAGGGCATTGTCAATCGATGTCAGTTGTGGATCTGCTGCACGTCCAGTCACACCACAACCCCTCTGTGGGAAAGCTCACTAGTTGTGAGCGAAAGAAGTAGAATCTAGGAGAATGTTAGGGGCAAGGGTCCACAACTTTCAACTTATTCATCAACCACACCTGGGAAGAGATTAAAGAATAGAGATATGTGTGCTGAGAGAAAAAGTGAGGAAAAGGCTTTTCAGAGAAAAAGAGATTGAGGGCCAAAGTGATGTGAGAGCTATAAATAAGAAAATGGTGGGAAATAATACCTGGAGAAGTAGGCTCCTCGTGAACCGAGAGGTCTCCCACCATTGGAAAACATCCAAGTGTTGTGTTTGGCGGTTTTGTTTGTTTTGATTCTTGTTTTGAGTCGTTTTGATCTCGATGAGTGTCAATAGTTGTGCTGTTCTTACCTTGTGTTTCCTTTGTTGAGTTGTGGTGCACTGTGGTCGGTCATAGGCTCAATACCCGATTAAGAACTCATTCTCGGTTTGCAAAAATAAATCGTTTTGTGGTCAGAGTGTCGTGCTATGCTCAACATGATCTGCAAAATAGGATTTGTTCTTTTATAAAACTGCAGGGTCTAACCCAAGTCAAAAGAGAAAGTAATAAAACAAGGACCTATCTGAAGATATATAGGTTCCGGACTGCAGAGCAAAATAAAAGATGGAAAATTTGGAGCATCTTAGTGTGTTTCAACTTCAGCAAATTCAGAGATTGCGTTCCAGATGCACATTTTCAGGCCTTGCCATTTCTCTGGAGTATGAGTGTACCTCAACCCCGAGTTCAAGCTTGCTTCAAGTTAGAATGGCGATCAAAGCTGCATCCGTGGCCTCTACATGTAGATGTTACCCCTTGCTAGTATTTGAGGACCTTTGAACTGCAAGTTGAAGGTAAGAGTTCAAAGAACACAAGAAGGAGATCCTTGTCAGAGTAGAGTGATTCATCACCACTCGCCCCATGAGGTGCTTTCTAAATCACTACTTTGTTTGTTTATTGCATTCTCTAAACATCATGCACTACATTGCTTGTAACATGTATCATATCATCTCACTTATTGCATTTATTTTCATGTTGTGTTATCTTGTATCATTTATCCTTTTACGCTGAGCAACATTTAGGATCATTGTCCCCCAGGGCTTTTCTCAGGACGCATTAGACGTGCTCCTAAGTGTTTTTGTTTTTTTTTAATATATATTTTTTTATCTCGGGGTGTGTGGAGCATGACCCTAAGCGGTTTTTCTCTTTTCACGGTTTTAGCGTGATTAGAGTATCTTAGGACCCGTACAACGTGACCCTGAGCGATTTTCTCAGGACCTTTTCTCATGATTTCAGCGCGGTTTGAGTGTTCCTTTCCTCACACGATTTCAGCGTGTTTGGAATTTATCTTAAGACGCATGGAACGTGACCCTGAGTGGTTTTCTCAGGACCTTTTCTCACGATTTCAGCGTGGTTTGAGTGTTCTTTTCCTCACATGATTTCAACGTGTTTGGAATTTATCTCAAGACGCATGGAATGTAACCCTGAATGGTTTTCTCAGGACCTCTTCTCACAATTTTAGCGTGGTATGAGTGTCCCTTTCCTCACACAATTTTAGCGTGTTTGGAAATTATCTCAGGATGCGTGAGGCTCGACCCTGAACGGTAGGACCTCTTCTCACGATTTTTGCATGGTTAGAGTGTTCATTTCCTCACATGATTTCAGCATGTTTGGGATTTGTTCTTCCTTCTCTCACGATTCCAATGTGGTTGGAGTATGTCACCCTATTCATCTACTATATTGTCAATCGCACTATCCTGTGCACCTTGTATCACACTATTTTGTGCACTTAGTATAACACTATTTTGTGCATTCACCCTATATCACACTGTCTTGAGCACCAGTATCGCACTGTCTTGTGCAACGTACATTGCACTGTTTTGTGCATTCTATCTGCATCGCACTATTTTGTACATTCACCTCACCCGCATTGTCATGTGCACTCACTAGGTCCAGGAGACCTTAAATCCTCTAAAGGTGCAATTCATTTGGTGTTTGACGTGCCCGAACGACTTCCAATGGTCTGGTATAGCCACCTGACTGTGTTTGCAATGAATTCCTAAGAGATCAACTGAGACTGTAGAAACTAGAGTTTGAATAGCTGAGGCCTAGAACGCAAAGGTTCGGAATTTTTGAGACTGAAGTCTGGTTTGAATACCTAGGGGTGTATCCTCAGCTTGAAATCTATATGACAGCCCCATAGGTTGAGGTAGCTTGTATGCGCCTTAATTTTGGATACTGAATTAACCTAGTTTGTCACCCTGTTGGAGACTAGGGAAAGTTGCAAACATAGCGAGCGAGAAAAGTAGTACCTATGGTTTGGAAGCGTAACCAAGAAGAAGCCAAAGATCCCCAGCAGCATGAGGTGATTCATCTCCAATTGCCCCTGCCAGGTACTTTGTAAGGCACCACTTCCTAACTGCTACATCATATTCATTATTATCTAGTACTTCTATCACATTGCATATAAAATTCATTGCATGCATTTATTGCACTATCCATTTTATCACCTACATCCTTTCTATGTTAAGCTTAGTTTGGCATGTGCCCACACCTTTCCCTCGTCGAAACATAGTTTTGTCATGTATAAGTACACATGCTGCATTGAGGCCAGTATTAAGGGTGTCAACACCTTTTCTATGTTAGACGTGGTCTGTTTTGTGTCCATGCCTTTCCTAGGTAAAATGTGTTTCGACCTGCGCCTTATTCACTTCATCCATTGCATTGTACTTTGTTTTGTTGAATTCAAGATTTAGGATCATTATCTTTTCCCAGCTGATCATTCCTCACTTATATCATACCACCCAATTACTTGCACTCTTTCTCTTTCTACAAAATACATAGTTTTGCATGAGTTGGAACCCTTTTCACGTTGAAACATGGTTATGTTATGTGTAAGCATCCATGTCGCACTGAGGCTAGTATTGAGGATGTAGGCACTTAGCTTGTGTTAGGCATCGCTCGGCTATGCCCACTTCTTTTCTATATAAAAAGTAGTTTGATTTTGCATTCCCATTCCTTCGTGGTATTCGTGTGTTTTGCACTGCTTGTGGTTTGATTATTGCATTGCATTGTTTATCATTTTCCATTCTTTCCCTGAATTTCTCTAGTTTGATTCCTTGCAAAGGGATATGTAGGCAACCCTCCGGTTTAACCAACTACATCTGCATTTTGTTTGTTTGCCAAAGTCTTACGGCCTTGTCAAAATGGGTCGTCTTCGAGCTTTGACATTCACTCAGGTCATCTCAAGACTTCGAGCTTTGTCAAAGAGGGGCAACTGTAGACACCTCATTTTTGACCACCCTTAAGACTTGGGCACCTCAAGTTAATCGCTCGATGATGAAAGTTACGTTGTACAAATGTTCGATTTCTTCAGCAAGAAGAGCTTCTAAATCCCAACCTTACACCCCATTTTGAACCAAAACTATTTTGACCAAAACTATTTTAGACCTTAAAAACCCACTCTTTCAAAATATTTTTGAAAATGTTTCTACGATGTTCCGAGGCTCGCATTTCATTAAAAATTGCACTTTCCGGTAAACCGAGTAAGGACAAAGTGGAAATAAATGGAAGAGTGATGAAATCTTTGAAAAATATTTTAAAACATCTTATTTAGAGGTTTAGAGTTGAATGAAATAGGAAGGGAGGGAAGAAAACTAGTTGGGGTAGAAGTTGGGTATCAATCTGTTAGGATAGAATTGAATAGCCTTCACTAAAATAGGCATAACTCTTTTCACACATAAAATTTAGATGTGAGGCCACCAACATTGGAAAGTAAACTTTTGGAGCTTCAATTTTGATTCCAGAATGACCTAAAACCTAGTCCGGATAAGGGAGATATGCCCATTTGAAGTCGGGCGTGGAAGTAGATTTTTGTGGCCAGCCACCCACTAATAGTGGCCTGCCGGCCACTTGTGTAAAATGTAGATATTTGTTGCCAACTGTCCCCCAAAAGCTCCAGCTGTTCCTCTATAGATATTTCCGACCTGAGAGGCTGTTTTTCTATATATATACCTCGCCAACCCTCTTGGTTTTAGGTTACAAAAAATTCAAAATGGCCAAATTCTTTAAAATCTCTCTCTATATACATATATCTTGCAACACACAAACCTTACCCAAACACTTCATAAACCAATATTGGAGCTCTACTTGCTGAGATTATTGAGTCCAAATTTCAGCCCTTGAGAGTGAGAACTTATGGGTTTGTTAACAAAAGAGTTACCTTGCTTCAAGAGGTATAATTTTGAGCATCTTTGCACTACTTGTTTTTCCATCTTTTCTTGTTGATTTTGAACTATTTTACATTGTTTTTATAGGCTGAAACTTGTGGGTTAAAGCTACCAAAGGTGGCAGGGTTAACCACCCTTGTTTGAGCCATGTTCTCTAAGCTTTTGCCCTTGTGTTTCCCATTCTTTTCTCAAATTTTTTTCAGCTTTTTACCACGAATTTTTAGAGATTTTCAGAGGCTAAAAATGTCGTTTTGAGGTCCCAAAAATGGAGGGGTTAGCCTCCCCTCCTTATGCTTGTTTACTAGCTTACATTCTCCATTATTTTAGCTTGCTCTTTTAGCTTTTTTACATTAATTCCAGCACTATTTTAGTCTAATTTGGGACTTTTTTAAGGTTTTTATTTCATTTAAGCTTTGTATAGTATGCTTGTAGTGTAATGGTCCTCATAGGCTTGGTGGTTTAGGCCTTAACTACCAACCTATTTGAGTTGATAACATTTATTTCTTGCTTTCCAGACTTATTTTCACCTCTAAGCATCTCTGCAACCTCTCTCATTTCTTGGCTTTTACTTTGCTTTGAGAGTTGCTTCAAACTAATTGCTTCTTTAAGTTTGAGATAGATGTATTGCGCTTAATGGTTTAATCCCTTTAGGGGTTCATTACCAACGGTATGGTGTCTCTCTCATGCCTAAAACAACATTTTGTTTGACATTTCCCTCCTTTAGTGGACTTAATGCTCGTTTTGGACTAAAATGATTAACGGATGGAAAGGTAGAGAAATAGAGTATTAACATTGAAATAAAATGGAGCAAGATAATAAAATCAACTTGGGTTCAATCGGACATTAATTGAACCCACAGATTCTTAAGTCATTTCATACTTATTAGTGATGAAAATGGATCTAGGTTCCAAGGTCAACCACTTCCCCTGATCAATCCATGATAGGGGGAGGTTTTGTTGGTCTTTTCTTATCATTTGTTGAAATGGTGTCCCTTGATTCATAAGTCATCATGCAATGTAATTGCACCGATTGATGGCTTGCGAATTGAGCCTATCTCTCCTTTGAGCTATTTGATGATAAGGAGAGACAAGGTGGACATACATCCCTTGAGAATGCTCTATTTGTGCTCTGTTTGTTCTCTGTTACAGCAGAAAAGAACCAACATTAGTGGCCGGCTTGGTACTACTTCTGGGTTGTTTTCTACTTTTTCTAAGCTGACAGTGTCCTTCTTCTAGCAGAGCAGAGTAGGGGCTATGGTAGAAAAACAATGCAATTTTCTAATTGCAAAACAGAGGCATTTTGGTAGCAAAACGGAGAGAATTATCGGGTGGAAATTCGCACCCATGCATGAGCCATCCCTCGATTCTTGGGATCCGTTAATGTGATGTTGTAATAGTAATATGTTCTACTTAAAGTAGCAACTTTGTAACTAATTCGTTAGAGTAGCTAGTTAGTCTTGTGTTGTACTTATTTAATTAGTTAGAATAGTTAGTTAAATTCGGTGTTGTAATAATTAATTAATTATCTAGTGTAGTTAATTTATTTCATTTAGTTTGTAATAGTTAGTTAATTCGTAGTAATTAGCTAGGAACTCATTTAGACCCTCATGCGCGAAGGAAAAAACTCGTAATAATGTGTACGTCTTCCAACCCCATGTCTTTCTTCCTTTTATTTGTCTGCTTACGATGGATAGTTTAGAACATCATGTTTATTTTAGCATAGTCCATGATTTGCATCAGCTAGTCTTGCATGCATCGAGGCTCAGTTCATTATTCTAACAAGCATTGTCGTTTATTACTTCATTAAATACGTGTTTAAACGCATGCTATCAAATTGATTCACATGTCACAATTAGTAGTCGAGCTTATTAATTACATATCGCATGTGTTGTATTAGTCATGTTGTATTAGTTAAGAGCACGCATGTTTTCTAACTCTTTTGTTTCCTTTGGCTTGCCTCGGAGTACTGGGTGAGCACTTTTTTGCTTTAGCATCTTGCACGAGTGTGCTTGTTGTCATGTCTAGCATGCTTGCCATGAGGCTAATTGCTTAACTGATATAACTCTTGATTGCATGTGGATGGATGCTAATTGCTTAAATTGGAATAATTTGAGTAATGTACATATACGATCATTTTTTCAAGTGATACATATTCGAAACAGTTTTAAAACAAACATGAATTAAAGTGTTCCAATCTTTGCAAATTAGTCTATACTTGTGTGCGCATCACATAGTAATGTTAGCCTAATAACTGGAACAAGAGCATATAATGTAAATAAGATTCACATCATGATTAGTAGAGGACAATATTTGATCGGGCGAACAGGGTGCTCAATTCATGACCTTCACCTCTCATACCTAAGTTCCTGAGCCGAGATAATCTTGGTGATGATGGACATGTGGCCTTTGGCACAAGTCATGGGTTTCCTAAATTTTCCAAAAATATTTAGGTGGCGACTATGTATCTGGCAAAGTAGACCATTTTTGGCATTATGATTCAAGATTTTCCAAAAAGATTTGTCGGAATTGGAGTCTTTTGTGTTTATCTATTTCATATTGCACTTCTGGAATCAGATTTAAAACCATGGGAGTCCGAACTGTAGGGCAAGTCGTATCCAAAAGGAGCACAAAAAGTTGAGCTACAGCCGACCATTAGTGCAAAAAACTAGATATTTTCTGTCAGTTGTCCTTACAGATGCATGCACCATTCCAGCTGTGTTTGTAAGGATATTTTTGAGGGTCTCTCATATATTTCTATATATAGATGACCCTCTCTTTTGATAGAGAGGTTAGAAAAATTTTGGAATTTAGATAATTTTGGAGAACAAAATTTTGGAAAATCTCTCTCTCTCTCTCTCTCTTGCAACTTACATAACCTTTGCCTAAACACTCTAAACCAAACCTAAAGAGTTCCTTGTTGAGGTGATTTAAGCTTGTATTTTAGCTCTTGAGGCACTTGAGAGTGTGAATTAGTGGTTTGTAACTCAAAGGATCATTCATCTTTAAGAGGTATACATTCTAGTGCTTTTGTATCATCTCTACACTACTTGTTTTTCTATCTTTTCTTGCTATTTTTGAGTTTTTCATAACCTATCTTTTTGGGCTGAAACTTGTGGTTTAAGGCCATTAAAGGTAGAGCGGTTGATAACCTTTCTTTGAACCTTGTTTCTAAGGCCTTTGCCCTTGTGTTTCCTACCTTCTCATCAACTTTTTTTGAGCTTTTTACCACTGATTTTCAGTGGTTTTTTAGAGGCAAAAATCATGTTTTGATGTCCCAAAAGTGGAGGGGTTAGCCTTCCCTCCTTGGGCTTGTGTGCTAGTTTTAATCCCTTAATATTTTAGCTAGTTGTTGTAGTTGTTTTTTTTTTTCTTAATTCTAGCACTTTTCTGAACTGTTTTAGGGCCTTTTTTTGTGAGTTATCTTCATTCATGCTTTGTATAGTATGCTTGTAGTGTAATGGTCCTCATTGGCTTGGTGGTTTAGGCCTTAACCACCAACCTATTTGAGTTGATAACCTTTGTTTTTTTTTTTGCTTTCCATACTTGTGTTGACCTCTAAGCATCTCTACAACCTCCCTCATTTCTTGATTTTTCATTCTCTGTGAGAGTAGTTTCAACTGATGGATTGTTTAGGCTTTAGATTAAGATCGTTATGCTTAATGGTTTAATCTCTTCGGATGTTCATTTACCAACGGCATGACATCTTTCTCATACCTAAAACAACCCTTTGTTTGACACTTCTTTCCATTAGAGGACTTAATCTTCCTTTTTGGACTAAATGAATTAAGGAATTGAAGGTAATTAAAATGAAGTAATCAAACTTGGACTAAAATGGAGCAAGATAATAAGGTAATTTGGGGTTCAATCGGACGTTAATTGAACACATGGAGACTTGAGTTGTTTCATACTTGTTAGTGATGAAATGGTTCAAGTTTCCAAGGTCAACCACTTCCCTTGATCAATCGATGATAGCGAGGAGGTTTTTTGGGTCTTTCCTTACTATTTATTGAAATTGTATCCCTTGGTTCATAAGTCATCACATAATGAAATTGTGTCGATTGATGGCTTGCAAATCAAGCCTACCCCTCATTTTGACTTGTTTGTTGATAAGGAGAGGTAGGGCCAACCAACATCCCTGAGAATACTCTGGTTTGTGCTCTGTTTGTTCTCTGTTGTTGCAGGGAAGAACCAACATTACTGGCTGGCAAGCCACTTTTACTAGACGGCGGGCCAATATTAGTGGCCGGCCAACCACTACTTCTAGGTTGCCGGCCACTTGTTCCAGGCAAGCAATGTCCTTTTTACAGTAGACCAGAGCAGAGGCTGAGGTGGAAAAATATGTGCAATTTTCTAATTGAGCAACAGAGGCCTTCTGGTAGGAATACGAAAAGTATTATCAGGTGGAAATCCACATCCATGCATGAGCCATCCCTCGATTCTCGGGATCCGTTGAAATGATGTTATAATATTAGTATGTTGTACTTAGAGTAGCAGGCTTGTAACTAATTAGTTAGAGTAGCTAGTTAGTCTTGTATTGTACTTATTTAATTTGCTAGAATAGTTAGTTAAATTTGTTGTTGTAATAATTAGTTAATTAGCTAGTGTAGTTAATTTATTTCATTTGAATTGTAATAGTTAATTAATTAAGTAATTAATTAGCCAAGACATTCATTCGGACCCTCCTACACTAGGGCAAACTTGTAATAATGTGTATGTCTTCCAATCCCACGCCTTTCTCCCTTTTATTTACTTGCTTATGATGGGTAGTTTAGAATATCATGTTTCTTTTAGCATTTCCATTATTTGCATCCACTTGTCATGCATGCATCAAGGCTCAGTTCATCATTCTAACAAAGCGTTGTTGTTTATGACTTCGTTGAATACTTGTTTAAACCTCATGCTATCAAATTGATTTACATGTCATAATTAGTAGCCAAGCGTATTAGTTACATATCGCATGTGTTGCATTAGTTAGGAGCACGCATGATTTCTAACTCTTTTGTTTGTTTTGGCTTGCCTTGGAGTACTATGTGAGCTTTTATTTGCTTTGGCACATCGGATGTGTGTGATTGTTACCATGATTACCTTGCTTGCCATGAGGCTAAGTGCTTAATTGATATACTTGCTTGAATTGGAACAATTTTGAGTAATGTACATATGAGATCACTTTTTGAAGTGGTACATATTCGAAACAATTTTGAAAACAAACATGAAATCAAATTGTTCTAATTTTTGCAAATTAGTCTATACTTGTGTGCAACACATAGTAATGTTAGCCTAATAACTGGAACAAGAGCATATAATGTAAATAAGAAGCACATCATGATTAGTAGAGGCCGATCTTTAATCGGGCGAGTGGGGTGCTCAATTCATGACCTTCCCCTCTTGTACCTAAGTTCCCGAGCCGAGACAATATTGGTGATCACGGATAAATGGCCTTTGGCATGAGTCTCGAATTTCTTAAATTTCCTAAAAATATTGCCGACTCTGTATGTGGTAAAGTAGTCCATTTTTGGCATTTTGATTCAAAATCGATTTTCGAAAAGATTTGCCAGATTTGAACTCTTTAGTGTTTATCTATTTCACATTGCACTTGTGAGATCAGATTCAGAATCGCGGGAGTCAGAACTGCAGGGGTAGTCGTATCCGAAAGGAGCACAAAAAGTCATGCTACAAGGCCCAAAAAGAGTTGTATCCTAAGTGTCAAAAGTTTTCAATGCTCGCATTTGTTGTTCAGTTATTGCACATCAAGTGCCAGAATGGATGGAGTGAAAAGTCTTTTACGATGTTGCTTGAGCTTTTGAAGGATGTGTTCCCAAAGGGTGAAACCATGCCAAAGTCATTTTATGCAACTAGAAAACTCCTTAGGGACTTGGGCCTCGATTATCATAAGGTACTTGCATGCCCAAGAGAGAGAGAGAGGTGTAAAAAGTGAGATACACCCAACCCAAGAAGAGAGAAAAAGGCTGCTTTTCTTATTCAGCGGACTCCCGCACATGTGGCACCCATTCCCGCATGTGCGGCACTCTTTCCCGCACGTGCAGCTCTCACTCCCGCACGTGCAACATCCATCCCCGCACCTCATTCTACTTGTGCATATAATGCAGTAACCAACCCAGAATTTTCCCCACCTCACCGCGCGGGCGGGCTCTCTTCTGTACTTGTGGGCCAAACCCCCACACATGCGGCCCTGCTCCCAATCAAAAAAATACCAACTCAACCCGCCACACCCCGGATCCAACCTTGCACCTTTCGAAATAGGTGAGACTCAGAATTAAAATAAATAAGAACAAGGATTTTGAGAGAAAGTTTTTAAAAATAATGTACCCAACAGTTGACAAGATCTTACATTAATACTCGCCACTCTAGCAAGAGTAAACCCAACCTATCTCGAAGAGGATGAGGCGAATTACGTACCTGGTCATCACAACCTCCCCACAATAGGATATTTCATCCCCAAAATTAAATCCAACTACCCCAAACAAAAGGGCTACAAGCAATCAAAACCACGCTATCAGAATTGCAAATCACAATATCAATTCTCAATCAAAGTTCAGCGTTATCAACATGGTTTCCAAGTGCCTAAGTCACAACGTTAACAACAACGGTTCGTGATACAACATAAGCATGAAACTCTATAAGAACAATAATGGCAATTTATAGTAATCTCATGCCTTAAAATTACAATACATGTAACAACCATGGTTAACAACTTTTAATACATTTCCCTCTAACACTTGGGGAATATTACAAATTAAAACAACTATGCATCTTCAAACAAATCTGGATACTTGGAGCGGACCTCCGCCTCCCGTTCCCAAGTCACTTCCTGAACCCCATGGGGCCTCTACAACACCTTTACTAATAGTATGGCCTTTCTTCCCAACACTTGCTCACGGGTGTCTAAAATTTGCACCAATCGCTCTTCGTAAAAGGCATCCTACCTCCAATTCAACCCAATGTAGGACATGAGAAGGGTTGGGTGCATACTTCCTAAGCATAGATACATGGAACATGTTGTGAACCCCCGAAAATTGTGGCGGTAAGGCTAACCGGTATGCCACCTCCCCAATTTGCTCCAATATCTCGAAAGGCCCAATGGACCTTGGAGACAATTTACCACTCTCGCCAAATCTCATCAAACCCCACCTAGGTGAGATCTTAAGGAACACGTGGTCACCAACTTCGAAGGACAAAGGTCGTCTCCTCTTATTGACATAACTCTTCTATCGGCTTTGGGCCATAACTAACCTCTTTCAAATAAGAACAACCTCCTCGGTTGTTTCTATAACAATTTTTAGACCCAACAATGGTGCATCATCCACCTCGACCCAACAAACCGGTGATCTACAAGGTCAGCCATACAAGGCCTCAAATGGTGCCATCTCAATGCTACCTTGATAACTATTGTTATAGGTAAACTGGATCAATGGTAAATGTCTCTCCCAAGACCTTTTGAAATCAAGGACGCAAGCTCTAAGCATGTCCTCCAAAATCTGAATGGTACGCTCCGACTGCCCATTGGTTTGAGGGTGGTAAGCGGTGCTAAAGGTCAACTTAGTTCCCAATGCCTCTTGAAGGCTTCGCGACAACTGGGTTGTAAAGCAAGGATCTCTATCTGATACAATGGTTACAGGGATCCCATGAAGTCAAACTATCTCTCTAATGTACAACTCTGCCAATTGCTCAACTGAGCCACTAGTGCACATCGGAATGAAATGTATAGACTTAGTCAACCTATCAACAATCACCCAAACAACATCATTGCCTCGTTGGGTTCTAGAAAGCCCAACTACAAAGTCCATGGTAACATGCTCCTATTTTCACTCAGCTATCGATAAGGGCTGTATCAAACCCGCTGGTCTTGGGTATTCGGCCTTCACTTGTTGACCAGTAAGGCACTTCGATACAAATAAGGCGACATCCCGCTTCATACCCCTCCATCAAATCTGGCAACTAAGATCGTGGTACATTTTGGTGCCTCCCAGATGTACTGCAAGGTGTGAGTGATAGAACTCTTGAAGTACTTCCTCTCTATAAGATTCTGGTATAAACAAATAGTCTAGAAAATGCATACCCAGATCCGAGTGGATGTTCAAACCCTTCTCTTCCTTCCCGTTGGAAATTCTATCATGGATTGACTCCACCTCACGGTCCCCCTATTGTGCCTCCATTACCTTACTAATCAAGGTAGGTTGAGCAACCAAGGTAAACAAGGTAGCACCCTTGCTAGACTCACCCAAATACAAATCAAACTTGTCGATATCGCCTAGCATATCCCATTCCCAAATGGCCACACTTGCCACACTATTCATAGACTTTCGAGTCAAGGCATCAGCCACTACATTGGCCTTTCTCGGATCATAGTGTAATTCGAAGTCATAATTTGCCATAAATTCCATCCACCCCTGTTGGAGTAAATTCAAGTCTTTTTGGCTGTCCTAAACTCTTTCCCTTTCAAACTGCCTCATTTTAACTTCCTGTTCAGTGTCTGTGGTGTTCATAACTCCCACTTCTTGACCTAGGTTTCCTACGCACATGCCCTCCTACAGTTTTCCTTTCTCATTAACCTTCTCGGCCACTGCAGCTACCTTTGTTTCCTTTCCCTCTGGTTTTATCCCAGTTTCTTCTTTCTTGTCTGGCTCATCACTCAGCCATCCGGTGTTATTAGTCGATTCGTTCAGATTGAACCACTCGATCTATACATCTCCCTGATTATGCTCATTAAAGAACTGTAGATTGTCCAAATCCTCTTTGAAGTCTGCCAAATCATCCAACCCTTCACTCGGGCCATCCTTTCTAACCTGTAGACACCCCATTTTTGACCATCCTCAAGACTTGGACGTCACCGTTTGAACACTTGGTGATCATCCATGTTTGTGTTTGTCTTGAGTTCCCAGAGGTCTTGGCGACGCGCCTTGTCTTAGGATCTCTCGGCTCGACTGTTTTGTCTTTGATTTTGCACCAAACACTTGTGTTTTTCCTTTGAGAGGCAAGGAATGGCTTGTTGACCATCCCCACACATCACCGGCCATGGCTTGAGGCCACCGGCCACTAGTTTGTTGCCACCGGCCAAATGTTTGGCTAACCGGCACTCTTTGTAGTCGACCGGCCATCTATTTTGGTCAAATTACATTTTTGGCCGACCGACCACTGTGCATCTGCTTTTGCAGATATTTTTATACCAGCTGTGCTAGCTGGCATACACCTTTGCTCCCCTCCATACACGTGTATGGAGGGATATCCTTCTTGACTAGCTTACTTGAGAAGCTTTGCAAGAGGGATTGTCTATAAGAGTGGGCCTCTTCTCCCTTCCTTAGGGTTACAAAATTTTCAGAGGAACTCTGATATTAGGGTTGGAGTTTGTATCTATTCCATATCTATATCTCCCTCTTTGTTTTGCCTTGTGTGTGTATAGTCTTAGTTTTGTGCACAAACACCTACCATTACATCTTACCTTGGTTACTGAGGTGCTGGGGAGCTGTTCTTGGAGTTCTTGGCTTGGTTTGGAGCTAAGGAAGTAGCTAGAGTGCTATTCTTGAAGAGGGTCATCAAGGGTAAGAACTTCACCCTTTATTTCCCATTTTTGCATAGCTTTTTAACCAATCTTGAAACTATTTTTAGACTTTGTATATAACTAATAAAAGTCTTGATTTTAAGTGCTTAACATAGTTGTTTAAGGTTTCTTTGTCGTTTGGGGGTGTTTGACCCCTCTTAGGCCTTGTTTGGCCCTATTTTTGTGCTATTTTGGTGAGCTCCGGGACCACTTTGTTTGGGCCTCCTCACCACTGAAATCTTGAGGGATTTCAGGGGTGGGGATGGTGCCTCAAGGTCCTAAGAAGGAGAGGGCCACCCCTTCTCCTTGTTGTCCTTGAAAAGGGCCATTTAGGCCTTATTAGTGGGCACCTTGTTTAAGTGTATGTTGGCCGTGCCTTAACTATTTTTTTGTGCATGTCTTGCCATTGTATAGCATTGTTGTGAGTTGGTTTAGACACACCATGCTTGCCTTGCATACATGTCATGTAGTGCCATCTTTTTGTCTTAACATGCTTTAGGCTTTAACCCATGTTCTAGCATGATTTCAGCCAAGCTCCGTGAAGCTTTTATGCTTTTTTTAGTATGCTAAAGGTCTGTTTTTGGTCATTTGGATTGTCCATGCTTTGCTTTGTATAGCTACCATGTAATCCCCCTTGTAGGCCTTAAGTATCGGACCCTCTAGCATGCTATTCTTGCATCATTTCAGTGGTTTAGAACCACTTGTCATGTCATTTCAGTTCTCATGATATGCTCGTATGCTTGCATTTGATGCCCCTTTCATGCTTTAAAAGGTTGGTGTTTCTTGCTCCATGTTTGTGCCATTGTGTATGCCTCTAGGATTAGATCATTCAGATGCCATCTAAGTAGTTTTTGGGGCTTACTTTTGCATGACTTAGGACTGTTTTAGTTCATTTTGATCATTTGCTTCATATGTCACATGGCCATGGTTTAAGTCCTTGGGCTTGGTGGTATGCCTAGCTTGCATTGTAGATTGGTTTGGCATCTTCTCTAACATGATTTTCAGAGCTTATAATGCATGCCATTTGTCCATGTTTGCATCCTCTTAAGTGTGCTTGAGAGTTGTTTCTATATGCCTAAGTGTTGGTCCTTGTGTGCATGCATGTTTGCATGTCATTTTGCCTTCATTCTTGAGCATGTTGGCCACTGTTTTGGGCTTAGTCTGGAGCTGCCCAAATTAGTTTAAGTCCATAGTTCGCATGTTGTTGCATGCTCATCTTGTGTGTTGTTGCATACTTGTGTGTTTGTCACATGTTTATGTTGTTTAACATGTTTGCTCCATGTGTTGTGGCATTATTGAATGAAGTCACATGCTTGCTTGCATGCTTGAACATCCCCATGGTATTTGGCATACTTATTGGTTAGCATGATTGTCACATGCCTTGTATGCTTGTTTGCATTGTTCATGTTGCATACTAGCTCATATGTCTAGGTTGCATCGCATTGATATGCATGCTTAGCCTCTTGAATTGAGTATGATAGAGGTTGAGCTCCTTGTTTGTTTATGTGCATTTCATTTGAAATGAAAGTGCATAACTTGGTTTCTTGGGCCATCACGCATGGAAATACGCGATTGGTGGTTCGAGAGTCCAGGGCCATAACCCCCTTTGAGTCATAAACATGATAAGGGATGTGTTGGTGCACACATTTGCTTGGAATGCATTGCTATGCCTTGTTTTGCCCTCTGTTGCTGTCAAAACAGGATTCTGTAGGAAGGCTTGGCCGGCTGGCCATCTTTAGTGCCGACCGACCAACAATTGGTGGCCGATAGATTAACCAGTGGCCGGTGGTCATTTCCTTTGGCCAGTGACCATTTCTCTTGGCCGGTGGTATCCCATAGGGTTCATAGAGTGCACCTTGGGAATTTTGCAATGATCAGAGAAGGAAAAAAGTGTGGACAGAGGCAACTTATGCGTGACAGTGGACTTCCGAGCGGAGCCGAGCATGCATTGCATTGGGTCCTCTTCCCGAGGTTGTTTACTGTTTTATTAGATTAGTTAATTTGCTTAACTAGCTTAATTGGTCTGTAATATTTAATTAGCTTGTAGGTTAGTTAAATCTGTATTATTCTTTCGATCCCTCCGAGCAAGGGCAAATTTGTAATAAGTGTGGGTGCGTGTGTGCATGTCTTCCAACCCCTACTTCTTTCTCCCTTTTACTTACCTGCTTTTGATGGTTAGTATTAGGACATGTCTAATTTAGCATCCTTATGCTATGCATGCGTGCATCATTCATCAGTATCGCATGCATCGGGCTCAGCGCATCATGGTAACAGCATAGTATTCCAAATCTAACTTGAATACGTGCTACATGTTGCATCCCACATGCCATCCTAGGATTAGCCGAGCCTATTCTAGTGACATTCTGTATGCGTTGCATTAGCCACTTAACATGGACTTGGATCATGCATGATTGCTAACATGTTCTTTGTTTTGGCTCGGAGTACGATGTAAGTATTCATGCTTTAGCATCTTGCATGAGTGTGAATGTTAACATGACAACATGCTTACCATGAGGCTATGTGCTTAAATGATATTACTGCATGAATGCCTGTGGGTGAAGGTTGGATTGTTTGAGTTGGAACAACTCATTGAAATACGTGTTTTAGCCTACTCGCGAGTAGCAAATTCCAAACCATTTTCCAAACGAACGGATATGCAATGCTTTGTTCCAAATTAGGCGATCTAGTCTATACTTTTGTGTTGTGCGCATCACATAGTAATTCTAGCTAATTAACCGAAATAAGAATGCATATGTTTTCAAAACAAGATATCATGGTTAGTAGAGGCCGATCTTCGGAACGGGCGAGAGGGGGTGCTCATAGTTGACCTTCCCCAATCGTACCCAAGTTCCCGAACCGAGACAACTTTGGTGATGACGGACATGTAGCCTTAGGCAAACGAGTCAGGGTTTCCTAGATTCCCCTATTAAAAAATATTTAGGTGGTGACTCTGTATCTGGAAAAGCAATCCATGTTTGGCACTTCTTTTCTAAAAATCTATTTTCTCAAAATGATTTGCCGGATTTTGACTCTTTGGTTCAGATTAAGAACCGTGACAATTTGAGTCCGAACTATAGCACTGAGGCCCTCACCCGGGGCATGTCTACATAACCATATTGATGTCTGCTAAGATTGGTAACACCAATTCAGGCTTGGTTTGACTAGTTGGCACAACATAGCAACTCGGGTCATAGACCCTCTCAGATAAGTCTCCAGGGCACTCCAACAAAAGACTAGTACCTTCCTTCGAGGTCGATCTCCCTCGCATTGCTGGTATCATCACCACAGGCTTGGGTTGAGGTTTGAACATGTCCATCTTGCACAGATCTACGCCTTCAGGAATGAACAATGTCAGTTTTGGTAGGTGGAAAGGGGTAATGTATATGCTGGGGTCATAAAAGGCAGCCAGTGCATGGATAAGGTTAAGGTTTCGATGCTGGGGGACTTGATTATGGGAGTGGGTTGGAAGTTACATTTGGTTTCTAGAGTAGGGTGATGACCTTGTTGTCAATGAGATCTTGAATGTCATGACGCAAACGGAAGCACTGGTCAGTATCATGATCGCGCTGCTGGTGAAACGCACAGTACTTTGAAGGGTTATGTTTGGGTGGGAGAGGGTCAAAAAGTGGGCAAGGTTTTAAGGGTTTTAGGTGTCTTTTTTTGACTGGCACCTGCATGGCTTTGGATAGGGTCATTTATAGTTGGTTAAAAGTCCTATCTTGAGTTCGCGTAGGGTTGGATGATGTTTGTGGGCCTATGTTGGCGAAAGATTCGGTAGTCTTGGTTGTAGTGACAACACTTATGTCCAATGGTGTAGACACCCCATTTTTGACCGATCTCAAGACTTACACGTCATTGTTTGTGCACTCGATGATTGTTCTTGTTTGTGCTCATTTTGAGTGCTCGATTTCTCTGCGGAACACCTTGTTTTTTAGCCTCTAAACCCTCTTTGTTTTGTGCTTGTTTTTGGACCAAACCTTGGTACCTCTTGCCTACAGGGGGGAAGGCCTTGTCGACCACTTTTTGGCCTTGTTGGCTACTTAAAGTGGTTGGTCAGCTAGGGGAGGTGATCGGCCGGCCACCTAGAGTGGCCGACGGTCATTTTTTTGCTTTTTTAGATATTTTGGTTGCCATCTCTACCAGCTATTGATCACTGAATGCCATCTCTATACACGTGTATAGAGGGATGAATGCAAGCCTTTGGCTTGCATTTCTATATAATGGAGGGTCTTTCCTCCATTTTAGGGGTTAGAAAATTTTGTGAGCAAATTTCCTCTCTCTCTCTCTCTCTCCTTATTTTGTGCTTGAAAGTGAGAATTCTCTACACATTTTCACTAAGACCCTTGACCAAACATCTTCATCTTGGAGCTGAGGTTCTTTGAGGCTTAGTTTGAGCTCTTAAGGCTGGTTTTGGCTCAGAATTGTAGTTGTTTATTGCTGTGCTTCAAAGGTATAAGGCTTACCTCATTTAACCTTTGTTTTAGTTGATTTCTTGGCCATCTTTTTACACGGTTTTGACCTAGTTTTTCAACCTTAAAATGTTTTTTAAGGTTACAAATGGCGGTTTAAGTCTTGTCAAGTTAGGGGGGTTGTCTTCTCTTTTTTCTTTTTGGCTTGTGAAGCCTTTTGTGCCATCTTTCAAAGCTTTTTGAAACAACTTTGTGGTCCTTTAAACCACTGAATTCCAGGGGAATTTCAATGATAAAAACTTGGCTTTGAGGTCCAAAATAGGAGGGGGTTGCCTCCCCTCCTTGTGTCTTGTTTGCAAGTATAGATAGCCTAACATGTGAGCATGTTTTTGTACCTTTTTTGTGACTTGATCTCAGCATGTTTTAGGCTCTAATTTGGCATGATTTAGCTTTATTTTGGGTGGTCTTGGACATATGAGCCTTGTCTTGCATGGTTGTAGTGCAAATGGCTTCACTAGCTTAGTGTTTTAAGGCCTCGAACATGTTTTGCTCGAGTGGCTTGCATGTTGTAGCATCATTGTACATGTGATTTTAGTGTATATAGCTCTATCATACTCTCACTTGTTTCACTCTTTCATTGGTTTTGAGAGTTGTGTCTTGAGTCTTCTTTGTAGCCTAACATATGAGCATGTTTTTCTAGCTTTCCATGCTTCAATTTCAGCATGTTTTAGCCACTGTTTTGGCATGTTTTAGCTCTGTCCAAAGCTGGTTTGGTCATTTGAGCTTGTGTTGTATGCTCATAGTGTTGTGATCATGACTAATTGAATGCTGTTAGGCCCTTGGCATGTCATGCATGTATTGCTTGCATGCCATTTCAGCACTGAAAAAGTCTGCAACCTTCCTCTATTCTTCACTTTTCAATTTGTTTTGAAAGTGGCCTTGAGCCCCTTGTTGGCTTGAGTATGAAATTGAGGCTCTCATGTCTAATGGTTTTAATCCTCTCTTGAGGGTTTCTACTAACCAACAGCATGAGGTCTCTTTCATGCTCAACGCACTTGTGGCTTAGACCCACTTTCCAATTAGAGGACTATCATTTTGGACTTAATCGGGTAAAGGACTAATCGGTAATATAAAATTTGTAAACAAAATGAACCAAGTAAAACTTGAGCCAGATAAGCATCTTTGCGCTGCATTGCATGTGTTTGGATCAGACATTAATCCAAACACAAGAAATGTGGGACGTTTCATACTCAAAGTGATGAAACGTGTCACGTTTCTTGGTCACCATCACCCTTGATCATGCATGACAGGGTGGTGGTCCTTTGAGTCTTACTTGTGCATTCACTAAGCTTGTACAAGCTTGAGTTTTCGGCCATTATGCATTAAAATACTGGATTGGTGGCATGAGAGCCAAGTGCCGTACTCCTTTGAGCTTGAGAAATGATAAGGAGGGTGGCAATACACACATTCTTTGAAAAATGCATTGCTTTGCCTCTGTTGCTCTCTGTTGCAGCAAAAACAAACGTCTGGAAAAAGGGGTGGCCGATCGGCCACTTGAGGTAGCCAACCGACCACCTAAACTAGTCGACCGGCTAGTTAGGGTGGCAGACAGCCACCTTTTGTGGCCGACCAGCCACCAGTCAATTTTTGTGCAAAAATGTTCCCATATTGGGGTAGAAGCAGTCTAGAAGTTGGTGCAATGTTTAGAGATCAAATGAGTGCAAACAGAGGCAGTCGATGGCAAGGCGATGGATTTTCGGGAGGAAGATAACCAAGCATGAATGTCTCCCTCTGTGACGCCCCGAATCCACACTATTGGTTGCAGTCAAGGGAGAGTCACTAATGAGTCCTATGGTCAATAACCGAGTAAGACCCCAGAACGCCAGAGGAGTCAAATTAGCCTCCCTTCTAAGTCCAGCTTTCTTAGACAACGCACTATCCTTTTGACAGATCTTAAAAGGTATGGACACCAGGTCTCATAAGCAACGATAAGGTTTATATATATATATAAGAATATAAGTACATAATAACCACAAATATCCTTAAATTCAAAAGCTTGCTCCATTACATTGCATCCCAAAAGAAAATTTAAATCTTCATATGATCCTTACAAAATATCAAAAGGGAAATTTCTAACTTTTCTAAGATAGCCAAAAGTCTGCGAAGGTTTCAGGCTCGTCGTCTCCAGTTATAAGCTCCTTTTCGACACCTGGCATGATACGCCGTGAGCTTTGAATGCCTAGTAAATGCACACACACCTCATCCTTTTTTCCCTAGTCCAATACGCAATCACAAATATGAC
The DNA here is from genome assembly GCA_025200525.1 of Camellia lanceoleosa. Classification (NCBI taxonomy): domain Eukaryota; kingdom Viridiplantae; phylum Streptophyta; class Magnoliopsida; order Ericales; family Theaceae; genus Camellia; species Camellia lanceoleosa. Next base: position 82,763,965 of record CM045762.1, on the reverse strand, counting down.
AGCAAGTAATAAAGCATGATACTCAACTAAATAAATAAAGGGCTACAAGGTTAGATGTTAGTAAACTAGAAATCTCCCAAAGAGATTTCGTCCTCCCAACCACAAGAATCGGACGCGGATTATTCGGTATGCCCCATCTTTTACTGCTTTGTTGCAGAACTAACCTCGAATGCCTACCAATAGTTATATACCAGATAGCGCCAACCGTAGGGCCTCAAAAGAGACGGTAATAATGGGTCTTTCCCAAATCCCTCCTCACACCAAATACCTAGGGTCTGAATACAACTGCTCCGTTCAAGGGTTTCGAAAACCACTTGCGTTAGACTTTAGCTTCCACATAGGGAACGCATCCCAACAATCCATACATAACACATTATCATCTCTGCATTATTCAAGTGATCGAAAACCCAATACCAGCCCAAATAAGTTTTCCGTTGAGTTAAATGTTTTAGATCAAGGTCAGACCAACTTAACAAGATAGTAATATCCATGTAAGCATGCATCATTAAAATGAAGAAGATAAGGACCATAACCTTAACACATGCAATATCATGCCAAGACAAGATCATAAGCTAATAAGCATAGTCATGAACACAAGAGCACAAATCACCCATGCACAACAAATTTCCAAATTGAATACCATTTAAAGATTAAAATAAAAAGAGTATTTTAGATTTTTACCGGACACGGCCTTCCTATGGTTTGTAGAGAATTTAATCTAGTTTCCAGAACATATTTCGGAAATGGGATAGCTTTTCTAGATTTTTAGTTATTTAAGAAACACTCCAGCGCTGTCCAGATTCGTCAACCGTTATGAAAAGTTGATTTTCTTTGAAACCGCTCACTGTTTTTGAATGAAACCAATTTTTGTTGAAAGACAACTCCTTAAGGAAGATTTTGACGTAAAATGGAGGTCCAGAATAATTTTCTACATTTTTCTAGAAATTTTGAAAGTTGGCTGTGAAAATAGATTCTTAAGGCACAATACCCCAAACAAGAAGATTTGTGAGAAAGGGATCCACGAAGGGAAATTTTTCATTTCTTTTCTAATTAAAACATGATAAATAATATATATTAAACTCAGAAAATTGGCTTGGAGGTGTGCATTTGGAAAGTTTGAGAGATTGGTATGAAAAGATAGTTTTGTACCGAAATGAGGGGAACTACAAGAGAGTTAGAATCATGGTTCAACTCTTATCATTTTTAACACAAGGAAATCATTAATAGCACATCTGAAAACAGTGGGTAGAACCCTTAAGAATATGTATTCGAAAAAGGAAAATAAAAGAGAGAGTTGCGTTGTAGCTTACTTGCTAGGCTTGAACAAGATTGCTCTCCTCTTCCTTCCTCTCCCTCTCAAGACTTCTCTCTTGCTCTCCTTTCTCTCCTCTAAGCCGAATGTTTGTGAGTGTGTGTTGTTTGTGTATGCCATGCTAGGGGAGTGGTTGTATTTATAGGCAATTTTGGTGTAACAAGACATAAAGGCCCACTAGTTGGAATTAGATTGAAAAGTTTGGATTTACTTAGAATCTAATGGAATAGGGAGTGATTAGGGAACTTAATCATGTGATTAGACAATATTTAGTTGGCCTCTAGTTGGATTGGAACTAGTGTTGGGAACACAACCTTAGATTTGAGGGTACTAGGTACTAGAGCTTCTAGAAAGTCATAATTACAAGTCTTGAAAATAGGTCCCTCACATTCTCCTAGGTTGGCTGGCCATGGGGAAGGGAAATGGGGACTTTTTTTTATTCAATATATAGGTGCTATGGACACATTTCCCAATGTATATATATATATAGATCTCAAATTGATTTGATGGTACCTATAGTATAAAAAGTACATGTACTATTTTTGGGGTAATTCTTGAAATTGATAAAAGAAGTGAGGGCTTGGAATTAAACTCATATATTGGAACCTTATTTATGTAGAATTAAATTAAATTAGACTAAGGAACCTAATTAGGCTAAGATATTCCTATTTTCGATAAAAAATTTTTAAAAAAAAGCTAACCAACAAGATTCGAAATAATTTAAGAAAATGAGGGGCTTTTAAGGAAATAATTAACACATAAGGGTTTCTAAAGAGACTACATATTTTTCAGGGGCTTCACAACCTATCCCCCTTAAAACAATTTCGTCCTAGAAATTTAACTATATACTGCCTTCGAAAAGTTCGGGGTAGTTTGCCTTCACCCAATCCTGGCGTTCCCAAGTAGATTCCTCAATTCCCCGATGACGCCATAGGACTTTTACCAAGTGAACCGTTTTTCCTCTAAAGTTCTTCTCTTGACTATCTTGTATTGCTACCGGTCCTTCTTTAAATGTAACATCTTTGTCAAGACTGATTTCTTCCCATTTGAGGATGTGTGACGAGTCGGTGATATATTTCCTCAACATAGATACATGGAAGGCATTGTATATCCCTGCCAACTGCGGGGGTAGAGCTAGTCTGTATGCCACTTCGCCCACCCTTTCCAGTATCTCCAAAGGCCCAATATATCGTGGTGATAGCTTCACCTTTCTTCTAAAACGTACGACTCTATGCTTAGGTTGCACCTTTAGGAACACGTGGCGGCCTACTTCAAACATCAATGGCCTTCTCCTCCCAACTCCATAATTCTTTTGACAATCTTGAGCAATCTTTAACTGTTGTTGGATCAATTTGACCTTCTCAGTAGTTTCTAGAACAAGTTTGGGTTGTATCAGATTTGCAGCACCCACTTTAGTCCAACAAATTGACGATCTACAAGGTTGTCCATATAATGCTTCAAAAGGCACCATACCAATGCTAGCTTGAAAGCTGTTGTTATAGGTGAATTTAATTAAAGGTAGGTGTCATTCCCAACTTCCTTGAAAATCCGTTGCACAAGCTCTCAACATATCTTCGAGTGTTTGGATGGTGTGTTCAGATTGTCCATCTGTTTGCAGGTGAAAAGCGATGCTAAAACATAACTCAGTACCAAGAGCTTCTTGCAGACTCCCCGAAAATCGGGAGGTGAACCGTGGATCATGATCTGACACAATAGATACCAGAATTCCATGTAGTCGAATGATCTCCTTAACGTAGAGCCTGCACATAGACTCTAAAGTGTCGGTTATCTTATAGGGTAAGAAATGTGCTGATTTGGTGAGGCGATCGACTATTACCCATATAGCATCGCGCCCTCTAGGTGTCTTAGGCAACCCTGTCACGAAGTCCATCGTCACGTACTCCCACTTCCATTCGGCTATTGGTAGAAGTTGCAACATTCCCCCTGGTTTTTTATGTTCCGCCTTCACTTGTTGGCATGTTAGACATTTTGCTACAAATTTAGCCACCTCCTTCTTCATTCCATTCCACCAATACTGCCTTTTCAAATCTTGGTACATTTTAGTCCCTTCTGGATGTACTGCAAATGCAAAATGATAACATTCCTTAAGTACCTTTTCTCTGAGCAACTCGTCACTTGGTACAAACAATCTACCTTGATATCTCAAACTCCCATCGGGGTGAATTACCCAATCGAGCATTGGTTCTCCTGATTCCAGACGTCCCCTGATATAGGTTACTTCTTGATCGTGCTTCTGGGCCTCCATGATCTCATTCATCAACTTAGGCATCACCTTCTGTGCACTAAGATATGCCTTTGTATCTTGAGATTCTACTTGGATTCTAAATTCATTGAGTGCCGTAACCATATCCCATTCTTTGACGTAAATTTTAACCATCATCCCTCTGCTCTTGCGACTTGCATCTGCTACTACATTGGCTTTATCGGGATGGTATGAGAGAGTGAACTGGAAATCCTCAAGATACCCCATCCATCGTCTTTGTCTTAAGTTAAGGTCCTTCTGTGTAGATAGATACTTCAAACTCTTGTGATCTGTGAAAATCTCAAATTGTTCACCATGCAGGTAATGTCGCCATTGTTTTAGGGCAAAAACTACAGTCGCTAATTCCAAGTCATGTGTTGGGTAGTTGCGCTCATGTGGTTTCAAATGCCTGGATCCATACGCGCCTACCTTTCCATTTTGCATGAGCACACAACCTAACCCTTCCTTAGATGCATCGCAATACACAGTGTACCCCATTTCTCATTCTGGGATGGTCAAAATTGGTGCACTAGTTAACCTCTTCTTTAGCTCTTGGAAGGATTTTTCGCAAGCTTTGTCCCACTCATACTTTACTCCTTTTTGCGTCAAACGAGTCATTGGTTTAGCTAGTTTGGAGAAATCTTGGATGAACCTCCTGTAATAACCGACCAATCCTAAGAAACTACGGATTTCTGACACGGCTTTCAGTTGTCTCCAATCTAATATCGCCTCCATCTAGGTTGGATCCACCAGAATCCCATTCTCCGACACTACATGCCCTAAGAATTTCACTTCCTTCAACTAGAACTCACATTTGCTTGTCTTGGCATATAACCGATTATCCCTAAGAACTTGAAGGACAATCCTTAAATGTTGCTCATGCTCTTCTTCAGACCTTGAATATACCAAGATGTCATCAATGAACACTACTACAAACTGGTCAAGATATGGTCTAAAAATCTTATTCATTAGGATCATGAATACTGCCGGTGCATTGGTTAGTCCGAAGGGCATTACTACAAACTCATAGTGGCCATATCTAGTACGAAAGGCAGTTTTTGGTATATCCTCCTCTTGACTCGTAGTTGATGGTAACCTGACCAGAGATCGATCTTTCAATAGCACCTTGAGCCTCTAAGTTGGTCAAAAAGGTCATCAATCCTTGGGAGTGGGTATCGGTTCTTAATTGTGGCTCGATTGAGTTAACGGTAATTGATGCATAGCCTTAACGACCCATCCTTCTTTTTAGCAAACAACACGGATGCCCCCCATGGTGAAGTACTTTGCCTAATGAATCCTTTCTCAAGCAACTCCTGTAATTGTGTCTTTAATTCTCGTAGTTCTGCGGGTGCCATGCGATATAGGGCCATGGATATTGGGGTAGTTCCAGGTTGTAGCTCAATACTAAAGTCTACATCTCAGGTTGGTGGCAATCCCGATAATTCCGTAGGAAATATATTCGCATACTACGTGTAGAAGTTCTAATTTTTCTTGGCTCTCCTCATTTAAAATCAGACTTGTTATCCTACCTGCAAGTTGATCGTGCCACTGCGTCCTACATTTTGTTGAAGTCATGGAGTCTTGTCTATCTCCCTTAAACATGCTTCGTTGGATGGGCAAGTCATCTCATTCTTTTGGTAACTATTGATAATTGCTAAGGTACGAGTAACGAATCTATTTTTAAGATGAGGTCGAAGTAGGGTATCTTCATGAAGTTGAGTTTCCTTTCCATATGCTCCAAATCCTCTTGGATTCTACCTCCTTTCATTCTGAAGTCAATGTTGTGCCGACTATTTCCATAAAGATGGTAAGACTCCTCCAAAATTTGATTCTTGATAGGGTTTGGGATTTTAGCCACGGTTACTAGTCCATTCTTAATGTTTCAATTTCCTGGTGACGCATTTCTATTGTTGCTTTCAAGCTCATGTTATTACTTGTCTCGAAGTATGGTCCACCATTTGTTTTTCTTTGAATGAGGTAAGGCGTAAGTCAAATTCTAACTACAGAGGCAATTCCTTATGGGTAAGCAACTAATCTTAAGTTAGAGTTTAATTATCCTAGGGTGTTCACACAGCACAACTTCATGTATACATAATAATAATTGCAAGATTCTTAAAATTGGATTGAAGTGAAGACGAAGAATACGAACCAGTTATGGTGATAACATCAAGATTAACTGAAATATGGATGAATGGTATGATGTTATGGTTTCGAACTTCAATGTGATCAAGGTTATAGATGTAGTGACTAAACTAGAAATTTAACTTGAAACTGCGTTGGCCATCCGTGTTTCAAACTAAATATCCAAGATTCATCAATGATTAAAGAAAATGAAATTATTTACAAGAAGCCTTGGGCTAAATAAAATAATCAAGGGTCAAAGGAAGTCAAATTTACAAATAGTAGTATATAAAACAGGACTAGATGGACAAGACTTAATCTTGGAAAAGGATGACATTAAATAAAGGTTACGAATACAAGATCAAGGTACGACAATCAATAGAAGATGCGTAGAACTAATTATACCCCCTATTGCGCGATGTGAGGCCGCACTCAAAGTTTAAACCATTTCACAATCCTGAAGTAGGTCCTCATGAGTTGATGTTGGTGTGCCGAAATTCGAAGAAATTCCCTAAGATAGGTCAAGAAAGATTCTATTTTTGATGTCTTTTAGTTGATAGAATAGGTAGTGTAATAATATAACATAGTCGAGGCAAGGTAGTCTCTAACCGCAAGTTGAAACACGTGGGTAAGGGTGGAACCTAGGCTCTGATACCATATTGTGATGCCTCTAATCTACACTATTGGTTGCAGTCAAGGGAGAGTCACTAATGAGTCCTATGGTCAATAACTAACTAAGATCCCAGATAGCCAGAGGATTCAAATTAGCCGCCCTTCTAAGTCCAGCTTTCTTAGGTAGCGCACTACCCTTTTGATAGATCTTAAAAGGTATGGATACCAGGTCTCATAAGCAACGATAAGGTTTATATATATATAAGAATATAAGTACATAATAACCACGAATATCCTTAAATTCAAAAGTTTGTTCCATTACATTACATACCAAAAGAAAATTTAAATCTTCATATGATCCTTACAAAATATCAAAAAGGAAATTTCTAACTTTTCTAAGATAGCCAAAAGTCTTCGAAGATTTCAGGCGCGTCGTCTCCAGTTATAAGCTCCTCTTCGGCACCTGGCATGATACGCCATGAGCTTTGAATGCCCAGTAAACACACACACACCCCGTCCCTTTTTCCCTAGCCCAATACACAATCACAAATATGACAGAAAGTAATAAAGCATGATACTCAACTAAATAAATAAAGGGTTACAAAGTTAGATGTTAGTAAACTAGAAATCCCCCAAAGAGATTTCGTCCTTCCAACCACAAGAATCGGACACGGATTATTCGATATGCCCCTCCTTTGCTGCTTTGTTGTAGAACTAACCTCAGATGCCTACCAATGGTTATATACCGCATAGCACCAACCGTGGGGCCTCAAAAGAGATGGTAATAATGGGCCTTGCCCAAATCCCTCCTCACACCAAATACCTAGGGTTTGAATACAACCGCTCTGTTCAAGGGTTTCGAAAACCACTTGTGCAACACTTTAACTTCCAAATAGGGAACGCATCCCAACAATCCATACATAACACATTATCATCTCTTCGTTATTCAAGTGATCGAAAACCCAATACCAGCCTAATTAAGTTTTTCGTTGAGTTAAATGTTTTAAATCAAGGTTAGATCAACTTAACAAGATAGTAATATCCACGTAAGCATGCAGCATTAAAATGAAGAAGATAAGGAACATAACCATCACACATGAAATATCATTCCAAGTCAAGATCATAAGCTAATAAGCATATTCATGAACACAAAAGCACAAATCACCCATGCATAACAAATTTCCAGATTCAATACCATTTAAAGATTAAAATAAAAAGGGCTACTTTAGATTTTTTATTGGACTCGGCCTTCCTATGGTTCAAAGAGAAATTAATCTAGTTTTCAGAACATATTTCAGAAATGGGATAGCTTTTCTAAATTTTTAGTTATTTAAGAAACACTCAAATTGTCTAGATTCATTTAATCGAATTCTGAAATTTGATTTTCTTACAAACCGCTCACTGTTTTTCAATGAAACCAACTTTAGTTGAAAGCTAAATCCTTAAGAAAGATTTTGCATAAAATGGAGGTCCAGAATAATTTTCTACATTTTCTAGAAATTTTGAAAGTTGGCTGTGAAAACAGATTCTTAAGGCACAATACCCAAAACAAGAAGACTTGTGAGAAAGGGGTCCACTAAGGGAAAATTTACATTTATTTTGTAATGAAAAAATGCTAAATAATATATATTAAACTCAGAAAATTGTCTTGGAGCTGTTCCTGTGGAAAGTTTGAGAGATTGGTGTGAAAAAGATAGTTTTGTACCGAAATGAAGGGAACTACAAGAGAGGTAGAATCATGGCTCAACTCTTATCATTTTTAACACAAGGAAATCATTAATAACACATCTGAAAACACTGGGTAGAACCCTTAAGAACATGTATTCAAAAACTAAAAATAAAAGAGAGAGTTGTGTTGTGGCTTACTTGCTAGGCTTGAACAAGATTGCTCTCCTCTTCCTTCCTCTCCCTCTCAAGACTTCTCTCTTGATCTCGTTTCTCTCCTCTAAGATGAATGTATGTGAGTGTATGTTGTTTGTGTATGCCATGCTAGGAGAGTGATTGTATTTATAGGCAATTTTGATATAAAAAGACATAAAAGCTCACTAGTTGGAATTGGATTGAAAAGTTTTGATTTACTTGGAGTCTAATGGAATAAGGAGTGATTAGGGAACTAGTGTTGGCCTCTAGTTAGAATGGAACTAGTGTTGGAAACACAACCCTAGATTTGAGGGTACTAGGTACTAGAGCTTCTAGAAAGTCATAGTTACATGTCCTGAAAATAGGTCCCTCGCATTCTCCTTGGTTGGCTGACCATGGGGAAGGGAAATGGGGAATTTTTTTTATTCAATATATCGGTGCTATGGACACATTTCCCAATGTATATATATAGATCTCAAATTGATTTGATGGTACCTATAGTATAAAAAGTACATGTACTATTTTGGGGTAATTCTTCAAATGAATAAAAGAAGTGAGGGTTTGGAATGAAACTCATGTATTGGAACCTTATTTATGTAGAATTAAATTAAATTAGACGAAGGAACCTAATTTGGCTAGGATATTCCTGTTTCGATAAAAAAATTTTAAAAAAAGCTAACCGACAAAATTCGAAATAATTTAAGAAACTGAGGGGCTTTTAAGGAAATAATTCAAACATAAAGGTTTTTAAAGAGAATACATTTTTTTCAGGGGCTTCACACCCTCGCTCGCTCGGCCACTTTATTGCTTTATTAGCTAGTTGTAGCTGATTAATACAAGTGTTGTAATTAATTAGTTTAATCTGTTTTGTAATATTTTCATTAGCTTAGCATAGCTAGTTATTCAATTGTGTTGTAACAATTAGTTAACTAGAATAGTTAATTAGTTTCATTTTCTAATGGTTAGCTTAGCTTAGCATAGCTAGTTAGTTTATTTGGACCCTCCTTCGAGAGGGCGCAATTTTGTAATAAGTGTGCGTGTGTGTGTACATGTCTTCCAACCCCGTGTGTTTCTCCCTTTTATTTTACCGCTTTTGATGGTTAGTTTAGGGTTATGTTTTCGATTAACATACCTTATGCTTGCATGTTTGCATCATTCAATTGTCTTGCATGGATCGAGGCTTGGCGCATCATTCAAACTGCATTGTATTTCAACACTTCTTTGAATACGTGTTTCCAAGCATGTTATCAAAATCGAATAAAATCGTATTCCATATTAGTAGCCGAGCCTATTAATTTCATATTGCATGTGTTGCATTAGGCATCTTAACATAGTTACGATCATGCATTATTTCTAACTAGCTTTTGTTTTGGCTTGGAGTACCCGGTGAGTTTTATGCTTTAGTATGCTTGCATGAGTGCGATTGTCATGTTGCCATGTTTAGCATACTTGCCATGAGGCTATGTGCTTATATGCTAAACTGCATGAATGCCTATGGATGAAGGCTTCATTGCTTGAAGTGGAACAATTCAACGAAGGAATGTTTTAAGCCCACTTTGCGAAGTGGCAAATCATGTTTTAATGCCCATCATGTTTGGTGGCAAATCCGCGCTTTAGCCACTTGAGGGTGGAAAATTCAAACCATTTTCACAAACAAACGCAAGTTGAATTTGTTCCAAATCTCGCGACTTTGTCTATACTTGCTTGTGTGTGTCACATAGTAAAGTTAGCTAAATCACCGGAATAAGAACACGTGTATATAAAAACAACATATCATGTTTTGTAGAGGTCGATCTTTGATCGGGCGAGCGGAGGTGCTCATTTCGCAACCTTCCCCTCTCGTACCCAAGCTCCCAAGCTGAGGTAACTTTGTTGTTGACGGACATGTGACCTTTGGCACGAGTAAAGGTTTCCTAAATTTTCCAAAAACAAAATATTTAGGTGGCGACTCTATAATCTGGCAAAGTAGTCTAGTTTTGGCATTATTTGATTTAAAAATCTGATTTTCCAAAATGATTTGCCGGATTGAACTCTTTGGTATTTATCAGTCTCACATTGCACTTTGTGAGATTAGATTCAGAACTGTGATAGGAGTCTGAACTGTAGGACCAATTCGAGCTCTCCAAAAAGGGGTACACGAAGAAGTCGAGTCCACAATTTCTGGCGACTCCGCTAGGGATTTAGAGAACTTGACTCGAACTCATGATATGTTATTTTATCTACGTGCATGTGTTTCTTTGCATTGCATTTGCATAAGTGCGCTTAAGTCACAGTGTTTTCCATCTGTTACTCTTGGGCGGTTGCGGGCTCTGCCACGATGGGAACACAAACCTTGGATCTAGACTACCGCTGTACCGTTTGATCCTACTTTCACTTCTCGGTGTTAGGAGCGAGAGGTATGTGAGGTGGTCTTGCTGAGGCACCCTTTTTGACCAATCAGCCTTGTTGCATATTGGAAGCCTTAGAGACAATTCCAAACTAGGACAGGTAGCTCACCCGAATGCAAGATTGTTTGAAACCGCATGCGTGCATAGCAAACCCCTAGTTCCTGACAAAACTAGGACAGGGAAACCCTACCCCATCATACGGGTGTTTTGGCTCTCACTTGCTTGATATGTGCTGTTAGGGTATGTCTCTGCAGGAATGCATGTATCAGTTGCAAATCTGGGTATCAGTCTGAGGGAATCAGTTTTGAGGCAAAAAATTTGGGGACAGAAATCAGTGTTTAAGTACAGATTGTCTAGCTTATGATTTCAACTGTGTGTTGTCCTTGTCTAAGCCGAGGTGCTGTGCGTTTGCTAATTGTTGTTTCCTTTCCGCTTTATTTTTCTTTTTTCAATGTAGTATTTCATAATTGCTTCCGACGAGGTAGATATCCTCCGAGCACTTTGGACCACAGTCAGGAGGATTTACCCATCTGAGGATCTTATTGGAGGACAGCCAGTGTTTGCTTCACTACCCCCGGTTACGAGACGGAGGACAGTCAGGCATAGATCACCGGCTCAATAGTAGCCAATTTAGTGGTCACAATCTACGTCACCTGTGCATAGTTGGGCCCAGTTTCCTGCTTCCACCTCAGAAAGAGAGTATACATCGGTTCTGATAGATCAGCACCCCTCAGACAGTATGGAGGATATGATGTGTCAACTTCAACAAACCATCGAGGCCATGCAGTGGGACGCTGCTCGCCAAACAGAGATCGCAGCCCAGCAGGCTAAACTCATTGCTAGGCTTTAACAGCAACAACGACCATAACAAGCAGCAGCTTCTGCTTCGCACCCACCCCCACCTAAGGTTCCAATACCCGGGGATACAACTAATGTCCAGGAGAATGCGGACATTCCAGCAGGGCCAGTCCCACCTCAGACTTCCAAAGCACCGGCCTAACCAACAGACGCACCGTTTGAGTTTGAGGTCTATCCTACTGCTTTGAAAGTAAGCAAGCTTGAGACGCTGTTCAAATGAGCTTAGAGAGTCAACTTGATCCCAGATATAGAGGACAGCTACATAGATTCAGTAGTGACATTGCCGGATAGATTTAAAATGCCAGACATAGACCGCTTCGACGGCTCGGGTGATGCCATGGTCCACTTGCGGCTATTTTCAGATATTCTGCGGCTGATAGGCTTGACTAGACTATAGAAATTATCCCTTTTCAGCCGGACCATGTCAGGTATCGTGGCCATCTAGTATGCTAAACTAGAGGATTCTGTGAAGAGGAGCTGGAAGAGATGGCTGAGGCCTTCATTGCCCAATATTCTTATAACACTCAAATCGAGGTCAACACTCGTGATCTCGAGGTAATTCGGCAAGAGCCGAAGGAGGCCTTCTCCGACTTTGTCACTCGGTGGAGGGCCAAGGTCTCCATGATGACAACTCGGCCAGAAGAAAAGGACCAGATAAGGATGGTCATTCGTAATCTGCAATCGAAGCTGCTGCAGAAGATGATTGCCTTACCCGTACCTACATTTATTGACCTTCATAAGATAAGGTACAGATAGAGGATGTGATGAAACAGGGTCTGATTAACCATGAAAAAGAGCAGCCCAAGAGGGTATTTACACGCAGTTCACATGCGGCTACGAGTAACAATGCAGCTGCAAGAACTTCTAATGTTGGTATGGTCACCACAACACCAAAAATAGCCACCCCTTTTACCGGCACATCCGGAACCACCTCACAACCTGCAAAGTACCCACCCCGAGGCCAAAAGGTTTTTACTCCACTTTATATGTCTCTATCTGTAGCCTTGAGGGTCTTGATCAGAAAAGGGCATCTGAAGCCCCTAGAACCATGCCCATTGCCAAATCCCCTCCCTCTTACATACAACCTGGCCAAGTATTGCGCCTTCCACTAGCAGCATGGTCATGACACCGACCTATGCTTTAGACTCCGTCATGAGATTCAGGATCTCATTGACAACAGAGTGATAGCGCTTCCTGAAAAACCAAACGTCACCACAAATCCTCTCCCACCATATAACCAACCCCCACCACCTAGGCAAGTAAACCTTATCCAAACAATGGACATCCCATACGACCCCAGCATATACATCACTCCCTCCCACCTACCTAAGCCAACGATGTTCATTCCAGAAAGCACAGACTTGTACATGATGAGCACGTCCGTATCCAACCCGAACCCATTGTGGTGGCTGTGGGGTGGAATTGCCGAAGGAAATGGAGGTTAATGTAGTCTGGGAGGATGGGCCGAGCCAGGGGCTGGATGACTTAGCTGAGCTTGAGGAGGACATCAGTAATCTGTAGCTCTTTGATGAACAGGATCTAGAAAATGTACAGATCGGCTAGTTTGACATGAACGGATCAATGGATAATACAAGGTGGCTTAGTGATGAGCCGGATGTTGATGAGGGGTCTCAACCAAAGGAGGAATAGTCAGAAATAGAAATGTCTGCAATGGCCGAAAAGGTCGACAACAAGGGGAAGTTGCTGGAGAGCACCGGTACTAAGAATTTTTCTCGGGAATTGAATAGAGTTTGTACAGCTAATACAGAACATGAGGCCGCATTGAAGCGGTTCGATAAGGAAAGAATTGAGAATGATCAGAAGGCTAGAAAAGCCAAAGGGCTTGCGGGGACAGAATGTGTTGTGAGCACGCGAACAATTACGGCGGAACCAGATAGTTGTTTGTCGGTTGCCGAAGGAATGTGGTGGGAAGATGATGATTTGCGTCTTGTCCATTCGGATGAGGACTGGGGACATAATCTGCCAGATGATGCTTCGTATACTGAAGAAGTGGATCACATGACTCGGAGTGGGCTGTACTTTAAGCCCCCAGACCTGGACCAACTAGAAGTATCAGGGAAAGATAAGGAAGTAGAGAAATAGAAAGATAAACTACTAGAAGAGGAAGCTGTGCTGAAGCAGCAAAAAAAGATTCAAGCAAACATCTCCATTTGGGGATTGCTTATGGCCTCACGGGTGCATAGACAAGCCGTCCTATCAGCAATAGAAAAGGCTAAGCTCTCAATTGACACAACCCCCGAACAGCTAGTGGGACTGGCTTTCCCGGGTGGCGCTTCACCAACTTTGACTTTCACAGATAAAGAATTGCTACCTGACGGCTTTGAGCATAAAAAGCCGCTATGCATCTCTGTGGAGTGTAAAGAGAAGTGGATACCCATTGTCTTGGTTGATACAGGATCTGCAATTAATGTGTGTCCGTCGCGCACGGCCTATGCTATCATTTGAAGCCGGCAGATTTCATACCAATAGCCAAGGTGATTCGGGATTATGAAAATACAAGTTGGGAAGTGATGGGAGAGTTTAGGCTAGAACTCAGGTTGGCCCGGCACAACAGGACATTGAATTTCACGCTTTGGATATTCCAGCCACCTTTAATTTACTCCTTCAACGGCCGTGGCTGCACCAAGTAAGAGCTGTCTCTTCTACTCTGCATCAGATGATGAAGTACCCCTATGGGAAGGGGATAGCTATTCTTTTCGGGAACTCTTCCATACATCCTCTGCTGGTATTGGAAATTGTACACGGTGATAAGAATGTCTTTTTGTCTGGATTCACTTTGGCCGAGACTCGGGTAGTGCAAGATATTCTGGCTGTTAATGAGGGACTGTATGTCAGTGTGCAATCAGTCTACCTCATGAATAAGCTGCAACATGTACCCAAAACGGGATTGGGAAGGAGCGGCCGGAAGGGCATCGCTACGTTGGCTGAAGTGCAAGATGGGAAGCACTATGAGTTGGTGCATAGACCTATTCAAGGAACCCTGAAAGGCCGCTTTGTTCGGGAGGAGGAAGATTTTCCATTCTGCGGCTTTCCGGAGCCATGGCGGAATTTTGAGAAGCGGCGTTTGCCTGGCTTCAAGATCTTTTTTGACCTATAGTTACAAGAGGATGAAGTTGCAGAAGAGCAGACTGACCTACCAGCTGAGGCTGAATAGTGCAAAGAGGATGAGTCTGGAAAGAGGATGAGTCTGACGGCACAGAACTCATGATAGGAGCAGTGCTGGCTTGTCTCCTCTTGGATCCTTAGATCACACCAGAGAGCTTGGGGGGTGACTTCTCTATTTCCATGATTGGAGATCAAATGGCTGTGGGCCCTTCTTCTGGCATTCTTGAAGCATCCATCGCACACTCCCTCGTTTGGCAGTTCGAGGAGGGCTTTTTGTCCAGCAGTTCTGAATCAAGTAGTGAACCAGAATCTAATTCCATAGAGTCTGTGTAGTCAGAATTAGATTTAAGTTTTTCTGAGTCAGAGTCCAGTATTCCTAGGGATGATAACCCGGATGCCATTGTTTTGTCTAGGTCGTCTTTTTCCTTTTCTTTTGAGTCGGTTGTAACCGAGGAATTTGACGAACTGGGAGTTGTGAATGAGAATGGTACCACTGTTGTTTTTGAGTACTTTTCTGTGCCACTTTTGTATTGCATTAATCAAGACTTTCAAAATTTTAATAAAAACGACACGAAAGAAATTTCTCTTCTTTTAAAACATTTGATTGATCGAGAGGATGAGAGGTTTGTAAAAAGCTTGGTTGATGAAATCACTTCAATTAATGTTGGTACTGAGAAGGATCCGCATTTGGTCCAGATCGGGTCCACGTTGTCTTTGAAGGAATGCGAGCGATTAGTTGCTTTATTAAAAGATTTCAAAGATTTCAAAGATGTTTTCGCGTGGTCCTACGAAGATATGCCTGGAATCGATCCTGAGATTGTACAGCACCGAATCCCTCTTGACCCTGAGGCCCAACCTGTTAAGCAAAAGCTTCGGAGAATACGCCTAGATTGGGCTCTGAAAATCAAGGAAGCGGTCACCAATCAGATAGATGTAGGGTTCTTGTTAGTGTTTGAGTATCCTACTTGGTTGGCCAACATTGTTCCAGTATTGAAGAAAGATGGCAAAATTCGGGTGTGTGTAGATTTCAGGGATCTGAACAAAGCCAGTCCGAAGAATGACTTTCCTCTACCGCACATCGACAAATTGGTGGACTTCACCACAGGGCATGCGCTGCTTTCCTTTATGGATAGGTTTTCTGGATATAACCAGATCTTGATGGCACCCGAGGATAGGGAGAAGACTACTTTCACCACGCCGTGGGGAACCTACTACTACAGGGCGATGTTGTTCGGTCTGAAAAATGCTGGGACTACTTATCAACGGGTTGCAACTACTATCTTGCATGATATGATCCACAAAGAGGTTGAGGTGTATGTGGAAGACATGATTTTCAAGTCCAAAGAAAGAGAAGGCCACTACACCGCCTTGAAGAAAATTTTCCAATGAATTAGAGAATATCGGTTGCGACTGAATCCTCAGAAATGTACTTTTGGTGTTACAGCAGGGAAAATGCTGGGGTTCTTGATTACACAAAGGAGCATCGAAGTCGATCCTTCCAAAATCAAGGCCATCCTAGAAATGCCACCACCGAGGACTGAAAAGGAGGTGCACGACTTTCTGGGCAAAGTGCAATTCATATGACGATTTATTACAAAATTAACCTTGAGTTGTGAACAACTATTTGGTCTCTTGAAGAAAGGAAAGAAATTCTAATAGGATGACTGATGCCAGGTTGCTTTTGAGCAGATCAAGCAGTATTTACAGAACCCACCCATGTTGTCACCGCCAGAGCCGGGAAAACCGTTGATTTTGTATCTGTTAGTAACCGACACGACAATGGGCTACATGCTTGCACAGGAATCTGAAGATAGAGTGGAGAAGGCCATCTATTACCTAAGCAAGAAGATGCTGGAATCTGAGACCCGTTACACTCCGCTGGAGAACGCTTGTTTGGCCTTGGTATGGGCTACCAGGAAGTTGAGGCACTACCTGTTAGCTCACTCCGTAACTCTGGTTTCGAGATTGGATCCCATCAAATATCTCTTCTAGAAACCATCAATTACGGGTAGGCTAGCCCATTTGTTGTTTCTTCTCTCCGAATTTGATTTGAAGTGCATGACTCGTAAGTCTGTGAAAGTGAGAGCGGTAATGAAGTTCCTAGCCGATCACCCAGTGGAGGGACACAAAGTAGTAGAGCATCTGTTCTCGGATGAGGCCATTCTATAGGTCGAAGAAGAGATTTGGACCATGTACTTTGACAGAGCGTCTAATTAATATAGTTATAGGATAGGGGTGTTGCGGATAGCACTCGATAATTCCCACATACCTTTAGCTTTCAAACTCCAATTCAAGGTATCAAACAACGAAGTAGAATACGAAGAATGTATTGCTGGCTTAGAAGCCGCCCTAGAACTAAAGGCAAAAAGGTTGGACATCATTGGGGACTCAAACCTGGTTGTGTCTTAAGTGAAAGGAGACTAGAAGGTTAAGGAATAAAGGATGAAAATCTATCACCAAACCTTGGATGTTTTGATTCCTAGGTTTGAGAAGCTAACCTTCATGTATCTCTTAAGAGAGAGCAACAGGTTCGCTGACGCTTTATCAACTCTATTTTCCATGATAGACATCCCTGTGGAAGTCTGGATGCATCCAATCATTACTGAATGGAGATATGTGCCGGCTTATGAGTTAATCGCCACAATAGATGAAGTACAAGATCAGAACCCCTGGTATCATGACATCTGGAACTTCTTAGAAAATGAAGCAAATCCACCAGGAGCAAATGCCAAAGATAAAAGGGCAATACGGCAAATGGCTGCTCAGTTTATCATCTGCGGGGGTAAATTGTACAAGCGGGGCTATCTGGGAATGCATAAGCAGTTTGTTGATGCAGAAGAATCGAAGTGCCTAATGAAGGCCATCTAGGAAGGAGAGTGCGGATCACACATGAATGGGGCAATGCTAGCTCAGAAAATTCTCAGACAGGGTTACTACTGCTCAACCATAGAGAAAGATTGTATCGGTTTTGTTTGGCGATGCTACAAATGCTAGATCCATGCAAATCACATGAACATCTCACCGTCGAAGCTATACAGCATGACTTCACCATGGCCATTTTCAGTCTGGGGAATTGATGTGATTGGGGCAGTTACTCCGAAGGGGTCAAACGGGTGCGAGGACATCCTGGTGGCAATAGATTACTTTACAAAGTGGGTCAAGGCCCAATCCTACGCAGTGCTGAAAACGTCACATGTAGCCAAGTTCATCAAAAATAATATCATCCGTCGCTATGGGGTCCCGAATGAGATCATTTCAGATAATAGTTTCCATTTCAAGAAAGAATTGATCGACTTGTTGGACAAATACGTGGCTTTTCATAAGTCATCCACATATTGGCCGCAAACCAATGGAGCTATTGAGGCCGCCAACAAGAACATCAAGCACATTTTACAGAAAATAGTGGAAACCTATAGGGACTCGCCAGACAAGTTGCCATTTGCTCTTTGGGGCTATAGGACATCAATTCCAACATCTACTGGGGCAACTCCATATTCTCTGGTTTATGGAATGGAAGCTGTTCAGGCAGTTGAAGTTGAAGTTCCGTCACTGCGAGTTATAGCTGCCAGATAGCGGAAGTGGATTGGCAGCAGTGCAGGTTCGAGGAACTTATGTTGTTCGACGAGAGGAGGCTAAAAGCACTCTACCACGTCCAAGGTTATCAGCGAAGGATTGCTAGGGCTTTCAATAAGAAAGTTAAGTCCAGGAATCTGAAAGAAGGGGATTTGGGGCTCAAAGACAATCGAGCTCGCATCCGTGACCCTAGGGGCAAGTTCAGACCCAAATGGATTAGTCTTTACATCATCAAATCTATTTGCTTGGGTGGAGCTGTCATTCTTATGGACTTAGATGGCCTTGAATTCTCCCAACCAATCAACATGGACAAGTTGAAGAAATATTACCCTTGGGAGGCTCGTTAGGTCGAAAACTCGAAAGGGCAACCTAGGCAAAAGTTAAAGCACAAAAAATTGAAATAAGAAAAACTGAGCTTACAATGTTGAAAACCCAGAAAGGGCAACATTGGCAAAAGTTAGAGCGCAAAAGGAGAGTGTTAATACCCGGGTAAACCCGAACCGAACTACGTAAGGCTTCATTCCCATCTTCAGGATATGTAGCCAACTTCATTCTGAAGTCCAACCATAAAGACTTCCAAGTCAACTGTGTCCACGAGATTGTTTTGGTCATCTTTATCTTTTCCGCATCCAAGAGTTTAGTTGTTATCTCCAGTGCAGTGCAGTGTTATTCAGACAAGGGGCAACTTTCTAATTATTGGGAGTTGTACATCTCAAGGATAGATTCCGGGTGTGTCCAGTTGTGATCCTTATCGAAAATGGTTTTGAAAATTTTTAATGAAAGTTGATTTTGTTCAAATTAATGTTTTTACAACTTAGACCATTTTTGGACCAAAAGGAAAATTTTCAGTACCCACAACCTTCAATTTCATTGATTTCAATACAGAGTTCTCTACCTCTTGATACAAATCGAAGTTGCTTTTTATTACATTCAAAACGAAAACTTGAAAATACAGATTAAAGCAATAAACTTGGGGCATAGTTGAGTCAGGTGTTCCTGCGTCCCCTCCCAGACCTTGTGTTGGCTTCAGATGCCAAAGTAGGCTCGGTTTGTGCCGCATCTTCAAGCCAAGCTATGTATTCGCCAGAAAGGGCGTAACTGAAATTGGGAGCGGGGGCTAGAAATTCTCTTGTTCTCCATGCAGTAGTATATCGAGCTAGCTGTGTGCCTTGGATTGGAAATGAAGCAGGGTACTCTGCCCCCTCTTCTGGGCAAGTCTGGTCGTGTTTGAATTGGCGCTTGAATCAGAATGGAAAGTAGAAGATACAGTGTGTCAAGCCAATCAACTGAATGCCAAGTTGCTGAGACATGCTGTAGTTCATCTCAGGCAGATCAAACTACGGGCAATGCGAAGTAATGTGCAATGAAATAGCTATTGGCGAAAGAAATAGCCGCGTGCTGAATACACAGGGCAAGAGTCCACTACTTTCAGCTTATCCATGAGCCACACTTAGAGAGGGATAAAAAATAAGAGAGATTAAAGAATAGAGAGGTATATGTGGAGAGAAAAGTGAGAAAGGGTTTTGAGAGAAAAACAAAGCCTGAGGGCCGAGTGATGTGAGAAGCACACGTGAGATAGGGTGGGAAACATTACCTGCAAAAGTAGTGGACTTCCTGCAAATTTGGTTGTCTCCCAGTGATGGAAAACATCCAAACCCATCAAAGTCTCAGCTAGTGTCAAGCCGATGCAGCTCTTGCCCTCTTTCAAGCCTTGGGTCACTTCGATCAAGCGAATGCTAGACCCTCCAAAGCCAGGGGCAAGCAAAAAATGGTCCAACATACACAAGCAAAGGGCATGCTGCCGAAAACTTTGCCAAAGACAGTCACCGCGGTTGTCGGCATCAGAAAACTGATGAATCAAGTTGGGAATATCCAACTCCCCATTGCGAACCAAAGATCGGGCATCATGTAAAGTGAGCCCACATATCCGTCCTAAAGCTTGGATATGGCTAAAACGTGATTGGGGCAAGATTTCCTCGTCACGCCAAGATTCCATCACAGCTTAGAATTCTTTGATTGTGGGACATATCTCTTGTTCCCCAAAGCTAAAAACATGTGTAACCGGGTTCCAACATCTAGCCTCGGCATGGAGAAATGGAAAACATAGTGGAGTACGACTTAGCGAGAATAATGCATTTATCCCAAAACCCCGAAAATTCAGCTTTTCCGAGCCATCTAAATTCGCAATCCAATCAAAGAGTTTTTCAGTGAAGAATGGTTCCATTTGAAGCAGAAACAGAGCTGGAATGAAGAAACTACGAAGTCCTAACTTTTGTAGAAGATAAGGCACTGAGTGGAAGACAGGTGGCAACAATATGGAGATTTCTTACATTACTGACAGGCTGACCAATTAAGGTAGCCGACCGGCCACTTTAGTGGCCGACAATCACCACTAAGTGGTCGACAGCCACTGTTTGTTTCCAGCAGGATGCCTTTGGCCTTCCAGTATGTTAAGAGTGCTGAAAACCTGTGTTTTGTTCTACTCCGGATGGATTCTGTTGTTTTGTTTTAGTAGTTTTGTTGAGTCATTCTCAAGTTTGTTTCAATTTGTTTACCGAGTTGTTGCAATTTGCTTATCGAGTTGTTGCATTAGTTGTTCTTTGAATTGTCTTATGTTGTTTGTTATGGTTTGGTTGGTTCACTACCTGACTAAGCAATTGTCAAGACAATGTACAAATATTCAATTTTCATCAATCCTATTTTTGTGTAAAATGGTGCAATGCGATGCTCAGAATATAAAATGCAACACGTTTTCATCAAAAAGTTGTTTTCATTCCAATCATGGTTTCTTTTTACAAAGAGTACATGTTTTAAAGAAAATAAAACTGCCTAAGGCTGTACAATGTGCTAACACAACTAACAAAAAGAGAAACAAAGCAAAAAGCGTCTAAATTGGTGCCACCCATCTCAGGATCAAGAGGCCCTCTTTGTCCTCTTCCTCGGCTAAGCGGACTCAGAGTTATCGCCATCGGCACCACTGTCCAAATCTGAGCCGGAGCCTGAACCAGAGTTGCCTCCGCTCCCATCCTTAGAGCCCTCCTCAGCATCGTCACCACCCTCAGAACTCGAGCCGGTGCCGTCGCCTTCACCCTCAGATGACTTTGACTGGGGACTTGCTGGCTCCTCGTCCTCACTAGTCTCATCATCGTCATCGTGCATGACAGGCTCCTGACGTCTCCCTCGACTGTGTGCTGGAATCTCTCTCCTTGCTACTGGAGAAGGCTCTAATGGTTCTGTCTGTAGAGGTGTGACCTAAAAAGGCAATTTGAATATATCAGCCATAATATTTGTATCAGATGTAAGTATGGAGGGCAGAGTGAGTACATGCAAAAGTCAGATACAGTAAGTGAATGCATTGTGTCAGATGTGATCTATACATGCAGTGTGGGGAAATGTTCAGTTGAGATGTCAGTTTCAGTATATTAGCAAAAATATGATAACCGAAATGCAAGAAAATTGGAAATTACCTGAA
The DNA here is from genome assembly GCA_025200525.1 of Camellia lanceoleosa. Classification (NCBI taxonomy): domain Eukaryota; kingdom Viridiplantae; phylum Streptophyta; class Magnoliopsida; order Ericales; family Theaceae; genus Camellia; species Camellia lanceoleosa. The sequence goes on along the minus strand of CM045762.1, from coordinate 82,742,381 downwards.
TGCCGTGGGAGCTAAGCATCGTCTCTCTCCTCAAGATCATGCCTTCGAATGAGGCCAACACCTCGAGTAATCCCTCAACATATCCTATGGAGGGCTACAAATGCAAGTTGAAACGATCAATGAATAAATGAATGAGTATCGTGAAAATGAAGAAATGAAAGCTGTAAAGTATATCGTTGGTGAGTCAGGCGTCCTAACATATTGGTGATCAGGCAACGGGGGCTCAAGTGAAATCTGATAAGGCACTCCGGTGTACCGCTAACCTGTCAGCTCGGTCGGAACATCTGGCCATCCAACACTCTGCCTGGTAGGAGGCATCCCTCTAGCCCCACCCCTCGGTGCCCGGGCCCTGCTCGTCAAAGGGGAATCTGCTGCCTGGGCCCTGTTCGTTGAAGGGGAGTCTGCTACTCGGGCCCTGCTTGACGAAGCGATATCAGCTGCCCTCTCTGTGTGAGCATGAACACCTGTCAGAGAAGGCATGAGGTATGTCTGGAGATAAGTCGTAGAGTCCCCCTCCCTGATGAACAAGTCTGCATCTGCGCCCCGTATAAAGTCAATGATCTCTTGAGGGGAGAGACTCCCTGTGGCTCGCATAGAAGGCGAAGGCAGTAAGGGAGCCGACTGTAATGGTAAACCCAGTATTTGGCTTATGAAGCTCTCGCCTAGGAACCTGGCTCGGCCTACTGGTCCCTCGAGCACAAGCTGATATCGGGAAACGCCCCAAGGTCCGGCAAAATGAAATATGGCACCCTCTGGCATCATCGCCCAAGGCTACCATGTGACCTGTAGACAGCGAGTGCATAGATTGATGAGTTGCCATTAGATATGCAAAATGAATTGAAGCTGAAAGCAGAAAAAACTATGAGTTTTGAATTACCTCTACTGTCCTTAATGTGTCGAAGTACTAACGAAGATAGGAGAGGGTCTCCCGGGTCCTTGGCTGGCACTGACCGTCACATCGATGCGAATATGGTACCTCAAGAGGCGTCTCAACCTCTGGCTCTGGGGCAAGCACTGAGAAATAGGTGTATACCCATAGCTGTCAAAAGCAAGACATCGATAGTGAGAATACAGATAAACACAAATAATGCAGAAAGCAGAGTATGTGTGCAATCCATAAAATGCAGAATGCAAAGAATACAAGAATACAGAAAATGCAGAAAGCAAGGTGTGTGGCACAGTGTATAGAAAGTACAAGTACAAATGTAGAGATTAGACTATGTATGTGCAGTGTACAGTGTGCAGTGTGCGGTATGTGCAGTGTACAGAAGGTGCAAAGCAAAAAGCATGGCAGAACATGTAAAGCTGAAAAGTAAAGCATACCTCCCAGGCTCTCAAATAGCTGCCAACTCTGTTCCCGCTTCTGTGAGCGGTCGAGCTCATGTAGCAGTATAGGGTGGCGAGGCTAGTGACGCCCCAATCATAATGCTAAACTTGACATAGGTCCACTAAGGCGCTCAAAAGATATAGCTCGATTGTGTTTGCCCTGTCGGCAAAGAAGGTAGTACTGAAGAGGAACATCAGGAAACCTCGGGCGTACTGCTCAGTCCCCTCTACAGTCGCTGGGTCTATCACTCTAAAGTGGTTAGCGAACCAGGTATATCGAACCATACCTGATCGGAAGATAGGTGGGTGTGCTCCCAGCAGATAGGTCCAAGCGGCCTCTCACTCACCCATATCGGAATCATAAGGGATCGGCTGGCCTCCCACCTCAAGGCCCGTCAACATGGCGAAATCATATGGGGTCATCGTCATGTCCCTGGTGGTAGAGAAATGGAAGGAGTGGGTAGTGTCCCACCATCTGTCTACTAATACACCTAAGAGGGTCCTGCTCACCATGAGGTGCGACAGCCCATGCAAAACAAACCGAACCCCGCCTCATCAATAATCTGGCGGATGCCGTCGGGGAGGTCCATATACCAATCCTTTGCTGCTGTGTACCCATATCCACGGGTAAAACGGGAGTCTGTGTGTGAATGTGTTCAGAATGAGTAGATAAAATATAGTGCAAAAGTATGAGCTATACAAGAAATGTAAAGTGCATCGCAGAAAACGTAAGAATGCAGTATGTACCTTGGAGGCATCATGGGACAGATGAGACTCTGGCTCTCGTAGCAAGAGATGTGCTGGTGCGTGTCATGCGAATCCACTAAAGTGACGGACAGTGCTGGGTGGTAGTGCATGTGCCTCAGGGCGGTACCTCTCTAGGTCGAAAGGCCGGATGGTATGTACTCAGGCTCTCCCTCCATCCCTGGAGAACCCCCATCATGTGGAACATCATCTACCATCTGGAAAGAAGATGAAAAAGTAGGCGAAGATGAGCAAAATGGACGGAAAGTGCCAAAAGGCAACAAAAGTCAACTCTCGAAGAGAGAAAATGGGAGAAAAAGTCAAAGCTCGGGAAAAGGTGCCAAACTGAAGACAAACTTGAGGCAAACAAACCCCAAGTGGTGAAAATGGTGAAAAAAAGCTCCGAAAATAAATTTTGATCAGTTCAAAAAAAAGGAAACTAAAAGGTTTTAGCGAATCAACTTCGTGAGGGGCGTTAGAGAGCATGTGTAAAGCACGGATCTAGGAGGAAAAAGTGTTTAGGGATGAAGAGCAAGTGATTTCGGCATTGTGGGTGTGAGGAAATGTGACTTGGGGATGTGTTTTTAAAGATCTCCATGCAAAAAGACAGAAATGGCCCGAATCTACAACAACTGGCCGACTGGCAAGTTTTTGTGGCTGACCGGCCACTTAGGTGGCCGACAACAATGGCAAGTGGCCGACATGACTTCAGGGTGGCCGGCAGGTGTTCAGTATTCTCCCTATGTGTTTTTGTACTGTTTTGTGTTGTTGGCTCTCGAAAAAGAGCAAGAAAAGTCCACTTTTCAACTCAAAGTGTGTCTGCGGAAGTTTTGAATCATGTCTTTGATGCGTGACTCATCGTCAGCCAGTATGAACGAGGTGTATCCGTTTGAAACACATTGTAACTCCACCGAGAGGTAAATTGGAGGTTGCAACTGAATCGGTCTTGTTAAGACGTACATTTCTTCATTCAGTGTTTTGCATTGGACATGCTATTGATGTTGCATTGAATATGCATTGTTATTGTGCACAGAATATGTATGTTGCATTGCATTGCATTACCTATCTTCTCATGTTTGCATAGAATATGCATGTCGCATTGTATTGCATTATGCATGCCCTTACATTCACATAGAAATTGTCTGTACCTGTTGCATTGAACATGCATTTGGTGTTTTGCATAGAACATGCTCCATTTCTTGTTGCATAGAACATGCTCCATTTCTTACATGATGTGCATGAAGCATGCCTCTCTAAGCGTTATGTCATGGTTATTCGTCTTGCATAGAACATGTGTTCCTATTGTACTGTACTTGTCAATGTTTCTTTCTTCTGCAGGCACGATATTGTATGTACGATTCATTCAAAGCTGGTGCAACTAGATGATATTGTATGTACAGTTCATCCAGAGGAATACCAGATAAGATCATTCATGTCCTTGGGACTCCTTTGTTGGTTAGAAACACTCGGGTACACCTGGTGTTTACACCACTCCTTTGTTGGTTAGAAACACTCGGGTATGCTCGGTGTCTACACCACTCCTTTGTTGGTCAGAAACACTCGGGTACGCCCGATGTTTACACCACTGCTTTGTTGGTTAGAAACACTCAGGTATGCCCATTGTTTACATGACTCCTTTGTTGGTTAAAAACATTCGGGTACGTCTGGTGTTTATACCACTGTAGACCGCCCGAAACTCCGCTCCGCGTGCTAGGGCGCGAATCATTGTTCATAGCTACTACAGTTCGGACTCATGTCACGGTTTTGAATCTAATCTCACAAAGTGCACTGTAAGACTGATAAATCACCAAAGAGTGCAAATTCGGCAAATCGTTTTGGAAAATCGATTTTAATCAAAAAGAGCGAAACATGGACTGCTTTGTCAGATTTCAAAGTTGCCACCTAAATATTTTATTTTGGGGAAATTTAGGAAATCCTGACTCGTGCCTAAGGCCTCGTGTCCATCATCACCAAAGTTACCTCGGCTCGGGAACTTAGGTATGAGAGGGGAAGGTCATGTAATGAGCACCCTCGCTCGCCCGATCAAAGGATCGGCCTTTACTAACATGATATGTTGTTTTTGAAAACACATGCGTTCTTATTCCGGTTTATTAGCTAACCTTACTACATGATGCGCACAACATACAAGTATAGACTAGATCGCTCAAGTTGGAATAAAATGTTTGTTTGTTTTGGAAAATGGGTTGAAAATGCTACTCGCAAATAGGCTAAGTCGTGGATTTGCCACCCTCAAGTGGGCTTAGAAAACATAATTTGCCACTCTCAAGTGGGCTTAAAAACTCGCATTTTGATGAATTGTTCCAATTCAAGCAATCCAACCTTCACCCACAGGCATTCATGTAGTTATACACTTAAGCGAATAGCCTCATGGCAAGCATGCTATCATGGCAACACTTACACACATGCAAGGATGCTAAAGCATAAAAGCTTACCTAGTACTCCGAGCCAAAAAAAAGCTAGTTAGTAATCAATGCATGATCCTAGCTATGTTAACAATGCCTAATGTAACATATTCAAAAATACAACTAAGATAGGCTCGATTATTCTAAGATGGCATGTGAATGCAACTTGATACATGTATTCAAGTTAGTATTGAAATACAATGCAGTTTGTATGATGTGCCGAGACCGGTGCGTATAAAACAGATGAATGGATACACGCACGCAAAGCATAAGTATGCTAATTGAAATGTGCCCTAAAACTAACCATTGAAAGCGGTTAAGTAAAAGGGAGAAAGAAATGGGAGGTTGGAAGACATGCATCACACACACGCACACTTATTACAAAATTCGCCCTCTCGACGGAGGGTCTGAATAATAAGCTAACTAGCTAATCTAAGCTAATTAAACTAATTATTACAAAACGAAACTAGTTAACTAACAAGTTAACTAATTAGTTATTACAACACAAATTGATAGCTAAGTGCATTAACTACTTAAGTACAAAACCAAGGCATTAGCTAGCTAAGCAAAGTGGCCAAGTGAAGCAGTAAGTGGCAAAGGTGGCCCGAGATGTCCTCAGGGCGAGAAGTGCATGCATGCTTGGTCGCCTCATTCGGAATCCATTGCGATGCTCGAACTTGCCTCTGTTTGCAATTGTTCTCAGGGCACTGCAAAAAGCTCTAGATAGCTTCTACTCCATCAAGAGAACCTCCAGGAGCATTGCCGACCACTTATTGGTGTTGCCAACCACCTGTAGACCACTTACATTTGCTGCAGACCAGAAAAAGTGGTCGGCCAGCTACTTTTTCTGGTTTACAGAGCAGAAAATTCTGCACAACTCCTTTTTGCTGCAACAAAGAACAAGAAGAGGCACAATAGTGTATTTGCAAGGTATGTGTGCACCACCACCCTCCCTATCATTTCTTAAGCTCAAGGGAGTGCGGTACTCGACTCTCGGGCCACCAACCATGCATTGCAATGCACGATGGGCGAGAAGCCATGATTGCACAATTCAATGTCAATGAATGCACAAATAACACATAAGGGCCTTAACCTCTATCATGCATGATCAAGAGGGTTGGCGACCGAGAAATGAGGCACATTTCATCACTTCAAGTATGAAATGTCCCTCGTTTCTTGTGTTTGGACTAGCTTTCAATTCAAACACAATGCAAAGCATATAACATACCAAGCACAATGCAATGCAATGCAACATAAGCATGTCAAAACAAAGTCCTTAAGCATTGAGGCACACAACACTAAGGCTATACAATGCAATGCACAATGGACTAAACCAATCCCAAATAGACTTCATGCATGCCAAGACAATGGCCAAAACACTCTTAAAAGATGGCATGAAAGGCTAGAAAATGCATGCTCATGCATTGGCCCAACAACTTAGCATAAGAGCACAACTCTCAAACATGATTAACAAGTGACAAACATGGAAGCGTGATAACACTAAATGCTCTGAAATCATGTATGAAATGATGCCAAATCATTCAAACAATACAAGCATAGCATGCAAGAGGGCCTAAGGCACAAGGCTACTCAAGGAGACTACACAAGAGGCATGCAATACATGGCACATATGATTGAACCAACCATGGACAGAGCTCAATTAGGTCAAAACAAAGACCAATACATGCTGAGATGGGAGCTCAAAAGCCTAGGCATGCATGCATACAAGTTAGGCTATAAGCGAGGCACAAAGGCATAACCCTTAAAAGCACTCAAAGAGTGAAAGAAGTGAGAACATGGAAATGCTATATGCTCTGAAATATCATGTTAAATGATGCCAAATCATGCACATGTCACAAATGAAGCATGCTAATAGGCTCAAAGCTTGAAACTAGCATAGACACTTGCACTATAGCTATGCAATACATGAACCATATGGCCAAGACAACCCAAAATAGTCCTAGAGCATGTCAAAATGAGGCTAAAACATGTATGGAGTGTAGCCAAAACAAGCTAGCATGAAGGGCATGAAGCATGGAGTATGCAAGGCCAACAAGGAGGATTACACTGCACCTACCAAAACCAATCGTGAGATAACTTCACCAACAAAAATCAAAGTTGTATCATGTCAAAACAAGACCAAAAACACACTGAAATGGTAGCCCAAAAGCCTAGGCAAGATGGCATGCATATTGGCTCATACTTAATGCATAAAGCACCAACCCTCCAAAGCATTGAAAAAGTGACACATGTGAGTGTATCACCATGAAACATGCACTGAAATCATGTATCAAATGATGCCAAATCATGCAAAAGGCTCAAATAAAGCATGCCAAGAGACTTGAAATACAAAGCTAGTCAAGAGCTTTACACTACAACCATACCAAGCAATGCTCAAATGACCTAAAGCACTCAAAAAATACCTAAGGTAGGTCAAAATGGTAGTAAAAACATGCTAGACTTGCAACAAAGATGGCGAGAAAGATAGTCTCCTGAATTAGCTCACGAACAAGGCATAAGGGCATAACTCTTAAACACAATGAAAGAGTGATAAACATGAGAGTATAGCAAAATTTTATGGGCTGAAATTACCTACCAAATGATGTCATACCATGCAAAAGGCTCAAATATGACATGCTACCATAGTGCAAGGCTAGCAAAGCCAAATGCACCATAGCTATGCAAAACCAAACATGCATTACCAAAACCACTTAAATTAGGCCTCAAGCATGTTAAATCAAAGCCAAAAATGTGCTGGAGTAGAGCATACGCATGCTAGATCAAAAGGCTAAAACAACAGATATGATAGGCTAATGAACCAAAATTGCACTACAAGTGCAAGGAGCATGCAAGGGGTAACCAAACCAACCCAAATCAGAGTTATGACATGTCAAATGATGGCCCAAAACCTACTGAAATGGAGCCAATACATGCTAGAAAGATATGCTACTTTGCAAGGCTACAAGTAGGTTTACACTACAAGTATAAGAAGCATGCAAGAGGTGACCCAGAAAACCCAAAATAGAGTCATGGAAGGTCTAAAAAGTCACAAAAAAGTGCTCAAACAAAGCCTCAAGAAGATAGAAATACATGCTCTTTTGATGGGTCATCAACACATGCTAACAAGACAAGAGGAGGGGGGGACCAAACCCTCCCATTTAAGACCTCAAAACACACTTTCCACTACTAAAATTTCTCTAGAATTTAGTGATGAAGAGGCCAAACAAAGGTGATTAGAAAGGCCTAAAGTGATGGCCTAAAACAAAGCCAAACAAGGCACAAAAGGGGGTAGATCACCCCCAACACCAACAAAACCTTAAACAAACATTTCAAACATTTAAAAATGGAGCTTTTTACAGTTGAGAGCTAAGCCAAAATAATCATGCAAAGTTGGCCTAGTAAGCAACTACAACAAGGCTTTAAAAGGATTAAAGACTCACTCTTGAATAATCAAAGCAAGGCAGCAACTTCTAAGGAAAAAACCAAACCCCGAGCTTCAAACAAACCTTCAAGAACCTCAGCCCAAGATTGAAGGTGTTTCACTATGTGTTTGTGTGTAAAAGTGTGAAGAAATGGCACTTTTAAGCACAAAAGCAATGCAAATATTGAGAGAAAGAGCAATATAGAGATAGAAGTGTATGTATAGCTCTCTCTACAAAATTCTAAACCTGAGACAAGAGAGAGGAGGCTCCCTTTTATAGAATTTCAAGGTTCAAGCTTGTTGAACAAGTTTGGAGTTCCAAGTAATATGGAGGATGCTTTCTGTGCCCAACAGCTGGCACAACTGGCATGAAAAATATCTGCAAAAAGTGAAGGAAAGCTGCTGACCAGTTGAAGTGGTTGGCCAGCTACTTGCACTGGTCGGCCAGCTACTTTTTCTGGTCTGCAAGAGAAAAAAGTGGTCTACAAGAATGAAAAGTGGTCGACAGGTGGCTAGCAAGGCCAAAAAGTGGCTGGCAAGTGTCCAAATTGAAGCCCCAGAAGTAAGCTTTCCAATGGCGGCAGCCTTGCATCAAACTTCTGACTATGCAAAAAGTTATGCCTGTTTTGGTGAAGCCGCGCAGTTTTGATCCTACCCGGATTTATGCCAAATTTCTCCTCAACTAGTTTTCTGGCTGGCAAGTGTCGAAATCAAAGCCCCAGAAGCAAGCTTTCCAATGGTGGCAGCCTTGCATCAAAATTCCAACTGTGCAAAACGTTATGCCTGTTTTAGTGAAGTCGCGCAGTTTCGATCCTACCCGGATTTATACCGAACTTCTCCTCAACTAGTTTTCTTCTCTCCTCTCTCATTTTCTTCAACTCCAAATCCCTAAACAAGGTGCTTTGAAAGTTTTTTCAAAGATTTTATCTCTCTTTCATTCATTTCCACTTTGTCCTCGCTTGATTTACAGAAAAGCGCAACATTTAACCAAATGCGAGCGTCGGAACATCATAGAATCATTTTTCAAAAATATTTTGAAAGAGAGGGTTTTAAGGTCTAAAAACTAATCAAAATTTGGTGTAAGGCTGGGATTTGACTATCTCCTTGCCAAAGAAACCGAACCTTTGCACTGCACAACTTTCAACACCAAGTAAACCATCAATAACGCCCAAGTCTTAAGGGGGTCAAAAATGGGGTGTCTACAACCAACCGTCAGTTAGAAGCATTTGGAATGTATTTCGACGCTTATACCTCCTTTGGTCAGAAACATTGGGTCGTAGGCCCAATGTTTATAACTTTTTTTGGTTAGAAGCATTGGGTTGTGTGCCCGATGTTTATACCTCCCTGTTGGTTAGAAACATTGGGTTGTGTGTCTGATGTTTATACCACCCTTTGGTGAGAAGCGTTTGGGACGTGTGTCCAACACTTATACTAGCTCGTTGGTTAGAAACATTGGGTTATATGCCCGATGTTTATACCACCCTTCCGATTAGAAGCGTTTGAAACGTGTTTTGACACTTATACCACTCTGTTCTGGTTAGAAACATTAGACCGTGCTCTGATGTTTATACCACCCTCTGGTGTTTCCACCACTCTCTTTTCCCTCTCGCGCACGGCGCGTTTAGATGTTTTGGTTAAATGCATCTGGACGGATTCCAATGCATATACCACTCTTTGCTTTGATTGCATAATAGTTGGATGTGTTTCACCTGTTATTACTATTTTTTGTAATTTGGAGCCTTAGGGTGTGTCCTTAGGTTCGCACTACTTCTCTCCTCACGTGTGCCACGCGTTGGGATCTTGTTTACTGCCTTAGGTGCGCTCGACGGTTGTGGTTCTTTACCTTTCCTGTGTGATGCGTAGTTAAGCTTGCATAATTTTCTTACATCCTTTCTGCATGAAATGTGGTTTGGTTCATGTTAACTTGCTTATGTATGAGTTCGCTGTAGCGTTTCTTCGCATAACATTTGCATCTAGATGTTTCATTACAGCCCTCATTGCATAATCATAAGTTATGTTCTGCATCGTGCATATCATTTTCATCTTGCCCCAGAACTATGCTGGTTTGATTCTTTGCAAAAGGATATGTAGGCAGCTTGCGGGCTCAACCATTCTTTGTTTTGATTGCCTATTTGTCTGAGTCTTCGGCCTTGTCAAAAATGGGTCATCTCTGAGCTTTGACATTCACTTCCGTCATTTCATGACTTCCGAGTTCTGTCAAAGAGGGGCAACTGTAGACACGCCATTTTTGACCGACCACAAGACTTAGACGTCATCATTTGTGCACTCGATGATTAAGCTCATTTTGAGTGCCCGAAGTTCTCGGTGGAATGCCTTGTCTTTGAGCCTCTAAACCCTCTTTGTTTTGTGCTTGTTTTTGGACCAAACCTTGGTGCCTCTTGCCTGGAGGGGGGAAGGCCATGTCGTCCACTTTTTGGCCGTCTCAGCCACTTAAGGTGGTCGGTCGGCTAGGGGAGGTGGCCGGCTGGCCACCTAGAGTGGCCAACGGCCATTTTTCTCCTTTTGAAGATAATTTCTTTGCCAGCTATGCCAGTTGTTGATCACTGAATGGCATCTCTATACACGTGTATGGAGGGATGAATGCAAGCCTTTGGCTTCCATTTCTATATAATGGGGGGTCTCCCTCCCGTTTGAGGGCTTAGAAAATTTTGTGTGCAAATTTCCTCTCTCTCTCTCTCTCTCTCCCTATTTTGTGCTTGAAAGTGAGAATTCTCTACACATTTGCACTGACCAAACATCTTCATCTTGGAGCTGAGGTTCTTTGAGGCTTGGTTTGAGCTCTTAAGGCTGGTTTTGGCTCAGAATTGTTGTTGTTTATTACTGTGCTTCAAAGGTATAAGACTTACCTCATTTAAGCCTTGTTTTAGTTGATTGCTTAGCCATCTTTTTACATTATTTTCAACCATAAAAAAACTCTATTTTTTAAGGTTACAAATGGTGGTTTAAGTCTTGTTAAGTTAGGGGGGTTGTCTCATTTTTTGCTTTTTGGCTTGTGAAGCCTTTTGTGCCATCTTTTAAAGCTTTTTGAAACAAATTTTTGGCCCTTTAAACCACTGAATTCTACAGGAATTTCAGTGTTAAAAACTTGGTTTTGAGGTCCAAAATAGGAGGGGGTGGCCTCCCCTCCTTGTGTCTTGTTTGCAAGTGTAGATAGCCTAACATGTGAGCATGTTTTTCTATCTTTTTGTGACTTGATCTCAGCATGTTTTAGGCTCTAATTTGGCATGATTAAGCTCTGTTTTGGGTGGTCTTGGTCATATGAGCCTTGTCTTGCATGGTTGTAGTGTAAATGGCTTCACTAGCTTAGTGTTTTAAGGCCTTTAACATGGTTTGCTTCAGTGGCTTGCATGTTGTAGCATCATTTTACATGTGATTTCAGTTTGTATAGTTCTGTCACAATCTCACTTGTTTCACTCTTTCATTGCTTTTGATAGTTGTGTCTTGAGTCTTGTTTGTAGCCTAACAGATGAGCATATTTTTCTAGCTTTTCATACTTCAATTTCAGCATGTTTTAGACACTATTTTGGCATTTTTTAGCTCTGTCCAGAGCTAGTTTAGTCATTTGAGCTTTGTGTTGCATGTTCATAGCTTTGTGATCTTCACTAGTTTGATGCTTTTAGGCTCTTGGCATGTCTTGCATGTAATGCTTGCATGATTTAGTGTCTTTTTGCATGTCATTTTAGCACTCAAAAGTCTGCAACCTTCCTCTATTCTTCACTTTTTAATTTGTTTTGAAAGTGGCCTTAAGCCCCTTGTTGGCTTGAGTATGAAATTGAGGCTCTCATGCCTAATGGTTTTAATTCTCTCTTGAGGGTTTCTACTAACCAACAACATGAGGTCTCTTTCATGCTAAAGGCACTTGTGGCTTAGACCCTCTTTCCAATTAGAGGACTCTCACTTTGGACTTAATCGGTTAAAGGACTAATCGGTAATGTAAAATGTGTAAACAAAATGAACCAAGTAAAACTTAAGCAAGATAAGCATCTTTGTGTTGCGTCGCATGTGTTTGGATCGGACATTAATCCAAACACAAGAAATGTGGGACGTTTCATACTCAAACCATCACCTTTGATCATGCATGATAGGGTGGTGGTCCTTCAAGTCTTATTTGTGCATTCATTAAGCTTGTACAAGTTTGACTTTTTGGCCATCATGCATGAAAATGCTTGATTGGTGGCTTGAGAGCCAAGTGTCGTACTCCTTTGTGCTTGACAAATGATAAAGAGGGTGGTAGTACACACATTCTTTGAAAAATCCATTGCTATGCCTCTGTTGCAGCAAAAACAGAAGTATGGAAAAAGGGGTGGTCGACCGGCCACTTGAGGTAGTCGACCGGCTAGTTAGGGTGGACGACAGCCACCTTTTGTGGCCGACCGGCCACTAATCAATTTTTGTGCAAAATGTTCCTATATTGAGGCAGAAGCAGTCTGGAAGTTGGTGCAATGTTCAGAGATCAAATGAGTGCAAATAGAGGCAGCCGATGGCAAGGCGATGGATTTTTGGTAGGAAGATAACCGAGCATGTATGTCTCCCTTGCCCGCAAGGCCACTTATATGCTTTATTAGCTAGTTGTAGCTGAATAATACAAATGTTGTAATTAATTAGTTTAATCTATTTTGTAATATTTTAAATAGCTTAGCATAGCTAGTTATTCAATTGTGTTGTAATAATTAGTTAACTAGAATAGTTAATCAGTTTCATTTTGTAATAATTAGCTTAGCTTAGCGTAGCTAGTTAGCTTATTCGGACCCTCCTTCGAAAAGGCGCAATGTTGTAATAAGTGTGTGTGTGTGTGTGTCCAAGTCTTCCAATCCTGCGCCTTTCTCCCTTTTATTTAACCACTTTCGACGGTTAGTTTAGGGTCATGTTTTCGATTAGCATACCTTATGCTTGCATGTTTGGATCATTCAACTGTCTTGCATGCACCGAGGCTCGGCGCATTATTCAAACTGTATTGTATTTCAATACTTCTTTGAATACGTGTTTCAAAGCATGTTATCAAAATTGAATCAATTCATATGCCATATTAGTAGCCGAGCCTATTAATTTCATATTGCATGTGTTCCATTAGGCATCTTAACATAGTTAGGATCGTGCATTGTTTCTAGCTAGCTTTTGTTTTGGCTTGGAGTACTTGGTGAGTTTTATGCTTTAGCATGCTTGCATGGGTGTGATTGCCATGTTGCCATGTTTACCATGCTTGACATGAGGCTATGTGCTTATAGGCTAAACTACATGAATGCCTGTGGATGAAGGCTTCATTGCTTGAATTCGAACAATTCAACGAATGAATGTTTTAAGCCCACTTTGCGAAGTGGCAAATCATGTTTTAAAGCCCATCATGTTTGGTGGCAAATCTGCGCTTTAGCCCACTTGAGGGTGGCAAATTCAAACCATGTTCACAAACAAACACGAGTTGAATTTGTTCCAAATCTCGCGACTTCGTCTATACTTGGTTGTGTGCGTCACATAGTAAAGTTAGATAAATAATCGGAATAAGAACACATGTGTTTATAAAAACAACATATCATGTTTAGTAAATGCTGATCTTTGATCGAGTGAGTGGGGCTGGCCATTTCAGGACCTTCCCCTCTTGTACCTAAGTTCCCGAGCCGAGGCAACTTTGGTGATGACGGACACGTGGCCTTTGGCACAAGTCAGGGTTTCCTAAATTTCCCAAAAACAAAATATGTAGGTAGTGACTATGTAATCTAGCAAAGCAGTCCAGTTTTGACATTATTTGATTTAAAAATTTGATTTTGCAAAATGATTTGCCAGATTGGACTCTTTGGTGTTTATTAGTCTCACATTGCACTTTGTGAGATTAGATTCAGAACCGTGACTGAAGTCTGAACTGTAGGACCAATTTGAGCTCTCCGAAAAAGGGGGCGCAAAGAAGTCTAGTCCACAGATAGCCTCGCAGCTCTGCTACCGCTGGCGACATTGGAAATGCAAACAAACGGCCTTTTTGCCGCCTCCTTCTCATCTGTAATATGCCCCTACTTCATGGCATCTTTGGTTTGCATTTCCAATTCATGAAGTTCTATAAAGCTAAACAATGGGAGCACAATCATTTTCTCCAACAGCTTGGCATGCAGATTCTGGACAACCATTCTAATTTGGTCCTTCTCAGAAGGCCTCGTGGTCATCATCAAGGCTTTAGGTCTCCATCTTGTCACAAATTCAAAGAAACCCTCCTTCGGCTCTTGATGTGTTGCCTCGAGATCATGAGTTGTTACCTCAATTTGCGTATTGGAAGAGTATTGAGCAATGAAGGCTTCGACCACCTCCTCTCAATTCTATTTGACGGAATCTTCCAACTTAGCATACCAAATGGCCTCTATACCCGACATGGTGTGACCAAAGAGAGATAGCTTCTGTAGTCTAGTTAAGCCCATCGGCCGTAAAATATCTGAAAACAATCGCAAGTGAACCATTGGATCCCCAGAATCGTCAAAACAATCAATGTACGGCATTTTAAATCGATTCGGCAATGTAACAGCAGAATCAGTGTATCCACCCTTTATGTCTAGGATGAAGTTAACCCCTTGCACTCTTTTGAATAGTTTCTCCAGTTTAGTGACTTTAAGCGTTGTTAGATCAACTTCGAACTCGAATGGTGCCTCGGTCTAATAAACTGGGGCTCTGGAGGCTGTGCTGGGATAGGTTTTGCTGGATTGCCCTGGTTTTCTTGAACATTGGCAGTATTAGCAGTGGCTTCGGATGATGGGATAGCCGTGGTAGGTACTGTAACGACCCCAAAATCTATAACTGGAATTGCTTTTATGTCCTTGTGAGTTAAGGCATTTTAATTTGATGATATCTGTTCAAATTGAGGAATTATCTGTTGAGTCACAGCTTTAAAAATTGGAATTACCGACCTTTATGGGTTCAAAAATCAAAATTGAGTGCTCGGGTATGTTACTGAGAATTTTTAGAGCTATTTGGGAAAATTAATTAGAAATTTAATTCGTCTGATCCATTAATGCATGTTTGGGTGGCTAATTTTGTACTGTAAATTGAAGGTTCTAGAGGCTTCAGAAACCGAAGCAGAAGATATATTCATGATTAGCAAAATTTTTAGAGTCATCTGGAAGGTTTAATTGAAACTTGATTTCGTGCGATTCGTAAGACCACGTTTGGCTTCCCCTTGTGTAAGCTTGTGTGTGATGGATTTATATATATATATATATGTAGAGATATGCCATAGGAGTGGGGGAACTCATCTTTTGAAGACAAAAGAAAATATCAGAGGGACAGAGATCCGAGAGAAAGGGTGGCAAAATGGGAGAGGAAGCTTCTCCAAGAGAGAGAGAGAGAGAGAGAGAGAGAGAGTGGAAGCTCACCATTGTTGGGAGCTTGAAGCTAGCTTGAAGAAATTGAAGAGAGATGTGGAAGATCAACCATGGAAGCTTGGGAAATGGATGAGGTTCAAGGAAAAAAAACATGGATTTGGGTTAAGGTGGGTGACTCTAGTTATTATCTTTGTAGATAACCCGTTCCCCTTAAGGAATTTAGGATTAAATGGAAGATTTGATATGTAAATGAATTAAAATTGTTTGATTGAAGAGTTAACTTCTTTATATTTGTTTATCTTGAGGTTGTTTAGGAGAAGATGAATTCCACTCTTGAAGTTTTGCATAGTTAGCCACATATGTGAAAGAAGATATATGTAAATATGAAAAAAGTGAGCTTGAATCCCAAACCATGGCTATTTTATGCTTTTGGTGTTCTAATTCTTACCCATGTTTGTGTGCTTGCGAATTGAGTAGTATTTTGAGATTAAGATGTTTAATGGAAGCTAATAATGTGAAATTTAGCATGTATTAAAGGGTTTTGGGCTTTAGTTTACATGAATTTGAAGTTTGATTTTGAAAATGAGAAGATTCTAATCAAAACACCATTTTCGGACTGAAAATTACCCATCGCCGCACGTGCGGTGGGTCGTCCCGCATGTGCTGCACTCCAGCCCCAAAACCAATTTTGATTCTGCTAAAAAGGCACGTCGTGCCGCACGTGCAGCCCCATTCCCGCACGTGCGGCTCTGTTTCCCGCACGTGCGGGAGACAGCTCTGTTCCATCAACTTTGAACAAGCATATCTTTTGCATCCGGATTCCGTTTTGAGTGATTCTTAAGCCTAAAATCAAACCCCGGAAGTCTAGTTTCTAATGGTGGTAGTCTTACTCCCAAATGCTAAATACAGAAATAGTTATGCCTGATTTAGTGACGACTGTCCACTTTCTGTTTACCGGTTTGTACTGTTTCTTTGTCTGAGCCATTTTTCTATCGATTCCTCCTATCTTTTGTGACATGGATTATGGCTTACTAAAGACTAATGAGTTTAGTACCGATATGACTACTGATTAAAATGTAAAGTAAGGAATTGGGTACGTTCATAGAATGCTCTGCGCATTGTGTTGTAGGTCCAGACGAGGACATTGTCCCATTACTACTGGGAGCCAATCACTTTGAGTAATAGTAGTGCACGTTACGTTTTACTTACTTCTATGATTATGATTTATGTATTGTTGTTTGTGAATGACCTGTTCCATCGATATTGTGCTTTGATTAAATTAATAGATATGTTTGAATAATAGCATTGATATGGACCAAATGTCATTTTATCCCTATCAATAGAAGTGGGCCCGAGGCCATTATGATGTGTGTTATTATTAATGTTCTGTTATTCGCAAGACAACTGTGTCTGTAATAAACCAGGAGGAATTGTACGTGCACTATTGTGTAATGATATTCTGATGAATCTGGAGTTATTCTGTTCTGTTTATTCATTCCGTTTATGCTATGACGTGATATGAATTGTTCGGTCTTGATGACCTAATATTTTCTGGTATGGAACAAAGTGTTGTACGGAACAAAGTGCTGCAATGCGAGTCACCTCTAAAATCTGTACGAGCCACCTCTTGAGTCCATACATATATGAACTAGGCTTAAAGTCGATATGAAAGTTATGAGGTCTATGGCCGTTCTGTGAAAGTTATGAGGCCTACGACCGTTCTGTGAAAGTTATGAGGCTTATAGCCGTTCTGTAATATCTGTGAGGCCTATGGCCAACTTGTGACATCTGGGCCTATGGCCATTCTGTATGATCTGTTAGTATGAAACAAAGTGTTGCACGGAACTAAGTGCTGCTGTGCGAGTCACCTCTAGAATCTGTGCGAGCCACCTCTTGAGTTCAAACATACATGAAAAGGGCTTTATGCCATTATGTTTAAGGGCTTTATGCCACTCTGTCCAAGGGCTTATAGCCATTTTGTTTAACGTTTAGACCTAAGGCTGTTCTTAAAATAATTACAGTATAAGTCTAACTATAAGTTCTTTGCCTTTACATATCTTGTGATTCAAGTTAACCATTGGATTGTTTACGTACTATTACTCACTGGGCATGGCTCACTTTATGTTATGTCTGTTTCTGTAGGCACTCAACCTGGAGGTCAGTCTTACCCCGTGGCATTCGTTCCTTTTGGTCAACCTCAGAGTGTCCAGGCACCTAGATGGAGGTCACATGTTTTGTGGAGTTTTGTTAAGCTCTCAGTTTTGGCCCTAAATGTCAGTCTAAAGTTGAAGTGTATACAATCCCTTTTACTTCCCAATGTGTTAAATGCCCACGTATGAGGCCGGGTTTGTATACATATGTGCATAACTAAATTCTTAGATGCATGTCACTGTATGTTCATCTACCTTATGCAATGTTCGTGATCCTGGCATAGCAGTGATAGCTCAATGGATATTGTTTTATGTTCATTTTTTATGTTAATGCTTCCGTTCAGGCCCTATATCTTATATACATCAAGTTGAGTGTCCGTTTCTGAAGTGGTCATGCCCAAACTTTTAGGGGCATGTTTGGGGTGTGACAGGTACACGAGATGTAGGGACCATGGCCGCTGCAGTGGCTGTTGCTGTAGCCTGGTTATGAACTCAGCTTGGTAGGTTGTAACCTTGGCCTGACGGGCTGCATTATGCTGTATGGTCTCAACTATTTGCTACAGATGGAGTAGTTCCTCCATATTGGTCGGGGGATACTATGCCGTTAGAATAAGTGACTGTTCTCATACTGCACATAAAGTAGATGACTGTTTCCGAATCGGACTGGACATAGGTGAGCTGAGAGGTGACTGCCGTAAAAACTGGACTAGTGAATTATGTCTAATCCTCCTTCGCTTTGTAACCGGTGGTAGTAAGGTAAACACAGGTTATCCTCGAACAAGATCCTCGGCCTTGCATAGTCTTCCGACTTGGGTGTAGAGTACTTGGGGGATATCCAAACTTTCCGAAGCTGTGGTTTAAACTACCTAGAAAAAAAAATAAAGCAAAAGAGCAGTAATCAGAAACCGCACAACACCTCAACTAAAATGTAATGAACACAAACATGATCAAAGCTGTAGGACTTGTACTACACACTAAATTCTTCCCTAAAATAGATATCAACTTGCCATTGATATGAACATTCCTGTACAGTCTCACTGTAAAGCACATACCAGTGAAAAGAGAACCAAAACACCCTTATGATGGGGGAGGGTTACCCTATCCTAGTTTTTGTGATGAACTAGGGTTTCACTACTCTAATCACGCGGTTTCACACAATCCTGCATACAAGTCAGCATCCTGCCCTAGTTTGGAACAGTCACTATGGCTTACTACATGTAGCTAGTCCAAATGGTCAAAGAGGGTACCTTAGCAAGATTACCTAATATACCTCTCACACCTAACACCGAGAAGTGAAAGGAGGATCAAGTGGTACAGCGGTAGTCCAGATCCAAGGGTTATGTTCCCAACATGGCAAAGCCTACGATTGGTCAGCCTTTCGGCTTGCTTTTCATGCTCCTTTCGGATACGATTAGCCCTATAATTCGGACTCCTGTGGTTCTGAATTTGATCTCATAATTGCAATGTTGTGAAATAGATAAACACAAATGAGTCTAAATCCGGCAAATCTTTTGAAAAATCAATTTTGAATCAAAAATGTCAAAAATTGACTATTTTGCCAGATTACAGAGGCCCTGTTTGGTAGAGCTGTGGGAAAGTACTCATAGCTTATACCTAAACAGCTTATAGCTTATAACTTTCAAATTGTCGATTTCGGCTTATTCTTAAAAGCATCTCATTCCACTCAAAGAATAAGTGATTCGACTTCCAAAAAGCTATAAGCTATAAGCTATAAGCTAAACCAAACACATCAAAATAGCTTAAATTAAAATTTGAAAATTTGAAATAAGTCAGTAATTAAGCTCTTAAGCAGACCTGAGTCATTACCTAAATATTTTTGGGAAATTTAGGAAACCCAAGACTCATGCAAATGGCCACTTATCCATCATCACCAAAGTGTCTTGGCTTGGGAACTTAGGTACGAGAGGGGAAGGTCATGAATTGAGCACCCCACTCGCCCGATCAAATATCGGCCTCTATTAATCATGATGTGGTTCTTATTTACATTATATGCTCTTGTTCTGATTATTAGGCTAATTTTACTAGGTGATGCACACAAGTATAGACTAATTTGCAAAAAAAAAATTGGAACACTTCATTTTCATGTTCGTTTTAAAAATTGTCTTGAATATGTACCACGTGAAAAAGTGATCTCATATATACATTGATCAAGTTATCCCAATTTGACCAATTAGCCTTCATCCACTGGCGTCAAATAAGTATATTATTTAAGCACTTAGCCTCATGGTATTCATACTTGACATGGCAACAATCATACACATGTGATATGCCAAATCAAGAAATGCTCACCTAGTACTCCAAGGGAAGCGAAATAAAGCAAACGAATTAGAAAACATGCATGCTCCTAAATAATGCAACATGACTAATGCAACATGCGATATGCAATTTAAATCGGCTTGGCTACTAACATGACATATGAATCAATTTGATAGCATGCGATTTGAGCACGTTTTCAAAGAAGTAATACACAACAATGTGAGTTAGAATGATGCATTGAGCCTAACGCACGCAAGACAAATGAATGTTTTATACATGGGAAATACTAAACGAAATATGATGATCTAAACTATCCATCGCAAGCAGGTAAATAAAAGGGAGAAAGAACGGAGGTTAGAAGACATACACATTATTACAATTCGCCCTCGCGCAGGAGGGTCTGAATAAATGCCCTAGCTAATTACTACAAATTAACTAACTATTACAAACCAAATGAAATAAATTAACTACACTAGCTAATTAGTACAAATTGGCCCTCGCACAAGAGGGTCCGAATAAATGAATTAGCTAAGCTACTTAACTAATTATTACAATCCCAAATTTAACTAACTATTCTAGCTAATTAAAAAATTACGACACAAAATTAATTACTCTAACTAATCAGCCCCGAGAAGTAAGGAATGGTCATGCATGAAGGCGGTTTCCACCCGAAAATGCCTATGTTCTGCTGCCACAAAATTGCATTGTTTTGCCTCAGCCTCTGCTTTGTTCTGTAGGAAAAAGGGACACTGCCTGGCTGAAAAAGGTGGCCGGCTGGCCAAAAGAAGTGGATGGTTGTACAGAAAAAGTGGTTGGTCGGTCACTAGTTTGTGGTACTGCCTTGCTGCAACAGATAACAAACAGAGCACAAACAAAGCATTTTCAAGGAATGTTTGTCCACCCTGCCTCTCTTTATCATCAAACAGCTCAAAAGAGTAGTAGGCTTGATTAACAAACCATCAATCGATGCAAATTCATTGCATGATGGCCTAAGAATCAAAGGATACAATCTCAATAAATGAAACTAAAGACAAACAAGAACGTCTCCCTATCATGGAATTGATCGATAGAAGTGGTTGACTTTGAATTTCGAATCATTTTCATCACTAGTTAGTATGAAATACTTCAAGACTCAATGGGTTCAATTAACATCTGATTGAACCCAAGTTGATTTCATTCTCTTGCTTCATTTTAACCCCGATTTTATTATTCCATTTCATTACCTTTCCATTCATTAATCGATTGAATCCAAAATGAGCATTAAGTCCACTAAATGAGGGAAGTGTCAAGGGTTGGTTTAGGCATGAGAGTGAGATCATGCCATTAGTAATGAACCTCCGAAGAGATTAAATCATTAAGCACAATGATCTCTATCTCAAGCCTAAACAACACTCACATTGAAGCAGCTCTCAAAACAAAGAGAAAAGGCCAAGAAAAGAGGGAGGGTGCAGAGGTGATTAGAGGTGAACACAAGTAAGGAAAGCATGAAATAAATGCTATCAACTTAAATGAGTTGGTGTCTAAGGCCTAAAACACCAAACCTATGATGACCATTACACTACAACCATGCAATACAAGACACAAATGAAATAAACAACCTAAAATAGCCCTAAAACAATCAAAAATATGACTGAAATTCACATGGAAAAGCTTGAGAAAGTTAGCTACAATATTGAGGAATTCAAGCTATAAACAAGCACAAGGTAGGGAGGCTATCTCCTCCATTTTTGAGACTTTAAAACCATATTTTTAGCCGTTGAAAACCTCTGAAATTTAGTGATAAAAAGCTTAAAAAGAGTTTATGAAAAGATGGGAAACACAAGGGTAAAGGCCTAGGAAGCAAGGTTCAAAGAAAAACCCCTCTACCTTTAATGGCCTTAAACCACAAGTTTTTGCCCATAAACACAGGTGAAAAATTGCCTCAAAATAGTAAGCAAAAATAGTGAACAAATAGAGGAAAGAAGATAGAAATTATACCTCTTGTAGAGGAGTAACCCTTTTGAATTATAAACCACCAATTCCACACTCTCAAGAGCTAAAATGAAAGCTCAATAACCTCAGCAAAGGACCCTCAAAGTTTGGTTTAGAGAGTCTAGGTAGAATGTATATAAGTTGCAAAGGAGAGAGAGAGATGAAGAGAGAGAAATATTTTCCAAGGCTTTGCTCCACAAATTTTTCTAACCCTAAATTATGAGAAAGGAGTCATCTATATATAGAAATATATTAGACTATCTAGGAAATATCCATATAGACACAGCTGGTGCAGTGCATGCATCTGTGGAGACAGCTGGCAAAAAGATCTAGCTTTGACAGAAGTGGCTGGCAGGCCACTAAAAAGGGACAGTCATACACCATTTGTGGCCGGCAGGCCACTAGTGGGTCTACAGGTCTCTGGATGGTTAGGCTTGAAAAACTATTGCTTTGGTCCAAAAACAAGGCACAAACTGAGGTTTCCTGCTGAGGAAATCTAGCATTTGGACAAGCGTGTACATTCATAATCGGATGATCAATCGGCGGCGCCCAAGTCTTAAGGGAGTCAAAAATGGGGTGTCAACAACTTTGTATTTCTTCTTAATAGTTACTCGGTTCAATTTCCGATAATCTATACAAAGTTGCGATGTGCTATCCTTCATCTTGGCAAAGAGAGTCGGTGCTACCCAAGGCGATGTACTAGGGCGGATAAAACCCTTACCTAATAATTCTTGGAGTTGAATCTTCAACTCACTCAACTCGGTGGGTGCAAATCTATATGGTGCCATAGAAATTGGTGTCGTGTCAGGCACTAAATCAATAGAGAATTCAATCTCACAGTGAGGTGGAAAACTAGTGAGATCCTCTGGAAAAAGGTGAGGGTATTCACTAACTACCCTTGGCAATTTGACTTAGACTTCATCACACTCAGTACCCAAGAAGTTTTAAAGAAGGCAACTAAGTTCACTCGGACCTCACGGATTACATACTGGCACTACCAAAGGCACTGGTACTAAATCTGGCGTGGTAACAGCGTACACACGCCCTGAAGGTCTCTCCTCCACCTGCTTACCCCTCGAAGCATAAGTCTGATACACTAATTGGGCCAAAAAGGCCTCTTGATTTGCCCTCAAGGCCTGTGCTGATTGTGTAGGCTGGTGGCTTTCTGTCTGCCTAGAACCAGACGAACCAAGTGTGCCACCTGACTAAGCGCAAAACTTCCTCACATGCCCTGACTACGCACACTAATAACAGGCAGGCGGCTGCCTTCTCCTCTAACTCTAGCTCTGAGAATGAGCCACAGATGGTGCAGACTATTGCCCTCCTCTTCTCTAAGGGCAAGTTGGAGACTTGTGACCCAACTGGCCACACTTGAGACAAGAGAAGCCTCCTAGATTACCTCTCCCTGAACCCGAACTCGGGATAAGAGAGATGGATCTAGACTGTGTTTCCCGGGACTGCTATGGGGTAGAACCCTCTACCTTTTGCCTTGATTGAGATGAGCCACCACCTCCACAAGGCATCTATTGTCCCTAATCATCGACCTATCTACTTTGAAAAGAAGCTTGGTCCGTAATCTCTTCTCAAACTCAATACAATGGTGTTCCTCAGTCGCCATGAGTTCTAGTGCAAATCTAGAGAGGCTGGTGAAAGCTGTCTCAAACTCGGCTACTGGCAAACTAAGCTGTTTAAGTTTCAGAAACTGATCCCTTAACTTTTCCCTAGCAGTAGGAGTTATCTTGGAAGACGTTGGTAAAAGCCTCCCAAGTCACCGCAATGCACCCACGTGGACACTTCCACCACTAACCTGCATCTTCCTTTAGCTGGAAGGATGCCAAGGTCACTCTCAGCCCATCGTCTTCAATGCCAAGTATCTCAAATGTCTTTACCATCTTCTTTAACCACTCATTCGCCTTTAGTGGCCCCTTAGGATCACCCAAAAACTCGTCCGGATCAGACTCGAAGCACTCTCTCTTTGAGAATAACGGCCTTACTTTAACAACTTGGGCCTAGACTTGATTCTCAGCCCTAAGAATGTCCATAGATTCCCACAAAGCTCTAGCCATCTTACGGACCAAAGCACCCATGGCTTGCTGACCAATTGGTTCGGCCACATTAGCCTGACCAACCCCTTCTTCTTGCACTGAAATCTCATCCGGTAATGGCACTCCATGCCGTCTAGGCCTACAATGCCTACCACCACCACATCCATGTTCTAACATCCTAATGAAGGTAGCAAAAGAGATTAGCACATTTACAAATGTGCTGAAGCTAACTCACTCACAGCCTAATGCGATGGACAATAGTAATTCACTTCACATAAGAACATAATCACATAAACACATACGAATTTCTTCCCAAGATAATGACTGTCCCGCGGCGTTGCCAGAGTTCCAATTAGAAATAGCAGTGATCAAGTGCTCTTCTAATAGGACTTCTAGAAACTCGTAGACCCAATCAATATCTTAGAACTTAAAACCCGTACCCATATAATAATAAAAGCATATTATCATGTAAGCATGTTATCACGTGGCATACCATACATGCAACTATCTCTATCAAGCGAGATAAACCTATTGTGGTAAGAACCGCTTCCCACGTACCCAAATTATTCAAACATGGTACACTCTGAAACCAAGTTGTAACGCTCCAAAATAATTACTATAAACCACCCACAATATTAATTACATAATAACATGCAATGAAATAATTCTCTCCCATTAATTTAAATTACTTATACAAAAGGCTAACATATCAGGTATATATTCACAAGTCTAATCCTGAATCTACCGCATATATTACGAAAAGAGATAAGAAAAGAAAATTAAACAGATAAAAAATGTCCTAAAGCCTTACAACTTTTCAAGACGGTGCTTGGTTACAACAAAAGTGTGATTTAAGTCCAATACAATTAAAGGCCCTTGGTCTGTACAAAACATATACAAAAATTAACAAAATGAAGCTCTTGCTCCAAATCCTCCCATGCTATTGCCTTGGTGGAGGCATATCATTAGCACCTGAAATGTTTTTCCCACATAGGGTGAGCCAAAGCCCAATAGAAATAATCCAACATAGTATATAAATCTTAACAAAGCTATAAGGTGAATGCATATGCAATGCTTGTGCCAAACATTTTTATATCTCTTTCCAAAACTATGCGATGCCGAATTAATATCATTATTCATAAATTATTTCCTTCTCAGTAGAAAATAAGATAGTGAATCACACTCTGGGAATCTCAAAACGAATACAACCTTTCACATAAATTTCACCTACGGGAAACTGTGAAACCGGCACCCATGTAAACGTAGGCTATACAAGCACTTCTATTGCTATTTTATGGATATTTCATCCGCGGAATCGACACCCATGTATACGCGCGGTTTTTAGGACTTTCACCATAAACACTTAAGCCAACTTATTTCAACGAGGCAAAACATGTTTCCCAGATTCACCCATTTTTCTCAAAAGACAAATATTTCCAATGTACAAGTGTGAGTTAATGCCCAATGAAAATGAATGAGAACATGGTTTCAATTCTCCAAATTCACATGCAATTTCTACAACAATTATCCTCCATCAATAGCTCAAAATAGGTATTTCTAAAAAGATAAAAAATTATCTGTAAAAATAAATTCTTCACATTTTCAAGAAGTGAGTGATAATACATATCTAACTCCACCAACCTCATCAACATGATTCCAATTTCATAATTTCAATATCAATCTCATTAGTTATATAAAAACAACATTTGAGGCATTTAGGGCAAAATTGTTTTTCTTTCCAAAATCAATCTCAAATATCGAAATCAACCATTTATTCCCAACTCAACATTTTTTTCTACATCAAAATCATTTTCAAGGATCCATTTGAAAAATCAATCTTTCGATACTTACCCAAAACCCTATATTTGTTCCAAATCTTCTAAAATCTCAATATTACTAAGAAAAAACAAATAACTAAGTTAAAACTCATAAAAAGTGTGGAGATATTCCTACCTAAAGCTTAGAGAACGAGAGAGAGAGAGAGTGTGTAGGAAACTCAAAGATGCCAAAAATCAACTTTGCTCCAATTAGAACGAAGCCCTCGCCGAGCTCTATCCTTTTAACAAAGGGACACGGGTAAAAAATCGCCGAATCTAGGTGGATTTGAGTGAAATAGATGAGTTTTAGAGAAAGAGTGAGAGAAATTAGGGTTTCAAAATGTTTATAGAGAGAGAGGGGAAAAAGTGACTCAGAAGAGTGACTTTACAAACTGATATATGCGTAGCTCGCTCGAGCGCAAGATGTGTCGCTCGAGCAAACAGACAAAATAAGTTTCACTGCTCGAGCGCAAGAACCTTCACTCCAGCATAGAATACAAACTACCAGCAGTTTTACAGACAGAATACCATCGCTTAAGCGCAAGAAGCTTCGCTTGAGCAAAGAATACAAACTCCCAATATTTTGGCAAACCTACAAAAGTACTGGAGGTCCATAGAGACCGCTTGAGCGCAAGATGTGTCACTCGAGCGACGAAACAAAATTCTAGGCAACAACAGTTTGAAAAGCAAGCTGCCAACCTATTCCAAACATAACCAACACGTCCCAAAAGCTAAACTCAAAGAGAGATAAAGGGAAGCAAGACATGGATAACTATATAAGACAATGAAACCCGAATCCAAAATATCAAATTGGTTAGGTCCAAACCAGAATCGCTATAAAAGCAGTTGTAGAAAATCAAACATGATTCACAAAATCCATTGTTAAAGGATGTAGACACCTCATTTTTGACCGCCCTTACGACTTGGGAAACATCACTTACATACCTAATGATGAATGTATATGCTTGTCAAGTGCTCAAAAGTCCTCAGCGAAATGCCATAGCTCTCAGCCTTAAAACCCTACAAATCCTATGCCTTGTTTTTGCACCAAAACCCTAGCCTTTCAAACCTGAAAAAACTTAGGACCTATCGGCCCATTTTTGTGGGCTGCCGGCCACCCTTGTTCCTTGTTGGCCAAAGGTGTGGCCTGCCGACTGGAATTGGCAGCCTGTCGGCCACAAGTGTGTTTTGTAGATATTTTCTGCCAACTATGCCAGTTGTTTGCACAAATGCTTGCATCTGCTCCCGCGTCTATGGTTGGATGTTTATAAGGGAGTGGCCTATTTTTCTATAAATATAGGACCTCCCTTTCATTTTTGAGGGTTAGAAAAATTAGACCAAAAATTAATTTTCTCTCTCTATAATTCTCTCTCTCTTGAAATTTCTTGAGCTTTTACTTATACACTCTTAACCAAACCTTGCCATCTTTGAGTTGAGGTACTTTTGAGCCTACTTTGAGGTCTTAAGGGTGTGTATTTGTTGAATTGTTGCTTAAAAGTGTTCGTCTTTTCTAGAGGTATAAGGCTTAGCTTGTTTCATTGTTTTGGTTGCTTCTTTTCCTACTATTTTTCTATTATTTTTGGGTTGTATAAACTCTGTATTTTTGGGCTGAAACTTGTGGTGTAAGGCCTTAGAGGGTGGAGGGGTGGTTCACCTCTCTTTCCACGTTGCTTCTCTAGCCTTTTCCCTAGTGTTTGCCACATTTACAATATCTTTTTTTGAGCTTTTAAATACTGAATTTCAGAGTTATTTCAATGGCTAAAAATATGTTTTGAAGTCAAAAATTGGTGGGGTTAGCCTCCCCTTCTTGTGTCTTGTTCACTAGCTTACATAGCTCCATGTTGTAGTTTACTATTTTAGCCTTTTTTGTCTTAATTCCAACACTTCTTTTGCATACTTGAGGACTATTTTGGGCTGGTTATATCATTTATGCTTTATATTACATGCTTGTAGTGTAATTATCCCCATAGGCTTGGTGATTTAGGCCTTAGTCACCATCCTATTTGAGTTGATAGCATTTGTTTATGGCTTTCCATACTTGTTTTCACCCCTAATCACTTATACAACCTCCCTCCTTTCTTGGCTTTTTCTTTGCTTTGAAAGTTGGTTCAAACTAGTTGTTTGTTTAAAGCATGAGATTGAGGCCTTGTGCTTAATGGTTTAATTCCTTTGGAGCTTAATTACCAATGGCATGACACTTCTCTCATGCCTAAAACAACTCTTGGTTTGGTGCTCCTTTCCATTAGAGGACTTAAAGCTCACTTTTGGACTTAATTGATTAAGGAATGGTTGATAATTAAAATGAATTAATAAAATTAGGACTAAAAGTGATGCAAGACAATAACTTGGTTAGGGTTCAATTGGATGTTAATTGAACCTTGGAGTCATGAATCGTTTCGTACTTGTTCGTGATGAAAACAATTCACGAGTCATCGTTAACCACTTCCTTTGATCAATCCATGATAGGGAGGGGGTTTGAGAGCCTTTATTTGTTGCATTTATTGAACTTGCACACTTTGGTTTATAGGCCATCATTGCATCGATTGATGGTTTGTGAATCCAACTTTACCATTCCTTTGAGCTGTTTGATGATAAGGAGGGGTAAGTTGTGCAAACAACCCTTGAGAATGCCCTGCTCTTGCTCTGTTTGCTCTCTGTTGCAACAGGAAGAACCAAGCATCAGTGGCTGGTAGACCATCATTTTTGGCTGGTAGGTCACCACTTCTAGCCTGCCAGCCACCTTTACAAAACCCAGCAATGGCCTTTTGAAATGGAACAAAATTGGTTTTGAGGTAAAAAATAGTGCAAGTGTTCTAACTGTGCAGCAAAGGCTTCCTGGCCGCAGAACAGTGTGCTTTTCGAGTGGAAATCCACGCATACATGGGCATCCCTCGCTTCCCGGGACAAATTAGTTAATTTAGTTACTTTATTTCATGCTGTAATTAATTAGTTGGCTAATTAGAATTTTGTAATTAATTAATTAGTGTAATTAATTAGTTAGTTCCAATTTGTAATAATTAGCTAGAATAGTTAATTAGTTGTGATGTTATAATAACTACTTAGCGTAGTTACTTAATTCGTTTTGTAATAGCTAGTTAGCTTATTCGGACCATCCTGTGTGAGGGCAAACAATTGTAATGATGTGTGTGTCCTTGTGGCTCGCCCTTTTTCACCCCCCTTTCGGAAGGTTTGAAAGAAAGGCCTCACAGTTCAGACTTCCATGGTTCTAAATTTAATCTCAAAAGTGCAATGTGAAACTGATAAGTACCAAAGAGTTCAAATTCGGCACATCATTTTGGAAAATTGATTTTGTGTAAAAAAATGCCAAAATTAGACTGCTTTGCTAGATACAGAGTCACCACCTAAATATTTTTTGTTTTTTAGAAATTTAGGAAATCCTGACTCTTGCCGAAGGCCACGTGTCCATCATCACCATAGTTGCCTCGACACGGGAACTTATGTACGAGAAGGGAAGGTAATGAATTGAGCACCCCCGCTGGCCCGATCAAAGATCGCCCTCTACTAATCATAATATGATTTTCTATAAACATTATGTCGTCTTGTTCTAATTATTAGACTAGCTTTACTATGTCATGTGTACAATCAAGTATAGACTAGTTTGGTCAATTCGGAACAACTCAACTCTTGTTTGTTTGCGAAAATGGTTTGAATTTGCCACCAGAAGTGAGCTTACAGTTTGCAGATTTGCCACCGAACATAGTGGGCTTAAAACATGATTTTCCACTCAACAAAGTGGGCTTAAAACTGACATTCGTTAAATCGTTCCAATTCAAACAACAAGCCATCATCCACAGGCATGCAAGTAGTTTAGCATTTAAGCACATAGCCTCATGGTGAGCATGCTAGACATGGCAACATTCACACTCATGCAAGTATGATAAAGCGTAAAAACTCACCTAGTACTCCATACTAAGAAGATAAAGTTAGAAAACTATGCATGATTCCTAACTATACAAGTTGTCTAATGCAACACATGCAATATGCAGTTAATAGGCTCGGCTACTAATATGGCATATGGATCGATTTGAACAACATGCAATTAAACACGTATTCAAATAAGTATTGAAACGGCAATGCAGTTTGAATGATGCACCGAGCCTCGGTGCATGCAAGACAAGATGAATGGATGCAAGCATGCAATATGCTAGTTAAAGCATGTCATTAATCTGACCATCAAAAGCGATTAAATAAAAGGGAGAAAGACGTGGGGTTCAAAAAATACACACACGCACGCACACTTATTACAACATTACACCCTCACGGAGGAGGGTCCAAATGAATAAGCTATGCTAGCTAACTAATTATTACAAACTAAATCAATTAACTATTCTAGTTAACTAATTACAAAATGAAATTGAATAAGTAGTTAAACTAACTAATTATTTACAACGCTTAATTAGCTCCAACTAATTAATTACAACACATATTTGATCTATTGCTAATTAAACTAATTAGCTAATCCTGAGAAGCAAGGGAGGCCCATGCATACTCGGTTTTCACCCAAAAAGCCACCGTTTTGCTGCTGCAAGCCTTTGTTTGCACATTTGAACACCAATAAAGCTGTCCACGTCCAGAACACCTCTGCTCCACCATACTAAAACACTGTGCAAATTTCACTAATGGCTGACAAGGGGCCGGTCGACTGCCACTGGTAGCCGATTGGCTATTGGTGGTGGCTGTCGGCCACTGATAACCTGGACTTCCTTGCTCTTGGAGAGGAATGAGCCCTTAAGTCACAACCAACCAATTTCACACTCTCAAGTGCTTCAAGAGCTCAAATCCAAGCTCAAATCACCTCAACAAGAAGCTCTCTAGGTTTGGTTTGGTATGTTTGGGCATAGGCTATGCAAGTTGCAAAAGAGAGAGAGGATTGTAGAGAGAGGATTTTTTTCAAAAATATTTCACTCCTAAATGTTTTCTAACCTCAAAAGCAAGAACAGAGGCCTTCTCTATATAGAAAAACAGCCCCTTAGGTCAAAAATATCAAGCCCTGGACAGCTGGAGCTTTTGGGTGACAACTGACTCAAAATATCTTGGTTTTTCACCATTGGTCGACAAGCCAGAAGTGTGGCCGATCGGCCATCAAAAATCTGCTCCCAGGCCCAACTTCAAATAGGCATATCTTGTTCATCCAAACTCCTTTGCAGGTCATTCTTGAGTCTAAATTGAAGCCCCGGAAGTATACTTTCCAATGGAAGTAGCCTCACATCTAAATTGTTTGTGTGCTAAGAGATATGCCTAGTTTAGTGAAGGCGGCTCGGTTCTCTCTTAACTGTTTATGCCAAACTTCTTCCCCAACTAGGTTTCTTCCCTCTCCCCAAATTTTCTTCAACTCCAAATCTCTAAATAAGATGTTTTAAAATATTTTTGAAAGAGTTCACCTCTCTTCTATTTATTTCCACTTTGTCCTTGCTCGGTTTACTAAAAAGTGCAATTTTTAACCAAATGCGAGCCTTGGAACATCATAGAAACTTTTGGGAAAAATATTTTGAAAAAGACGTTTTAAAGTCTAAAATGATTTTGGTCCAAAATGGGGTGTAAGGTTGGGATTTAGAGCTCCTCTTGCTGAAGGAATTGAACATTTGTACAGCATAACCTTCAACATCGAGTGATCAATCAGTGGCGCCCAAGTCTTAAGGGCAGTCAAAAATGGGGTGTCTACAGTTGCCCCTCTTTGATAGAGATCAAAGTCATGAAGTGACGTGAGTAAATGTGAAAGCCTGAAGATGACGCATTTTGACTAGGCCGTAAGACTTGGGCAAACAAACAAAATGTAGATGCAGTTGGTTGAACCCGAGGGTTGCCTACGTATCCCTTTTCAAGGAATCAAACCAACGTAGTTCAAGGACAGGATGCGAAATGATACACAATGTGATTTTGAAAATTGGACTTACATGCTACGCGAAGCTGGCCATTTTGAAAAACCTTATGAACATGTGAGATGATGCAATAAACAATAACAAATGCAGTAAGCAAGATAACAACATATGAATGAGCCGCTTCAAGCTTTCAAGCAAAAAGTTGTAAACAAACTCCAACCACCCCAAAACACAGGACAAGGAAATAAAGCACCGCTCAGGGTAAACTGAGAATCAAAAACCGCTCAGGGTCGCGTTTCACACGTCATAAGATAAAACATGCTCAAGGTCGCGCATCACGTGTCCTGAGATACTCTAATCATGCTGAAATCGTGAGAAGAGGTCCTAAGAAAAACAAATCAGGGGCACGTTCCACGCATCCTGAGATAAATTCCAAACACGTTGAAATCGTATGAGGAAAGAGACACTCCAACCACGCTGAAATCGTGAGAAGACGTCCTAAGAAAAACCATCAGGAGTGCATTCCACGCATCTTGAGATAAATTCAAAACACGCTGAAATCGTGTAAGGATAGGGACACTCGCTGAAATCGTGAGAAGAGGTCCAAAGAAAAGCTGCCAGGAGCGTGTTCCACGCATCCTAAGATAAATTCCAAACATGCTAAAATCATGTAAGGAAAGGGATACTCTAACCACGCTGAAATCGTGAGAAGGGGTCTTAAGAAAAACTCGTCAGGAGCGCGTTCCACACATCCTGAGAATGCCCCGGGGGACAACGACCCTAAACGTTGCTCAACGTAAAAGGATAAATGAAACATGATAACGCAAAATGCAAAGAAATGCAAGCGATGATATGATACACATTACAAGCAATGCAGTGCATGATGCTTAGAGAAATGTAATAAACAAACAAAGCGGCGCTTTAGCAAGCACCTTATGGGACGAATGGCGATGAACCGCTCTACTCTAACAGGCATCTCCTCTTGTATTCTTCGAACTCTTACTTTCAACTCTCAATTTAAAGGTTATGAAATGCTGACATGGGGTAGCATCTATACGTAGAAGTGGTGGATGTCGCTGATCATATTCGCAACTTTCCCTATTCTCCAACGGCGTGACATACTAGGTTGGCTCAGTATCTAGAATTGAGGCGCACACATGGTGTAGATGCACCCCTTCAGGCTTTGCTTACTACAGTTCAGACTCAAATGTCACGGTTCTTAATCCGATCTCACAATGTGCGATGTGAGATTCATAAATCACTAAAGAGTCCAAATCCGGCAAATCGTTTTGGAAAACTGATTTTTGTAAAGAAGTGTCAAACATAGACTGCTTTGCCAGATACAGAGTCGCAACCTAAATATTTCATTTTGGGGGAATTTAGGAAACCCTGACTCGTGCCTAAGGCCATGTGTCCATCATCATCGAAGTTGCCTCGGCTCGGGAACTTGGGTACGATTGTGGAAGGTCATTTAATGAGCACCCCCGCTCACCTGATCAAAGATCGGCCTATACTAAGCAGGATATCGAATTTTTGAAAACACATGTGCTCTTATTCCGATTAATTACCTAGAATTACTATGTGATGTGCACAACACACAAGTATAGATTAGATCGCCTAATTTGGAACAAAACATTGCATGTTCGTTTGAAAATGGTTTGAAGTTTGCTACTCGTAAGTAGGCTAAATTCAGGATTCAATGAATTGTTCCAATTCAAGCAATCCAACCTTCACCCACAGGCATTCAGCCAGTTATAGCAAATAAGCAATTAGCCTCATGGGAAGCATGCTTTCATGGCAGTCAATAACACATATGCAGTATGCTAAAGCGTAAATAATCACAGTGTACTCTAAGCCAAAACAAAGAACTAGTTAGAAATCATACATGATCCTAGTTCATGTAAAAATGGCTAATGTAACACATGCAAAAATGCAATGAAGATAGGCTCGGCTATCCTAAGAATGTCATGTGAGATGCAACTTGGTAACATGTTGTTGAACACGTATTCAAGTAATGTATTGAAAATACAATGCAGTTAGTATGATGCGCTGAGCCCGGTGCATGCAATACAGATGAATGGATGCAAATATGCGAGCATAAGGTATGCTAAATAAAATATGCACTAAAACTAACTATCGTAAGCGGTTAAGTAAAAGGGAGAAAGAAATAGGGATTGAAAGACATGCATCACACACACGCACGCTTATTACAACAATTGGCTCTCTCGAGGGAGAGACCGAATAAGAAGCTAACTAACTAATCTAAGCTAATTAAACTAATTATTATAACACAAATAATTAACTAATCCTAGTTAACTAATTATTACAAAACGAATTGAAATAGCTAAACGCATTAATTATTAAAGGTACAGACCAAAGCAAAACCTAGCTATCTAAGCATGGCAGCTAAGGAAAGCAGTAAATCAGGAGCCTCAGAGGTAGAGGAATGCATGCATGTCCGGTCGCCTCGTTCGAAAATCCAATGCGATGCCTCGATTTGCCTCTGTTTTCATTTGTTTCTCAAAAACTTGCACCAAGCTCCAGAAAAAGCGGAAACTCCACCTTGGGAATCCTGTGGGAGGGTGGCCGACCACTTTTGGTCTCTAGAAACACCTGCTGACCACTTCTGATTGTTGAAAATCAAGAAAAGTGGTCGGCCACCATTTTTTCCGTCGGGTCGCCGCTTGTTGTCATTGAACTACAATTTGCTGCAACAGAGAGCAAGAAAGGGCATGGCAATATATTTGCAAGATATGTGTGCACAACCACCCTCCCTATCATGTCACGAACTCAAGGGAGTGTAGGTTCTCGACCCTCGGGCCACCAATCGTGCATTTTCATGCGTGATGGCTGAGAGGCGAAGTTGCACAATTCAATATGGAAATGAATGCGCAAGTAAATACATAAAGCCTAAGACTCTATCATGTATGATCAAGAGCGTCGACGACTGGGAATTAAGGCACGTTTTATCACTTGAAGTATGAAACGTCCCTCGTGTCCCGTGCTTGGACTAACACCTATTCCAAACACAGTGCAAGCAAGCATGGCATACACAATGCGAATGAACTACATGGCATACTCAATGCAATGTGACATGATTAACTTAACAAAGCTAATGGCATACGAACAATGCTAATACATGCATGCACAATGCAATGCTACAAGGACAAATTAGCAATGCTAGGGACATGCATACACAATGCAAATATCAGTTAGCATGCAGAATGCAATGATGTAGACTAAGCATGAACAATGCAAAGTACAAGGCATACATAATGCGATGAACAATACGGCATACTCAATGCAATATACATGGCGTGTTCAATGGACTTAAACTAAAAGGGATAGACCTCAGTCATGCCCAAATCAGTGGCCATTGGTGATGAAATGAAGGCACATAAAGCAAGGCATGCATGCACAATGCATTGGCCATCAAAGAGGCCAAAGAGCACAACTCTCAAGAGTGCTCAATGAGTGACAAAAGTGGAAGTATAACAACACTAAGTGCACTGAAATGAAGCAAGAAATGATGCCAAATCATTCAAACAACATAAGTAAAGCATGCTAGGGTCCTAAGGCATGAAAGCTAGTAAAGAGCAACACAAAGGAGGCATGCAATACATGGCACAAACGCATGAACTAAGCATGGACAGAGCTCAAGTAGGTCCAATCATGGACCAAAACATGCTCAGACGAGGGCCCAAAGGCCTAGGCATGTAAGCATACGAGCTAAGGCATAAGTTAGGCAGACATGCACAATCCTCGAAGGCACTTAAAGCATGATTGAAGTGGGAACATGGAAAGTCTATATGCTCTGAAATGTCATGTCAGGTGATGCCAAATCATGTACACGACACAAATGAAGCATGCAATGGTGCTCAAAGCTTGAAGCAAGCAAGAGCACTTGTACTATAAGTATACAAAACATGAAGCATGTGATTGAGGTAACCTAAAACAGTCCTA
This sequence comes from Camellia lanceoleosa, assembly GCA_025200525.1. Classification (NCBI taxonomy): domain Eukaryota; kingdom Viridiplantae; phylum Streptophyta; class Magnoliopsida; order Ericales; family Theaceae; genus Camellia; species Camellia lanceoleosa. The sequence continues at coordinate 82,707,088 of CM045762.1, read as the reverse complement.
GTACATGCTAAAATGTGTCTAAAACATGCATGAAAGGAAGCCAAAATGCGCTAGCATGAAGGGCATGAAGCATGATGAATGTAAGGCAAATAAGGTGGATTACACTACACCTATTAGGACCAAGCATGGCATGACTTAACCAACAAAAATCAGAGTTATGTCATGGCATAATAACCCCAAAACCACATTGAAATGGTGGTTCGCAAGCAGGGGCATGAAGGCATACGCAATGGTTCATGTTAAGGCATAAAGGGGGAAACCCTCCAACGCATTGAATGAGTGATAAATGTGAATGTATGGCCATGAAACATGGACTGAAATCACATAACAAGTGATGCCAATTGAACTATAGCTATACAAAGCAAGTTATGGATGACCAATACAACCAAAATCAGACCTTAAACATCCTAAAACATGAACAAAATCTTCTTGAAGTTAAGCCAAAAGCATGCTAGAACGACATGTCACAACATGATGCATGTTAGGCTATTTCATGAAAATATACTACGAGTGCAAGGAGCATGCAAAGGCTAACCAAACCAAACCTAAATAGAGGTATGACAGGTAAAACAAGCCCAAGAACTTGCTGAAATGGACACAACATAGGCCAGAATGACATGCTCAAACATGAGGCATACAAAGCTAGTTTAAGGGATTTACACTACAAGTGTATTAGACATGCAAGAGCCAACCAAACCAACCCAAAACAGATCTAAGGCATGTTAAAATAACACCAAAAACCTACTGAGATGGCTCCAAAACAAGCTAGAAACACATGCTCAGACATGAGGCATACAAGACTAGATTGTGTGATTTACACTACAAGTATATTAACCATGCATGGAGTGACCAAACTACACAAAAACGGTGGTATGCCACAGCAAAATAACCACAAACAGAAGCTAAGATATGGTCAACATACACTTAGGAAAGATGCTCAAACATGAGGCATATGAAGGCATATATTGAAGATGCAAGGAGAGGGGATGGCCCTCCCCTTCCTAAGACCTTAAAACATCATCCCCACCACTGAAATCCCTCTGGATTTCAATGGTGAGAAGGCCAATACAAGGTGGTCTCGAAGCTCACAAAAAAGGCTAAAAAACAAGGCCAAAAAAGGCCTAAGAGGGGGTAAACCACCCCAAACACAAAAATGATCTTAAACAAATATCAAAAGCATGCAAAAACAGAACTTTTATCAGTTATAAGTTAAGCTTAAAATAGCATGCAAGAAGGGCTAAAAGCTTAAGCAAGAAAGGGGTTTTAAGGCTTAGAAACTCACCCTTGAAGACCCTCTTTAAAGCTGCAACTCCAGCAAGTTTTTCAAGCTTAAACCAACACAAGAACACCAAAGACAACCTCAAGAAGCCTCAGCAACAAAGGTATGGTGTTTTAGTGTGTGTTTGTGCACAAAAGTATGATCAAATGACACTTTTAAGGCACAAAATGAAGAACAAGAGTAAGATAGATATAACTGTGTAAGAATAATTCTCAAGGCACAAAATTCTGAACCTCAAGGGGGGAGGAGGAGCCTCCCTCTTATAGAAGAGGAAAGCCAAAGCTTCTTGGAGAAGCTAAGCTTGAATGCCATCCCTCCATACACGTGTATGAAGGATTGCCCAAATGCTCTCCAGCTGTGCCAGCTGTCCTAAAATATCTCCAAAAAGGTGTCAAAAAAGCAGCAGACCACATAAAGTGGTTGGCCTGCTAGTAAAAGTGGTTGGCCGACCACTTTAGGTGGTCAACCAAAGTAAAAACTGGTCGGCCATAGGTGGGAGAGGTGAACACACTAAATGCAAAGTGGTGGTGTGGTGGTCAACCAGAAAAGATGGTCCAGAGACCAAGAAAGCCAGTTATCTGACAAGAAAACTAGCTGGAAAAAGGAAAAGTGGTCTCCAAGGAGAAATACTGGTCTACCACCCTTGTACCACCTTCCAAACAAGGATAGCAAGGTTTGTACCAAAAACAAACCAAAGCAGATGCAAGACGAGAAATATGGAGGCGAAACACATGGCCAAAAGCCCCGAAAACTAGCTGACGAGCATCAAAAGTGGTATGCAACCACAAAAGTGGTCTCCTGGACCACAGTGTTCCTCCAGGCAGAGGCAACAAGGTGTGGTTCAAAAACCATGCCAAATGGAGAATGTTAAGCAGTCCCAAGACAAGGCGCGCGACCAAAGGCTCCAAAAATCGGAAACTAGTCTCCAAACGGGAAAAGTGGTCTACGACCATGAAAAGTAGTCTGCGACCACAAAGAGATGGTCTACAAGACCACTTCCTCCCTCTGGGAAGGGAAAACAAGACTTGGTCCAAAAACCGAGCCGAAGCACAAAAGAGTTCAGAGGCTCGGAGGCAAGGCTCTTAGCCAAAACTCCGAAACCTCAGAATGAGCACAACATACACCATCACCGAGCGCTCAATCGATGACGTCTGAGTCTTAAGGTCGATCAAAAATGAGGTGTCTACACATGGTATCTCAATCTATGGGGCTGCCATACAGATTTCAAGCCGGGGATACACTCCTGGGTATTCAAACCAGACTTTAGTCTTAGAAATTCCAAACCTTTGTGTTCTAGGCGTCGCCATTCGAACTCTAGTTTCCACCGTCACAGTTGGTCTCCTAGGAACTCATTGCAAACACAACAAAGATGTCTCTGGCAGAGAATGGTACTCAGGGAGAGCACTTCTGATTGTCATTCTGGCTTGAAGCAGGCTTGAGCTTGAGCTTGAGCTTGAGGTAGGGGTACACTCATACTCTAGAGAAAAGACAAGGCCTGAAAAGGTGTATCTGGAATGTAATCTCGGAAATTACTAAAGTTGAAACACACTCAAATGCTCCGATTTTCCATATTTTCTTTTGCTTTGCAGGCCGGAACCTATAGTGCTTCAGATAGGTCTTGGTTCTATTGTTCCCTCTTGATCGAGGTTGAACCTTGCAGTTTATGAATGAAAGAATCCTGTTAGGTACACCATGTTGGGAATGGCACAACACTCTGAGCACAAAACGATTTATTTTTATTTTTATTTTTTTTTAAATTGAGATTCAGAATGAGTTTTTAACTGAGTATTAAGCCTACGACTGACTATAGTCAAAACAACTCAACAAAGGGAAAGACAAGGTAAAAACAACAAAACTGTTAACACTTACTGAAATCAAAACGACTCAAAACAAGAATCAAGACAAACAAAAACAACAAACACAACACTTAGATGTGTTACAATGGCGAAAGACCTCTCAGTTCATGAGGAACGTACTACTTCTCCAGGTAATGTTTCCACCCTTTCTCATTTGTGATTCTCACATCACTTTGGTACTCAATCTCTTTTTCTTTGAAAAACCCTTTTCTCATTTTTTCTCTCAGCGCACATCTCTCTATTCTTTAATCTCTCTTAATTTTATCCCTCTCCTGGGTGGTTGATGGATAAGTAGGAAGTTATGGGCTCTTCTCCCTAGTATTCTACTAGATTCTCCTTCTTTCGCTCACAACTAGTGAGATTTTCCACAGAGGGGTTGTGATGCAACTAGATGTGCAGCACTACAACTGACATCGGTTGACGAGGCCCTTGGCTTAGCTTGACCGAGATGAATTACAGTATGTCCCACCGGCTAGGCATACAATTGATTGGTCTCACACATTGCGCTTTCTACGTCCCCATTCTGAGTCAGATGCCAATTTGAGCATGATCGTCCAGATGAGGGAACCAAATATCCAGCTCCATTTTCAATTCATGCTTCACACTTGGCTTGATACCTCATTGTTTGGATGATGAGAAATCTTTCAGCCCTCTACTATTAGCTTCAGTTGTGTCCTTTTTGGCGAGTGCATTAATAACTGGGAAAAGATAGAAAATCTGACTCAACTGTGCCCCTAGTTCATTATTTTGACCATTTTTTCATTTTGGCTTCTACTAAAACAATTTTGACCAATATGAGAGTTAGATGAACATGCTTATTCGACTTTCTACTATGAAATCATGCAAGTCAAGTCATGAGCACTGAAAATTTTCATTTCTTTGGGTCCAAGAAATTGTCCAGTTTTGGAAAAATGGAATAATTTTTGAGAGAATTAGTCAACCTCATTAAAAATCCTCAAAAACTCTTTTTGCAAATGGTCATTGCTCAACCAACAAGGAATCTACTCTCGAGATGCACAATCTCAGATCTGAACTTGATTTGTCTTGCAGCTGAATCTTGTAACAAAATAGGACAACCGTATTTGAACGAAGACTAGCCAATTTGCACATGGATAAGATAGCCGAGTTGAACAAGGATTAGCCAATCAACATGGATGAGACCAGCAAGCTGAAAATGGTTGGGGCTAAACTTCAGGATGAAGTTGCCTACATATCCCAAAGATGAGAAACAGGCCGTACGTAGTTCCGGGTTAAGGTACACTCGGGTGTTGACACTCTCCCTTTATGCTCTAACTTTTGCCAAAGCCGCCCTTTCGTGTTTTTAACCTTGCGAGCTTTTTTTTTCTTTTCTCTTCATTTTTCTTTATTTTTCTCTTTTCCTTTTCTTTTTTTCTTTGTTTCCATTTTTTTCATATTTGTTCTTTTCCACTTTTTTTCTTTTTCATTTGCTCTAACTTTTGCCTGGGTCGCCCTTTCGGATTTTCAGCCTAGCAAGCCTCTCAAGGATAGAAATGTTTAACTTGCATATGTTGATCGGTCGTAGGATCTCTAAGCCATCTAAATCCAGGAGATTGGCTGTTTTTCACAGATGATGTAGTGTAGACACCCCATTTTTGACCGCCATTAAGACTTGGGTGCTACTGATCATTTACTTGGTGATGAAAGTTGTGCAGTGCAAATGATCGATTTCTTCGGCAAAGAGAGAGACAAATCCCAACCTCACACCCTTTTTTTGGACTAAAACTATTTTGACTAAATGATTTTTAGACCTTGAAACCCTCTCTTTCAAAATAGTTTTTGAAAAAGTTCCTACGATGTTTCGACGCTCGCATTTTGTTAAATGTCACGCTTTTCGGTAAACTGAGCAAGGACAAAGTAGGAATAAATGAAGGAGAGATGAAATCTTGTGAAAAATCTTTCAAAACACCTTGTTTAGGGGTTTGGAGTTGAAGAAAAGAGGAGAGGAGAGAAGAAAACAAGTTGGAGAAGCATTTGGGCATGAATCCTGGTAGGATCAAAACTGAGCAGTCTTCACTCAAATGGGCATAACTTTTTGTACACTTGGAATTTTGAAGTGAGGCTTCCACCATTGGAAAGAAGACTTCTAGGGATACAATTTAGGCTCAAGAATGACCTGAAAAGGAGTCCAGATAAAGGAGATATGTCTGGTTGAAGTCAGGCCCAAAAAGCAGATTTTTCTGTCCAACCAGAGGTGGAAGTTTATGACCATGAATGGGATTTTTGGGCCATGTGCCGGCCATGAATGGCCAATGCCGGCCCCCTGCCATCCAAGGGAGTGTGCTTCCTGCCAACAATGGTCAAGTGCCGGCCAATAGTGGTACAGTGCCGGCCACAGATCGAACAGTGCAGTTTTCTGCAGATATTTTGCTTCCAGCTGGCACAGCTGTCCCTTTTGGAGATATTTTGACCAAAGCTTGATATTTTGCTATATATGAGAGCTTTCTCTATGATATTGATGGGTTAGAACATTGGAGAACATTTTAGGAAGAGCTTTGAGAGCCTCTCTCTCTACAATCCACTATCTAGATTCCTCTCTCTCTAAGAGCTTTGTGCTAGAAGGCTTGCATACAACCATCTTCAACCTATCAACCCATAACAAGAGTGGGTCATCTTTTGGATGAGGTAGCTTGGGACTTGGTTTGAGCTCCAAAAGGTGGTTTTGGCTCAAGAAAAGCGATTGTTTTTGTTGCTGTGCACCAAAGGTAATCAATCATGCCTTTTAGCTTGTTGTGCATACTAGCTTTGCCATAGTTTTCAACTACTTTGGGGATGTTTTTTGGGGTGGTGTTGAACTAAAAACACCTCTGTTTTTCAGTCCTAAAAGTGGTAGTTTAAGCCCCGTTTGTGGTAGGGGGTTGTCTCTCCCTTTACTCTTTGGCTTGCAAAGCCTTTTGAGCCACCTTTCAAAGCCTTTCAAACCATCTCTTTTTGGCCCTTTAACCACTGAATTCTAGAGTAATTTCAGTGGTGGAAAGGTGGTTTTGAGGTCCCAAATAGGAGGGGGTGGTCCCCTCTCCTTGTGTCTTGTTTGCTTGTCTTGATGGCCCACCAAATGAGCATGTGGTTCTACTTCTTTGTGGCTCAGTTCAAGCACTTTTTTGTGACTTTTCAGACCTGCCATAACTCTGTTTTAGGCTGGTTTGGCTACTGCTTGCATGCTTTTAGTACTTGTAGTGCAATCATGCTTGTTGGCTTAACATGCTTCATGCTTTAGTTCATCATTCTAGCATGTGTTAGCTTTGCTCCAGCACATTTTTACCACTAATTTAATATGCTTAAGGTCTGTTTTAAGTAGTGTTGGTCATGTATGGCTTGCCTTGTAGGGCTATAGTGTAATTGGCTTTGCTAGTCTTGTGTTTTGAGACCCCTAGCATGCATTATTTGTGATGTTTGCGTGATATTGCATCATTTGATGTAATTTCAGAGCCTAAACTTCGGTCATTCTTTCATGTTTATCACTCTTTCAATGCTTTTGAGAAGTTGAGCCCCATGCCATGTTTGTGAGCCAATGCATGAGCCGATCTTTCTTGCCATCTATGATGCAAGTCTAGCTTGTTTTTTCTACTGTTTTGACCTGCCTTAGGTCTATTTTGAATGGTCAAGGTCATTTGGGCATTGCTTAGTATGGTTATAGTGTAAAAGACCTTCACTAGCTTTGAGTTTTGAGGCCTTCGACATGTTATGCATGTGATGTTTGCATAGTATGGCACCATTTAGCTTGTAATTTTAGTGCATATAGTGTAGTCACACTCTCATATACTTCACTTCTTCATAGCTTTTGAGGGTTGTGTATTATGCCTTGCTTATAGGCCAACATGTGTGCATGTTTGTCTAGTCTTTTGAGCTTCATTTCTAGCATGTTTAGGCCATTGTTTTGGCATGATTAAGCTCTATTCATAGATGGTTTGGTTGTTTGATCCTTGTATGGCATGCCTCTAGTGTTGTGTCCTTCACTAGTTTCAATACTTTTGGCCTTTAACATGTCTTGCATGCATTGCTTACATGATAGAGTCTTGTGCATACCACTTTAGCATTGAGAGATAAACATGTGTTGTGTTGCATTGCATCGTGTTCAACCGGACCTTATGTTGAACACAAGGTGGATTAGCCCACTTCATACTCAAAGTGATGAAAGTGAGCCAATCCCCTTTGTTTTCGTTGACTTTGATCACTCATGATAAGGCCATGGTCTTAGTGTTTTGCTTGATTTGTTTGTTGTGCATTCATCGAATTTGTGCAAGTTGGATCTTTGGCTATCAAGCATTGAGATGCTCGATTGATGGTCTTGGATCCAATGATGCCTCTCCATTGATGTTTTTCAAAGTGATATGGGGTGGCATAGTACAGACATGTTCTAGGGAGACCCTCCATTTCCTCTGTTTTGTGCTTTGTTGCAGAATGGTGTCATAGCACACCAGTGGCCGGCAGTGCCACATTGATGGCCGGCACCCTTCCATCCTTGGCCAGCAGTGCCCACTCTTGGCCGGCAGGCCACTGGGACATTCCCCAGCCTGGTTTTGGTAAGATTTAGCAGCAAGCTCGCAAGGACATCCTGCAAACAGAGCCTCAAGAGAGCAACCGGAGAGCTTTTCGGGGTGGAAACCGAGCATGCATCCTCTTCTTCTTCAAGTAGAGCTGGAGCAGCTTAGTTTAATGCTTACTTGTTAGCTAGCATCAATTTGTAATTTGATTAGTTAATTCGTTAAGTAATTAAGTGTTGTAATAATTAGTTGTAGCTAGTTATTCGTTTTGGTTGTGTAATAATTAGTCTAATTAGATAATTAAATTAGTTAGTTTAGCTTAGCCTAGATAGGCTTAACGTATTCATTCGGACCCTCTATCGTGAGGGCACAATGTTGTAATAAGGGTGCGTGCGCGTGTGCATGTCTTCCAACCCCGTTTCTTTCTCCCTTTTACTTATCTGCTTTTGATGGTTAGTTTAGGGCATATTTCAATTAGCATACCTTATACTTTGCATGCATGCATCATTCATTTGTCTTGCATGCACCGGGCTTGGCGCATCATACAAACTGCATTGTACTTCAATACCTACTTGAATACGTGTTTCAAAGCATGTTATCAAGTGTTGCATTCATATGCCATCTTAGATAGCCAAGCCTACTTAGTTGCATATTACATGTGTTGCATTAGGCATTCTGTATAGTTAGGATCATGTATTGTTTTCTAACTAGTTTTCTATTTTGGCTCGGAGTACACTATAAGTGTTTACGCTTTAGCATCCTTGCATGAGTGTAAGTGATTGCCATGTTCAGCATGCTTGCCATGAGGCTATTTGCTTAAGTGTTTAACTACATGAATGCCTCTGGATGAAGGCTTCATTACTTGAATTGGAACAATTCATCAAAATGTAAGTTTTAAGCGCACTTTGCAGAGTGGCAAATAATGTTGTTTTAAGCCCACTTGAAGGTGGCAAATATGCATTTTGGCCTACTTGCGAGTAGCATCTTGAAACCACTTTCGAAAAACAAACATGAGACGTATTGTTCCAAATCGAGCAATTTAGTCTATACTTGTATGCTGTACGCATCACATAGTAAGTTAGATTAATAAACCGGAATAAGAACACATGTGTTTTCAAAAACAACATATCATGTTAGTAGAGACCGATCCTTTGATCGGGCGAGCGGGGGTGCTCATTTCAGGACCTTCCCCTCTCGTACCTAAGTTCCCGAGCCGAGGCAACTTTGGTGAAGACAGACACATGGCCTTAGGCACGAGTCTGGGTTTCCTAAATTTCCCAAAATAAAATATTTAGTTGGCGACTCTGAAATCTGGCAAAGCCGTCCATGTTTAGATTTTTTTGATTAAAATCGATTTTCCAAAATGATTTGCCGAATTTGGACTCTTTGGTGATTTATCAGTCTTACATTGTACTTTGTGAGATTAGATTCGGAACCATGACAAGAGTCCGAACTGTAGTAGCTAGAACCTAATACGCGCCATCGCATGGAGGGAGTTTGGGCGGTCTACATGTAGTCTTGATGATGTAAGAGCTCATCCAATTGGGTCTAAATTTGCCCCAAGTGTTGTGGATAGGAACTCAATTGTCTTTCAGCAAAATTTTTCTTCTCTCAGATTTTGGGATTTAGCTTTCTTGCCAGTCTTCATTGGTTTCATTAGCTTGAGAAATGACCCATTTTTGACTCTTCAAGCACATTTGACCTTTTTTGCTCCTAGTTCAGGGGCTGCTTCTCATCCCGCTATGCAAGCTTCCTTTGATCACGTCTGACCTTCTTGCCCCTAGTTCAAGGGTTGCTTCCAATTTGACCATGCATGCCTCATGTTTTGGTTGATCATTGAACATTCTGAATCAAGTTTCGCGGTTTGAAAGCAAAAAGGGTTAAGTCTCAAGGCCGAGAGTGATCCTATGCTATACAATCTCAAGGGCGATTCCTCGCATGTCCTCGTAGGACCACGCAAAACATTTTTTGAAATCTTTTAATAAAGCGACTAATCGCTCATGCTCTCCTGAAGACAATGTAGAACCAATCTGGATCAAGCCAGGATCCTTCTCAGTACTCACATTAACAGACATTATCTCATTCATTAAGGGCTTAGCATGCCTCTCTTTCTCTTAATTGATCAAATTCTTGCAAACCATGAGAAATTCCTTCCTCTTTGTTTTCATCATAGTGTTAGAAATGTTTTGAAAAACTGAGGTCAATGCAATGATTTCAAGGCACAGAAAAGTAGGTGAAAATCACTACCGTTTTATTCAGATCTTCTGGTGCAACTGGCTCGATGGTAGAAATAGACGCAAAAGAAAGAGTGTAAAAGACAAACTCAAAACAAGAAAGTGATGCCTAAGTTAACACGCTCAAAATCACCAACCTCTGACACAACAAGACAAGCTCCATACAAAAAAACTAACTTAATAGAAAAAGACTGACTCAATATAACACAACAAGGCTGTCCCAATACCCAAGTTAGAAAGTAAAACAAGTAACATTTTTAAATTGCTCAAAACAGTGCGTGCCACCCGCCATATCTGAAGTAAAATGAGTGTCATCAGCAGGTGGTTCCTCCCCGATCACATAGTCACATTATCCCCCCGGTTCATTGATTCGGTGCCGATAGACTTTGTAGGACCTAGTACAGCGATGACCTCGTTGCCAATCAGATCTTGTATTTCATGGCAAAAACGAAAACAACTGTTAGTGTCATGGCTGATTTGTTGATGGAAGGCACAGTACTTGGCAGCATTATACTTGAATGGAAAGGGATCAGGAAGAGGCCAAGAGTCAAGGGGTTTGAGATGGCTTTGTCCTATAAGGATTTGGAGAGCTTTGGATAAGGTCATGTAGAGGGGATTATAGGTGCGGTTACCCATCCTGGAGGGAACGACAGAGGGGTTGGCAGGTGCTGACTGGGTTTGATGATCTCTTTTAAGCGCAGGATTGGAGCTGAAAGAGGTGTTTCTAGTACGACAGCCTTTTTCATGGCTTACCCCTTGATTCGAAATGCCCCAAACTTAAGTGGCAAAAGTGTCATCCATAGTCTTTGCAACAACTGCAAGCACTTGCTGTTTGTTCAGCCCTTCGGCTTTCAAAGCCTCTACAGCCCACTGAAGATGTTCATAGGGACCAATGCATGCCCCTACCTTGTTCTTGCCATTTGCCTCAACTTTGCCAAGGGATTGGCCTTCTTGCAATGCAGCCCATCCCAAGATTAGGGAGCCTTTTGACATGAAATTCTTGGTATGTGATGTGATCGATGATGGAGCCAATATCCCAATGGCTAGATCTGCCATAGTTCTCTGAAGATATTCAATCTTGCTCATTTGCTCAAAAGTAGTGGGTTTGAGATGATTGGGGTTCAAGTGCATCCATCATATACAAGTCCATGCTTTCTAGAATGAACACCTTAGGATTGGGTAAATGGGCCAGGGTGATGTATATGCTGGGGTTATAGGTAAATGGTAGTGTATAGATAAGATTGAAATGTGGAGGTAATGGGTTAGTGGTGGCCTGAGGTCCTTTTGGTAGAGCCATGATCTCTTCATTAATAAGATCCTGAATCTTATGACGGAGACGGATACAACGGTTTGTATCATAACTATGTTGCTAATGATAGGCACACTATTTAGCTTGGTCATATCTTGGTGGAAGAGGATTTGGAAGGGGTCGGGGTTCTACGAGTTCTAGGTACCCTTTTTCTCACAACATTTTCAAAGCTTGAGAGAGACTCATGTAAAAAGGATGGAAATTTCAGGCTTGGGGCCAATTTGAAGTGGCTGGTTTTTGGCCATTGAGGGGAGTGGTGACCATGTTTACTTTTGAGCATTTCGCAGTTGTGCTACCATTAGTAGTAGCATTGGAACTGCGAACAACATTCTTCTTCAAAGGTTCATTATCTTCCACAAAGATCCCTTGTCTGATGGCATCCTCGATTTGAACCCCATTTCATGAAGCTCTGGAAAGGTAAACAGAGGTAAAACAATCATCTTCTGCCACAATTTGCCATGAAAATTCCGAACAATCATCCTGATTTGATCTTTTTAGGAAGGCCTTGTAGTCATCATCGAGGCCTTCGCTCTCCATCTCGTCACAAACTCTGAGAAACCCTCATTTAGCTCTTGGCGGGTGGCTTCGAGATCACGAGTTGTGACCTCGATCTATGTGTTGTAGGAGTATTGAGCAATAAAGGCCTCAGCCATCTCTTCCCAGTTCTGTTTCACAGAGTCCTCCAATTTCACATACCAGATTGCAGCTATTCCAGACATGGTTCGACCGAATACTGACAACTTCTGGGCCTGGGTCAAACCCATTGGCCGTAGAATATCATAAAACAGATACAAATGCACCATCGAATCTCCAGAGCCATTGAAATGGTCAATATGCAGCATCTTAAACCATTCCGATAAGGTAACTATTGATTCAGTGTGCCCATCCTCTATATCTGGAATAGAGTTGACCCCTTGTGCCTTTTTGAACAGCTTTTCCAGCTTGTTTACTTTGAGTGTGGTTAGATCAACCTCAAATTTGAATGGTGCCCTGGTTTGATACACCGAGGCTCTGGGAGTTTGTAGTAGGGATGGGTTCTGCTTGGACTAGGAAAATTGAAACATCCTCGGTTTGTAGATCTCAAGCAATGGCAGCATTAGCATTAGTTGTGGTACCAGGCATAGGGATTGCCATGGTGGGTACATGTGATGTAGAGGCCGTTGCTGGCTACAGTTGTTGTTGTTGTAGGCTAGTTATAACCTCGACCTGACGGGCCATAATCTCGGCTTGACAGACTGCGACATACTGGAGGAAGTCAACTGTTTGTTGCAGATGGAGTAATAATTCCTCCAAATTTGTCAGAGGCTGAGCCATGATAGCGGTAGATGCTCGAGATGAGCAGAATGAAGGTAATCTAACTGGTGAATGTTAGACCAATGGAACTGGTGAACCCTATCTGGTCCTCTTTCATCTCACCACTAGCGAAAGTGAAACAAACACTGGCTGCCTCTAAACTAGGTCCCCAATCTTACAAAGTCTATCGACACGAGTCCAGAGTACTCAGGGGATATCGGAGCCTTCTGAAGCTATGGTTCCAGGACTACCTTGCAAAAGAGAAAACATACAGCACCTTTTCATTGGAACGGATACAATAACAGCTGAATGACTATACTCTCTATACTAAATTTTGCCCCACAAACTGAGACCAACCTTGCAACTGATATGCACATTCTTGTACAGTTTCACTGTAAAGCACATACCAGTTAAAAAGAGCCAAAACACCCCTATGAGCGGGTAGGCTTACCCTATCCTAGTTCCGTCAGGAGTTAGGGTTCACTATGCACAACAAGCAGTTTTCACACAATCTTGCATTTGGGTAAGCAATCTATCCTAGTTTGGAACAGTCTCTATGGCTTCCGATATAAAACTAGGCCGATTGGTCAAAAAGGGTACCCGAAAGAAACACATAAGTGTAGATAAAATGCCATATCATGAGTTCAAGTTAGGTTCTCTAAATCCCCAGCAAAGTCGCCAGAAACTGTGGCTCACCTTTTTTTCCCCCCTCTTTCTGAAGGTTTGAAACAAAGGCCTCACAGTTCGGACTCTTGTGGCTTTGAATCTAATCTCACAAGTGCAATGTGAAACTGATAAACACCAAAGAGTCCAAATCCGAAAAATCATTTTAAAAAATTGATATTGAGTCAAAAATGCAAAAATTGGACTGCTTTGCCACATACAGAGTCGCCACCTAAATATTTTTTGTTTTGGAAAAATTTAGGAAATTCTGACTCGTGTCGAAGGCCACGTGTCCATCATCACCAAAGTTGCCTAGGCCTGGGAACTTAGGTACAAGAGGGGAAGGTCATGAATTGAGCACCCCCGCTCGCCCGATCAAAGATCGGCCTCTACTAATCATGATATGATTTTTATAAATATTATGTGCTCTGGTTCTAATTATTAGACTAGCTTTACTATATGATGCCCAAAATCAAGTATAGACTGGTTTGCTGAATTTGGAACACCTCAACACATGTTTGTTTGCGAAAGTGGTTTGAATTTGCCACCTCAAGTGCACTTAAAGTTTGCGGATTTGCCGCCAAACATAATGGGCTTAAAACATGATTTGCCACTCAACAAAATGGGCTTAAAACGAACATTCAAGCAGTTTAGCATTTAAGCACATAGCCTCATAGCGAACATGCTAGACATGGCAACATTCACACTCAAGCAAGTACTCCGTGCTAAGAAGATAAAGTTAGAAAATTGTGCATAATTCCTAACTATACAAGATGCCTAATGCAACACATGCAATATGCAATTAATAGGCTTGGCTACTAATATAGCATATGGATCGATTTGAACAACATGCGATTAAACACGTATTCAAATAAGTATTGAAACGGCAATGTAGTTTGAATGATGTGCCGAGCCTCGGTGCATGCAGGACAAGATAAATGGATGCAAGCATGCGATATGCAAATTAAAACATGTTCTTAATCTAACCATAAAAAATGATTAAATAAAAGGGAGAAAGACATGGGGTTAGAAGACATACACACACGCACACACACTTATTCCAACATTATTGTCATGACCATACCCGCCCCTATGGGTTAAGGACATGACCAGCCAGTAATCCTGAGATTACCTACGACCTCAAACCAAAACAGACGTAACTCAACAGAGTAAAGGGGCCAAATCGGAAGCAATAATTAAAAACTTTGTCCATAGAGCCGTGCTTATATGCACTTTGAAACAAACCATGCGCATATACGTTAATAACCCAAAACGAAATACAGTACCATAAAATCCCATTACAGACAGGATCATCTAAACTGAGTCAACCCATATCAAAACTACATACCGATATACACAAGGTCCTTGCCAACCAGACAAAATGTAAATATATAACAAAATGGCAAGGTTGGGTCTAGTGCGTGAGACACAAGGCTGACTCTCCAAAACTCATGTTGTTCCTGGCAGACTTCACTGGGGCTGGGTTTGGACTTCTCTTGGCTCACCTACAAACACATGAATGAGTGTGAGCGATAGCCCAGTGAATAATATCAAATACAGAAATTACTTAACAATGTAGAACAACATGTTCCGAATGGCCTTGGGCCCAATTCATATTTCTGTTAAACAGATATATATAACCATACGAAATACAACTCAAGTGATTGTAATTCCAAACATTCTGGCCTTTGGCCCATTCAAATTTCCGTCCTTGTCAAAACGGCCTTTGGCCTATTCGATTATGTCAAAACGGCCTTTGGCCCATTCATTTATGTCAAAACGGCCTTCGGCCCATTCATTAATATCAAAACGGCCTTCGGCGCATTCATTTATGTCAAAATGGCCTTCGGCCCATTCATTTATATCAAAACGGCCTTCGGCCCATTCATTTATGTCAAAACGGCCTTCGCCCATTCATTAATATCAAAATGACCTTCGGTCCATTCATTTATGTCAAAACGGCCATCGGCCTTTTCATTCATTTCAAAACGGCCTTCGGCCCACTCATTCATGTCAAAACGACCTTGGGTCCATTTATGTTTATCAAAACGACCTTTGGTCCATTCATGTTTAACAAAATGACCTTGGGTCCATTTATGTTTCTCAAAACGACCTTTGGTCTATTCATGTTTAACAAAACGACCTTGGGTCCATTTATGTTTATCAAAACGACCTTTGGTCCATTCATTTATTCATGTCAGACTTACGTCCACAATCCCAATTAGCAATTCATAAAGCTTATAAGGGAATAAACAATTGGACATTCACAAGCATTCAAATATCGATATTACTCACAGTGATTGGCTTGTGGATTTGCCCTGGAGCTTGACCCTACATATTTCATGAACACAAAAGGGTCACTAACAGTTCAATCCGTTCTTTAATTCACATATTTCTCTTTAGGCTTTATTCTTATCTCATTAAGTCATTTACAATGCTTAACATATGCCTAAGAGTTCTTACAAGTGAAAGAGAATGGAAAAATATAACACAGAATGCATTTTTAGAATTTTAGAAAACAGGGTCCCCGCTCGAGCGTGGACTTCTCTGCTCGAGCGGACCCTTATGCCTGCAAAAGTACTGGTTACTCCAAATTTCCACTGGAGCGTGAACTCTACCGCTCGAGCGGACTGCCTGCCTACATAGCTCCCCGCTCGAACTCCCCCGCTCGAGCGAGAGCCATGTCTGCCAAAAGTGCTGGGAGCTCGAATTCTCCGCTCGAGCGGCACTTCCCCCGCTCGAGCGGGAGTCTAAATTCTGGAAATCCCAGATTGGGTTCTTGAGCTTCATTTCGACTTTTAACCCACAATTCAAGCATGTTATGGCTCAAAATTCATATTTACACATGCTAACATGCTACCAATACAAGATTACAACATTAGGAAGCTTCATTTCTTATATTATTTACATGGATGTCACAAATCAATCCAAATTCATCACCAACATATCAAATTCCAACATGCAAAGCTCATTCTTTCATGATCTACTCTTGCATGTAAGAAATGCACATTAATCACAACTTATTTGGTGAAGAAATGGTCATACACATGGATTTCATTCAACTTCAACATAGATTACATACATTAAACTCAAACATGGAGAATCATGGCAATTTCATACATGCATGCTCATATTGAGTTTCAATTCAACAAATCCAACACAAATTTCTTTTCAATCTTACTCTTGATCACCAAATTAGCTTGAACACACAAAATTACAACTATAATCCAAGAATTACTCACCTAGAAGCTTTAATCTTCTAAGCTCTAGCCAATTCTTGAGCTAAATCTCCAAAATGTCTAAGTCTAGAGCCCAAATTACACAAGTCCCTCCCTCTCTCTCTCTCTCTCTCTCTCTCTCTCTCTCTCTCTCTCTCTCTCTCTCTCTCTCTCTTCTTGAGTTACATTCAGTCCAAATGAATTAAAGAGGGGAGTTGGGTGTATAAAGCCTTGACAACAAAACCCACTAAGGCCATTTTAATAATAATAAAGTAGTTGGGCTCTAATTCATCAATTTAATCCATTTAATCTGACCAGAGTCAATTTCTAATTAAATTTTACCGTAGGCTCTAAAAATTATGCCAATCACAATGGCGTAATCAATTTCGGGTTCTGTGGCCGATAAGGCCCTCAATTTAATTTCCGAAGCGGGTTATCAAACAGATATTCCTATGGTGAATAGATAAAACCTCAAAATCACATACATTCACATAATGACACATAAAATCATGCTAAACACATAATCATACTTAAATTAAGGACCAATTAGCATACTACGGAACAGGGGTGTCACAGTCTTCCCCTCTTTAAGAAGTTTGGTCCTCCAAACTTAATTTACCTTTAGTTGAAACAATTCGGAACACTTTTCATTCAACGGTCCCAATTCTTCTTAATAGTCATTCACTTAGTCTCAAAATCAAGCAACGCGCTACTCTCAATCAGTCAGAGACTTACCTTTTTCTGCCATACAAGGCTTGTGTGGTGCCATGCCAAAACTAGAGTGTGAGCTGTTGTTGCAAGCAAGGTTTGCCAACGATGGATAGATGTTTCCAACTTCCCTGAAAAATCTAATGCATATCTTTGGAGCATTCCTCCCAAAAATCTAAAAAGTTCTTTTTGATAATACATCAATTTGCGGATGGAAAGCGGCACCGAATCATAATTCAGTTTCGTATCAATTCATAATTTGTCAAGATTCAATGCAGAAATCATAAGTCATGATTAAGTTTACGTGATACATCCATTAGTATTAACAGAACAGAACAGAACATATACACGTGAGGTTACGAATAACCAGTTCCTTAAAGGAACCTCCGGATCCAGGTAACATAACAGAACAGAAGCTGAGCCCCCATTGCCTCTTGAAGGCTTTTCAGAATTCAAACACATTTTAGAATTTCTGTCTAAACAATAGATACTGGAACCCCATGCAACAAGCAATCTTATCGATGTACACAGTGGCTAGTCTACGAACACCATACGAAAATTTTACATACAATAACCCAAACAGGACTTTTACCTTGGGTGCTTCAGGTAGCCCCACGATGAAGTTCGTAGCCACATATCCCTATTCCCATTCCGAAACAGAGAGAGGCTGAAGTAGTTCTGCCACTATCTGATACTCGACTTCGATCTGTTGGCACCGAAAACATTTAGACACAACCTCACCAACATATTTGTTTCAAATGCCGACTCATTTTACCATAGCAGTTCGGTCTATTCCTTTGTTACAAAAGTTCAATTCATTCTTCAATAATTCCACAGTTTACAATCCGATTCGGTCTTTAGTTCAGCGATTCATCACAATTATCCGAAGTCAATCAGAAGTCTTCGGGAATATACAGTGGATCCAGATACTGACTTCCGAATTAACAAAGGTAACATTGAAGTAATTACCCAAACAATACACATAGTCCAAACATCCCCATAATACTGATTGTAAAGTACAATAACATCGAAGCAGGCAATTTCTGACATAATACACGTGTTCTCAATTCATTCAACAGTTTACAGTTCATAATTCAGTTCAATATTCAATTCCCTGTTCTATCGAGTCTTTCCACATTATCTGATAGTCATCAAAAGCATAATGCAATTCATATATAAACCTCTATAATGGCAAAGGCAGTATCAAAGGAGTCCATCACATGTTAAGCATAATTTACACATCCTCAGGGCCACAATTACAGAATATAATGGCGCTGGGCAGGTATTCACAAGGTGTACTGAATTCGCACACTTACGAACAATCAAGATTTTTCAAAGCTTCTTGGATGTTTATTACATCTGCGTAATACCGAAGGATGACATTCCGGACAAAACAAAGGAATAATCGTCTCAGAATCAAGCACACCCGTTCACAACCGTCGGTGGCCGACTCGAGATCGATTAGTCAAACCCACCCGTACGAAACCGTCGGTGGCAAAAGGTTTCTCAATCAAAGGTGCTACATAGGCTTAACGTCCCCTAGCACGAAAGGACGCCCCAAGAATGTCATCAAAACAAACATAATACCACTCACCGTAACTTGATTTCCCAAAATCCGATAACACTGAAGCAACTACTCTCCCTTACACAACATATTCTGATTAGTCAAAGACGAATGTTCAGTACTGTTTATAGTCAAATTAATCTGTTGATGGCCCACAAAAGGTTTCTCACATAAGTCAAGTATTCCAACCGGATTCAAGTTTTAGGTCTATCAGTTTTCTGCCAAGAATAATCTGACTATTTACTTACAAGCAATTCTTAATCCCCTTTTTACAAAATTAAATCAGATAGGGGGTCTTATCGAACCAATTTCGACACAGGTCTTGCCAAATCAAATCTAACAAGGGTTCCATCAAATTATATCAAATGAGAGTTCCATCAAGACAATGTCAGGCAAAGGTTCTATCGGATCGAATCAAATAAAAAGTTTCTCAAATAGGGCACATTCAGTTCTGTAAGGCATACTTCGTTTGCTTAGGTACATGGTTAATAGTTTCTCAACTGTCCTAAGTTCATCAGTTCTCAAAGTCATATTAGACTCATTCATCACAACAGTTCATATCAAAATGTTTCGAATCCTGTACAATACGGTGTCGTCTACATAAATTCGGGTGTAGTTGCATAGGCATGCAGTTATCCGTACCAGGAGGTACGTATCATAATCAGTATGGCAGTTCCCAAATAAGTCTTATATGCAAGAACATGGTGCACAGTAACACATTAAACAGAATTCCTCAGGTACGCATGGTATAGGATTGTTATACAAGAGTTCCAAATTAGCCACAAAAGCATAGGTTTATGAGTCGAGCCCAGTATAGTTACACCATCCAGTCAACTTTCTACCAATCAAAATATATGGTCTCACAATTATAGAGTTCATCATTTGGGGTGCTCAACTTGGTCACACAATCATAGAGTCATAATTCCAGTGGTTTAGTCATTGAAGACTGTAACATAATAAATCACCCTGAGCATAGGTGTAGATATACATGTGCATGTGCAGAGTCAATCAATATCCCAAAACGTATTTCACAAATTTCCCAAACGGGGCATATACCTCCAATGAATACAGTCTCGATCAAGTGGGTCTAACCAATCTAGATACACATGCAGCAAATATGAAAAAAAATATGCCGATCCGAATCAAATAATATCCCAAGCGAAGATGTATAAACGTACTAATTCAGAATCAATCAACACATAAGCATTCATTTGTAAACAGTATAGATACCTGGGATAATGGTTACAACATTCTGAGTGCTTTCTGGGATGAGTGTGATTACTCCATCCTGAGTAGCAATTCCTACCACTGGTACGGATTTAGCCGAGGCAGATGATTCATTCACATTTCGTTCAATCCGGGGACAGTTCCTTACCGTATGGTCCATTTTACCACATCTATAACGAGCCCCAGAAATCTGATAACAAACTCCTTGGTGTTTCTTACACTGGTGGTGGGAAAGGTTCTTGCCGTAGCGGCAACTGATGCTGTTGTCTCAAGATCTCTGCGAATTCTCGTACTACTCTTTCCAGACTATCAAGTCGGGCTGTGGAAGAACCTTCCAACCCGTATGCCCTTAATTTGCCCATACTCTACACAAATTCTTATCAAACTTAACCAAATACTGGGATGCCCAATACGAAATTAATCACAAAATCACATTCGTACATAGGCACGTCTTTACATTCTCATTTTACATATCGTACGCAATTAATCACATACGTAACAGATAATTGCATACTTATCAGATATCGCATGCTGAACATTTACTAAGTAATTGTATACTCAAATCATGTTCATACTTCACATAGACACCCGTAGGTAGAATTGAATGCACATAAACAACTTTTCATAGTTCATATATTCATGTATGTGCATTATAACAAAACAAACTTGTTGTACACATTAGTGTAACAATTCATATCTCATATTCGAATCATGTATGGTACTTCCTTTAGCGTGATCATGTTGGTCAAGCATATCAACATATCTCATACATAGGCCACGGTATTATTTCCCAGTAGGGCACTGTACATGATATTATTTCCCCCGGGCTAGGGCCTCATGACCATAAGCCACAGTATTATATCTCCTGGGCGAGGGCCTCTGCTACGAATACCACAAGTATGTTCAAGGAAAATTTTGAACAATCATTAATTCATACAAGACATAGCATTTCAGGGGACTTGTCATTTCATATCTTTAGAAAATAATTAAGGCTAAACATAACCTTATAGAGTTCTTATTCACCATCCAATTAAACCTGCATTATATGCTGTACAAAAATTCACAAGTATGCATATACCAGAAAGCATACATATTCCGATAATTGCAATGCAAGTAAATCATGACTTATAGCACATAATTACTCAAATCAAAACACTTAAGCATATTCTTGGTGCTTTCAAAGTTCATATCAAAACAGTTGAGCATATTATCAATGCCTCCAAATTCATATTTACCACATGAATGCATCCTAGATCTTTTCTAGATGCTTATTGCTCTTTTGGACAAGTGTGTGAGTTATTAACTCGTGCTCTGATACCACTCTGTCATGACCATACCCGCTCCTATGGGTTAAGGACACGACCAGCCAGTAATCCTGAGATTACCTACGACCTCAAACCAAAACAGACGTAACTCAACAGAGTAAAGGGGCCAAATCGGAAGCAATAATTAAAAACTTTGTCCATAGAGCCGTGCTTATATGCACTTTGAAACAAACCATGCGCATACACGTTAATAACCCATAACAAAATACAGTACCATAAAATCCCACTCTGTCATGACCATACACGCCCCTATGGGTTAAGGACATGACCAGCCAGTAATCCTGAGATTACCTACGGCCTCAAACCAAAACAGACGTAACTCAACAGAGTAAAGGGGCCAAATCGGAAGCAATAATTAAAAACTTTGTCTATAGACCCGTGCTTATATGCATTTTGAAACAAACCATGCGCATATACGTTAATAACCCACAACGAAATACAGTACCATAAAATCCCATTACAGATAGGATCATCTAAACTGAGTCAACCCATATCAAAACTACATACCGATATACACAAGGTCCTTGCCAACCAGACAAAATGTAAATATATAACAAAATGGCAAGGTTGGGTCTCGTGCGTGAGACACAAGGCTGACTCTCCAAAACTCATGTTGTTCCTGGAAGACTTCACTGGGACTGGGTTTGGACTTCTCTTGGCTCACCTACAAACACATGAATGAGCGTGAGCGATAGCCCAGTGAATAATATCAAATACAAAAATTACTTAACAATGTAGAACAACATGCTCTGAACGGCCTTGGGCCCAATTCATATTTCTGTTAAACAGATATATCTAACTATACGAAATACAACTCAAGTGATTGTAATTCCAAACATTCTGGCCTTTGGCCCATTCAGATTTCCATCCTTGTCAAAACGGCCTTCGGCCCATTCGATTACGTCAAAACGGCTTCCGGCCCATTCATTTATGTCAAAACGGCCTTAGGTCCATTCATTCATTTCAAAACGGCCTTCGGCCCACTCATTCATGTCAAAACGACCTTTGGTCCATTCATTTATTCATGTCAGACTTACGTCCACAATCCCAATTAGCAATTCATAAAGCTTATAAGGGAATAAACAATTGGACATTCACAAGCATTCAAATATCGATATTACTCACAGTGATCGGCTTGTGGATTTGCCCTGGAGCTTGACCCTACATTTTTCATGAACACAAAAGGGTCACTAACAGTTCAATCCGTTCTTTAATTCACATATTCCTCTTTAGGCTTTATTCTTATCTCATTAACTCATTTACAATGCTTAACATATGCTTAAGAGTGCTTACAAGTGAAAGTGACCGGAAAAATATAACACAGAATGCATTTTTAGAATTTCAGAAAACAAGGTCCCCGCTCGAGCGTGGACTTCTCCGCTCGAGCGGACCCTTAAGCCTGCAAAAGTACTGGTTACTCCAAATTTCTGCTCGACCGTGAACTCTACCGCTCGAGCGGACTGCCTGCCTACATAGCTCCCCGCTCGAGTGTCAACTCCCCCGCTCGAGCGGGAGCTATGTTTGCCAAAACTGCTAGGAGCTCGAATTCTCCGCTCGAGCGGCACTTCCCCCGCTCGAGCGGGAGTCTAAATTTTGGAAATCCAGATTGAGTTCTTGAGCTTCATTTCGACTTTTAACCCACAATTCAAGCATGTTATGGCTCAAAATTCATATTTACACATGCTAACATGCTACCAATACAAGATTACAGCATTAGGAAGCTTTATTTCTTATATTATTTACATGCATGTCTCAAATCAATCCAAATTCATCACCAACATATCAAATTCCAACATGCAAAGCTCATTCTTTCATGATTTACTCTTGCATGTAAGAAATGCACATTAATCACAACTTATTTGGTGAAGAAATAGTCATACACATGGATTTCATTCAACTTCAACATAGATTACATACATTAAACTCAAACATGGAGAATCATGGCAATTTCATACATGCATGCTCATATTGAGTTTCAATTCAACAAATCCAACACAAATTTCTTTTCAATCTTACTCTTGATCACCAAATTAGCTTGAACACACAAAATTACAACTATAATCCAAGAATTACTCACCTAGAAGCTTTAATCTTCTAAGCTCTAGCCAATTCTTGAGCTAAATCTCCAAAATGTCCAAGTCTAGAGCCCAAATTACACAAGTCTCTCCCTTCCTCTCTCAATAGCCGGCTCTCTCTCTCTCTCTCTCTCTCTCTCTCTCTCTCTCTCTCTCTTCTTGAGTTACATTCAGTCCAAATGAATTAAAGAGGGGAGTTGGGTGTATAAAGCCTTGACAACAAAACCCACTAAGGCCATTTTAATAATAATAAAGTAGTTGGGCTCTAATTCATCAATTTAATCCATTTAATCTGACCAGAGTCAATTTCTAATTAAATTTCACCGTAGGCTCTAAAAATTATGCCAATCACAATGGCGTAATCAATTTCGGGTTCTGTGGCCGATAAGGCCCTCAATTTAATTTCCGAAGCGGGTTATCAAACAGATATTCCTATGGTGAACAGATAAAAACTCAAAATCACATACATTCACATAATGACACATAAAATCATGCTAAACACATAATCATACTTAAATTAAGGACCAATTAGCATACTACGGAATAGGGGTGTCACAATTATCCCCTCGCAAAGGAGGGTCCGATTGAATAAGCTAGCCAACTAGCTATGCTAATTAAACTAACTAATACAAAACTTGAAACTAATTAACTAGCTATACTAGTTAACTAATTATTACAAACCGAATCAATTAACTATTCTAGTTAACTAATTACAAAACGAAATTGAATAACTAGTTAAACTAACTAATTATTTATAACACTTAATTAGCTACAACTAATTAATTACAACACATATTTGATCTATTGCTAATTAAACTAATTAGCTAATCCCGGGAAGCGAGGGACGCCCATGCATGCTCGGTTTTCACCCGAAAAGCCACTGTTTTGCTGTTGCAAGCCTCTATTTGCACATTTGAACACCAACAAAGCTATCCACTTCCGGAACTCCTCTGCTCCACCTTACTAACACACTGTGCAAATTTCACTGATGGCCGACAAGGGGCCGGTCGGCTACCAATGGTGGCTGATCGGCTACCACTGGTGGCCGGCCACTGATAACCAAGATTTCCTTTCTCTTGGAGATGAACGAACCCTTAAGTCACAACCAACTAGTTTCACACTCTTAAGTGCTTCGAGAGCTCAAATCCAAACTTAAATCACCTCAGCAAGAAACTCTCTAGGTTTGGTTTGGTGTGTTCGGGCATAGGCTATGTAAGTTGCAAAAGAGAGAGAGAATTGTAGAGAGAAAAGATTGTAGAGAGAGAGGATTTTTCCAAAAATATTTCACTCTTAAATGTTTTCTAACCTTGAAAGCAAGAAGAGAGGCCTTCTATATATAGAAAAACAGCCCCTGAGGTCAAAAATATCAATCCGTGGACAGTTGGAGGTTTTGGGGGACAGTTGGCACAAAATATCTTGGTTTTTCACCATTGGCTGACAAGCCACATGTGTAGTCGGTCAGCTAGAAGTGTGGCCGGTCGGCCATCAAAAATCTGCTTCCAGACCCAACTTCAAATGGGCATGTCTCCTTCATCCGGACTCCTTTGTAGGTCATTCTTGAGTCTAAATTGAAACCCTAGAAGTTTACTTTCCAATGGAAGTGGCTTCGTATCTAAATTCTAAGTGTACTAAGAGATATGCCTATTTTAGTGAAGGTTGCCGGGTTCTCTCTTAAAGGTTTATGCCCAACTTTTTTCCCAACTAGGTTTCTTCCCTCTCCTCCAATTTTTTTCAACTCCAAATCTTTAAATAAGATCTTTTAAAATATTTTTGAAAGAGTTCACCTCTCTTCCATTTATTTCCACTTTGTCATTGCTCGGTTTACCGAAAAGTGCAATTTTTAACAAAATCCGGACTCCTTTGTAGGTCATTCTTGAGTCTAAATTGAAGCCCTGAAAGTCTACTTTCCAATGGCAGTGGCCTCATATCTAAATTCTAAGTGTACTAAGAGATATGCCTATTTTAGTGAAGGCTGCCTGGTTCTCTCTTAACGGTTTATGCCCAACTTCTTCCTCAACTAGGTTTCTTCCCTCTCCTCCAATTTTTTTCAACTCCAAATCTTTAAATAAGATGTTTTAAAATATTTTTGAAAGAGTTCACCTCTCTTCCATTTATTTCCACTTTGTCCTTCCTCGGTTTACTGAGAAGTGCAATTTTTAACAAAATGCGAGCCTCGGAACATCGTAAAAACTTTTGGGAAAAATATTTTGAAAAAGAAGGTTTTGATGTCTAAAATGATTTTGGTCAAAATCGTTTTGGTCTAAAATGGGGTGTAAGGTTCGGATTTAGAGCTCCTCTTGTTGAAGAAATCGAACGTTTGTACAGCATAGCTTTCATCATCGAGTGATCAATCAGTGGCACCAAAGTCTTAAGGGCGGTCAAAAATGGATTTTCTACAGTCCTCCAACCCCACGTCTTTTTCCCTTTTATTTAACTGCTTATGTTGGTTAGTTTAGAGCATCATGTTTTGTTTAGCACCTCTCATGCCTTTCATCCACTTGTCTTGCATGCATTAAGGCTTGGTTCATCATTCTAACTTGCATTGTTAGTTTAACATTTCTTTGAATACATGCCTAGACCGCATGCTATCAAATTGCTTCATATGTCATATTAGTAGCCGAGCCTATTTAGATTATATATTGCATGCGTTGCATTAGTCATATTACATAGTTAGGATCATACATTATTCTAACTTTGCCATCTTTTTTGGCTTGGAGTACTCGGTGAGCTTTTATTTGCTTTAGCATAATCGCATTGTATGTTAGTGTTGCCATGTCAAAGCATGTTCACCATGAGGCTAAGTACTTAAGTGATAAACTATTTGAATCCCTATGGATGAAGGCTAGTTGCTTGAATTGGGATAGTATAATTAATGTACATTTGAGCCCACTTTTTCAAGTGGCATATTCACAAACTCTTTTCAAAAATAATCATGAGATCAAGTGTCCCAATTTTTGCAAATTAGTCTATACTTGTGTGTGTACGCATCACATATTAATGTTAGCCTATTAAATCGGTTTTGTAATAATGGTTTCCGGCGAGAAGAATGGTTTCCGGCGATCCCCAGGCATACATATTTATTGTTTTTGTTGTATTTTGACAAAGTTGTGAGGTTTTATATTTTGTTGTAATATTTTTATTCATCTCCCCTCTTTCTTCGGATTTGTAATATTCAAAGCATTGTAATAATCTCCAACCCGTTTCTTCCTATATATCCCATTCTTTTATTAAATTTCCATGTTCTGTAAATATGCATTTGATATTGTCTTGCATCACATCTACGCTTTGCATCCATGTTTTATGCCTTGAGATTCGGCTAAATTTGTATCTGTGAGTTCAATCAATTATTTTGTGATTTTGTGCACTACCTCATGTCTTGAGAAGCTCCACATGTCATATATTTAAGAAGCCGGATCTTTAGTTGCATTTTATGAGTGAATTGCATTAAGATCTTATATGTAAGATCATGCATATTTTACTAACTTTGTTTTGTAATTAATTACAGGACACCGGTAAGTATGTATGTTTTCATGTTTTAGCATCGTGCTTATGCGTGTTTTTCTACTATGTTTAGCATCCTACCATGTGGCTAGTTGCTTATTTGATATAACTCTATGCATGCCGGTGGGTGAAGGTTGCGTTATTTAATTTAGAATAAAATTGATTTTCGTAATTGCACTATTCTAAATATTTTCGAAATAATAAAATCAAATTGTTCCAAAATGGATGACACAATCTAAATTTGTTTGCTTCACATAGTAATTTTAGCATTTATTAAATAACCGGAATACGAAAATATAAAGTCAATAAAAATCATATCATTGCTTAGTAGAGGCTGATCTTTAGACCAGGTGACCAGAGGCGATCAATTAATGACCTTCTCCCTTCACACCTAAGGTTCTGAGCCAAGCATTCTTGGTTATGACGAACGGTGGCCTTGGCAAAAGTCACAGGTTTCTTGATTTTTCTAAAATAATAGGTGGTGACTCTAAGATGTAGTGATGTAGTCTATTTTTAGACTCTCATCTACATTTCATATTGCACTCGTGAGACTAGATCGAAGAAAATCGAGGGTTTGAATTGTTAATGCGTACGGGTATCCTCGGGTAGTGTTATAGTGAGCACCTATGTAGAATTCAAAAATTCTAATAAATTTGAATGAACTTGGACATAGATATCAAATAACCTGAGCAATCGAAACAAAATTGTCTATATAAATATATAAAAATTATTTGCTAATTTATTTTTTTAATAATAAATAAGATTAATTAAAATTTTAATATTAATGAACAAAAGTAAATACACCTTTTAGAAAGGGATCATCGAATAAGTTGATATTAAAAAACTTATATTTTATAATGACATAAAATAATTTAAATATGATTTGTCAAAAATTAATTTTAATTTAAAAATTACAATAAAATATTTAAATATAATAAAATGAAATTTCTACAAAATAAAAGTATCTGTATATAAAAAATAAAAATAAAAATAAAAATAAGGTAAGAAGAAAATTTAGAAAGGTATTCTCATTCGATCTGAAAATAATTATAGATGGCAAATAAATTATTACCTACTACCCTCATCATTTTTTCAAATAAAAACCAACATTTCACAAACCATCACTTCTGTTAGAAAAATAACATTTATTTCTATTTGTTTTAGCAAAACTCACTTTTTAGCAATTTGAGCCAAATATTTTATATTTTTTCATTTTAGTTTGTTTAATTGACAACTGAGATTAAAATATATATATATATATATTAACAGGATCTACCATGTTTCGCAAGTGCTAAAAAAGTCTAGATGAACAATAAAAAAAATATGTTTGAGACCCACAAAAAAAAAAAAAAAAAAGAAAAAAGAAAAAAAAAACTTACAATTGTATCCACAATGATGTAGTATCATATGTGTCAACTCTTAATTTGCTATACATTCAATGAGATTGGGTCCAACTCCATTGTCACATCATTGTGGGTGAAAAAGTGGGTCTATAGCATTGCTGGAATAATAAATTGTCATATGTAACTCCCTTTTTTTATTATATATATAAAAAAAAAAAGTTTCTCCAACTATCCCTTTTAATAGAAAAAAAATATATATATATATTTATTTCTATTTGATTTTAGCAAAAGTCACTTCTAAACTATTTAAGTCAAAAAAAATATATATTATTTTAATTTATTTAATTGACAATTGAGATTTAAAAAAAAAAAGATAAAGAATAGGATCCATCATGTTTCGCAAATCCTAAAAAAGGTGACAATAAAAAAGAAATGTTTGAGATCCGAAAAAAAAAAAAAAAAAAAATCACAATTGTATCCACAATGATGTGGTATCACATGTGTCATCTCTTGATTTGCTACACTCAATGAGATTGGGTCGAACTCCCTTGTCACATCGTTGTGGTCGAAAGTGTGTATAGTGATCCGGGCTTAGACCCAATTCATTTAGTGCTTTTGAATATGGGAAACCATATCTGTAGCAGTTGTTCTTCCCTTTTTTCATGTTTGGTTTTGGCCTCAAAGGTTGACACTAGTCTTGGTGTTGTCGACATTGCCTTTTTTTTTCGTTTTGTTCTGCTCTTAGGGTCAACACCAGTCTTGGTGGTGTCGACACCATCTTGTTGTTGTGCTCTTGGTGTAGCTATTGAAATTTGGGGTCGACATCAATCTTGGTGGTGTTGACACTTGCCTAGTTGTTGGCATCTGGGGTTGACGCCAATCTTGGCAGGGTCGACCCTTCCATCACTGTTTTGTTCTGGGTTGCTGTAGCTTGCTTTTCGTGCTCCTCGAAGGGGTTAGTCTCCTTAGATACGATAGCCCTACAGTTTGGACTTCCGTGGTTCTGAATTTGGTTGTCACAAGTGCAATGTGAAACGGAGAAACACAAAAGAGTCCAAATTTGGCAAGTCTTTTGGAAAATCGATTTTGAATAACAAATGCCAAAAATGGACTGCATTTCTAGATTTTCGAGTCACCACCAAAATAATTTTGGAAAATTTAGGAAGCCCATGACTCGTGCCAAAGGCCATGTGTCCGTCATCACCAAAGTGTCTCGGCTCGGGAACTTAGGTATGAGAGGGGAAGGTCATGAATTAAGCACCCCACTCACCCAATTAAAGATTGGCCTCTACTAATTATGATGTGATTCTTATTTACATTATATGCTCTTGTTATGATTATTATGCTATCGCTGCTATGTGATGTCAAACAAATATAGACTAGTTAACAAAAAGTTGGAACACTTTGATTTCAGGTTTGTTTGAAAATTATTTTGAATATGTGCCACTCGAAAAAAGTGATCTCATATGTACATTTATTCAAATCATCCCAACTTAAACGAAAACCTTCTATCTACAGGCATTCAAGAGATATATCAACTAAGCACATAGTCTTATGGTAATCATGGTTGGCATGGCAACAATCACACGCATGCAATATGCTAAAGAAAAACCTGCTCACCTTGTACTCCAAGGTAAGCTAAGGAAAACAACAATGATTAAAAAAAAATGCATGATCCTAAACAACGCATCATGACTAATGCAACACATACAATGTGCAATTAATAGACTCGACTACTAGCATGCCATTTGAATCAATTCAAAGCATGGGATAGCACATGTATTCAATTAAGGAATTTGAAATTGACATTAGTTAGTATGATGAGCCGAGCCCTTATGCATGCAAAAGTGGATACAAGTTATGGCAATGAAAATGTAAAACATAAATGCAACATGAAACCATCAAAAATAGGCAAATAAAAGGGATTAAGAAATCGGTATTGGAAGAAATACACACATTATTACATATTTGCCCTCACGCAGGAGGGTCCGATTGTCTAAGTGTCCAAATCAGCTAACTATTAGAAACTGAATGAATTAGCAAGCTAGATTAACTAAGTATTATAAGTTCAAATGAATCTAGGTAACTAATTACAACAGACTACTATCAAAACATTAATATCATGAGCCGTGGGGGATGAGGAATTGCATATGCATGAACATGAATTCCTACCAGAAAACCCCTCTATTTTGCTACTAGAATTGTTCCGTTCTATAATCAAAAAGTTAAACTATTTTCTCCATAGCCTCTGCTATATTTTGCCATGAAAATAGCACTGCTTGGTTAACAAAAGGTGGTCGGCCGGCCACTATTTTGGGGGTTTGCCCTGTTGCAACAGAAAATAAACAAAGCACAAACACAGTGTTTCCAGTGGTTGTTGTCGTTCCTACCTCTCCCTGTCATGAAACAGATCAAGGGAGGGGTAGACTCAATTCACAAATCATTAAAAGACACAAACTCGTTGCGTGATGATCTATGAATTGATGGGACAAAATCTTAAGAAATGGAAAGTAAAGACCAATAAAACTTGCTCCCTATCATGGAATTACCTCAAAGGGGATGGTAGACATTGATTCTAGAGCCATTATCATAACTAGAGAGTATGAAATGATTCAAGAGTCAATGGGTTCAATTAACGTCCGATGGAACTTGACTTGATTTTATTACTCTTGTTAACATTTTAGTCCACTATTATTAGCCACTTTTAATTACCTTTCCATTCTTTAATCAATTAGTCCAAAAATGAGATTCAAGTCCACTAAAAGGAGGGAAGTGTCAAACACGAAGTTGTTTTTGACATGAGAGAGATGTAATGCCCTAGTAATGAACCTCTGAAGATATTAAACCATTAAGCATAGAAGGTCGTTTTCTCATGCTTAAACAACACTCATTTGAAATGACTCTCAAAAAAAAAAAAAAAAAAAAGAAGGAAAGGGGGAGAGTGCAGAGATGATTATCACAAGTACTAACACATGTACGAAAATCATAAAACAAAAGTTGTCAACTCAAATAGGCTGGTGTCTAAAGCCTAAACCACCAAACCTATGAGGACTACAACACTACAAACATACTATTCAAAGCATGAATGAATTAAACACGCTAAAACAATCCTAAAATGAATAAAAATAATGCTGGAATTAAGTTAAAAAATGCTTGAAAAGTGAACTAAAAAAATGAAGAAATGAAGCTGGTAAACAAGCATAAGGAGGGATGGCTAACCCCTCAATTTTTGGGACTTCAAAACCACATTTTTAGCCTCTGAAATTCTCTAGAAAAATAGTGGTAAAAAGTTGAAAGAAAGTGGAAAAACACAAGGGCAAAAGCTTGGTGAACAAGGTTCACAGAAAGGTGAGTAACCCATTCACCTTTGGTAGCTTTAAGCCACAAGTTTTAGCCCATAATAGCAGTGTAAAAATAGTATTAAATCCGCAAGAAAAGTGTAAGAAGAAGTAGTGTAAGGATTTTACAAGTTATACCTCTTGAAGAGGAGTAACTCCTTTGTTCATAAACCACAAAGTATTCACTCTCAAGGGCTGAAATTTAGACTCAAGAATCTCAGCAAGGAGAGCTAAAATATTGGTTTAGGAAGTATAGGTAAGGTGTATGTGTGTTGCAAGATAGAGAGGGAGAGAGAATTTCAAGTTTTGGAGCTTTTGGAATTTTTTTCTAACTTAATTTCAAGAGAGGTGATCATGTATATATAGAAAAACCAATGCCTCTGTCAAACACAGCTGTATAGAGACAGTTAGTGTAGTGCATGCACATGGGGGGACAGCTAGCAGCAAAATATCTACCAACCGAGAAACATAACCGATCGGCTAGGAGGGGGACAAGCGACCACTAAATTCTGGCCAACCGGCTACTTGTTGGCCTGCAGCCCTCTTGGTGGTTAGGCTTTGAAAAAATAGGTTTTAGTGAAAAAAAAAAATAAAAAATAAAGGTTTTGGTCCGAAGGTGTTACAAGATTCTAGGCTCTGGGGTAGCAAAACTGAAGCTCTTTTGGTTAGAAACTTGCACAATTTGTATAGCGTAACTTCTCATCATCGAGTGACCAACTTGAGGTGCCAAGTCTAAAGGGTGGTCAAAAATAGGGTGTCTACAATTGCCCTTCTTTTGACAGAGCTCAAGTCATGAAATGACATGAGTAAATGTCAAAGCCCAAAGACAACTCATTTGACACTGCCGGAAGACTTGGGCCAGAAATCAAAATGTAAACGCAATGGTTGAACTCGAAAGTTGTCTACGTATCCCTTTGCAAGGAATCAAACCAGTGTAGTTCAGGGGCATGATGCAAATGATATGCAAGGATGTATTTGAAAGTGGGACTCATACGCTACGCGAAGCCGGCTACTTTTTTTTAAAAAAAAAAAAAAAAAAAGAAACTCGTGATCAAGCAAAACAATGCAATGAAACAATACAACCAGAAATAACAAGATAACAACATTTGAATGAAAGCTTAAATCAAAGAGAAACAAATCAAGTTGTGCCTCACACGGATAGAAATGAGCAACTAGCATCCAAACACGTCTCATGTGAAAGGAGGATGAGAGATACAAACTAAACTACATCTCACATAGAAGGGATTATAGAAGATGCAAGCCAAACTATGTCTCATGTAGAGAGGGTCAAAGATGTAAACCAACCTACATCTCATGTAGGAAGGATGTGGGAAAAATGCAAGCCAAATTACATCTCATGTAGAAAAGATGTAAGAAAATGCAAGTCAAACTACGTCTCACGTAGAAAGGATGTGAAGAAGTGTAGGCCTAACTATGTCTCACGTAGAAAGAAGAAAAGTTCAATTCCAAATTGCGTCTCACGCAGAAAGAATGGAGGGTGCAAGGCAAACTACGTCTCCTGTAGAAAGGGTCAAAGCTGCATGCCAAATGGCGTCCCACGCAGAGAGGGTGGAGGATGCAAGCCTAACTACGTCTCACGTAGAGAGGAGAAAAGATCAATGCCAAACTCCGTCTCACGTGGAGAGGGTGAAGGGTGCAACCTAACTACGTCTCACGTGGAAAAGGTCAAAGCTCTGTGCCAAGCTGTGTCTCACGCAGAGAGGGTGGAGGGTGAAAACTAAACTACCTCTCATGTAGAAAAGGTTAAGGCTCCATGCCAAATTGCATCTCACGTAGAGAGGGTGGAGGGCGAAAACCTAACTACGTCTCACGTAGGAAGGGTCAAGGCTCCAGGCCAAACTACGTCTCACGCAGAGAGGGTGGAGGATGCAAACCTAACTACGTCTCACGTAGAAAGGGTCAAAGCTCCATGCCAAACTACATCTCACGTCTCACGCAAAGAGGGTGGAGGGTGCAACCTTGCTAAGTTTTATGTAGAAAAGGTCAGAGCTTCATGCCAAACTGCGTCTCACGCAGAGAGGGTGGAGGCTGAAAACCTAACTACGTCTCACGTAGAAAGAGTTAAGCCTCCATGACAAACTGTGTCTCACATAGAGAGGGTGGAAGGCAAAAACCTAACTGCATCTCACGTAGAAAGGGTCAAGGCTTCATGCCAAACTACGTCTCACGTAGAGAGGGTGGAAGGTGAAAACCTAACTACGTCTCACGCAGAAAGGGTCAAAGCTGCATGCCAAACTACGTGTCACGTAGAGAGCGCAAAGGGTGCCAACCAAACTACGTCTCATGTAGAAAGGGTCAAAGCTCCATGCCAAACTGCGTCTTATGCAGAGAGGGTGGAGGGTGCAAACCTAACTACATCTCATGTAGAAAGGGTCTAAGCTCTGTGCCAAACTACATTTCACACAGAGAGGGTGGAGGGTGCAAACCTAACTACATCTCACATAGAAAGAGTCGAAGATGAGTATGATGCAAGTGGATGCAGCATAATGTGACATAGTCGATACAACATGATGCGGTATAAGAGGTAACCGATTTAAAAAAGCGAAACAAAGGCGGTATTGAAAATACCTCACAAAGATCTTCGACGTACCACTCAGAGGTCGTCAAATGTTTAAAAGGATAACACTTTCTCAAAATTGAGGTTGGGACATGCTTATGTATTGGAAGATCAGCGTGTCTCGGGACAGTGCAACTGGAACACAGTCTCAAGACCTTTGGAATCCAAAATAATCTTAACATCTATCAATACTCCTTCCCAGATGAAAATAGGGCCTCCCATACACAGATTAGGCATGAGAACAGCAGAAACCAGGTCTAGACCACTTTTCTGGCTGGTCGGTCAAAAAACCTGGATGGCCGGCCACTTGGTAGTTGGCCGGCCACCCGTGGCAGTTTTGTGGGTAGAATTGGTATTTTGGCTCGGGTCTTCTTTAAAAGAACACCTACGCCTCACTTTTACACACCAACACATCCAAAATCCCTCTCTCTCTCTCTCTCTATGTGTTTTCTCTCTCTAGATTTGTGTTTTTTTCGCAAAACCCAGTCTCCCGCGCGAACTTTATTCGCAAAACACTCGTGGCCCTCTACATTTTGAACTGATTGAAATTTGTTTTCGTTGATTTTTTGGGTTTTTCATCACTTTAGGTTTATTTCCCTCGTGTTTTTCTTGGGTTTCGTACATTTTCCCGGGTTTTAACTTTTTCTCTCATTTTATCTCTCCTAGGGTTGACTTTTTGGGCTTTTCATATTTTTTCCTTCATTTTGTCCCCATTTTCACCCACATTTCTCATGGCGGATGACATTCCACGTGGCAGTGCCCCTCCCGAGGTACCATTACTTCCACCTACTATCGAGGTTGACGAGCTCATAGCCGATAAGGCTTACAGGGCGACAGAGGACATTGCCACTGATCTCAAGGGAGAGGAGATCTACCCCCCAAGGGCCGAGCCCGAGCTACTACCATTGAGGGTGAGACCCTTTGAACCAGTTACTTACCACCTACATACACATGCGATGGCCCTCGACGATATGTTGTGGTTTGAGGATTTTACTATGGGCGTGCCTGAAGATGTTCTGCTAAGGGAGCGGGGCTCCCATCTTTCTCATGAGGCCTCGGAGGTAAGGACTTTACTTTTATGCACTTTACTTTCTGGTCATTTCAGCACTGCCTTTCATTATTGTCTTTCACTCGGTAACACAACTGGTGCCTTTCTTCTTTCTTTGTCAACACAGGGCGATGTCCACTCATGGAGAGGATATGGGGCAGTGATAGAGAGAGACTGGTATCATGAGCTCCCCGCTTGGGTCCGTGATCTTGTTGATGAGACGGGCTTTGGCCTATTCTTCTTCGGACTCTTACGATTACTGGCCAGCCAAGCCTTGCTCGGAGCTTTAGTGGAGAGGTGACGGGACACCACCAACTCCTTCCACTTTTCTTCCATTAGGGAAATGACGATGACTCCCTACGACTTCTCCATGCTCACAGGGTTGAGAGTAGGGGGTGATCCGATCCCTTTTGACATGGACATGGGCTAATGGAATGTGGCCTAGATCTATCTACTTGGAGCGCGCCTACCACTAGACAGGCCAGCTATGGTTCGATACAGATGGTTCCACGATCACTTCCACAAGCGCCAACTAGTAGCACAGGCAGAGAACGAGTAGTACACCAGGGGCTTCTTGATTTACCTCCTCAATTCCACCTTGTTTGCAAACAGGTGGAATACCGTAGCCTGTACTTGCTGAGTGCCCTTGTGACGTTGCCCCGGGTCAGATTCTTTGACTAAGGTGGAGCTAGTCTTGCTGCGTTCTACGAATACATGAGCTCTGGTTCCCGCAAGAAGGGGAACAAGGTCGGCAGCTAAGGGAGAGCCTAGAAGGTACACACTGCACTTTCCTTTCAGTCTCAATCACTATGTTTTTTGCTTTGCATTTTCTATCTCTACATTGTTCACACATCGTGCTTTCTGCTTTGCACTTTCTATCTCTATTTCTATTCACACACTGTGCTTTGTGCTTGGTGCTTTGCACTTTCTGTCTTTATTTCTGTTCACACACTGTGCTTTCTGCTTTGCACTTTTTGTCTTTATTCTTGTTCACAGACTATGCTTTCTGCTTTGCACTTTCTGTCTCTACACTGTGCACACATATGTGCTTTTTGCTTTGCACTTTCTATCTCTATTTTTGTTATTCACAAAGTATTCCTTGCAGCTTTGGGCCTACGCATACTCCCGATAGTATGATGGAAGATGCCGTCCAAGGCACCGTAACGATATCACTTTTGCTTATTATCGCCAGTATTTTGACGTGGTGATAACACGAGAGGTGGGTTGAATCTTATACCCATTTCATTGCGTCGATACTACTTTGATTCATTCTTTGCCACTAACAATAACTAACAACTACGAATTCTTCATTTACAGATCACATGGCAGGCTTGGGCGATATTGCATGTCGAGATATAAGACCAGTACGCTGAGTCCTAGGCTACTTCCCTATTTCGGATCTTATTTGAGGACCCCTTCTGCCAGGTTTGGTATATGGGCGAGCAATTTGTGTGCCAGACTCTAGGCCTACCTGCTCCAGTTGTTCCTACTCCACCTAAAGCATCTATGAGGATAGCCGATAGCCTCCCAGTTGAGGCTGTCATTCAGTACATGGCGGGCAGGACGCTGACTACTTCCTACGAGAAAGAGACTGCGCGACCTTCATCAAGACTTCTCTAATGCCATCCTTGTCTGGTAATCATACAGGAGACACTGCAAGTGCCCCTATGGCTAGAGATGCTACACACATAGTCGAGGTTGATATCGGTGGGGCCCCTTCTATTATGCCCGCAGTCAATTTCCTAGAGATTCCGATCATGATCCCATGCTTGTGGCCAACCAGGATGGCCTATCAGGTTCCAGTTGATCCAGCAGAGGAAGAGCACGGATATGTCAAGGATCCTACCGTGCAACAGGTATGTACTTTGCCTCGCAGTTTATAGTTCACACTTTCGTTTCTGTATAATGATGTTCAAACTCATTTGTAGGTACCTCTGGGGTATGTGGACGGCCTTCTTGGATTGGTCGCCTCCCTAGTTCAGATGGTGCAGCAGAGGGAGACGCTGCCTACTCTCTACAGCATCCAGCTATTTTCCCTTCTCTCATACTCTGACTTACATTGATTCATGCCCATACAAATTCTGCATTATACTATTCTAATACTCTGTACTGCTCTGCACTGATTCTGTATTTTACTAATTTCCTGTTCCTTGTTTTCAACCTCCACCTGTACCAACAGAATCAGCAGCATCACCTTCGGTAGAGAGGAGCAGAAGTATATGAGCCCCAGCACGCGGCCAGGACGATGGTAGAGATCAGGGTAGAGGTAGAGGTGCCCGGAGTAGGAGCAGTGAGCCTCAGACAGATGAGACTTCCTCCTCCTCAGAGCTGATTCTGAGTTGAAATGATGCTAAGTCTAGTGGCACCGAGGAGACGATGAGTAGACACTCTGTATCTGGGAGTGAGGACGGTGGTGCTTGCTTAAGGTTAGGGAGCGAAGAGGATGCCTCTGAGTCAGAGAGTGGAGAGGGCGATTCTAGCTCTGAGTCTGATTCTTCTAATGATAGTGGTGCGATGGAGCCAAAGCCCCTGAGTCCCCTTTACGGAAGAGGACAAAGAGGGCCTCTCAAGCTTGACTGATGTGACTAACACAGATTTTTTTACTTTTTTGCTTATTTTCTTTTATTTTGGTAGTTTGCACTTGTATAGCTTTAGATAGGCCTTTACTTTTATTTCAGAAACACTTGTACTCCTTTTATAAAAACTATGATCGGGGTAAAACCTTGTAGTTTTATAAAATGAGTTTTGTTTTTGCATCTCAAGCATGGCACCGCACTTGTATAAAATTGGAACTAAATGTGTAAAACGCTAATATTTGAATGATGTTCGTAACAGATATTGAGCCGACAACTGACCAAAAATACAAAATCCACCACGATAAAGGAAAAACAAAACAAAAGACAACTTAAAAACAACTATTCACACTTGCTGAAAACAAAAAGACTCAAAACAGGACTTCAAAGAGAAAAGACCAGAACAAGACAACACTGCCCAACTGCTTGGCCAACAAAAGGTGGTCTGCCGGCCAACATAAGGACGACCAACTAGGAAAAGTGGCCGGCTGGCCAAGTGTTGTGGGTGGACAGTTCACTGACAGCTGGCGTCCACTCACACAACCTTATCCTTTAAAAAAAGGCCTCATTCATTGTTTCTTTGATAGAACTTCATTTTTCTTGTTGTTTCCTCTAAAAATTGAGATATTTCTTGCCGAGAGGCAGAAGGATTGGATAGCCACTTTGGATGGCACGGAAAAGGAAAATTTCTAAGGTTTCAACGTAAATGCACTTTTTTCGTTAAGCCGCACTTCACTTTGTTTTCTGTTCCTTCATGCCGCGATTCGATGCTGGAACTCGGTTATGCATGTTTTTTGCTTCGGTGCACAAGAAATT
This sequence comes from Camellia lanceoleosa, assembly GCA_025200525.1. Lineage (NCBI taxonomy): Eukaryota > Viridiplantae > Streptophyta > Magnoliopsida > Ericales > Theaceae > Camellia > Camellia lanceoleosa. Next base: position 82,668,638 of record CM045762.1, on the reverse strand, counting down.
TGCCCTACACTTGAGGAATTTCAAGCTTTTCTGGAGTTTGGGCATGACAAGAAAATTATGCCCAACCTCGCTTTGGCCATGCAAAGGCTTTGGAATAGATGTATGGGCTTACTTTGCATGAGGCTCGATCTCTGGCCCGTGATAGGGAGTTAGATATTCCAGGTTTGATTCATTGCTATTTGTTTATTGGGGACAGGGGTGATCTTCTCTAGTGAGGTTATCGCTAGCATGCCCTCTGTTTATGCTTGTTGGCGCACTTCCTTCTTGCCCCTAGTTACGACAGAGCCAATATTGAGTTGATTAAAGTGGCCTAACATCTGAAAGAGGGTAAGAGTTGCATTGGTTTGGCACTAGCCGAGACCTTGATGGGTTTAGATGCTTTTCATCGGTGAGAGACCACTCGACTTGCAGGAAGTCCATTGCTTCTTCAGGTACCATTTCCCACCCTTCTTATTTATACTCATGCCACTCGACACTCATTCTCTTATTTTCTCTCAATGCCCTTTTCTTACTTTTCTCTCAACGCACATCTCTTTATTCTTTAATCTCTTTTATTTTCCATCCCTTCCTAGGGGTGGTTGATAGATAAGCTGAAAGTGGTAGACCCTTGTCCCGTGTACTCGGCCAGAGCCTACTTCTTTCGTCAGCGCTAGTGGACTTCTCTTCTAAGGGATTGTGGTGCAACTGGATGTGCAGTAGATCTGTGGCTAACATCATTTGGCATTGCTCATGGCTTAATGTCATGACCCAAACCTGCCCCTAAAAGTTTGGACATGACCGGCCTGAATTTAGGCCTCAAATTAAATTTCCACAATTATTATTCCATATGGGCCTTGAATGGAAGCAAATGTAATATCAAAATAAAGCAACTGTTGAGCTATGTCTACAGTTCAGGATCATGATACATCATATCATACAGGAATATATAACATGTTATATACCATTCATACCTGTTGAGCCCACACATGTACGTTTATATACAAAGGGTAGCAACCCAATGGTGAAGTATTAATAATATAACCAAGAAAAGTCATCCAAAGCTAGCTAAACATTCCAATATATCTGGGATTCCCCAAAATAAAACTAAAGGTCCCAACATAAAACAAAAGTCCACTCGGGTAATTCGATGAAACAGGTCCAATAAAAAGGGCTCCTGAAGTCGACCTAGGGTTTCCCTCCACGTTGATCACCTACACATACATACATAAACACAGAGTGAGCAAGGCTTAGTGAATCATAGCAATGTAGAGAAGTTAAGTGGATAAGCATAAGGGTTAGAAACTATGTATAAACTATGTACAGGTCTCATCCATAAGCATACTTCAAAATGGCCCCGGGCCCATATTTAATACAGAATGGCCTCAGGACCACATATGATACGAAATGGCTTTAGACCTAACACAGTGCGGAATGGCCTTGAGCCCAACGTATCAACAGCTGTCGAGAACGATATAGGATAGATGGAACATCGGCATGTCTCCATCTCCCTTGGCCTTAGCGCCATTAGTCATATGTGATCCATATCATAATAGAGTACATGGAACATTGGCGTGTCTCCATCTATCTCGATTTTAGAGCCATAAGTCATAAGTCATAAGCAATTCACATCATAACGGCCTTGGGACCACCTTTGTTATGAGGTCCTCGACGACCTTGAGTCCATGATAGTGACATTGTTCAATTACGTCAAATAATTCCAATCACATTACGATATCAATAACATATGTCATTCACGAGTAAAAGCATGATCATAGAAATAAGTAAAACATAACATTACACTACTATTACTCACTGTGATGTGGTTGCACGACAACCTTTTTCGGTATGTGACCTACACATAGCACACACTTGTAAGCATTTTCCTTTTTCCTTAGTCTTTTCCTCTTTATTTATTGTTCGATTCGTTAAGTTCCGTTAATTATAAACATTACAGAAAAATCAAATGGACATTTTAACACATTCAAAGGGTCGTAAAGAGTAAAAGAAGCCAACATAATTTTTCCTCTTTGGCAGCACGTGCAGAAGTCCCTCGCCGCATGTGCGGGAAAGAGTATCGCACGTATGGCCCACTCGTGCCTTTATTTCAGAATGCAATCTTTTGCCTCCCCTGTTTTCCGCACGTGCAACTATGAGCCCTGCACATGCGGCCATGAGCCCCACACGTGCGGTCGTATGTTCTGTCTGAGTAGTCCGAAGTTCAACAAAAATTCAACTTTTCCATTGCATCTCATGGCTCAAGTACCAGCAAAATTCCTTCACTATTACAACATGTGAACATACTAAACACGAATTTCATAAGTAATTAGATCATAACTCATGTAAAGGTAATTAATACAACTTGATGATCATATTTCTTTTTATCTTTTCATAGTGAACGAAAAGAGATACAAACACATAGAAAAAGTGATACAACATATAGAGATCAAAATATGTAAAATTTGAAGATTAGAAGGTGAATCTTCTTAAGCTAACTCAAAGCAAACCCATACTTTAAAATTTAACCCTCAAGTTAAGGAAATACAATGAAACTCGATAATGCCCATGGGTATTTTCTCAATCAAATTCTCTATTCCAAAACCCTAATTTATATAAGTGGAAAGCTTCATTTAAATACTTGATGACATTCAATTAAAGGTAGTTTTTAGGATAATTGAGTTGCTTTACACTCACCTTGTGCTCCAATCTTTGAACTCTCTCAAATCCTTCAAGCTCTTAGTTGATTTCCCTCTCTCTCTCTCTCTATTTCTCTTCTCTCTTTTCTTCTTTCTCCAGGAGATTTTTTTTTTTTAATGTTTTGATTCTAAGTCATCTAAGGTCCTTATAGCCATCCACTTCTCAAGTTATGAGTCTAAGTAAGCCTAGTTAAGAATTAGGCCCAATTAAATCAATTTAATTCGTTACGAATCAAATTTTTACAAAAATTCATATTATGACCTAAAAATCACGTTGATTAAAACTGTAAAGTCAATTTCGGGTTATCGCGCCTCTAAGGTTTTCAATTTACAATCCAAATGTCTCAATTCCAACAGATTTTCTCGTAACTGACAGATATAATGTCATAAGCAGATAATTTACACAATTAAACAGAAAATTCACATGAAATTTCATGCCGAACATATAATTACATATTAATTAAAAATTAAAACCATATAAGAGGGTCGGGTTATTACACTTAATGTGGTGGAGATAAGCTACAACATGTTCCGATAGCCAGGTATACAATTGATTGGCCTCACGCACTGTGTGTTCTATTTTCCATTCAGGTTCAGACGCCAGTTTGAGCATGATCAGACCTGTCCGGAGAAAGGGGTGGAATACCCGGCTCTATTTTCCATTCGCGGTTCACACTTGACTCAGTACCTCACTACTTGGAGGATGAGAGAACTTCTGGCCCCTGCCCTTAGCTTTAGTTACACCCTTCCTGGCGAGTGCTTAGCTTAGCTTGAAGGCGAGGCATAGGCTGAGCCATCTTTAGCTGTAGAGACCTCCACGAGTGTGAGCAGAAGACATAGGACCACCTGAATTAATTGTGTCCCTAGTTTTATTGCTTTGTCTTTTCTTTTCAAGTTTTTATGATGTAAAAGAGACTTTGATTTAATCAGAGAGTCGGAGAATGTATTTATGTTGAAATCAATGGAATCAAAGTTGTGAGCACTAAAAATTTTCCTTTTTGGTCTAAAATGGTCTATGTTGAAAAAGGTAAAATTTTCAGACAAATTAGTTTTATTAAAACTTTTCAAAATAATTTTTGGAAATAGTCACTGCCTGACACACACAGAATCAATCCTTAAGACGTACAACCCAAATCAGAAGACCATAACCATTGAAAACTGCATTCACCATCACTGCTTTTACTACTTTTTCCTACAACTGACCTTTCTGCCTAATGGAGATAACACAACCAAAAGAACAGATGATGGAAAAAGATGGCCCGATCAAACAAATGAACAGGACAATTGAATCAGGGATGGTTATGGCCGAACTTCAGGATAAAGTGCCTACGTATCCCAAAGGTGGAAATCAGGCCTTACGTAGTTCAGTTTAGGTTCGCTCGAGTATTAACACTCTCATTTTGTGCTCTAACTTTTGCTAAAGCCATCCTTTCAGGTTTTCAACCTTACAAGCTCAGTTTTTCTTTGTTTTTTATTTTCCATGCTTTAGCTTTTGCCTAGGTCGCCCTTTTGGGTTTTTGGCCTAGCAAGCCTCTTAAGGATAATATTTCTTTAATTTGTCCACGCTGATCGGCTATGAGAACTCCAAGCCATCTGAATCCATAAGAATAGTCGCTCCCCCGGACTAGATAGATTTGATAATATGAGGACCAGTCCAATTGGGTCTGAACTTGCCCCTAGGGTTATGGATGGGGGCTCGGTTGTCTTTGAGCACCATATCTTTTTGAGTGAGATTTTTGGATTTGACATGCTTGTTGAATGCCCTAGTGATTCTGTGTTGATATCCTTAGATATGATACAATGCCTTCAACCTTATCTCGTCAAACAACATCAATTCTTCAAACCTACTCTGCTGCTAATCTGCCTCTGTTATTTGACACTTGACAATAATTTGCAGCGACGGTACGTCAATCTCAATCAGTAGAACAGCTTCCATCCTATACACTAGAGAATAGGGGGTTGCCCCTGTAGGTGTTCGAATTGACGTTCTATGACCCCAGAGTGCAAATGGCAGTTTATCTGGCTGGTCTTTGTAGGTCTCAACCATCTTCTGCAAGATGTTCTTAACATTCTTGTTGGTGGCCTCAACAGCTCTGTTGCTCTATGGCCTGAATGTTGATGACTTATGAAAAGCCGCTTTGTATTTCTGAAGCAAATCCACTACCTCTTTCTAGAAATGCAAGCCATTGTCCGAGATGATCTCATTTGGCACCCCGTACCTACAGATGATATTGTTCTTGATACATTTGGCCACATGGGGCGCCTTCAACACAGAGTTAGACTGAGCTTCCACCCACTTAGTAAAATAATCGATCACCACCAGAATGAACTCATGTCCATTTGAGCTCTTTGGCAAGATTGCTCCAATGACATCTACTCCCCAGACTGAAAAAGGCCATGGTGAAGTCACGTTATAGAGCTTTGGCAGTGGAATGTTCATCCGATTGACATGAATTTGACATTTGGGGCATCGCCGAACAAAACCAATCCAATCCTCCTCCATAGTTTACCAATAATAGCCTTGTCTAAGGATTTTCCTGGCCAGTATCACACTTTTCATATGTACTCCACATTCTCCTCCATGGATGGTCTCCATGAGATGCTTCGACTCTTCTTTTTTAACATAGAGCTTATGCATTCCCAAACGACCTCTTTTATACAACTTATTTTTGCAAATGATAAATTGGACTGCCAGATGCCATATTTCCTGTTTATTCTTGGCATTTGCCCCTGGTGGATACGTATCCTTCTCTAGAAAATTCCTGATGTTGTAGTACCAGGGGTTTTTGTCTTGAACCTCATCTATTGCAATGAGGGCTTCATAGGCAGGTGTGTACTTATGTTCAATGATTATTCGATGCATCTTTACTCCCAGCAGGATGTCTACCATGGATATTAGAGTTGCCAATGCATTAGTCAACCGGTTGTTCTCTCTTAGCAGATGTATAAATGTCAACTTTTCAAACCTTCGAATTAGAATGTCCAGGGTCTGTTGATAAATCTTCATGCTCTCTTCCTTGACTGTCCAATCCCTGTTGGCATGAAAAACAACTAGATTTGAGTCCCCAATGATGTCCAACCTTATTACCCCTAGTTCTAGGGCAACTTCCAAACTAGCAATACACGTCTCATATTCTACTTCGTTATTAGACACTCTGAATCGAAGTTTGAAAGAGAGGGGTATATGGGAATCATCGGGTGCTATCAGCAACACACCTATCCCATAACCATATTTATTAGATGCTCCGTCAAAGTACATTGTCCATGATTTCTCTTCTATCTGCAAAATGTCTTCATCTGGGAATAGATACTCTACTGTTTCATCTTTTTCCACTGGGTGGTTTGCCAGGAATTCCGCTACAACTCTCCTTTTGATAGATTTGTGCATGACATACTTGAGATCAAACTCAAAGAGAAGAAGCAAACAACGAGTTAACCTACGCATAAGTGCTAGTTTCTCAAAAAGATATTTGATGGGATCTAATCTCGAAACCATAATTAAAGAGTGAGCTAACAAGTAGTGCCTTAATTTGCCCATACCAAAGCTAAACAAGCTTTCTCGATGGGTGTTTAATGGGTCTCGTGCTCTAGCATCCTTTTGCTCAGATAGTAGATGGCCTTCTCCATTGTAGTTTTTGATTTCTAAGCTAGCATGCACCCCATGGTCGAATTCGTTACCAAAAGGTACAAGATCATTGGCTTTCGCAGCTCTAGTGGTGACAATACAGACGGATTCTGAAGGTACTGCTTGACCTGCTCAAAGGCAAACTGACATTGATCATCCCATTAGAACTTCTTTCCTTTCTTCAAAAGACCAAACAGTGGTTCACAAGTCAAGGTTAATTTTGAGAGAAACCATCTTATGAATTGCACTTTACCTAGAAAGTCACCCACTTCCTTTTCAGTCCTTGGTGGTTGCATTTCTAAGATGGCCTTAATTTTGGATGGATCTACTTCAATTCCCTTCTGAGTAATCAAAAATCCCAGCATTTTCTCCACAGTCATCCCAAAGGTGCATTCTGTGGGTTCAACCTCAATCTATACTCCCTGATCCATTCAAAGAATTTTTTTAGTGCGGTGTAGTGGCCTTCTCTCTCTTTGGGCTTAACAATCATGTCATCCACGTACTCCTTAACCTCTTTACTAATCATATCAGGCAAGATTGTGGTCATAGCCCTCTGATAGGTAGCCCTAGCATTTTTCAACCCAAAAGGCATGACTCTGTAGCAGTAGGTACTCCACGGTGTGGTAAAAGCAATCTTCTCTCTGTCTTCTAGTGCCGTCAAGATCTGATTATACCCGGAAAACCCATCCATGAATGAAACCAAGGCATGACCCGCAGTGAAATCTACCAGTTCATCGATGTGCAACAATGTAAAGTCGTCTTTTGGACTAGCTCTGTTCAGATCCCAAAAGTCAACGTAGACTCTGATACTGCCATCCTTCTTTGGAACCAGAACAATATTATCCAACCAAGTCAGGTGTTCAGATACCATCAAGAAACCCGCATCAATCTGTTTGGTGACCTCCTCCTTAATTTTCAATGCCCAATCCAGATGGACTCTACGGAGTTTTCACTTAACTGGTCGGGCCTTAGGGTCAAGGTGGATCCGGTGTTTTACAATCTCAGGACCGATTCCAAGCATGTCTTTGTAGGACCACGTGAAAACATCTTTGAATCTTTTAATAAAGCGATTAAATGCTCGTGTTCTCAGAAGACAACGTGGATCCGATCTGGACCAAGCGGGGATCCTTATTAGTACCCACATTAATTGCTATGATTTCATCTGTGTAGCATTTAGCACGCCTCTCCTTCTTTCAGTCAACCAAAATTTTCAAAGCCAGAGGAATTTTTCCTCTTTGTTTAAAACAAAATTTTGAAAATCAAGCTTAGTACAACAAACCAAAGGCACATAAAAGTAAGTGAAATCTACTGCATTCCCATTAGTAAAGTCCAGGTCCTCTGTTATAGTCAACTCAAAAGAAAAACTAAAAGAAGACCTTGACAAGACTTTAGCATCCATGTTACTACCCTCGAAAGTACCAGACTTAAACTTAAAAGAACTCGAATCTGATCCCGACTCCATAGACTTAGTGGAATCAGATTTGGACTCATTATTCGGTTCAGAACAGCCAACGGTACCTTTCTCAAATTGCTAGGCCAGGCATAGAGCCTCAGACACATCCACGATGAGGCCAGAATAATCTGTAGCTAGTTTATCCCCGATCATAGAGATAGCAATACTATCCCTTATGTTAACAAACTCAGCCCCAGCATTAGAATCCATTAGTAGGTCAACCAACGCCATCTCTAGTAGCTCCGCTTTGTTGTTGTCCGAGCTTGCAATCTTGCCTTGCTCTGTATTGTTGCTCGAGGTAATTTGCTCATCCTCATCTTCTGGTAACTTATACCCGAAGAAAATGTCAAATCCCAGGTACCTTGTCTTTGTTTCCGGGTCGATCCACAGCTCTGGAAATCCATGGAAAGTGAAATCTTCCCCTTGGAGGACAAAGTGTCCGTTCAAGGTTCCCCGAATTGGCTTGTGGACTAGTTTATATTGGCTCCCACCCTTTTCACTTTCAGTCTTCCTCTCAACTCATCCTCCTTTCTCTTCTAGTCTTCAGGGGTAGGCTTATACCCCAGCCCAAAAGTATGATGGTTATGACTCATCTCTCTAGCAATAGTACCTCCTTGCCTGCCACTTCTTCCTAGTCCAGATCTGGTTATATGCCCTCATTTGTTCATCGTGTGGCACTTACATAGTTCCCTTCATCTTCCACCATGATAGATTGGACCAGCCGGACCTCTGCCAAGGAGAGCCAGAGAGGAACACGTCCTCTTCCCCATGTATTATCTCTAACAAAGGCGTGGTAGTTCCCTAGGGAGGATGGATCACAAAATTGCCATAGACAGTAGCAATCCGACCTTTAAATGAATATTTCACCAGCTAGCGAACTGTGGATGACATTGCCTTCATCTGATGCAACCTAGGCCTTCCCAAGAGTAGATTAAAAGCCGTTGATACGTCTGTAACATGGAATTCAACCTCATGTTCAGAGGGGCTAATTAATATTTGGCTCTTAAAGGTCCCCATGACTTCTCGGCTTATGTTGTCATAAGCTCAAACAGCTTGAGTTGTAGGTGTGAAGTCAGCTAGCTTCAAACTTGTGGCATAAGTTGTCCTTGCCAAACACAAGTTAATTGTTGAGCCAGTATCCACTAGTACCACCAGGATCCACTTATTCCTGCTTTCCAAGGTCATATACAAGGGTCGATTGTGATTAGCACCCTCAGGTGGCAACTCTTTATCCGTAAAAGATAACATTGGACAAACATCCCATGATGTAACCAATGACACCAGTTGGTCAATTGTGGTGCCAACAGAAAGCTTTGTTCTGTTCATGGCCTCTAGCAACGCTTGCTTGTGCTCTCGAGAAGCCATCAACAGCCCCAAGATTGATATGTCTACTTGGATCTTTTTGAGTTTCTTTAAGACCAAGTTTTCCTTTACATCATTCTTTTTTTATTTCTCAATCTCTTTCTTGGAGGATTCTGAATGATCTAGAGCTGGGGGTTTGAAATACCAACCATTTTGGGTCATGTGATTAATCTCGTTAGTATACCATGTATCATCAGAAGTACTATTTTCCACCATTTGTCAGTACACGCATGGCTCAGATCATTGTTGTCCCATCATTCCACTACCGCCATGGCCAGGCTATCATTAAGCTCTACCTCGGATCATGTTTACAACACTTTCTCCACTGCCATACCACTCCTTCTCTGTAGCTGATTTAACCTTTTCCCTCTGCTACTATCAGATTTTCTTTGGCATCTTTCCCTTATTACCAGACTTCCATATGGGCCTTTCCAAGGTTTAGAAATCGCCCACTGCTATCTTGGTCCCTTCTTTGCTCTTTCTCTAGATTTCCTCTATTCTTTTACGTTGGAACTGTTCCAACTCTTGTTCCTTGTCAATCATGGGCATGGACTCAGTTGTAGGCACGACCTCAGTCTGGTTGCCACTACCAACTTCCTCTCTTTCCATAGTCTTCCCTACATGTTCCTTCGTATCTAATTCCTCTTCACTCAACCACTCATTGCTGGTTTTGGGTTGGCTGGGATCCTACTACCCAATCTGTACATTGCTCATGTCTTCTTCTTCAAAGAAGTCAAGGTTCTCCAGATCTTCCCCTAGTTCTGCCAGGTTCTCTTCTAACTCTGCCAAGTCATTAAGGCCTTGCTCAGGCCAAACATTTTTATTTTTTCCTAGCTGATCTTCCTCAATGGCGTTGATACTGAGAGAGTCTGGCAGTATAACTACAAGCTTTGGTTGGTCCATAGCCACAATGTATCAACAAGGGTCGTACTCTTCTGTGAGTGAAGCACCCTTTTTTATAACTCGGGTGTCAAACAGCCCTATCTCTAGTGCATTCTTCTTCTCTTCCGCCTCTACCGCCATAAGCCCTGGTTAGGTTGTGGGTGCTATGTCTATCATGCACATGTCCATCCTTTCTGGAATAACCACCTCTGGTTTAGGTAAATGGGATGGGATGATATATGTGCAAGGGTTATAGGTAGGCGGTAGTGTATGGATTAGGTTAATATTTTTGGGTGGTGGGACTTGGTTATGGGCGGGAAGTGGGTTGGTGGTCACATTCGGTTCGGAGGGTGGGGTGATGCTTTTATTGACAATGAGATCCTGGATCTCATGACACAAGCGGTAGCACCGATCGGTGGGATGACAGTGCTGCTGATGGTAGATGCAGTACTGGGTAGGGTCGTGTCATGGTGGAAGTGGGTCAGGGAGAGGTCGAGGTTCGAGAGGTTTAATGTGCCCTTTCTCCATCAGGAGTTTAAGATCATAAACTAGGCTCACATACAGAGGGTGAAGGTTCTTTAATTTCAGTTCGAACCAACGGGTCATAAGGTTGTGGTACCAAACAGATCGGCCATTTTGGGTACTCTAACAATAGTGCTGATTTCCGTAGACCGAGGAATAGTGCTACTGCTAGCATTGGTACTCCTCATGAACGGCCTCTTCGCAAGTTCGCTAGTTCTTTGGATAATGCCTTTCTTGAATGCACTTTCCATCTAGACCCCCAACTCGTGTAGAGAAGCAAAAGTAGATAGTGGTGCTACTATCATTCACTGTAACATATCTGGCTCGAGATTATGAACCACTAGCCAGACTTACTCCATTTTGGATGGCCTATTCGTCATCTTGGCTGCTTTTTCCCTTCATCTGGCAACAAAGTTGATGAAGGGTTCCTTGGGGTTTTAAGTAATTGCTTCTAGCTCACTGATGGTTACTTCTATCTGAGTGTTATATAAATATTGGTTGACAGGCCCCTCAGATAGTTCCTCCAAATTCCTTTTTGTAGAATTCTCCAACTTGGCATACCAAATAGCTGCCACGTCTGACAAAGTTCTGCCAAATAAGGACAATTTTTTAGCACAAGCCCATTGGCCTCAGAATATCTGAAAACAAGTGAACGTGAACAATCGAGTCCCCACTCCCATCAATTCTATCAATATGAGGCATTTTGAATTTCTTCAGCAATCTGACCAAAGCCTCAGTGTATTCATCTTCAATATCCATAATGGAATTGAAGCCTTAGGATTTTTTCAGTGCTTTCTCCAGCCAGGCAATTTTAATCAAAGTCGGATCAATATTGTTGATGTCAAAAAGAAGGAGTCCCCCGTGAGGTTGTGCTAAAGGCCTGAAAGCTAGAGCCTATGGAAATATCTCTTGGGGATCTTGGACCTGAGGGTTTTCGATTGGTGGAGGTGGATCTGGATTCGGCTGGGCAACCAGGACTAGATATAAATTGGATGTTGATGCTCTAGATGGGCATCTCATTTCAGCAATGGTTTTGTTTTGATCAGTAATTTTATGATTCAGGTATCCACAGTTCTTTGAAAAGTTGCCATCATAACAGCGACCTCTTCTAGACTTAGTGTCATAACAAGCCTTATAGAGTTAGATAATTGTGAACTGATTTGGTGAGATTGGATAGGTGATTGTTGGGTGATCTATGCTGGTGATGATAACTGCATGTTTCTTCTCTAGTGCACAACTGGTGAGAGTGAAACTAACACTGGCTGACCACTAACAAGGTCTTGGGTTTTGCGAAGTCTGCCCGAAGAGTCCACAAAACTTGGGGGATATCAGGTCTATCTGAAGCTGTGATTGCAAACTACCTAGCAAGAAGAAAGAAAAGAAAAACAACAATAAAAAATGGGACAGCACTGCAGCCCAATTTTGCAATAGATATAATCATAGCTGAAGCACTGTATTTCACACTAAACTCTGCTCCCAAAACTGAAATTGACTTTTTACGATTGATATGAACATTCTTGTACAGGTTCATTGTAAAAGCACATACCAGGTAAAAGAAAGCCAAAACACCCCTATGAGGGTACGGTTACCCTATCCTGGATTTTGATATGATCTAGGTTTTACTACTTCAAGCAAGCAGTTTCACAACATCCTGTATAAAGGTGAGCATCCTATCCTAAGTTGGAACAGTCACTATGGCTTCATTATATGCAGCTAGGCCAAATGGTCAAAAGGAGTAACTTGGCAAGATCACCTAATATACCTCTCACACCTAACACCGAGAAGTGAAAGATGGATCAAGCGGTACAGCGGTAATCCAAATCCAAGGGTAGTGTTTCCAACATGGCAGGGGTCCAGGAATAGCAGATGGAAAACATAGTAAATTAGCGTAACAATACAAATGCAATGCAAAGAACATATAAGTGTAGATAAAAATTCACATCATGAACTTCATGTCAAGTTCGCTAAAATCCCCAGCAGAGTCGCCAGAAAATGTAGCTCGCTTTTCATGCTCCTCGGAGGGGTTAGTCTCCTTGGATACGATAGCTCTACAATTCTAACTCCCATGGTTTTGAATCTGGTTTCACAAGTGCAATGTGAAATGGAGAAACACAAAAGAGTCCAAATCTGAGTCGCACCTAAATATTTTCGAAAAATTTTAGAAACCCATGACTAGTGCCAAAGGCCACGTGTCTTTCATCATCAAAGTATCTCGGCTCATGAACTTAGGTCTGAGAGGGGAAGGTCATGAATTGAGCACCCCCACTCACCCGATTAAAGATCGGTCTCTACTAATCATGATGTGATTCTTATTTACATTATATGCTCTTGTTATGATTATTATGCTATCGTTACTATGTGATGTCAAACAAATATAGACTAACTCAGAAAAAGCCGGAACGCTTTGATTTCATGTTTGTTTAAAAATTACTTTGAATATATCCCACTCGAAAAAAGTGAACTCATATGTACATTTATTCAAATCATCCCAACTTAAACGAAAACCCTATATCCACAGGCATTCAAGAGATATATCAACTAAGCACATAGTCTTATGGTAATCATGCTTGGCATGGCAACAATCACACGCATGCAATATACTAAAGCAAAAACCGCTCACCTAGTACTTCGAGGTAAGCCAAGGAAAACAACAATGAGTAAAAAAAATGCATGATCCTAAACAATGTATCATGACTAATGCAATACATACAACGTGCAATTAATAGGCTCGGCTACTAACATGGCATGTGAATCAATTCAAAGCATGGGATAGCACATGTATTCAATTAAGGAATTTGAAATTGACATTGGTTAGTATGATGAGTTGAGCCCTTATTCATGCAAAAGTGGATACAAGTCATGGCAATGAAAATGTAAAACATGAATGCAACATGGAACCATCATAAGTGTGGAAATAAAAAGGAGAAAGAAATGCGGGTTGGAAGACATATACACATTATTACATATTTGCCCTCACGCATGAGGGTTCGAATGTCCAAGTGTCTAAATCAACTAACTATTACAAACTAAATGAATTAGCACACTAGATTAACTAAGTATTACAAGTTCAAATAAATCTAAGTAACTAATTATAACACACTGCTATCAAAACACTAATATCACGAGCCGCGGGGAGCGAGGAATTGCATATGCACGAACATCAATTTCCACCTGAAAAACCACTCTATTTTGCTACCAGAATTGTTTTGTTCTGTAGTCAGAAAATTAAATTGTTTTCTTCACAGCCTCTGCTCTATTCTGCTATGAAAATGGCACTACTTGGTTAACAAAAGGTGGTCGGCTGGCTAGAAAAAGTGGTCGGTCGGATGGTCAAGTGGCCGGCCGGCCAACCACTATTTTTCGGGTCTACCCTCCTACGACGAAATGAAACAGACCACAAACAGAGTGTTTCCAAGGACTGTTTGTCCTTTTTACCTCTCCCTATCATGAAACAGATCAAGGGAGAGGCAAACTCAATTCACAAACCATCAAGTGACACAAACTCGTTGCGTGATGATATATGAATTGATGTGACAAAATCTTAATAAATGGAAAGTAAAGACTAGTAAAGCCTCCTCTCTATCATGGAATTACCTCAAGGGAGATGATAGACATTGATTCTTGAGCCATTAGCATCACTAGAGAGTATGAAATGACTCAAGACTCAATGGGTTCAATTAACATCCGATTGAACCCGATTTGATTTTATGACTTTTGTTACCATTCTAGTCCAATTTTATTAGCCTCTTTTAATTACCTTTCCATTCTTTAATCAATTAGTCCAAAAAAGAGAGTTAAGTCCAGTAAAAAGAGGAAAGTGTCAAACAAGAAGTTATTTTTGAGGTGAGAGAGATGTAATGCCCTGGTAATGAACCTCCGAAGAGATTAAACCATTAAGCATAGAAGGTCTCTTTCTCATGCTTCAACAACACTTGTTTGAAACGACTCTCCAAAATAAAAAATAACACTCGTTTGAAACGACTCTTAAAAAAAAAAAAAGGATAGAGAGTGAAGACATGATTATCACAAGTGCTAACACATGTATGAAAAGCGTAAAATAAAAGCTATCAACTCAAATAGGTTAGTATCTAAGGCCTAAACCACCAAAACCTATGAGGACTACAACACTACAAGCATAATATACAAAGCATGAATGAATTAAACACACTAAGAAAGTCCTAAAATGAGTAAAAATAGTGCCGGAATTGAGTTGAAAAATGCTAGAAAAGTGGACTAAAATAATGGAGAAATGAAGCTAGCAAACAAGCATGAGGGGTGGCTAACCCCTCTATTTTTGGGACTTCAAAACCACATTTTTAGCCTATGAAATACTCTAAAAAATAGTGGTAAAAAGCTGAAAAAAGTGGGGAAAACACAAGGAAAAAAGCTTGGTGAACAAGGTTCAAAGAAGGGTGAGTAACCCCTCCACCTTTGGTAGCTTTAAGCCACAAGTTTCAGCCCATAAAAATAGTGTAAAAATTGTATGAAATCAGCAAGAAAAGTATAAGAAGAAGAAGTGTAAGGATTTTACAAGTTATACCTCTTGAATAGGAGTAACTCCTTTGTTCATAAACCACAAAGTATTCACTCTCAAGGGCTTAAATTTAGACTCAAGAATCTTAGCAAGAAGAGCTAAAATATTGGTTTAGCAGGTGTAGGTAAAGTGTATGTGTGTTGCAAGATAGAGAGGCTGAGAGTATTTCAAGTTTTGTAGCTTTTGAAATTTTTTCTAACTTAATTTCAAGAGTGGTGGTCATGTGTATATAGAAAAACCAGCGCCTCTATTGAACACAGCTATATAGAGACAACCGGTGTAGTGCATGCTCATTGGGGGAGAACTGGCAGCAAAATATCTGCCAGCCGAGAAACATGACCGGCCAGCGATGAGGGGGATGGTCGGCCACTAAATTCTGGCTAGCCAGCCACTTGTTGGCCTGTAGGCCTCTGGGTGGTCAAGTTTGAAAAAAAAAAGGTTTTATGAAAAAAGAACAGGTTTTGGTCCAAAGGTGGTACAAGATTCTAGGCTTTCGGGTTGGAAAACTGAAGATCTTTTGCTGAGAAACTTGCACAATTTATACAGCGTAACTTCTCATCATCGAATCATCAACCTAAGGCGCCCAAGTCTTAAGGGCAATCAAAAACGGGGTGTCTACAATTGCCTACTGAAAAATAGGGTCGACACCACTGGTTCCTAGGTTCGACCCTCGTCTGCTGCAAAACAGTAGTGTCTTAGCTTTTCTTTTTGAGGGTCAACACCACTATCTTGAGCATCGACCCCTGCGAGTTATTTCTAGATTTTGGGACAGTTTGGGCCCAAATTTTTAGGGGTTTTTGACTTATTCTTTTGTTGACTTTTGGGTTGGTATTTCCTGGTCACTATAAATAGACCCAAAAACACTTTTCCCTCATTTGTTACTTCTCTTTTTCCCTTTTTAACCGTGAGCCTCTCTTCTCTCTCTCTAAACTCTACTTTTCCATTTAGACCCTTAGATCTACTCACCTAAAGGTATCTTTTCACCTTGATCATTTGAGATAGATTGCAGATCGTGTTAAGAGCTTCCTTTTGATCCAAGTGTTTCGTGATTTCGTTGACGTTGAGCTTTTGAAGTTTTTCTTTTCCACCATCTAAGATTAAGTTAGGGATTCTCTGCATTTCCTTATAAGTTTTAACTTATTTATTTATTTATTTTATTTTTTATGAAACAACATTGTGAAAAAAATGAAATTTTGAACAAATCTTGGGTTTTGGTTCGAAATCAAAGAGAAAGGTTTTCAAATGGTTTATTGGGAATGGTTGTGGATAGATATTTATTCATGAAATATGATGAAATGATGGGTTTTTACCTTGGGAAATGGTTAAAGGAAATAGGTTCTTTGCCCTAGAAATCTCAATTGTTGATTTTGTATTGATAAATGGAATTGATGTTGGACATATGCAATTTGGTTGATATTGGTGAGAATGGTGGAGTTGAGTATGTATTACCACTCACATCTTGGAATTTGAAAAGTTTACCTTTATGGAAATTATTTACTTGTCTAGAGATATCTGTTTGGGCTATCGGTAGAGGATAGCTATAATTGTTGTAGAAATTGCATGAGAATTAAGAGAATTGAAAACTAATTTCCCATCCATTTGCATTGAGCATTGTTGCATATTTATATCGTTAAAAATGTTATTTTTTTTAGAAAAAGAGGTGAATCTCGGAAGGAGTTATTGTTACATCAAATAAATTGGTCTGTGTGTCCATGGTGAAAGTCTTAAAAATGCGCGTATACATGGGTGCCGATCCCGCGGACCAAATATCCATAAAATGGCAATAGTAGCGCTTGTATAGCCTATATTTACATGGTTGCCGGTTTACGGTTTCCCGTAAACAAAATTTTTGTGAAATGTGATACTTGTCTAGGGGTTCCCAAAGTTGTGATTCACTACCCTATTTTCTAATGTAAAGGAAATGATTCTTGAACTGTGGCATGAACCTGGCATTGCATGATTTCAGAAAAGGATATAAAATGTTTTGTCACAAGCATTGCATATGTATGTCACCCTTATATCTTTGCTAAGATCCATATATTGTATTGGATTATTTCTACTAGTTTTCGCTCACCCTATGGGGGAAAAACAGTTCAGATGTTGATGATATGCCTCTATCAAGGCAATAGCTTGGGAGGACTTGGAAGCAAGGGCTTCATTTTTGTTTGTTTTGTTGTATTGATTTGTACAAGCCTAGGGTTTTAACTGTATCAGATTTAAAAATCCAATTTTGTTGTAACTAAGTACCGTCTTTGAAAATTGTAAGCCCTTAGGGCATTACTTATTTGCTTGATGTTTATTCTATTATGTAACATATGCTATAGATTTAGGAATAGACTTGTGAATGTATATCTGCATATGTTACTCTTTTGTAAACTTAAATTGGAAACTAATGGAAGATAATTACTGATACATGTGTTGTTATTTAATGAACATGATGGATTACTTATTGTCTTTTTTTTTTCAGGGTGTTACAGTGTGGGTCTGTAGCATTGCTAGAATAATAAATTATCATATGTAACTCCCATTTTTTTTAAATATATAAAAAAATAATTTTCTCCAACTATCCCTTTTAATAGAAAAAATATATATATTTATTTCCATTTGATTTTAGCAAAAGTCACTTCTTAACTATTTAAGTCAAAAACAATTATTTTTTTATTTTAATTTATTTAATTGACAATCGAGATAAAAAAAAAAAAAACAAAACAAAACAAAAACAAAAACAAAATCCATTATGTTTGGCAATTGTTAAAAAAGTCATTCATTTTTTTAATAATTTTGTATTTTGTTAAAAAAAATATTTGTATTAAAAAAATTTATAGTTTAAGTCCTTATAGTTTAGAAGGACATAATTTTTTTTATAAAATATAAAACCAAAAATGACAAAAAAAAATATATAAATATAAACTTTTTATCGTGATTTATAATTTGAATACGTGTATTTAATAACATATTATGTTTAGACCAGCAATATTATGACACATCATTATAATACATGTGAATATTATTGTCGTTCTAATTGTCATAAAATAATTTAAGAAAGAATTTAAATTTCAAATTTTAGTTTATAATTTTATAAAAGTTGTATAAACTAAGGAATTAATATTGATCTTATTTTGGTAACATAATTTAAGGAATAATCTAAATTTAAAATTTTATTTTAAGAATAAAATTAATTTGTAAACCAATCATATTTTGACACGTACTAACAAAAATTAAACAAAATAAAAAAAAAACAAAAAAAGAGAAAAGAATTGAAACTTTAAACTTTAATAAAATGACAACGTTTTTTCAATTATAATAGTATATAAATTTTGTATAAGGTTTTGAAACTCTTATAATATCTCTTCTTCAAAGCATTCTTTTGTGAAACATATAAACAATCTCAATATCACTTTTATTGCTCCTAAATACAAAAAAATAAATAAATAAATAAATAAATAAATTGAGCTAATTATGATAATTTTAAATTTGTATTTAAAACTTATAAATCATGGGAAAGATTATTATAATTTTAAAATTTTATTGTGCCAATTTTAAACTTAAATTAATTGATTACTTTCCATATTTAGTGACCCTCAAATTTGACTTTTGAAATGGATTAGTATACTTTTTTTTTTTTTTTTGATTTCATATACTTTCCATTTGAAAGTCATAAATCAAGAGATATTAATTTTTATTTATTTATTTATTTAGTTTTGCTTGAATAAGAGTTAGCCAATAGAAGATTTTTAAAATTTTTAAAAATAAAAAAATTATGAAATTTATATTGGGAACTTGGAGCTCCCACAAAACTTGTGGGTTAAAAACCTTACTTTTCTTATATAATATATAGTTATTGATGTGATTAAGATAGAAAATTATATATATTAGAGTAGAGAGAAAGAGCATATAACACAAGGGTATTTTGGTAATTTTGTCCTTTTAACAAAGTTAGCTTTATACTTTAGTCCAAAACTATAAGGGAGTTATTTGCCTATGTTAGAATAATATGGGGAGAAAATACTACGGGTGTATTTGTTTGGATGGACTGGATAATAGGGGATTATAATCCACCAGACTGTTAGTCCGGGGATACATTGTCCTCAAACTATTTGGTTGGACTGGATTTGTATCCTATGTTTGTTTAGTCATGGAATTAGACATACTGATTGGACTATTCTATTGAATCCTATGTTTGTTTGGTTATAGGATTAAATGTTTGGATTGGACTATTCTATTGGATCCTATAACGATTCTAGTTTAGACCCGAACAATTTGATGTTTGGATCCGGGTATCATTATCTTATATAGTTGTTCATGTCTTGTTTCCCCTTATTTCTCTTTGAGTTGGCTATTGGGATGTGTTGGTTGCATTCGGAACTGGTTAGTAGCTTGTTTATCAAACTATTGTTGCCCAAAATTTTGCCTCTTCGCTCGAGTGACACTTCTTACGCTCGAGTTGTCCTTGTGTATTCTCAGTATTTTTGCTGGTCTGCAAAACTACTGAAAGTTAGCATTCTTCGCTCGAACGAAGTTTCTTATGCTCAAGCAGTGTAACTTATTGTGCCTGGTCACTCGAGCGACACATCTTGCGCTCGAGCGAGCTTTGCGTATATTAGTTCGTAAAGTCACTTTTCTGAGTCACGTTTTCATTCGTTTCTCACTCTAAACATTTCAAAATCATATTTTCTCTCAGTCTCTCTCTAAAACTCCTATATTTTACTCAAATCCACTAAGACTCATTGATTTTTTCACCCTTGTGCCTTTGTGGATGGTGGAGTTGGATATGTATTATCACTCACATCTTGAAAATTTGAAAAGTTTATCCTTATTGAAAATTGTTTATCAGTTTAGAAATATATTGTTTTGGGCTATCGATGGAGGATAGCTATGATTGTTATAGAAATTGCATGATAATAAGGGAAATTGAAACTATTTTTTCATCCATTTGCATCGTGCATTATTTCATACTTATACGTTGGAAATGTGTATCATTTTAAGAAAAATGAGTGAATCTGGGAAACATGTATTGTCTCATTGAAATAAGTTACTCTGAGTGTCCATGGTGAAAGTCCTAAAAACTACGTGTATACATGGGTGTCGATCCCACAGACAAAATTTTCGTGAAATGACAATAGTAGTGCTTGTATAGCCTACGTTTACATGGGTGCTAGTTTACAGTTTGTCGCGGACGAAATATCTGTGAAAGGTTGTATTTGTTGAGATTCCCGAAGTGTGATACATAGCCCTATTTTCTATTGTAAAGGAAATGATTTATGAATCATGGTATTAACTTGGCATTGCATAGTTTTGGAAAGAGATATAAAATGTTTTGACACATGCATTGCATATGCATTCACCTTATAGTTTTGTTAAAATTCATATACTGTGTTAGATTATTTCTACTAGGCTTTGGCTAACCCTATGTGGGAAAACATTTCAGGTGCTGATGACATGCCTTTGCCAAGGTAATAGCTTGGGAAGACTTTAAGCAAGAGCCTCATTTTGTGTATTTGTTATATTTATTTTGGTGCAAGCCATGGGCTTAAACTGTGTGGGATCTAAATCCACTTTTGTTGTAACCAAGTATTGGCTTAGAAAATTGTAAGTCCTTAGGGCATTTCTTATCTGTTTAACTTCCATTCTATTTCTATATTTTGCACCATATGCTATAAATTCAAGGCTAGGCTTGTCAATGTATACCCGCATATGCTACTCTTTTTTAAACTCAATTGGACTTAACTGAAGATAATTAGTTTATCATTGTTATCACTTATTGATACTGTGGATAGGTTGTTGTGTTTATTTTGTGGCGTTACGACTTGGAATTAGAGGGTATCAGGTTTGAATACTTTGGGTACGTGGGAAGTGGTTCTTACCTCAATGGGTTTATCTTGCTTGATAGAGATATTTGTACGTATGGTATGCTATGTGATAAATTGCTTATGTGATATGGGATTTAATTTCTAAGATATTGATTGGGTCAATGAGTTTCTGGAAATCCTATTAGAAAAGCACCTAAGCACTGTTATTTCTAACTGTAAACTCTGGCAACGTTGCGGGACAATCGTTATCTAGAAAGGAAATTTGTATGTGCTTACATGACTATGTGCTTATGTGGAATGAATTATTGTTGTCCATTGCCTTAGGACGCGAGTGAGTTAGCTTCCTCACATTTGTGAATGTGCTAATCTCTTTTGTTACCATCATTAGAATGTCAAGATGTGGATGTGGTGGTGGTACGCATGGTAGGCCTAGATGGCATGAGGTGCCATTACCGGATGAAATTTTGGTAGAAGAGGAATGGATTGGTCAAGACAATGTGGCCGAACCAGTGGGTCAACCGACCATGGGCACTTTGGCTCTTGAACTGGTCAGAGCTTTCCGGGAATCTATAGACATTCTTAATGCTAAGAATCAAGTCCATGCCCAAGTTGCTGAAGTGGGGCCGTCATTCCTAAAGAGGGAGTCCTTCCGGTCTAATTCAGATGAATTTTTTGGGTGATCCGAAGGACTCATTGAAGGCAGATGAGTGGTTAGAGCAGATGGTGAAGACGTTTGAGATGCTTGGCATCAAAGACGATGGGCTGAGAATGACCTTGGCATCCTTTCAGCTGAAGAGAGACGCGGCTCAGAGGTGGAAGTATGCACGTGGGCATATTGGGTTGACTGAGGAGGCTTTTGTCAAAGCCTTCTAGGATAAGTTCTTGCCTCCCACTACTACGGAGAAGTTGAAGGATCAGTTTCTAAAGCTCAAGTAGCTTAGCTTGCCTATAGCTGAGTTTGAGGCAGCTTTCGCTAGCCTCTCTAGATTTGCACCAAAGCTTATAGTGCTGAAGGAACACCGTTGTATTGAGTTTGAGAAGAGATTGAGGACCAGACTTCTTTTCAATGTAGTTGGGTCAATAATTAAGGACTACTGATGCCTTGTGGAGTCGGTAGGTCATCTTAAGACCGTGGTTCAGGCATAGTAAGAACGGATGAGGGGCTCTAGGAGGAGTCAGGAGGTTCAGGGGGGGAGTCGAGATAGTAAGAGGTATAGGGGTCCCGCCCCACAACAATCCCAGGCTGCACAGTCCAGATCCACCTTTCATGTGCTAAGTTTGGGTTCAGAGAAAGGTAATCATGGAGGCTTTTCTTGTTTTAAGTGTGGCTAGTTGGGTCACAAGTCTTCATGTTGCCCGTAGAGATGAGGAGGGCAATAGTTTACACCATCTTCGACTCGTCCCCAAAGTGAGAGTCATGGGAGAGGGCAGTCGCCTACTTGTTATCAGCGTAGGCAATCAGACATTGTGAAGAGGTTTTGTCCTAAGTTAGGTGGCACACCTGGTGCTTCTGGTTCGAGACAGACATAGGGTCATCAGCATACCTAATAAGTTCACGCCTCAAGGGCCAATCAAGGAGCCTCTTCGGCTAGGTCAATGCATCAAGCTTATGCTTTGAGGGATGAGAAGGTAGAGCAGAGACCTATGGGGTGTGTGTATGCTGTTACCACGCTAGACTTAATGCAAGCGCCTTCAGTTGTGAGAGGTACTTTCTTATTATGCAATTATATTGCCAATGTGTTGATTGATATGGGTGCATCCCATTCTTTTATCTCATCTGCATTTGCATCAGCATTGGGGTTAGAAGTGGATCAGTTAGCATCTCCATTCAGGGTAAAGTCACCTATTGGGGGTGAAGTTGTTTTGGACCAGGGGTGTCGGGCTTGTAATATAGAGGTTACCTGTCATGACCTGAACCCACCCCTATGGGTTAAGGACATAACCGGCCAATAATCCTGAGATTACCTACGGCCTCAAACCAAAACAAACGTAACTCGTCAGAGTATAGGGGCCAACGGAAGAAAAAATTTTAAACTTTGTCCATAGAGCCGTGCTTATATGCACATCAAAACAAACCATACATAGGCACGTTAATAACTCACAACAAAAACATAGTACCAAAAAGTTCTGCACAACAGGGTCACTCGTGTCTAAGTCAACGCATCTCAACTATATACAGATATACACAAAGTCCTCGCCCACATGACAAAATATAATACATAACCAAATGGCAAAGACGGGTGTCGTACGTGAGACACAAGGGCTGACTCTCCAAAACCTTTGTTGTTCCTGACAGACTTCACTGGGGCTGGGTTTGGACTTCTTTTGGCTCACCTACAAACACATGAATGAGCGTGAGCAATAGCCCAGTGAATAATATCAAATACAGAAGTTATACAAACGATATGTAGAACAACATGCTCCAAACGGCGTTGGGCCCAATTCATATTTCTATTTAACATATATATACATAATTTAGGTCAAGTGTCCGTGGTTTCAAACATACTGGCCTTTGGCCTATTTCTCTTTCCATAACAAATTGGCCCTTAGCCCATTCGGACTTTCGTTCATGTCAAAACGGCCTCTGGCCCATTCATTCATGTCAAAACGGCCTTTGGCCCATTCATTCTATTATTCAGATCGAACCGTTGTAGATGTCAAACTATTACTTATATCAAACTATCATTCGTGTCAAACTATTATTTATGTCAAACTATCATTCGTGTCAAACTATTATTTATGTCAAACTATCATTCGTGTCAAACTGGCCTTCGGCCCATCTAAATGATAAACTGGCCTTTGGTCCATTTAGACTTTCATTCACGACAGAACGGCCTCTAGCCCATTCATTCATGTCAAAACGGCCTTTGGCCCATAAATTTGTGTCAAAACGGCCTTCGGCCCACTCATTCATGTCGAAACGACCTTCAGTCCATTCATTCATGCCCAAACGACCTTTGGTCCATTCATTTATGCCAAAACGACCTTCGGTCCATTCATTTATGTCAAAACGACTTTCGGTCCATTCATTTATGCCAAAACGACCTTCGGTCCATTCATTTATGCCAAAACGACCTTTGGTCCATTCATTTATGCCAAAACGACCTTCAGTCCATTCATTTATGCCAAAACGACCTTCAGTCCATTCATTTATGCCAAAACGACCTTTGGTCCATTCATTTATGCCAAAACGACCTTCAGTCCATTCATTTATGCCAAAACGACCTTTGGTCCATTCATTTATATCAAACTGGCTCATAGGCCTTTCATATCAAACTGGCTTATAGGCCTTTCATATCAAATTGTGTCCACCATTCAAATTAATGAACTTTACAAAACTTACATAGAAGTAGCCATTGGACAATAACATATGACAGATATTACTCACAGTGATCGGTTGGTTGAATTGCTCTAGAGCTTGATCCTACATATCACGTAACACATATGGGTCACAAATAATTCAATCCGTTCTTTAATTCACATATTCCTCTTTAGGCTTCATTCTTACTTATTTAATTCAATTACAATGCTCAATGTATGCTTAAGAGTGCTTAGAAGTGAAAGGGAACGGAAAAACAGAACACATAATACATTTTCAAAATTTTAGAAAACAGGGTCCCCGCTCGAGCGTGAAATACCCCGCTCGAGCGGACCCTTAAAGCCTGCCAAAGTGCTGGCTGCTTCAAAAATACGCTCGAGCGTGAAATAGGGAGCTCGAGCGGAAGTCCTGTCTAAATGGTTCCCCGCTCGAGCGTGAAATTACCTGCTTGAGCGGACATGCAAGTCTGCAAAGATGCTGGGAGCACGAAAATCACGCTCGAGCTGCAGGTTCCCCGCTCGAGCGGACATAAAATTTCTGGGTTTTCTAGATTGAGTTCTTGAGCTCCCTTCAACATTCAAACCATCATTTCTTGCCTTTAATGGCTCCAATTTCACATATACTTATACTGACATGGTATAAACACCAAAACACATCATCATGGAGCTCAATTTCATGAATCAAACACATGCATGTCCCAAATTAATTCGAACTCAACACCAATATGCTCAATTTCAACATTCAAGCCTTACACCCCCATGATTTGTACATGCATGTGGGAGATGCTCATCATTCTCAACTTAATTGGTGGAGAGGTGGTCAAAACATGAGCTTCAATTAAAATGGCACATGGATTATACATTTTTATGCTCAAACATGCAATTTCAAGGTACTTTCTAACATGCATGTGCATATAGACTACCAAATCAACAAAACCAACTCAAATTCATCATGATCAATTCATTTTCTGTTCCTTATCAACATTCAACTTGAATTCACAAAAATTACAAACTAATATGCACAAATTCACTCACCTAGGAGCCTTAATCTTCCCAATTTATGATTAAATCTTGAGTTAGCCTCCAAATTTCCAAGCCTCAAGACCAAAATTGTCCAATTCTTCTCTCCCACTCTCTATAACCGGCCCTCTCTCTAACCTTGAGTTCAAATCAGCCAAATGAAGCAAAGAAGAGAGAATAGAGGGTGTAGTGCCCTCACATAACCAATTCCACTAATGCCAATATAATAGTAATAAAGTAATTGGGCACCAATTCATTAATTTAATCAATTTAATCCGACCCAAATCAATTTTCAATTAAATTTCACCGTAGGTTCTAAAAATTATGCCAGTCACAATGGCGTAATCAATTTCGGATTCTGTGGCTGATAAGGCCTTCAATTTAATTTCTGAATCGGGAGAACCAAACAGATATTCCTACGGTAAACAGATAGAAATTCAAAACCACATATTTTCACATAATGGCACATGAAATCATATCAATCACATAATTATACTCATATTAAGGACCAATTGACATATTACGGAATAGGAGTATCACAGTCTTTCCCCCTTTAGGAAGTTTGGTCCTCCAAACTTGATTTACCTTCAGTCGAAAACAATTCGGAACATTTTTCATTGAACAGTTCCAATCCTTTCTGATAGTCATTCACCTAGTCTCAAATCAAGCAACACTCCATTTTCAATCAGTTAGAGACTTACCCTTTCTGCCATGCAAGGCTTGTATGGTGCCATACCGAAACTAGAGTGTGAGCTGTTGTTGTAAACAAAGTTTGCCAACGATGGATTGATCTTTCCAATTCCCCGAAAATCTAACACACACATTTGGAGCATTTCTCCCAGAATCTAAAAAGTTCTCTCTGATTATACATCAATTCGCGGATGGAAAATAGCGCCGAGTCACAATTCAGTCCCCATTGGCTCTTGAAGGCTTGTCAGAACCCGAACACATTTTAGGGTTCCTGTCTAAACAATAGATATTGGGACCCCATGCAAACAAGCAACCTTATCGATGTAACAGCAACTAATCTACAAGCATTATACAAGGATTTCACATGGAGGAAACGAGCAATTTAGTAATCCCACACATAAAAACTCAAACAGGACTTATACCTTGGGTGTCCGAGGTAGTCTCACAATGAAATTCGTAGTTACATATTCCCATTTCCATTCCGAAATAGACAGAGGTTGCAGTAGTTCCGCCAATATCTATTATTCAACTCTAACTTGTTGGCACTGAAAACATTTAGACGCAATTTCAACAATTTCCTTCTTCACAATAGGTCACCAACATATTTATTTCAAAAGCCAACTAACTTTACCATAGGAGTTCGGTCTATTCCCTTGTCACAAAAGTTCAATTCATTCTCCAACAATTCCGCAATTCATAACCCGATTTGACATTTAATTCGGTTTCTCATCACAGTTATTCAAGGTTAATCAAAAGTCTTCAGGAATTTAAAGTGAATCCGGGCACAAATCCCCGAGTCAACAAGGACAACAACGAAACAATCCACCACACGACATATGTAACTCATGTATCCCCATAGTACCAATTGTAAGGTACAATAACACTGAAGTAGTCCATTTCTAACATAATACATGTTCCCTCAATCATCCTACAATTTACAATTCAGTTTAATATTCAATTCTCGGTTCCATCGAGTATCTCCACATCATCTGATAGTTGTCCAAAGCATAAGACAATTCATGCATTAATCCCCATGACGTCAAGGGTAATATCAAAACAATCAATTATATGTCAAACACAATTTACACATCCTCAGAGCCCCAATTGCAAAATATAATGGCACTGAGCAGTTATTTACACAAGGCGTACTGAATCCACACACTTTCGGATAATCAGGGTTTTTTCAAAGCTTCTTTGGATGTTAATAACATCTACATGATCTCAAGAGATGACATTTGGGACAAAGCAAACAAATAATCGCCTCGGGACCAAAGCACACCCGTTCACGACCGTCGGTGGCCAACCTGAGATCGGTTAGACAAACCCACCCGTGCAAGACCGTCGGTGGCAAAAGTGATATCTAAACAAGGGTGCTACATAGGCTTAACGTCTCCTAGCACGAAGGGACGCTCCAAGAATGTCATCAAAACAAACATAATACCATTTACTTTAACCTGATTTTCCAAAATCGGATAATATTGAAGCAACTACTCTCCCTTACAAAACATATTCTGATCAGTCAAAGACAAATGTTCAGTACTGCTTATAATCAAATCAATCTGCCATCATCGGTCCCCATAGCGTCAACCAACAACGATGGGACAATACACAAGCATCGTTCCTTAAGACACCCAATCACGGGATTTGTACAATTCGGCTCATTTTCAACGCATATGTCCTCGATAGTTGGGGGTTGGTTCTCCACGGTGTTCATGGTTAGATCAATCTATCATAGCCCACAAGAGGTCTTTCAAATAGGTCAAGTACTCTAAATAGATTCAAGTTTTGGGTCTATCAGATTTTCTGCCAAGAATATTCTGGCTATTTATTTACAGGCAATCCTCAATCCCTTTTTACAAAATTAAATTAGATAGAGGGTCTTATCAAACCAATCCCAACACAGGTCTTGCCAAATTAAATCAAACAAAGGTTCTATCAGATTATATCAATGAGGGTTCCATCAAGACAATATCAGGCAAAGGTTCTATCAAATCGAATCAGATGAAAATTTTCTCAAATGGGGTACATTCGGTTCCGTAAGGCTCACTTCGTTTGTTTAGGCACATGGCTGATAGTTACACAACTGTCCTAAGTTCATTAGTTCTCAAAGTCAAATCGGAGTCGTTCACATCAAAGTATTTCAAGTCATGTACAATATGGCATTGTTCACATAAGTTCAGGTGTAGATGCAATTGCAGGCGTTCATATCAGGAGGTATAAATCGTAATCAGGATGGCAGTTCTCAAATAGGTCTTATATGCAAGCACATGGTTGTAGACGTCCCCGAACGCCCTAGGAGGATGACTCCCCATTCCGTTCGTTTGTGGGTCTACTACAGCTCGGACTCAAATTTGTCATGGTTCTAAATCTGAACCAAAGAGTCCAAATCCGGCAAATCGTTTTGAGAAAATAGATTTTTGAAAGACGTGCCAAACATGGACTGCTTTGTCAGATACATAGTCGCCACCTAAATATTTTTTAATGGGGGAATTTAGGAAACCCTAACTCGGTGCCAAAGGCCACGTGTCCGTTATCACCAAAGTTGCCTCGGCTCGGGAACTTGGGTACGATTGGAGAAGGTCAGCTATGAGCACCCCCGCTTGGCCGATCCGAAGATCGGCCTCTACTAACCATGATATCCGATTTTGAAAACGTTATGTGTTCATATTCCAGTTAATTAGCTAGAATTACTATGTGATGTGCACAACACAAGAGTATAGACTAGATCGCCTAATTTGGAACAGAGCATTGCATATCCATTTCTTTGGAAAACGCTTTGGAATTTGCTACTCGCAAGTAGGCTAAAATACAAATTTCAATGAGTTGTTCCAACTCAAACAATCCAACCTTCACCCACAGGCATTCAAGTAGTTATATCACATAAGCAACTAGCCTCATGGTAATCATGCTATCATGGCAACACTCACACGCGTGCAGTATGCTAAAGCAAAAAAAAAAAAAAAAGCTTACCTAGTACTCCAAGCCAAAACAGAAAATAGTTAGTAATCATATGCATGATCCTAGTTCATGTTAAGATGGCTAATGTAACACATACATGATGCAACTAGAATAGGCTCGGCTATCCTAAAGATGGCATGTGAAATGCTGCAACTAACAAGTACCCAACTTGGAATTGAAATACAAGTGCAGTTAGCATGATGTGCCGAGCCCAGTGCATGCAAGACAAATGTATGGATGCACGCATGCATAGCGTAAGGTATGCTAAAATAAATATGCCCTAGTACTAACCATTGAAAGCAGGTAAGTAAAAGGGAGAAAGAAGTGGGGGTTGGAAGACATACACACACTCACCCACACTTATTACAAATTCGCCCTCGCTTGGAGGGACCAAAAGAATAATACAAATTAATTAACCTACAAGCTAATTAAATAATTACAGACAACCTAATTAATTAAGCAAATCAATTAAGTACTAAAAGTAGTAAAAGGCCTCGGGAAGAGGGTCCAATGCATGCGTGTTCGGGTTTGCTCGGAAATCCACCGCCATGCACAAGTTGCCTCTGTTTTCCCTGCTCTGCTCCTCTGAAAATTGCACAACTCCCAAGGTATGCTTTCTGGACACTATGGAAAACCATCGGCTGAAGGGATTGGTTATCGGCCATGTATGATGGTCACCGGCCACAAATTAATCCACCGGCCAACAATGGATGGCCTGTCGGCACTGAAGATGGCCGACCGGCCAAATCTTCCTGTAAAAATTGGTTTGACAGCAGCAGAGGACAGAACTTGGCATAGCAATGCATTTCAAGCAATGTATGCACCAACCACACTCCTTATCATGTGTATGACTCAAAGGAGGATGGGCCTTGATTCTCGGACCACCAATCACGGATTTCCATGCATGATGGCCCAAAGAATCAAGTGTGCATTTTGATTTCAAATGAAATGCAATGCACATAAACAAACCAATGGAACTCAACCTCTATGACAAGCAATTCAAGAGGCCAAGCATGCATGGTAATGCAATGCAATCTTAAGCATGTTGACTAATATGCAACATGGACAATGCTATGTGTACATGCAAGCATGCAAGCAAACATACAAGGTGAGCATGCAAACAAGCAAAGGGAAATGGATTTAAACTAACATGGATAGCTCGCAAGCATGCCAAAATCAGTGGCCAATACTATAGAAGTGAGGTCCAACACACACACACACACACACACACACATGTATGCAAATATGGTCCAACACTTAAGCACAGGAAAACAACTTGTAAGCACAAAGACATGGACTAATGACATGCAACACAAGCTCTGAAAATCATGTTAAAATGGTGCCAAACCAAGCCAACAAGACAAGCATAAGCGTGCAATTAGAGGTTCAAAACTCAAGGCAAGCTAAGGAGGTATTGAACTACCCTTAGCAAAACCAAACATGGCATGAATTAAATGACCAAAAATAGAGTTTTAGCATATTAAGACACAGCCTAAAGACCACTTAAATGGCATCTAAATGACTTAAATTCAAGGGCATGGACAATGACCAAACATGGAACATAAGGCACAACCTCATAAGGCATCAAAGAAGCATCAAAGGCAAGCATGTCAAGTGGACTGAAATAGCATGGGAAATGGTTTCAAACCACTGAAATGATGCAAGGATGCATGCTAGAGGTCTATGCATTTAAGGCTTACAGGCCAAAATACAAAAGGGCTATGCAAAGCATGCTATGGTTGACCAAAACAACCAAGGGAAGACCTTAAGCATGGAAAAAAAGTACAAAAGCTTCACAAAGCTGGGCCTAAAACATGCTTGAACAAGGGTCAAAGCCTAGATACATGTTAAGGTTAAATGATGGCATTACAAGACATGTATGCAAGGCATGCAAGATGTGTCCAAACCAACTAAGCATAATGCTATATTATGACATAATAAGCATAAATATAAGTCAAGGCATGGCCAACATGAACATAAACATGGTGCTCACTAAAGAGGCAAAAATGGCCCTTTTCAAGGACAACAAGGAGAGGGGGTTGCCCTCTCCTTCTTGGGACCTTAAGGCACCATCCTCACCTCTGAAATCCCTCAAGATTTCAGTGGTGAGGAGGCCCAAACTCAATGGTCCCGGAGCTCAACCGAAATGGCACAAAACAAGGGGCAAAGAAGCCTTAAGAGGGGTCAAACAACCCCAAATCTTAAAACACCCTTAACAAACTATTTAGAGCACACAAAAACAAGACTTTTATATGTTATATGCTAAGCTCAAAAATAGATGCAAGATAGGATAAAAAGCTTTGCAAAAATGGGGGAAAAAGGGCAAGTTTGTTACCCTTGAAGACCTCCCTTCACAAATGGTGGTCCAATTGCCTTTCCAAGCTCAAAACCAGCTCCAAAACTTCAAAACAACCCTTAAAGGCCTCAGCTCCTAAGAAAAGGTGTGATGGTGGGTGTTTGTGCACAAAAATGGGACTAAACACACACTAAACACAAGAAAGAGAGAGAGATAGAGACAAAGGATATATGTAAACCCCCCAACAAGAGAGAAGAGCCTCTCTTTTATAGACAATATGTCTTGTAAAGCTTCCAAAGGAAGCTAACAAGAGGGAAATCCCTCCTGGATGACAGTGCTGATGATGCTCCTGGACCTTCGTCCAGGAAGAGGACTAGGATGGACCGGTAGCCCTAGAGCCACTTAGATATTGACACAGATTTTTGCTATTTTTCTTCTCTTTTGTACTTTTTCCTTTTTGGTCGGTAGCTAGGATACTTTGTACTACCGCAGGCAGGTTTTGTTTCCAAAACTTATGTACTTGAAAAGATGATGAAATGAAACGAACTTTTTTTTTTTTTTTGAAAAAGTGTTTACATCTGCATATCTATACACTGCATCGCAATACATCATATTACACTTCAATGTAAATGAAATTGATTTGTTGTCTAAAAATTGAACACTTGCACTGTAATAATCAGATAACTAACTAGCCAATAGCAAAACAACCCAAGCAACCCATTGCCTGATTCTGAAAACACAGCGCTTGCTTTACTGGGGACTAATCCGCATGCAGTCCATAGCACAACGTTCATTCTGCACATGGCAAATCCTGAACAAACACCCCAATCTGACAAGATAGAATATGAAGGTGGAACCGGCCAGAGTTGAAACACACTCAGATGCCCCAAATTTTCCTTTCTCCTTTTGCTTCGCATAAATGTAGAGAATGGCACAGCACTCTGAGCGTAAGCGATTTTTGAAGTTGCAAGAGGGTTTTTCAACTGGGGTATCGAGCCTACAACTGAACACAGCGAAAGAGACTCAAACAAAAGGTACACGACCTAAACACAACGAGACACGCTCGGAAAAGACCCAAAACAAGAGTTGGGCTAAACAAGACAAAAGATACGACACACGAACATGTTTACAAAAATGAAAGACCTCAGATCTCGGGGAGCCAGTTCCTCTGGGTATGTTTCCCACCCGTTCTGATTTGTGATTCTCACATCACTCGGCGCTCAGGCTCGATTTTTCCCTCAAAAACCTTTTCCTATCTTTCTCTCATTGTACACCTCTCTATTCTTTATTTTCTCATTTTCGTCCCTCCCCAGGGTGATTGATAGATGAATAGGAAATTGTGGGTTCACGCCCAACACTATTGATTCGCAGCTATTTCTTCCGGTGACGTCTAGTCGATGTTCTAGACGAGGAATGGTGTATCTTGATCCATCCCAACTCGTGCTTCGCACTTGGCTTGACATTTCGTCATTTGGAGGATATTGAGAGCTTTCAGCCACTTACAGACAGCTTTAGCTGTGCCTTCTTCTGGCG
Organism: Camellia lanceoleosa; assembly: GCA_025200525.1. Classification (NCBI taxonomy): domain Eukaryota; kingdom Viridiplantae; phylum Streptophyta; class Magnoliopsida; order Ericales; family Theaceae; genus Camellia; species Camellia lanceoleosa. The sequence goes on along the minus strand of CM045762.1, from coordinate 82,635,963 downwards.
AATAGGGTGCCCTTCTGGCAAGTATGTTGATGACGAGGGAAAGACAGAACACCTGACTCGACTGTGCCCCTAGTTCATTACTTTGACCATTTTTTTAGTTTTCTACTAAAACAGTTTTGACCAAAATGAGAGTTATATCAACTTGCTTGTTCGATTTTTGATTTAAAATCATGCAAGTCAGGCTACGAGCACTGAAAATTTCCCTTTTTTTGGGTCCAAACTGTGGTCTAGTTTTGGAAAATGGAATAGTTTTCGAGAAAAAGGTCAACCTCAGTAAAAATTTTCAAAAACTATTTTTGCAAACGGTCAATGCTCAACGAGCACGGAACCTACCATCGAGATGTGCAACCTCGGATCGGAGGCAATGGAAAATTGCCCCTTGCTCGAAAGGGGTGCATGGCAACGGAAAGTTGCCCCTGGTTTAAACGGCGACTCATGGCAACTCACGGCAACGGAGAGTTGCCCCTTGTTTGGATGATGTCGCAGCGCATTTTGAAAACCAGTCCTCATCGGTCATGCTTGCAAACGAACTCTCGGACACGGAGAGGACGAAGACGGTCAAAACCAAAATATGGACACAGTCACTGTGAAGGCGTTGGTGGCTGGACTTCAAGAGGAAGTTGATTGCGTGGTTCCGATTGTGACAGCCGAACTATCGGATTCAGAGGAGGCAAAGGTTATCAAAACCATTACATGGACTGAGACGCTATGAAAGCGTTGGGGGCTGGACTTCAGGATGAAGTTGGCTACGTATCCCAAACATGGGAATCAAGCCTTACGTAGTTCCGGTTAAGGTACACTCGGGTATTTTAATCTTCACTTTTTAGGCTCTAACTTTTGCCAAGGTGCCCGATACGGGTTTTCGATCTCGCGAGCTTCTTTTTCTCTTTTTTTTTTTGCTTTCTTTTTTTTTTGCATATATATTTTGCTTTTATTTTTTTTGCATTTTTTGTATGTTTCTTTTTTTCTTTTCTTTTTTTTGTATATATTTTTTCTTCGCTCTAACTTTTGCCTGGGTCGCCCTTCCGGGTTTTCAGCCCAGCGAGCCTCTCAAAGGGTAAAAATGTAACAAGTCCATGCCAAATGGTTTTGAGATTGATGCCCTCTGTATCCAGGAGAGTGGCTGCTGTATTGATTTGCAGAAGGATTCATTTTTGGCGCTTCGAGCACATCTGACATTTTTCTACCTCTAGTTTAAGGAGTGCTTTTGTTCTAGCTTTGCTGGCTTCTGTTGACGAACGTCTGACCTCTTGATCTGACTTTTGGTGCCTCTTGCTCGAGGGCAGCTTCAAATTTGGCCACACAGGCCTCACGTGGCGGTTGACCATTGAACAGTCCTAATTGTGGTCAAGGCTTGAAAACAGATGGATTGAATCTTGAGGCTGAGAGCGATCCTAGGCTGCACAATCTTAAGAGCGATTCCGTACAAGTCTTCACAGGACTGCGCAAAACATTTTGTTTTTGAAAGTTTTTAAGAAAGCGACAAATCGCTCGTGCTGAAGATAGTACGGAACCAATCTGGATCAAGCCAGGGTCCTTCTCAGTACTCACGGTAACAAGCATGATTTCATTCATTAAGGGCTTAGCACGCCTAACTTTCTCTCAAATTGAGCAAAGTTTTGCAAAACCCAAGGAATGCCTTCCTCTTTGTTTTTATCACCACAATGCTCAAAAAGGTTTTTAAAAAAAACTTAGGTCATTATAATGACTCTCAGGGCACAAGAGAGCAGGTGGAAGGTACTGTTGTCCCATTCAAATCCTCTGGCACAACCAGCCCAAAATAGCAAGAAGCACGGGAACATGATAACTGCAGCTGTTTCATTCAAATTCCCTGATTGTAACTGGCTCCACAGCAGTGACAGACTAAAAAACAAAGTAAAAGGAGTAATTACAAAACAAAACGGTGTTATATACAAAGGGGACTGACTCGCTACAACAAGACAGACCCTTAAGCAAAAAGGACTGACTCACGACAATGAGACAGACTCAAAACAAAACAAAAGATTGACTCGACACCCAAGCCAGAATTTACAGAACTAGCAGTCGCAGATGCTCAAAAATGCGTGCCAGACGCCATATCCAAAAATACACCAAGCGCCGCCCGCAGGTGGTTCACTCCCTGATTACATACTCGCAGTATCAGTATCCTCAAAATCCAATAGCTGGGTAGTGACGGACTTGGCTGAGGTGGGCGGGAGGATAACCTCGTTGTCGATCAAATCTTGCACGTCATGACGGAGGCGGAAACAATTATCGGTAGCATGACCTGTTTGCTGGTGGTACGCACAGTACAAGGCAGCATCATGTGTGGGAGGGAGATTCTTCGGGAGAGGTCGAGGCTCCAAGAGTTTAAGGTGCCCTCTTTCGGCCAGGATCTGGAGTGCCTTGGACAGAGGCATGTAGAGAGCGTGAAAGACCCTGTGCCCTCGGGGTAGGTACTTTGAAGGCTAAGAATTCTTGCTAGACGCACTAGCGAAAGGGTCAGCAGGCACTGCCTTGACTTTCTAATCTTTCCCGGGTGCAGGGTTGGGAGCGGAAGGAACTGTTCTGGCATGACGGGGCCTATCCCGATTTTCTGATTGGCTGGTACTGCCTTCAGTTGGAGCGGGGAAAATATTATCCACAGTCTTGATCATGACCGCGAACACCTGTTGCTTACTCATTCCCCCGGCCTTCAAAGCCTCGACTGCCCACAGCAGTTGTTCCATGGGATCAGCATCTGCCTTCACTTTGTCTTTACCTCTAGCCTCTGTCTGATCGAGGGTTTGGGTTGATGTTGGCATGTCATTGCTATAATTTGAGACCACCTCAGGTTGGCTAAGTTCGATCACAATTCGTCCCAGCAATGGGGGCTCTTGCGGTACAAAACTTCCTGCATATGGTGCAGCTAGTGGCGAAGCTGGCATTCCGTAAGCGAGATCCGCCACGGACCTCTGGAGGTCACCTATCATTCCCATCAACTTGAATGTGGTGGGCTCACGAGCCTGATACAACTGGGGGGTCCAAACCGGGTGTGCAGCAGGCGACCTGGGTGGATGCGGCATATCAACATTGGTCTCACTTTGCAGAGTGATTTCTTGATCTAATGCGGCTGTCATAACCACGATTTCCTCTGAATTCTGCGTCATCATAAGTCCGCTGACTGAATGGTGACTGACGGATCAGAGATCTGTCTTGCCTCAACAAAGGGAACACTGACTATTCTGGATCAACTCTCTAAACTGAAAGGGAAAACAAGAAACATTTCAGCCCAAACGGAACGAATACAGGTGTAGCCGAATGACTGTACTCTACTACTGATCACTGTTCCCTTGAATCACTATCCCAAAATACTGAATCGGATACCCATAGCCATAACTGATTCTCACAAATGCTGATAATGGTGCCCTCAGGCCTGATACTCACACTTGCAAACTGATATGTGCGCTCCTGCAGAGTTACACTCTAAAGCACATAACAAGTAAATGAGAGCCAAAACACACCTATGTTGGGGTAGGGTTTCCCTGTCCTATTTTGTCAGGAGCTAGGATTTCACTACGCACGTGGTGGTTTCAAACAACCTATGATCGGGTAAGCAACCTGTCCTAGCTTGGAATGGTCACTATGGATTTCGACTATGCACTAGGTCGAATGGTTGAAAGGGTGCCCCGGTAAAACCGAGGTTTGTGTTCCCATATTGGCAGAGCCCGCAACCGGTCAGCCTTGTGGGATGCTTTGACAAAGTCAAGCCTCCAGCAAACCACTCAGGAATAGTAGATGGCCAACATGGTGTCCTAGGCGCACCAATGCACATGCAATGCAAAGAAACACATGAGTGTAGTCAAAATAGGGTATCACGAGTTCGAGTCAAGCTCTCTAAACTCCACAGCAGAGTCGCCAGAAACTGTAGACGTCCCCGAACGCCCTGGGAGGATGACTCCCCGTTCCGTTCGTTTGTGGGTCTACTACAGCTCGGACTCAAATTTGTCACGGTTCTAAATCTAAACCAAAGAGTCCAAGTCCGGCAAATCATTTTGAGAAAATAGATTTTTGAAAGAAGTGCCAAACATGGACTGCTTTGCCAGATACAGAGTCGCCACCTAAATATTTTTTAATTGGGAAATTTAGGAAACCCTGACTCGATGCCGAAGGCCACGTGTCCGTCATTACCAAAGTTGCCTCGGCTCGGGAACTTGCGTATGATTGGGGAAGGTCAGCTATGAGCACCCCGCTCGCCCGATCCGAAGATCGGCCTCTACTAACCATGATATCCGATTTTGAAAACGTTATGTGTTCTTATTCTAGTTAATTAACTAGAATTACTATGTGATGCGCACAACACAAGAGTATAGACTAGATCGCCTAATTTGGAACGAAGCATTGCATATCCATTTGTTTGGGAAACGCTTTGGAATTTGCTACTCGCAAGTAGGCTAAAATACGGATTTCAATGAGTTGTTCCAACTCAAACAATCCAACCTTCACCCACATGCATTCAAGCAGTTATATCACATAATCATGCTATCATGGCAACACTCACACGCGTGCAGTATGCTAAAGCAAAAAAAAAAAAAAAGCTTACCTAGTACTCCAAGCCAAAACAGAAACTAGTTAGTAATCATCTGCATGATCCTAGTTCATGTTAAGATGACTAATATAACACATACATGGTGCAACTAGAATAGGCTCGGCTATCCTAAAGATGGCATGTGAAATGCTGCAACTAACAAGTACTCAACTTGGAATTGAAATACAAGTGCAGTTAGCATGATGTGCCGAGCCCGGTGCATGCAAGACAAATGTATGGATGCACGCATGCATAGCATGAGGTATGCTAAAATAAATATGCCCTAGTACTAACCATTGAAAGCAGGTAAGTAAAAGGGAGAAAGAAGTGGGGGTTGGAAGACATACACACACTCACCCACACTTATTACAAATTCGCCTTTGCTCAGAGGGACCAAAAGAATAATACAAATTAATTAACCTACAAGCTAATTAAATAATTACAGACAACCTAATTAATTAGGCAAATCAATTAAGTACTGAAAGTAGTAAAAGTCCTCGGAAAGAGGGTCCAATGCATGCGTGTTCAGGTTTGCTCGGAAATCCACTGCCATGTACAAGTTGCCCCTGTTTTCCCTGCTCTGCTCCTCTGAAAATTGCACAACTCTCAAGGTATGCTTTCTGGACACTGTGGGACACCACCGGCTGAAGGGATTGGTTACCAGCCATGTATGATGGTCACCGGCCACAAATTAATCCATCGGCCAACAATGGATGGCCGGTCGGCACTGAAGATGGCCGGCCGGCCAAATCTTCCTGCAAAAACTGGTTTGACAGCAGCAGAGGATAGAACTTGGCATGGCAATGCATTTCAAGCAATGTATGCACCAACCACACTCCTTATCATGTGTATGACTCAAAGGAGGATGGGCCTCGATTCTCGGACCACCAATCACGCATTTCCATGCATGATGGCCCAAAGAATCAAGTGTGCATTTTGATTTCAAATGAAATGCAATGCACATAAACAAACCAATGGAACTCAACCTCTATCACAAGCAATTCAAGAGGCCAAGGATGCATGGTAATGCAATGCAATCCTAAGCATGTCGACCAGTATGCAACATGGACAATGCTATGTGTACATGTAAGCATGCAAGCAAACATACAAGGTGAGCATGCAAACAAGCAAAGGGAATGGACTTAAACTAACATGGATAGCTCGCAAGCATGCCAAAATCAGTGGCCAATACTATAGAAGTGAGGTCCAACACACACACACACACACGTATGCAAATATGGTTCAACACTTAAGCACATGAAAACAACTTGTAATCACAAAGACATGGACTAATGACATGCAACACAAGCTCTGAAAATCATGTTAAAATGGTGCCAAACCAAGCCAACAAGACAAGCATAAGCATGCAATTAGAGGTCCAAAACTCAAGGCAAGCTAAGGAGGTATTGAACTACCCTTAACAAAACCAAACATGGCATGAATTAAATGACCAAAAAAAAAGTTTTAGCATATTAAGACACAGCCTAAAGACCACTTAAATGGCATCTAAATGACTTAAATTCAAGGGCATGCACAATGAACAAACATGGAACATAAGGCACAACCTCATAAGGCATCAAAGAAGCATCAAAGGCAAGCATGCAAGCATGTCAAGTGGACTGAAATAGCATGGGAAATGGTTTCAAACCACTGAAATGATGCAAGGATGCATACTAGAGGTCTATGCATTTAAGGCTTACAAGCCAAAATACAAAAGGGCTATGCAAAGCATGCTATGGTTGACCAAAACAACCAAGGGAAGACCTTAAGCATGGAAAAACAAGTACAAAAGCTTCACAAAGCTGGGCCTAAAACATGCTTGAACAAGGGTCAAAGCCTAGATACATGTTAAGGCTAAATGATGGCATTACGTGACATGTATGCAAGGCATGCAAGATGTGTCCAAACCAGCTAAGCATAATGCTATATTATGACATAATAACCATAAATATCAGTCAAGGCATGGCTAACATGAACATAAACATGGTGCTCACTAAAGAGGCAAAAATGGCCCTTTTCAAGGACAACAAGGAGAGGGGGTGGCCCTCTCCTTCTTGGGACCTCAAGGCACCATCCTCACCTCTGAAATCCCTCAAGATTTCAGTGGCGAGGAGGCCCAAACTCAATGGTCCCGGAGCTCAACCAAAATGGCACAAAACAAGGGCCAAAGAAGCCTTAAGAGGGGTCAAACAACCCCAAAGCTTAAAACACCCGTAACAAACTATTTAGAGCAGACAAAAACAAGACTTTTATATGTTATATGCTAAGCTCAAAAACAGATGCAAGATAGGCTAAAAAGCTTTGCAAAAATGGGGAAAAAAGAGCAAGTTTGTTACCCTTGAAGACCTCATTCAGAAATGGTGGTCCAATTGCCTTTCCAAGCTCAAAACCAGCTCCAAAACTTCAAAACAACCCTTAAGGGCCTCAGCTCCTAAGAAAAGGTGTGATGGTGGGTGTTTGTGCACAAAAATGGGACTAAACGCACACTAAACACAAGAAAGAGAGAGAGATAGAGACAAAGGATATATGTAAACCCTAACCCTAAAACTCAAGCTCTGAAAATGTTGTCTAAAATGTCCAACCCCCCAACAAGAGAGAAAAGCCTCTCTTTTATAGACAATATGTCTTGTAAAGCTTCCAAAGGAAGCTAACAAGAGGGAAATCCCTCCATACACGTGTGTGGAGGGGGTGACAGTGTATGCTAGCTGCCCAAAAATATCTGTAAAAGCAGATGCACAGTAGTCGGCGGGCCAAAAATGCAATTGACCAAAGAAAGATAGCCGGCCGGCCAACTATAATGCCGGCCGGCCAATCGTTTGGCCGGTGGCAACAAAACACAGCCGGTGGCCTCAAGCCAGGGCCGGTGGGGTGTGGGGATGGCCCACAAGTCATTCCCTGCCCCTGCAAGGCAAAACACAAGTGTTTGGTGCAAAACCAGACACGAAACAGTTGAGTCGAGATATCCTGAGGCAAGGTGCGTAGCCGAGACCTCCGGGAACTGAAGACGAACACAAACATGGATGATCATCTTGTGTTCAAGCAGTGACGTCCAAGTCTTGATGATGGTCAAAAATGGGGTGTCTACAATGGTACACCGCGGCACATTTAACTAAGTTCTTTGGTTACACATAATATATAGGATTCGTCACGCAGGGGTTCCAAATCAGTCACAAAACGTAGGCTTACGAGTCAAGTCCAGTTTAGTCACGTAGTTCAATCAATTTTCTACCAGTTCCCCATACCTGATTCGTAATTTGCAGTGTTTATTATTTGGAGTGCTCAACTTAGTTATACAATCACAAGGTCACAATTCTAGTGGTTTAGTCATTGAAGACAATCGTATAACAAATCACCCTGAGCATAGGTTTAGATGTACAGGTGCATGTGCAGAGTTAATCAATATCCCAATACATATTTCACAATTTTCCCAAATGAAGCACATACATTCAATGAATACAGTCTCGATTTGATGGGTCTAACCAATCTAGATACACATGCAGTAGATATGAAGGAATATGCCGATCCGAATCAAAGAATATCCCAAGCAAAAATGTACACATGTACTAATTCAGAACCAATCAACACATAGACATTCGTTTATAAACAGTATAGATACCTGGGATAACGGTTGCAGTATTCTGAGTGCTTTCTAGGATGAGTGCAATTACTCTATCTCGATTAGCAATTCCTACCATTGGTACGAATTCAACTAAGGTAGAAGATTTATTCACATTTGTTCAGTTCGGGGACAGTTCCTTACCATAGGGTCCATTTTACCACATCTATAACGAGCCCCAGAAAATCTGATAGCAGACTCTTCGGTGTTTCTTACATTGGTGGTGGCAAAGGTTCTTGCCGTAACAGCAACTGACGCTGTTGTCTTAAGATCTCTACCATTTCTTGTACTACTCTTTCCAAACTATCAAGTCGGGCTGTGGAAGAGCCTTCTAATCCGTATGCCCTTACCTTATCCATACTCCACACAAACTCTCATTAAGCCTTGCCAAATACTGGGGTGCCAAATACAAAAAATAAACACAGATACACATGGGTACATTCGCACATAGACACATTGTTATATTCTCATTTTATGCACCATCCCAACACAATTAATCACATAGGTAACAGATGATTGCATACTTATCAAATATCGCATGCTGAACATTTACTAAGTAATTATATACTCAAAAATCATGTTCATGTTTCACATAGGCACCCATTGGCAGAATCGAATGCACATAAGCTTCCTTTAGCGTAACATATCATGTTGGTCAAGCATAACAAGTTCCATAATGGAACCTTCGGTACCGGGTAACATATCTCATTCATAAGCTACGGTATTGTTTCCCCCGGGCGAGGGCCTGTGCCACAGTATTATTTCCCCCGGGTTAGGGCCTCATGACCATAAGCCACAATATTATGTCCCTTGGGCGAGGGCCTCTGCTAAGGATACCACGATTACGTTCAAGGAAAATTTGGGCAATCATTCATTCATAGAAAAATAGCATTTCAGAGAACTTGTCATTTCATATCGTCAGAAAATAATTAAAGTTCACCATTAGATTAAACTTGAATTACACTAGAGAGCATACATATTCCAATGGTTTACAATGCAAGCAATTCACGAATTTATAACACATAACTGTTCATAGCGAAACACTTAAGCATATTCTTGATGCCTTCAAATTCATATTTATCACATGAATGCATCCTAGATCTTTTCTAGACGCTTATTGCTCTTTTGGACAAGTGTGTGAGTTATTAACTCGTGCTCTGATACCACTCTGTCATGACCCGAACCCGCCTCTATGGGTTAAGGACATAACCGGCCAGTAATCCTGAGATTACCTACGGCCTCAAACCAAAACAAACATAACTCGTCAGAGTATAGGGGCCAATGGAAGCAAAAATTTTAAACTTTGTCCATAGAGCCGTGCTTATAAGCACATCAAAACAAACCATACATAGGCACGTTAATAACTCACAACAAAAACATAGTACCAAAAAGTTCTGCACAACAGGGTCATTTGTGTCTAAGTCAACCCATCTCAACTATATACAGATATACACAAAGTCCTCGCCCACATGACAAAATATAATACATAACCAAATGGCAAAGACGGGGCTCGTACGTGAGACACAAGGGCTAACTCTCCAAAACCTTTGTTGTTCCTGACAGACTTCACTAGGGCTGGGTTTGGACTTCTCTTGGCTCACCTACAAACACATGAATGAGCGTGAAAGATAGCCCAGTGAATAATGTCAAATACAGAAGTTATACAAATGATATGTAGAACAACATGCTCCAAATGGCCTTGGGCCCAATTTATATTTCTATATTAACATATATATACATAATTTAGGTCAAGTGTCCGTGGTTCCAAACATACTGGCCTTTGGCCCATTTCTCTTTCCATAACAAACCGGCCCTTAGCCCATTCAGACTTTCGTTCATGTCAAAACGGCCTCTGGCCCATTCATTCATGTCAAAATGGCCTCTGGCCCATTCATTCTATTATTCAGATCGAACCGTTATAGATGTTAAACTATTACTTATATCAAACTATCATTCGTGTCAAACTATTATTTATGCCAAACTATCATTCGTGTCAAACTATTATTTAGGTCAAACTATCATTCGTGTCAAACTGGCCTTTGGCCCATTCAGGTGACAAACTGGCCTTTGGCCCATCTAAATGACAAACTGGCCCTTGGTCCATTTAGACTTTCATTTACGACAGAACGGCCTCTGGCCCATTCATTCATGTCAAAACGGCCTTCGGCCCACTCATTCATGTCGAAACGACCTTCAGTCCATTCATTCATGCCAAAACGATCTTTGATCCATTCATTTATGCCAAAACGACCTTCAGTCCATTCATTTGTGTCGAAACGACCTTCAGTCCATTCATTCATGCCAAAACGACCTTTGATTCATTTGTGTCAAAACGGACTTCGGCCCACTCATTCATGTCGAAACGACCTTCAGTCCATTCATTCATGCCAAAACGATCTTTGATCCATTCATTTATGCCAAAACGACCTTCAGTCCATTCATTTGTGTCGAAACGACCTTCAGTCCATTCATTCATGCCAAAACGACCTTTGATCCATTCATTTATGCCAAAACGACCTTCGGTCCATTCATTTATGTCAAAACGACCTTCGGTCCATTCATTTATGCCAAAATGACCTTCGGTCCATTCATTTATGTCAAAACGACCTTGGGTCCATTCATTTATGCCAGAACGACCTTCGGTCCATTCATTTATATCAAACTGACTCATAGGCCTTTCATATCAAACTGGCTTATAGGCCTTTCATATCAAATTGTGTCCACCATTCAAATTAATGAACTTTACAAAACTTACATAGAAGTAGCCATTGGACAATAGCATATGACAGATATTACCCACAGTGATCGGTTGGTTGAATTGCTCTGGAGCTTGACCCTATATATCACGGAACACATATGGGTCATAAATAATTCAATCCGTTCTTTAATTCACATATTCCTCTTTGGGCTTCATTCTTACTTATTTAATTCAATTACAATGCTCAATGTATGCCTAAGAGTGCTTAGAAGTGAAAGGGAACGGAAAAACATAACACATAATACATTTTCAAAATTTCAGAAAACAGGGTCCCCGCTCGAGCGTGAAATACCCCGCTCGAGCGAACCCTTATGGTCTGCAAAAGTGCTGGCTGTGTCAAAAATATGCTCGAACGTGAAATAGGGAGCTCGAGCGGAAGTCCTGTCTAAATGGTTCCCCGCTCGAGCGGACATCCAAGTCTGCAAAAATGCTGGGAGCACGAAAATCACGCTCGAGCGGCAGGTTCCTCGCTCGAGTGGACATAAAATTTTTGGGTTTTCCAGATTGAGTTCTTGAGCTCCCTTCAACATTCAAACCATCATTTCTTGCCTTTAATGGCTCCAATTTCACATATACTTGTACTGACATGGTATAAACACCAAAACACATCATCATGGAGCTCAATTTCATGAATCAAACGCATGCATGTCCCAAATTAATTCAAACTCAACACCAATATGCTCAATTTCAACATTGAAGCCTTACACCCCCATGACTTGTACATGCATGTGGGAGATGCTCATCATTCTCAACTTAATTGGTGGAGAGGTGGTCAAAACATGAGCTTCAATTAAAATGGCACATGGATTATACATTTTTATACTCAAACATGCAATTTCAAGGTACTTTCTTACATGCATGTGCATATAGACTACCAAATCAACAAAACCAACTCAAATTCATCATGATCAATTCATTTTATGTTCCTTATCAACATTCAACTTGAATTCACAAAAATTACAAACTAATATGCACAAATTCACTCACCTAGGAGCCTTAATCTTCCCAATTTATGATTAAATCTTGAGTTAGCCTCCAAATTTCCAAGCCTCAAGACCAAAATTGCCAAATTCTTCTCTCCCTCTCTCTATAACCGGCCCTCTCTCTAACCTTGAGTTCAAATCACCCAATGAAGCAAAGAAGAGAGAATAGAGGGTGTACTGCCATCACATAACCAATTCCACTAATGCCAATATAATAGTAATAAAGTAATTGGGCACCAATTCATTAATTTAATCAATTTAATCCGACCCAAATCAATTTTCAATTAAATTTCACCGTAGGTTCTAAAAATTATGTCAGTCACAATGGCGTAATCAATTTCGGATTCTGTGGTTGATAAGGCCTTCAATTTAATTTCCAAAGTGGGAGAACCAAACAGATATTCCTACGGTGAACAGATAGAAATTCAAAACCACATATTTTTACATAATGGCACATGAAATCATATCAATCACATAATTATACTCATATTAAGGACCAATTGACATATTACGGAACAGGGGTATCACATTACTGGTCGCGAACTTTCGTTTTCATTTGCATTGACTGATATGTCTAGTTTTGATTCCATCTTAGGCATGGATTGGTTGTCCTTGTACCGGGCCATTATAGACTGTTATCATTAGAGGGTCGCTGTATACACCTCGAGTGGCATTTGTTTTTATTTTCTGGGGGGAGCATGCTGTTAGAGTTTTGTCGCCGATGTATGATCTATGTGGTCGGAATGAGCTTAGTTGTCTTCTTACAACCTTCTTAGGCTGTGAGTGTGATGAAGTCTAAGTTAATTTTCCGAGGGTAGTTTGTGAATACCCGCATGTTTTTCCTGAGGATCTCACTGGTTTACCACCTCACCGCGAGATTAAGTTCTCTATTGACTTGGTGCTTGGCACGACACCGATCTCTATGGCACGGTATAGATTTGCACCTACCAAGTTGAGTGAGTTGAAGATTCAACTCCAGGAATTGTTAGATAAGGGTTTTATCTACCCTATTAGTTCGCCCTGGGGAGCACTGACTCTCTTTACCAAGAAGAATGATGGTACACTGTGATTTTGTATTGACTACTGAAAGTTGAACCGAGTGATTGTCAAGAAAAAGTACCCAATACCTCGTATAGATGATTTGTTTGACTAGTTGAAGGGGTCTTATTGGTTCTCTAAGATAGACCTGAGATCGAGTTATCACCAATTCACAGTGAAGGAAGAGGATATCCAGAAGACGACATTCCGTATGCAGTATGGCCATTACAAGTCCATAGTGATGCCTTTTGGGTTAACTAACGCACTGGCCATATTTATGGATTTGATGAATCGAATCTTTCGTGAATTCTTAGACTGCTTTGTAGTCATCTTTGTTAATGCCATCTTGATTTACTCACCATTTGAAGAGGAGCGCAAGGAACACTTGCAAATTATGCTGGAGTTACTTAGAACCCACAAACTGTATGCTAAGTTCAAGAAGTGTGAATTATGGTTGAAAGAAGTTAAGTTCTTAGGCCATGTGGTATCCGAGGAAGGGGTGACTATAAACTCTTCCAAGATAAAAGTAGTGCAAGATTGGGAACAATCAAAGAACGCCTTTGAGATTCGTAGTTTCTTGATGTTGGCCAGGTATTACCATCGGTTCATGAAGGATTTCTCTAGATTAGTCTCACCATTGACTAGGCTTACGAGGAAGGGAATCAAGTTTGTGTGGACTGAGACTTGTGAAAAGTCGTTCTACAAACTTAAGGTTAGACTTATCACTGCTCCACCGGAGAGGGGTTTGGGCTATTTGGTGTATTGTGATGCTTCACGAGAAGGTTTAGGTTGTGTTTTGATGCAATAGGGAAAGGTAGTAGCCTATGGCATACGACATTTGAAAACATACGAGAGAAACTACCCTACTCATGACTTAGAACTAGCAACTGTGATCTTTGCTTTGAAAATTTGGAGACATTATCTTTATGGTGAGAAGTTTGAGGTATTTTCTGATCATAAGAGTTTGATGTATCTATTTTCACAGAAAGATTTAAATTTGAGGTAGAGAAGATGGATGGAGTTCATGGAGGACAATCTTGGTAATGACGAACACGTGGCCTTTGGCACGAGTCATGGGTTTCCTAAATTTTCCCGAAAAATATTTAGGTGGCGACTCTATATTTGGCAAAGCAGTCCATTTTTGGCAATTTGATTCAAAATTGACTTTCCAAAAGATTTGCCAGATTTGGACTCTTTGGTGTTTATCAATTTCACGTTGCACTTGTGAGATTAGATTCAGAACCACGGGAGTCCAAACTATAGGGCTTATTTCGAACTTCCGAAACCCGGGGAGGGGGGGGGAGCGGGAAAAAGTCGAGCTACACTTATGTTTTGAGCCAAAACTTCAAACATACACTGATATTCCACCTTTCAATATATCAAACCAAGCCCATCAAATACATTAGAGCCATATTCTTAAACCTTGATTCAAAAGAGAGTGAGTGTTCTTCAAATTGTAAGAAACAAAGTTGTATAAGGACAATCTTGGTAATGACGAACACGTGGCCTTTGGCACGAGTCATGGGTTTCCTAAATTTTCTCAAAAAATATTTAGGTGGCGACTCTATATTTGGCAAAGCAGTCCATTTTTGGCAATTTGATTCAAAATTGACTTTCCAAAAGATTTTCCGGATTTGGACTCTTTGGTGTTTATCAATTTTACATTGCACTTGTGAGATTAGATTCAGAACCACGGGAGTCCAAACTATAGGGCTTATTTCGAACTTCTGAAACCAGGGGAGGGGGGGAGCGCGAGAAAGTCGAGCTACACTTATGTTTTGAGCCAAAACTTCAAACATACACTGATATTCCACATTTCAATATATCAAACCAAGCCCATAAATTACATTAGAGCCATATTCTTAAGCCTTGATTCAAAAGAGAGTGAGTGTTCTTCAAATTGTAAGAAACAAAGTTGTATAACTCTTTCCCCCCCCCCCAAACAACACTGTTAAATAGCCCAAAAACACCACTCCAAATTGAATTTCGAAATTTTAACTTGAGAATTGAGAACATACTTCCTAAGCTTGAGGGTGATGAAAAGGAAGTTTGAAAATCAAATCCTTCCTTAGAAGGTAAATTTGCACACTTTCCATTTTCTTTTACTTTCTTGCTTTTCATTATTCTGTTGCTTTTCTTGCTTTGATTTCATGTTGTAAACCTATTGTAAGCTAACTAGAAGTCGTTAGTTGAACCACTTACATACTTTCTGTCTGTTTTTCTGGTGTTTGAAGCAAAATAGAGTTTGGCTTGGCCTTATTAGCCTTTTTGGCCGGCTAGCCCCACTTTTGATTGGCCGGCCCCCTTCTCCTATACAGAGCCCAGCAATTTCTCGGGTTTCCCGTAGAATAGTCTCCAACGGTCTCTATTACCCCCTAAAGCTTCGGTTTTTCATTATTTACTTTAATTAGAGAGTGTTTGTGAGGATTTAAATTGCTTTAATATATTATCCTCTCTCCCTTCTATTTGGATATGTAATATTCCAAAGTTGTAATAATTCCCCACCCCACTTCTTTCTGTCTTGTTCTTTATTTTGCTTTCCATAATTTGTACATATGTAGTATGTTATGCTTGTCATCATATACATCGTTTACATCAATACTTTATGCTTTAAGCTTTAAGATACGGCTAAATTTTCATTTATGAGTTTACTTGATTAATATGTGATTTTGTGTGCTACCTCGTTTTAAGATGAATCACATGTCATATATTAGAAGCCAGATCTGTAGTTGCATCTCATAAGTGAATTGCACTGGGATCTTGTATATAGAATCATGCATATTTTACTAACTTTGTTTTGTACCTTTTTGCAGGAAGTCAGTAAATATGCAAGCTTTTATGTTTTAGCATCCTGTCTGTGTGTGATTTTCTACTATGTCTAGCATTCTACAATGTGGCTATGTGCTTATACGATATAACTCTATACATGCCAGTGGGTGAATGTTGTGTTATTTAATTTGGAATAAAATTGATTTTCATAATTGCACTATTCAAAACACTTTAAAAACAATGAAATCAGATTGCTCCAAATTGAACGACACAATCTATATTTGCATTGCCTCACATAGTAAATTTTAGGATTTAATAAATAATCGGAATATGAACATATAATGCTAATAAAAATCATATCATAGTCAGTAAAGGCCAATCTTTTGATCGGGTGAGCATGGAAACTTATTTAATGACCTTCTCCTTTCATACTTAAGGTTCTGAGCCAAGCATGCTTGGTTACGATGAACAATGGCCTTGTCACGAGTCATGGGTTTCCTAATTCTCCAAAATTAAATATTAGGTGGCAACTCTGAGATTTGATTACCCAATTCATTTTTGGGAAATTATTTTTTTGCAATAAAATGGATTTTCAATAAAATTGCCAAATCATGACTCTCATTTATGTTTCACATTGTACTCGTGACACTAGATCAAAGGGACCAATGGTTCGAGCTGTTAACGCGTGTGGGTAACCCCCAAGGCAACTATGTTTAGCATCCTACCATATAGCTATTTGCTTATTTAACATAACTCCATGTGGGCTCGCCTTTTTCTCACACCCCGCCTTTCGGAAAGGGTTGAAAAGAAGGCCTCACAGTTCGAACTCCCGCGGTTTTGAATCTAATCTCACAAGTGCAATGTGATACGAATAAACACTAAAGAGTCCAAATTTGGAAAACATTTTCGAAAAATCGATTTTGAATCAAATAATGCCAAAATTAGACTGCTTTGCCAGATACAAAGTCGCCACCTAAATGTTTTATCTTTGGAAATATTTAGAAAACCATGACTCGTGCCAAAGGTAACGTGTCCATCATCACCAAAGTTGCCTCGGCTCGGGAATTTGGGTACGAGAGGGGAAGGTCCTGAAATGAGCACCCCGCTCGCTCGATCAAAGATCGGCTGCTACTAATCATGATATGTTCTTTTATAAACATTATGTGTTCTTATTTCGGTTATTAGCTAACTTTACTATGTGACGCACACAAGTAAATATAGACTAGTCGCAAGACTTGGACCAATTCAACTCATGTTTGTTTGCGAAAATGGTTTGAATTTGCCACTCTCAAGTGGGCTTAAAAATGCGGATTTTCCACCAAACATAGTGGGCTTAAAACAGGATTTGCCACAATAAAGTGAGCTTAAAACTTACATTCGTTGAATTGTTCCAATTCAAACAATCAAGCATTCACCCACGAGCATTCATGCAGTTTAGCAAGTAAGCACATAGCCTCATGGCAAGCATGCTAATCATGGCAATATGGCAATATGGCAATCACACTTATACAAGTATGCTAAAGAGTAAAAGCTTACCGAGTACTCCAAGCCAAAACAAAAACTAGTTAGAAAGATGCATGATCCTAACTATGCAAGATGCCTAATGCAACCCATGCAATATGCAATCAATAGGATCAGCTACTAACATGACATACGAATTGGTTTGAACATCATGCGATTAAACACGTATTCAAAGAAGATATTGAAATTGCAATGCAGTTTGAATGTTGCGCCGAGCCTCGGTACATGCAAGACAAATAATGAATGGATGCAAACATGCAAGCATAAGGTATGCTAATTGAAAATGTCCCTAATCTAACCATCAATAGCGATTAAATAAAAGGGAGAAAGACGTGGGGTTAGAAGACATACACACACGCATGCACACTTATTACAATATTACGCCCTCGCAAAGGAGGGTCCGAATGAATAAGCTAACTAACTAGCTACGCTGAGTAAGGTAATTATTACAACAATCGAAACGAATTAACTAACTTATTCTAAGCTAATTAATATTACAAACCAGAATAATTAGCTAAATACTAAGCTAATTAAATACAAAGCAACTAATTAATTAGCTAGCACTAATTAACTAAACAAGGCAACTAAATGGCCTCAGGAAACGAGAGATGCATGCATTCTCGGTTTCTCTACCCGAAAAGCCACTGCCTTGCCATTAGATGCCTCTGCTTGCACATATTTGAACACCAACCATGTTTCCATCTGCCAGAATGCCTCTACTTGAACATAGGAACACACTTGTACAAAATTTTCATTGACGGCCGGTCGGCTACCCCTATCCAAAACTTCCTTTTTTGCTGCAATAGAGAGGAAACATAGGCAAAGCAGTGTATTCTCAAGGGTCGTCTGTGTTGTTACCCTCCTTATCATTACACAAGCTCAAAGGAGTATAACTCTTGGCCCTCAAACCATCAACCAAGCATTTTCCATGCATGATGGCTAAGGAACCAAGCTTGTACAAGCTTAATGAGTGCAAAACAAGACTCAAAAGGACCACTGCCCTATCATGCATGATCAAGGGTGATGGTGACCAAGGAAAGTGGCACATGTCATCACTTTGAGTATGAAATGTCCCATTTTCCTCATGTTCGAATTAACATCCGATTCAAACACATGCAATGCAACACAAAGATGCTTATCTTGCCTCTTTTACGTGTTCACTTTGTTTACTCATTTTACAGTACCGATTCATTCTTTAATCGATTAAGTCCATTGGTGAGTGTCTTCTAAAGTGATAGAAGTGTCAACCAAGGGGTAGTTCAAGGCATGAGGGAAGCTTCATGCTGTTGGCAATGAAGCCTCAAAAGAGGATTAAACCATTAAGCATGAGCCTCAACCTCAAGCTTAAACAACCTTAAGGTTGAAACAACCCTCAAACAAATGAAAAAAAGTGAAGCAAAGAGAGAGGTTGTAGAAATGTTAAGTGCTGGAATTAGGCATGAAAAAAAATTAAAAGATGCAACCAGGACACACAAATGATGCTCAAAGCCGAGAAACACTAAGCTAGTGCATGGACTTACATTACAACTATGCAATACAAAGCTCAAATGACCGAAACAACCTGAAACAGATCTAAAGTAGGCCAAAATAGTGGCGAAAACATGTTGGACCAAAGCTAAGTTAGGCAAGAAAAACATGCTAACATGTGAGGCAACTAGGCATGCAAGCAAGACAACAAGGAGGGGAGGCTAACCCCTCCAATTTTGTACTTCAAAACACAATTTTTATCACTAAAAAACCTCTGAATTTCAGTGGTTAAAAGGTCCAAAAAGTTTGACTTAAATGTGATGAAAAAATAGTACAAAAAACTTCACAAGCTAAAGAGAAAAAAATAGGGGACAACCCCCTAACTCACAAAGGCTCAGACCACCACTTTTATGCCTCAAAAATAGCCTTAAAACAGTTGAAAAATATAGCAAAGCAAGTATGCACAATAAGCTCAATTGAGGTAAGTTCTATACCTTTGAAACAAAGCACAATTCAGCCACAAATTCAAGCTCAAACCCCCTTCCAAAGCTCAAACAAAACTCCAAGGGACCTTAGCACAAAGGTGGTCAAGTTTGGTTAAGGGTTAGTGTGCAAAAGTGTAGAGAAACTAAGCAAGTGTATGCAAAATAACAAGAGAGAGAGAGAGAGAGAGAGAGAGAGAGAGAAGTCTAGAGAGAGAGATTTTTGGTCCAAAATTTCTAACCCTCCAAAATGGGGAAGGGACACCCCCTATATATAGAAAATCAAGGTTTGAGCTTGTATACATCCTACCATACACGTGTATGAAGATGCAGTTCAGTGAGTAATAGCTGGCACAGCTGGCAAATAAATATTTAAAAAAGGAGACCAATGGTCGTCGGCCACCACTGGTAGCCGACAGGCACAAACCATGGCCGACAATCCAAGGGGTTGGCCAACAGGTCATGCACTCCTCCAGACAAGAGGCAACAAGCTCTTGGTCCAAAAACATGCACAAAATAGACAAGATTTAGAGGCTCAAAGGCCAGGTGTTCCACCGAGGACTTTCGGCGCTCAAAGTGATCACAAACAAGCACAATCATCGAGTGCACAAACGATGAAGTCTAAGTCTTGAGGAAAGTCAAAAATGGGGTGTCTACACTCCATGCATGCCAGTGGGTGAAGTTTGTGTTGTTTAATTTGGAATAAATTTTTTTTTCATGATTGCGCTATTCAAAACATTTTGAAATACATAAAATCAATTTGTTCCAAAACAAATGACACAATCTATATTTGTTTGTTTGACATAGTAATTTTAGCATTTATTAAATAATTGGAATATGAACATACAAAGTTAATAAAAATCATATTATGGCTTAGTAGATGTCGATCGTTTGATCGGGTGAGCGGGGGTGCTCAATTAATGACATTCCCCCTTCATACCTAAGGTTCCAAGCCAACCATCCTTTGTTACGATGAATAGCGGCCTTAGCATGAGTCATGGGTTTCTTAATTTTCCCTAAATATTAGATGACGACTCTAAGATCTGGTAAAGATTTTTCTAATAAAATGAATTTCTGGAAAAGATTTTCCCAATAAAATGAATTTCTATAAAAGTTGCTAAATCTAGACTCTCATCTACGTTTTCATATTGCACTCATGAGACTAGATTGAAGAAATTGAGTGTCTGAACTATTTAACACGTGCGGGTACCCTCCAGGCGATGTTATAATTTGTAGTGACTCTGTCGGGGATTTATTAAGAAACCTTAACTTGAACTCCATGAAATGATTTTTATTTTCAATTATATGTTCATTGGAGTTCATATATTGGTGCGTCTAAGTTCCATGCTTGCCACCTGTTATCCTAGACAACTATTTAACTTCTGGTAGATAGATGATCATGGGCTCTAATATGGTGGGATCACAAGCCTTGGGATTGGGATCGCCACGTACCATTTGATCCACCAGATTGGGCAGATATATCAGAGTCTCGCTGAGGTGCCCTTTTGACCAAAGACTGAGGCTGTCCATATCATAAACTTTAGTAACTACAAAATATATGATAGAATACTACCCAATTCTAGGATGTATGATCCCACTTGTTTGAATAGTGAATCCCTAGATCGTGTCAGAGCTAGGATACGATAACCCTGCCCTCTGTAGGGGTGTTTGTTCTCTTTCCTGGTATGTGCAATGTATGGGATCTAAGGTTATCAAAATTCTGAGCAGTAGTTCAGGCATTTCTTGTTGAGGGGTTGAATTCAGTGTTTCAACATGTTGTATAATGATCAATTGAGCCGAAATGCTGCTAAAATTTTGATTGAGGGTTCCGTTGTTTTTGCTAGGTAGTCGTAGCACTATAGCTTCAGAACTGCCTGATATCCCCCAAGTTCTTTGTACTCGCACAGGCAAACTTAGCAGAACCACAAATTTCATTTAGCAACAGCCAGTTTTTGTTTCTTCACCACCGGTTACATGAAGAACAAGAAATGGGAAAACCTTATCATCTATTTAGAGTACCCCTTCTCTATCAACTAGATCATCCGTACTCAACTCACCAGAATTGTGACGACCCAGAAATTCTTCCCTCCGCTCGAGCGGACTTTTGGGGTTCCCAGCAATTTTGCAGACAGCCTGAGGTTCTGGCAGTTGTGATTTCCCGCTCGAGCGGGAGAGTTGACGCTCGAGCGGACGGCTTTGTTGGTTTGCGCGCTCGAGCGCAAGGTTGGGCGCTCGAGCGGGTTGCCTGGTTAAGTGTGATTCTGAAGCATGTGGGCTCATTTTTTTATGTTCTTCTTAGTATATTTGAAATGTTCTTACCTTATTTTGGGGTATTGTGCGAGATGATAATATGATGGTAAAGTAAGATTGGACCAAAAACCTTAATTTGAATAATTCGTTTACGACCAACCGTCACTCATTTGCCCTTTTCTTTTTCCACACTTTGCGTTTGGATGTGAGGTTTGAATCATTAGAAAGCTTATTTCCGGGGCTTCAATTTGGGCACAAGAACGACCTAAAACGGAGTCCGGATGGGAGAGTTACGCATGTTTAAAGTTTCGGAATATGTGTTGAAAACAGGTCCGCTCGAGCGGGAATTTCTCTGCTCGAGCGGGAATTACGGGACAGCAGCTTTAAACACGAATTTTTGGATCATTTCTTCCATTTTCCTTTTCCCTTCTTCTCTTCTCTCCCTAGGTCTGAAAACCCTAAGGTTTTGATCCCCAAATACTTCCATTTCCCTTAGGTTTGAGCAAGACCTTCCACCAAGAAGTGAAGAAGACAAGAAGACGAACAACTTCAACCGATTTGAATTTTGAGATTTGGGGGATTCATCTCAATGCTTTGCCCCTTGCTTGATTTTTGAGGTAGGGACCCTTATTCTTTTACAATACTTGAATTCATGGATGGATTGTGGTATTTTGAGTATATAAATGCAAAATTTATGGTTTTGAACATTTGGTGTCAAACTTGAGATTTGGGGTTTTATGGTTTGTGATGTTGGGAGTTAAATTGATGAGTTTAAATGATGGATTGTGAATCCTAGGTGTAGAATCATTGGGAAAATTGGAATTAAGTGGTGATTTAAGAAGTTTGAATTTTTGCTAAAGATCCTTATTATTCTTGAAACCCTAGATTAATTGGTGATGATAAATACTGAGGTTGCCCAAATTAAACATAGAATCATGGAATTGGTAGGTTGAATTATACGTGTACAAGTTTAATTGGATTTCTGAGATGTTTCGGAAATTAGGTTTAAATTTAGCGAATGAACTTTGTTATAAATGTGGAATTCATGTAATAAAGTAAAGGAAAAATTAGGGAAATAATTTAGTAAGGATCTGGAAGACATGAACTCAATTGTGGGGTGTTGAAATGGGATTTAAAGATTTAGTTTGAATTATGATGAAGTGCAAAGTGATGTGTAATTGGAATAAAGAGAATTAATTAAGAACGAAATAAGTTTATGTGATTCAATTTCTTTGTGTATTACAAATTGTGTAGGGACAAGTACAGGGGCAGACCAAGCAGCCAAACACTGTGAGTAATAGTACGAATGCACACACATACATTGCTCCATAAGCTAGACCACAATGCACAATCATCAAACATGAGCAAGATGGGATAAACATGAGAATATGATGATGCAACAAGCTCTGAAATCACGTTAATAATGATGCCAAATCATGCACATAGGATAAGCATAGCATGTTAATGGACTTAAAGCTCAAAGCTAGCCAACGTACTTGAACTATGGCCATATCAACCAAGCCCCAAAGGGCCAAGGTGACCCAAAACAGTCCCAAGACAGGCCAAAACAAGGCAAGAACATGCACGGGATGTGGTCAAATCATGCTAGAAATGTGAGCACAAAACAAGGCGCATACAAGGCCAAAAAGGGGTAATTGAACTACACCCATTACAACCAAACATGCCATGGCTCAATCAAGGAAAATCAGAGTTGTAATATGCCAAAACAAACCCCAAAACCCAATGAGATGGCATCCCAAAAACTTAAACATGAAGACATACACAATGACCCAAACATGGAGCATAAGACACCAAATCTTCAAAGCTTTGAAAGGATGGCAAATGCAAGTATACAAGCATGAAACACGGACTGAAATACTATAACAAGTGATACTAAATCATTGAAATGGCCCAAGTAAAGCATGCTAATGACTCACACACCCAAAGCTAACAACCTAGAATGCATGGTGGCTATACAAAGCATGGCAAGCATGACCAAGACAACCTCAAAAAGAGCTTAAGCATGGTGAAACAAGGCTAAAAGCTTCTCAAAGTTAAGTTAGAACATGTAAGCATGATGGTCAAAATGCAAGAGGCATGTTATGCAAACATGCAAGGTTACTCTACAAGTATGTGAAGTAGGCAAGATGACATCAAACCAACATGAAATAGAGTTAAGGCAGGCCCTAAAAACCACTAAAAAGTGTTGAAATAGAACCAAGACATGCTAAGTAAACATGCTACTCTTATAAGCCAACAACACAAGTAAATGAGACACAAAGGGAGAGGGGTGTCCCTCCCCTATACAAGACCTCAAAACCACTTCTCCACTACTAAAAATCCTCTGGATTTCAGTGGTGAGAAGGCCAAAACAAAAGGGTTTCAAAGCCCAAAGAGGAAGGCACAAAAAGAGGCCAAATAAGGCCTAAGAGGGGGTAGACAACCCCCAACACAAAAGTGACCTTAATAAAACATCTCAAGCATGAAAATACAAAACTTTTTTCAGTAGGACACTAAACTTAAAACAGTATGCAAGTATGTGTAAAAGCTTAAGCAAAAATGGGGAATAAAAGAGTAGTTTCTCACCCTTGACGAACACTTCAAGAACACCAACTCCAGCACCTCCTTCTGATTAAAACCAACTAAAAAACCCTGAAATCAACTCCTTAGCACCTCAGCAACTAAAGGATAGTGTACCACTAGGTGCTTTACTGCAAAAATATGAACAAAAACACCCTTTAGAACACTATTATAGACACAACTATAGAGAGAGATATAGAGAGATATATCGAACTTCTATATCAGATGGTTCAACTTCTGGAAAGGGAGGGGAGTCCCTCATTTAATAGAAAATCAACTTTGCCAAGCTTCCAAGAGAAGCTAAACAAGGATGAAATCCCTCCATACACGTGTATGGAGGGCAGAGTCTGTTTTCACCTGCTAGCATAGCTGGCATGCACAATGCCTGAAAAAGGCAAAGAAAAGGGGTCGGCTAGAAAAAGTGGCCGATCGACCAAATCAATGGCCGGCCGACCAACCATAGTGCCGATCGGCCAATACTCTTGGCCGATGGAAAGAAAAAGGGGCTGATGGCCTCATGCCATGGCCGATGGGGTGAGGGGATGGCAAACAAGCCAGCATCTTCCCTCAGAAGCAAAAAACACAGGTGTTTGGCCCACAACCAAGCACAAAACAAACAAGTTGAGAGATCTTGAGGCAAGGCGCGCAGTCGAGACCTCCGGGAACTCAAAACGAACACAAACATGGATGATCATCGAGTATTCAAACGATGACGTCCAGGTCTTGAGGACGGTCAAAAATGGGGTGTCTACAGTTGCCCCTCTTTGACAGAACTCAAAAGTCATAACAATGACGGGAGTGAAAGTCAAAGCCCAGAGACGACCCATTTTTGACAAGGCTGAAGACTTAGACAGAGTATACAAGCTAGCAAAGATATGTGCCCGAAGGCAGGGGCAAAATGCAAGAACAATGCACAAAGCCCAGCATAACTTATGATCATGTGAAGAAAGCTGTAACAAAGCATAACATGCAATAGTTTAAGCAAGCATACACAAATCTAACTACATTTCATGCAAAAAGGATGTAAAAGAATTATGTAGTTCTCGCTACGTTTGATGCGGAGAATACAATACCGTCCTGTTCGTCTGGTCGCGCCAGCCTCAAATGAACCGTACATACAATATCGTTCCTGAAAAAGAAAGAAACTTAACAGGTACAACAATGTTAGAAACATGCATAGCAATGCAAGTGAACAGTGTGTGACAACGCAAGTGAGGGGGGGTGCAAGACAATGCAACCTAAGTGCGACGCATAACAATGCGGAATGGATACGAGACAATGCAACCTAAGTGTGACGCATAACAATGCGATTTGAAACAAGTATAACAATGCAAGGAAGGCACCCGCGACAACGCAAGCCGAGTGGTGCATAACAATGCAAACCGAGTAATGAATAAACATAAGTAAGTAGAGTATGCGTGACAACGCATACAATGTGTGTAATAATGTGAGAAGGGAGAAAGGTGCATAAACACATGTAAGTAAAGCATACACGATAACGCATGCAATGTGTGTAACAATGCGAAAAGGGGAGAAAGGGGTGCATAAACACATGTAAGTAAAGCACACGCGATAACGCATGCAATGTGTGTAACAATGCAAAAAGGGTGCATAAACACATGTAAGTAAAGCATACACCGTAACGCATGCAATGTGTGTAACAATGCGGGAAGGTGCATAAACACATGTAAGTAAAGCATGCGCGATAACGCATGCAATGTGTAACAATGCAAGAAGGGTGCATAAACACATGTAAGTAAAGCATGCGCGATAACACATGCAATGTGTGTAACAATGCAAAAAGGGTGCATAAACACATGTAAGTAAAGCATGCGCGATAACGCATGCAATGTGTGTAACAATGCAAAAAAGGGTGCATAAACACATGTAAGTAAAGTATGCGCGGTAACGCATGCAATGTGTGTAACAATGCAAAAAGGATGCATAAACACATGTAAGTAAAGCATGCACGATAACGCATGCAATGTGTGTAACAATGCAAAAAGGGAGCATAAACACATGTAAGTAAAGCATGCGCGATAACGCATGCAATGTGTGTAACAATGCAGGAATAGAGAAAGGCACATATTCAATGGAAGCATGGCAAAGGCATGTCATTCGTGATGTTGACGTGCAACTTCAAAACAAAATGAGGTATTGCTCAATGCAAGATGTGTAACAAGCGTGCTTATTACAGTCAAAACGAAGCAACAACATATTTAAAGCGATTTGTAGAACTTGTAAGATACAAAAGGATAGGAGAAAGGATACTTCTTGTGCGCACTGAGCATCGCACACAGAAGACACGGCTCGAGGTCAACATGAAGGCCGGTTAAGGTTCAAAAGTGCACTATCTTGAGTAATGAAGGTGCCAAACCACATAACTGAACCGAACAAGGGTGTGGGAGGTGCATCGATCTTAAGGGGAGGCCACCGGTATTGATCCAGATATTCTGCTGCTTTTTCTTTTCTTTGCTATGTTCAGACATTTTGTTGTTTTTCTCCCCTTTTTGCTTTACTTTTCTTTTCACTGGTAGTTTGAGCACATTATACTGCCTCAGGCAGGTTTTGCTTTTTCAAAACTATGTACTTTTTACAAAAGACATGATGGAAATGAAACAGCTATTTTGTTCAAAAAGTGTTGCATTTTACGCATCGCATCGCATCGCATTACATAACAATGTATATGAGATTTGAACCTTTGTTTGAAAAGTAAGCACTTGCCTCGTAATAATCAGGTAGTGAACCAACTAAGGACAAAAACAACTCGATAATCAAAACAAAGAACTGGATAAGCTAATCAACTATAAATACAACTCGATAAGCAAAGAAAAAACTTAAAGGATGTAAACTATAACTCGTTAAGCAAATGTAAAACAACTCGATAAACAAAGCGAAGTAACAGGCGCTATCTCGCAAAAACATCATCAGATGGCATTGGAAGTGGTGTCAGTCACCAGTTTTCAGCATCCTTAACATTTATTCAGCTTAGAGAGCAAAAGTAGAGGCCATCGGCCAAAGGGAGATATCACCGGCCACAACAAATGTTCATCGGCCAACATTTTATCCAATCGGCCAAAACATATGGTCAATCGGCACTTTTTTTGGTCGATCGGCCAAAAATGGCAAGGACCTCTAAAATGTTGACACCTGTCTTCCACTAAACACCTTATCTTCTACAAAAGCCCCAGCTTCATAGTTTTCCTTATTTCAACATTGATTTGCACCAAATTGAAGAGTTTCTTACCCAAAATCTCACAACTTGGATTGCCAACTTGGATGGCTCGGAAAAGCTGAATTTCCGGGGCTTCGGCATAAACGAACTATTCACTTTGGGTCTCACCCCGCTACGTTTTCCATTCCTCCATGCCGCGGCAAGGTTTTGGAATCCGGTGACACACATCTTTAACTTTGGTGGCCAAGAGATGTGTCCCACTTTCGAGGACTTCCAAGCTTTAATGGAATCCGAGCACGATGAAGAAATCTTCCCTCAATTCCGATTTGGCCATGTCCAAGCGCTTGGGAGGATGTGCGGCCTTTCTTTGCATGACGCTCGGTCATTGATTCATGATGCAGAGCTGGACATTCCGAGCTTGGTTTGTCGGTTTTCTGATGCTGGTGATCGCAACGATCGTCATTGGCAAGGTCATCGGCGACATGCGCTTTGTTTATGCGTGCTATCTCATTTCTTACTTGCCCCGGGCCCCGGTGGGTTTAGTGCTCGTCTGATTGAGGTCGCCGAGGGCTTGAAAAAGGGCAAAAGCTGCATCGCCATGACATTGGCCGAAACATTGATGGGCTTGGACACTTTTCATTGTCGGGAGATGGCTAGGTTTGCGGGGAGTCCACTATTGTTACAAGTATTATTTCCCACCCTGTCTCACATATATATTGCTCGCATCACTCGGCCCTCGGGCTCAATTTTTCTCTTAAAACCCTTTTGCTCACTTTTCTCTTAACGTACACCTCTCTATTCTTTATTCTCTCATTTTTCATCCCTTCCCAGGTGTGGTTGATGGACAAATTGGAAGTCGTGGACTTGTGTCCAACATATTCAGCTCGTAGTTATTTCTTCCGATGACGTCTAGTTGATGCCTCGGATAAGGGATGGTGGCGCAGCTAGATGTGTAGTTTGTCAGCGGATCGCATTGCTTGGCGCTGCCCTTGGCTCAATTTACTGGCAATGAGCTATAGCATGACCCGTTAGCCCGGGATCCAGTTGATTGGCCTGATACACTGCGTGTTTTACTTTCCATTCTGGTTCCGGCACCAGTTCGGACATGATCAGACTTGCCCAGAGGAGGGGATTGAGTACCCTGCTACATTTTTAGTCCGAGGCGCGCAGCTAGCTCGATATGTCATGGCATGGAGGATGAGAGAACTTCTGGCCCCCACCCCCACCTTCAGCTGCATCCTCTCTGATGAGTGCCTAGATTGGCTCAATGAAGAGGCACAGATCGGGCCCAGCTTGGCATCAGAGGCTTCTACCAGCTCTGGGAGATGACGCAGGAACGCCTGACTATGCCCCAAATTTATTTGCTTTAATCAGAACTTTCAAGTTTTCTTTATGAATGTAATGAAAAGCAACTTCAATTTTGTATTCAAGAGTAGGAGAACTCTGTATTGAAATCAATGAAATTGAAGGTTGTGGCACTGAAAATTTTTCGTTCGGTCAAAAAATGGTCTATGTTGTAAAAAGATTAATTTGAGCAAAATCAACTT
Source organism: Camellia lanceoleosa (assembly GCA_025200525.1). Lineage (NCBI taxonomy): Eukaryota > Viridiplantae > Streptophyta > Magnoliopsida > Ericales > Theaceae > Camellia > Camellia lanceoleosa. The sequence continues at coordinate 82,607,231 of CM045762.1, read as the reverse complement.
TTATTAAAACTTTTCAAAACTATTTTCGACATGCATCAGAACTGGACACGCCTGAGATTTGTCACTGAGATGCCCAACCTTGGACCCCAGCAACTGGAAAGTTGCCCCTAGTCTGAGTAGCACTACACCGGAGATCACGAATGAGCTCTTAAATGCTGAATAGACAAAGATGACCAAGGCAATCACATGGACAAAGTTGACTGGGGAAGTGTTTATGGCTGGACTTCAGAATGAAGTTGCCTAAGTATCCCAAAGATGGGAATCAAGCCTTATGTAGTTCGGTTCAGGTTCACTCATGTATTAACCCTCACCTTTTATGCTCTAACTTTTGCCAGGGCTGCTCTTTACGGGTTTTCAACCTTGCGAGCTCAGTTTTTATCATTTCAAAATTTTCTATGCTCTAACTTTTGCCTACGTCGCCCTTTCGGTTTTTTAGCCTAGCGAGCCACTTAGGGGTAATATTTCTTCAACTTGTCCATGTTGATCGGTTGGGAGAACTCTAGGCTATCTAGGTCCATCAGAACGACAGCTCGACCCGACCAGATAGACTTAATGATGTAAGGACCAGTCCAATTAGGTCTGAACTTGCCCCTAGGGTCGCAGATGGGGGCTCGGTTCTCTTTGAGCACCAAATCTCCTTCTTTCAAATTCTTGGACTTAACTTTCTTGTTGAAAGCCTTGGCAATTCGTCGTTGATAACCCTGAGCATGGTACAGTGCTTTCAGCCTTCTCTCATCAAAGAGCATGAGTTCGTCAAATCTGCCCTGCTGCCAATCTGTCTCAGCTATCTGACACTCAGCTAGTACTCGTAATGACGAAACTTTAATTTCGATAGGTAGAACAACCTTCATCCCATAAACCAATGAATACGGAGTCACTCCAGTAGAAGTTCTAATTGAAGTCCGGTAGCCCCACAGAGCGAATGGCAGCTTATCTGGCCAGTCTCAGTAAGTTTCCATGATCTTCTGTAAAATACGCTTGATGTTCTTGTTGGTGGCCTCAACTGCTCCATTGGTTTGCGGCCGATATGTAGATGACTTATGAAAAGCCACATTGTACTTCTCCAACAAGGCGATCACTTCCTTCTTGAAGTGGGAACCGTTATCTGAAATGATCTCGTTCGGGACTCCGTAACGACAGATGATGTTGTTTCTGATGAATTTCGCAACATGCGATGCTTTCAACACCACATAAGATTGGGCCTCAACCCACTTTGTGAAGTAGTCTATCGCGACCAGAATGAACTCAGGCCTATTGGACCTCTTTGGAGTGACAGCCCCGATCACATCAATCCCCCAGACTGAAAACGGCCATGGCGAAGTCATGTTGTATAGCTTCGATGGCGGAATGTTCATGCAGTTTGCATGGATCTGGTATTTGTGGCATCGCCGGACAAAGCCTATACAATCCTCCTCCATGGTGGACCAGTAGTAACCTTGTCTAAGGATCTTCCGGGCTAGCATCGCCCCGTTCATGTGCACTCTGCGCTCTCTTCCGTGGATGGCCTCCATCAGGCGCTTCGACTTTTCGGCATCAACACACAATTTATGCATTCCTAGATAACCTCTCTTATACAGTTTACCTTCGCAGATGATGAACTGAGCAGCCATTCTTCTGATTACCTTTTTGTCCTTGGCATTTGCCCTTGCTGGATATGCTTCTTCCTCCAGGAAGTTCCATACATCGAGATACCTGGGATTCTCATCTTAAACCTCATCTATGGCAGCAACTAGCTCATAAGCTGGCACAAATTTCTGGTCAACAATGATCGGACGCATCCGAACTCCAAAAAGGATGTCTATCATGGAAGATAGAGTTGCTAGTGAATCCGCGAACCTGTTGTTCTCTCTTAACAGATGAGTGAAGTTCAGCTTCTCAAACCGAGGAATCAACAGGTCCAAGGTCTAGTGGTATATTCTCATCTTTTTTTTCTTTGACTTTCCAATCTCCTTTTGCTTGAGACACAACAAGGTTCGAGTCCCTGATGACGTCCAACCGCTTTACCCTTAGTTCTAGGGTTGCTTCTAAACCGGCAATGCATGCCTCATATTCTGCTTCGTTGTTCGAGACTTTGAACTGGAGTTCGAATGCTAGGGGGATACAGGAATTGTCGAGTGCTATCAGCAACACCCCTATCACGTACCCGTATTGGTTTGACGCTCCGTCAAAGTACATCGTCCAAGTTCCATCTTCGACATGCAAAATAGCCTCGTCTGGAAATAAGTACTGAACTGCTTCATCCCCTTCAACTGGGTGATCGGCTAGGAACTCCGCTACTACTCTCCCTTTTACTGACTTGCGCGTCACATATTTCAGATCGAATTCGGAAAACAGAAGCAACCAACGAGCTAGCCTACCCGTAAGTGCCGGTTTCTCGAAGAGATATTTGATGGGATCTAATCTTGAAACCAACATTACAGAATGAGCGAACAAGTAATGCCGCAGCTTCCTGGTAGCCCATACCAAGGCTAAGCTAGCCTTTTCCAGCGGAGTGTAATGGGCCTCGTAACCTAGCATCTTCTTGCTCACGTAGTAGATAGCTTTCTCCACCTTGTCCTCAGACTCCTATGCAAGCATGCAGCCCATTGTAGTTTCAGTTACTGAAAGGTACAAAGTCAACGGTTTCCTTGGCTCAAGCGGTGACAACACGGGTGGATTCTGTAAGTATTGCTTGATCTGTTCAAAAGAAACTTGGCATCGTCTGTCCCATTGGAACTTCGTTCCTTTCTTCAGGAGACCAAAGAGTGGTTCACAAGTCAAGGTTAATTTAGCAATAAACTGTCTTATGAATTTCACTTTACCCAGAAAGCCTCGCACCTCCTTTTCAGTCCTCGGTGGTGGCATTTCTAAGATGGCATTGATTTTGGAAGGGTTGACTTCGATACCTCTCTGTGTAATCAAGAACCCCAGCATTTTCCCTGCTGTAACACCGAACGTACATTTCTGAGGATTCAGCCGCAACCGAAATTCTCTGATCCTTTGGAAGAACTTTTGTAAGGCGGTGTAGTGGCCCTCTCTTTCTTTGGACTTGACAATCATGTCATCTACGTACACCTCAACCTCTTTGTGGATTATGTCGTGTAATATCATGGTCGCGGCCCGTTGATATGTGTCTCCAGCATTCTTCAGCCCAAACAGCATCACCTTATAACAATAGGTCCCTCACGGGATGGTAAAAGCAGTCTTCTCCTGATCTTCGGGTGCCATCACAATTTGGTTGTAGCCTGAAAAGTCATCCATGAACGAAAGCAATGCATGCCCCACAGTGAAATCCACTAACTCATCGATATGCGGCAAAGGAAAGTCGTCCTTCGGATTGACTTTGTTCAAATCTTTGAAATCCACACATATCTGGATTTTGCCATCCTTCTTTGGCACTGGAACGATGTTGGCCAACCAACCCTGCATCAATTTGCCTAGTGACCTCTTCTTTGATCATGATGGCCCAATCGGGGCGGATCCTTCTAAGCTTCTACTTAACAGGTCGGGCCTTCGAGTTAAGAGGGATCCGGTGCTGTACAATCTCAAGATCGATTCCAGGCATGTCTTCGTAGGACCACGTGAAAACATCTTTGAAATCTTTTAATAAAGCGACTAAGCGCTCGTGCTCCTCCAAAGACAATGTGCACCCGATCTGGACCAGCCGCGGGTCCTTCTCAGTACCAACATTAATTTGGATGATTTCATCAGCAAGTGGTTTTACAAACCTCTCATGCTCTTGCTCTAGAAAATATTTCAAAACCAGAGGAATTTCTTCCTTCATCATTTTCATCAAAGTTTTGAAAGTCTGAATCAATGCAATAAATCAAAGGCACAGAAAAATACTCGAAAGCCACTGCCACTTCATTCTCACTAATCATTTTCAAGTTGCCTGGTTCCTCTGTTACAACAGACTCAAAGGAAAAAGAAAAAGACGACCTAGACAGGACTGTGGCATCCGGGTTGTCACCCCCAGGAACACCGGACTCAGACTTAGATGAGCTGCAACCTGATTCCGACCCTACAGACTCGGTGGAATCAGATTCTGGCTCACTACCTAACCCGGTGCTGCGTGATAAGAATCCCTCCTCATACTGCCAGACGAGGGAGGGTGCGATGGATGCATCCAAAATGTTCAAAGATGGGCTCGCGGCCGCTCCATTCCCAATCATAGACACTGAGAGCTCATTCCCCAAGCACTCATGTACGATCGGAGGATCTGATAGTAGACAAGCCAGCGCTACCCCCATTTCAATCTCGGTGCTCTTGGAATTCACTTCCTTATACTACTCAATCTCAGCTGATAGGTCTGTCTGCTCCTCGACAACATCATCCCCGGTCAATTGTAAGTCAAAGAAGATCTCGAAACTCAGCAGACGCCTCTTCTCAGCATTCAGCCATGGCTCTAGGAAGCCGCAGAATGGAAAGTCTTCCCCCTCCCAGACAAAACGTCCGTTCAGGGTGCCCTGGATAGGCCGATGCATCAAATCAAAATGCCTCCCAGTCTGCTTGGCCCTGGCTCTCCCAGCCATTTCTTTTCCTTTCCTCACCCAATCTTCTTTGGTGGGCAAATAGCCTAAACCAAATGTATATGGGTTGTGCGGCACTTCGGCCGATATTGCAATGCCCTTTCGGCCACTTTTTCCTAGTCCCATCCCTGGGATATGTTGGAGCTTGTTCATGAGGTATACTGACTGTGCGCTGACATACAACCCCTCATCAACAGCCAAAATGTTCTGAACGACCCGGGCCTCGGCTAGGGTAAATCCGGACAGGAACAGATCCTCCGTACCATGCTCGATTTCCAAAACTGGTGCAGACACTTCTGGCGGTAGATGGATTGACGAATTTCCAAAAACTATAGCCACCCCCTTCCCGTGGGGGTATTTTATCATCTGATGTAGGGTGGAAGAGACCGCCTTCACCTGGTGCAGGCACCAAGCAATGAAAGTCAATCTCCTGCTGTCCTGGACTAACCTGAGTGTGAATCCTCACGGTCCCCATCACTTCTTTGCTTGTATTGTCATTTGCCCGGATCACCTGGGCAGTTGGCTCAGAGTCCGCGGGCTTCAAATCGACTGGATAAGCTGTCCTTGACAGACACACGTTAATGGTAGATCCTGTGTCGACAAGAACTACCGGTATCCACTTATCTCTACATTCCACAGAGATGTAAAGCGGTTTGTTATGGCTTATGCCCTCGGGCGGCAGTTCCTTGTCAGAAAAGGTCAACGTCGGGGAAGCTCCTCCCGGAAAGACCAATCCTACCAGCTGCTCAGGCGTGGTATCTATTGAGAGTTTGGCTTTGTCCATTGCAGATAAGACAGCTTGTCTATGGACTCAGAAAGCCATAAGCAGCCCGTAGATGGAGATGTCTGCCTGTATCTTCTTAAGCTGTTTTAGCACAGCCTCTTCTTTGAGCATCTTTTCTTTCTGCTTGTCTGCCTCTCGGTCTTTTCCAGACGCCTCTGGTTGATCTAGATATGGGGGTTTAAAATACCGTCCACTCCTAGTCATGTGATCAACATCCCCAATGTACCAGGTATCATCCGGCTGGTTATTCCCCCAGTCCTTATTTGTGTGGGCAAGACATAGATCATCATCCTCCCACCGCATGCCATCGGTAGCCGACAGACACCTGTCCGGCTCCGTCACAACTATTCTTGTATCCATAACACCTTCTTTTCTCGTGCCTGCAGCATGCTCTGCTCCTGTGCACACAGCGCGTTCTGTCCCTGTAGGGGCCTTGGCCTTTCTGACCCTCTCGGAATCTTCGATCCTTTCTCGCTCAAACTGTTTCAGCGTAGCTTGCTGTTCAACATCTCCTATATTCAAATTGCCCAGATCCTGAGTGAAATTCTTAACACCGGCGCTCTCCAGCGATGCATCCATATTCTCGGCCCTTCCGGCCATGGTTGATATCCCCGTCCCTGATGAACCCTGTTCTAGCTGAGGTTGTTCAACAACATCCGGCTGGTCGTCAAGCCACCCAGTAGGCTCCGCTCCCCTATCCGAATCAAACCAGTTGACTGTTACGTCTCCCGGGTGTTGTTCGTTGAAGAATTGAAGGTTCGCGATGTCTTCCTCCAGATTCGCTAAGTCATCTAGCCCCTGATTGAATCCATTCTCCCGGACTACACAAATCCCTGCCCTTACTGGTAATTCCACATTCGGCCTAGCCTGGCCTGTTGATGTAATGTAACCAGTCAGGTTGTACACGAAGTTTGCATACCCCTCAGGCTCTGCATTTGCATTCTCATCGGCCTTCGCAGTCGACCCACTTCTATCTTCGACAACTATCACCACCGTTTTAGGGTGGGTTTGGGAGATGTCCAGCACGCACAAGTCAGTGCTGTCAGGAAGGAACACCTTCGGCTTGGGTAGGTGAGAAGGGGTGATATATATACTAGGGTCGTATGATTCAACCCTACTTTGGATCATATTGATGTGTTTGGGAGGTGGAGCTTGGTTGTGGTGGAAGAGGGCTGGTTGTGACATTCGGTTTCTCCAGAGGTATGATCACACTGTTGTCAATGAGATCCTGAATCTCGTGACGTAATCTATAGCATTGGTCAGTGTCATGACCATGTTGTTGGTGAAACGCGCAGTACTTCGCCGGGTTATAGAAGGGGGAAGTTTTTCTGGCAATGGTCGCGACTCTAGGGGCTTCAAATGCCCTTTTCTAATTAAGAACCCCAAATCTTTCGACAGGGACATATATAGTGGAGTAAAGGCTCTCTGGCCTTTGGGTGCGTATCTGGCTGCTTGCGAGCTACTACCGGACGCACCGGTGAATGGCGTAGCTGTAAGGGCTCTTGGGGTATTGGTGGTGGTAACCATACTCACATCTGAAGATCTAGTAGCTGTAGCACTGCTCATGCCTGCATTTGTACTGCGGCTGAATGTTCTCTTAGGCTGTTCTCTCTCATTATCGATGAGGCCCTGCTTCATAGCATCTTCGATCTGCACCACTATCTAATGTCAGTCTGCAAAGGTAGGGAGGGGGAGTGTAGACACCCCATTTTTGACCTACTTTAAGACTCAGATGTCATCGATTGAGCACTCAGTGATGGTGCATGTTGTGCTTATCCCGAGGTTTCGGAGTTCTCGGCTGAGAGCCTTGCCTCTAGGCTTCGAAACCTTTTGTGCTTTGCCTCAGTTTGCGAACCAGGTCTTGTTTTCTCTTCCCAAAGGGAGGGAGAGGTCTCGCAAACCATCTCTCAATGGTCGTAGGATACTTTTCATGCTCATAGGCCACTTTTCCGATTTGGAGACCAGTTTCTGATTTTCGGAGCTGTCGGTCGCGCGCCTCAGTTCCGGACCGCTTAACATTCTCCATTTGGCATGGTTTTTGGTACACACCTCGTTTCCTCTCTCTAGAGGGACACTGTGGCCCGGGAGACCACCTTTGTGGTTGCATGCCACTTTCGGTGCTTAACAGCCTGTTTTTGGGGCACCCGGCTACGCGTTTTGACCCCCAAACCCTCGTTTTGCATCTGTCTTGGTTCATTTTTGTCATGGACCTTGTTTTCATTGTTTGGAAGGTGGTACAAGGGTGGGAGACTACCTTTTCTCTTGGAGACCACTTCTCTCTCCGCCACCTAGTTTTCTTGTCAGGAAGCTGGTCTCCCTGGTCTTTGAGCCACATTTGCTGGTCTCCCAGCATACCACTAGCTTGCATTCAATTGGGAGACCACCAAATGGGGCTGCCGACCAGTTTTCTTTGAGTTAAACCTTTTGAATTGGTCGGCCGACCAGGGGAAGTGGTCGGCCGACCACCTGAACTGGTCGGCCTGCCTCTCCTAGTTTTGTCTCTGTGAGTTGTTGCCAGCTATCCCAGCTGGAAGGAACAGACTGGATCCTCCATACACGTGTATGAAGGATCTTCAACCTTGGTTTTAAGCTTCTTTGAGAAGCTTTGGCCTTGTATCTCTATAAGAGAGGCCCTCATCTTCCTTTGTGAGGATTCAGAAATTTGTCTAAGGCTTGTGCATACGCTTCCGTCTGTATCTCTTTGTTTTGGGTTCAAAAGGGTCTTGTTCTTAACCTATTACACCACACCTCATAGCCACACACCTCCACCATTGTTCTAAGGTTCTTGGAGGGTCTTGAGAGGTCTCAAAGAGTTGGTTTTGGGCTGGAGAAGTTGCCGTCTTGCTGAGCTTCAAGGGTAACACACTTTTTCCCTCTTTTAAGCTTTATTTTGATCCATCTCTTAGCCTTATTTGCATGCATATTTGAGCCTTGTTGTCATCTAAAAAAATTCTTGTTTTGAGGTCCTTTTGATGTTTGTTGTTGGGGGTCATCTACCCCCTTACATGCTTCATTTTGCCTTGTTTTGAACCATGCCATAATGCCTTTGATTTAATCTTTGCTTGGCTTTCCTACCACTAAAATCCAGTGGATTTTCAGTGGTGAGCATGTGGTTTTGAGGACCTAAATCAGAGCGGGGTGACCCTCTCTCTTGTTGTCTTGTTTACTAGCATTTTTGGCCTTACAAAGGAGCCTTCATTTGCACACCTCCAAGCCTTGTTTCAGGTCCTTTTTAGTGACTTTTAGGGCCTGCCTAGGCTCTTTCCAGAGTTGGTTTTGTCACCTTGGGTGTGTCTCTTGCATGTGTAGAATAACCCCTCTTATAGCCTATCAAAGGAGCATGTCACTCTTGCATGCATTGATCGTGTTTCAGTGGATTTTTGGGTTTTATTTGGAATGTCATGTCTCTAAATTATGCTGGTTTAGTGGCCTTTTGAATGCTTCATATGCTTGTAGTGTAATCCATGTTCACTAACTCACATTGCATGTTGTTTTGGCCCTTGATTTTAGCATATTTTGGCCATGTTCTAAACTGATGTTATTCATGATTTAGGCTGCCTTGGCTCTGTTTTGAGGTCCCATTGTCGAATGATGCTTGCCATGCATGCTTCTAGTGTAATACCCTTGCCTAGCTTTGAGTTTTGAAGCCTCTTGCATGCTTAACTTGAGTTGTTTTCATGTTTTGGCATCATTGAACATGTTATTTCAGAGCTTATACTTGTGCCATATTCCCATGTTTTCCACTCTTCGAATGTGTTTGAGAGCTGTGCTTGTATGCCTCATTTTTGGGCTATTGCATGAGCTTCATTTTTATGCATTGCAAGCCATCAGTTTAGTATATTTTGCCACTGTTTTGGGTCTGCATAGGGACTGTTTGGGGTTGGTTTGGTCATTTGGGCATCACTTTGCATACCTCTAGTGTAATGCACTTCACTACTTTCGGTAATTGTGCCATCCAACATGCATAACATGAGTTGTTTGCATGATTCGGGACCATTTTGCATGTCATTCCAGAGCTGAAATATATGCCATTGTATTCCATGTTTCATCCTTGCCATGCTCTTGGAGAGTTGTATCTTGTGCCCTTGGCCTGGAGCCTTTGCATTGTGTATGCTTCTGTGTGTCTTCTTGCTTTGATTTCATCATCCATTGGCCACTAATTTGGGTGTGGCCGAGGCCCATCCATCTTGGTTTAAGTCCATTTTGCATTGTGTATGCCCTATAGTCCATGTTATCGCATGTTTGATCATTGCATTGCATATGCCTCGTTCATAGCATTGCGTATGTTAGTGCATTGTGTATGCATGCCACATAATCCATGTGCATTGAGTATGCCATTGATTAGTTCATAGCATTGTGAATGCCATTTGCATGCTTGCATGTCATTTCGTGCATCTTCGCATCACTTAGTTGCATTGCATTTAGATCGCATGCTAGAGTTGCATTTGTCCATACATTGTTTGTTGCATTGTGTTCAGAGTAGGGTTTAGTCCAAACACGGGAAACGAGGGACGTTTCGTACTCAAAGTGACGAAAAGTGCCTCGATTCTTGGTCACTGACACTCTTGACTATCCATGATAGAGTTGTTGGCTTTAGGTGTTTACATATGCATTCATTTCACATTGAGTTGTGTAATTCGACTCCTCGACCATCATGCATCGAGATGCATGATTGATGGCATGAGGATCGAGGAATACACTCCCTAGAGCTTATGCAATGACGGGGAGAGTGGTCGGGCACACATATGTTGAAAATACTTTGCCTTCTCTCTCTCTTGCCTTTCCTGTACAAAATGCAAAAACCAGGAGAAGAAACTGGCCGGCCGACCAGGTTTTCTGGCAAGGCAACCACCTTTTCTGGTTTTCACCATCAAGGGTGGTCTGTAGGTGGTCTCCAATGCCTATAGCTGGTCGGTAGCCTTTCCCTAGATTCCCAAGGTGGAGTTTCATGTCCTTGGAGCTTTGTGCAAGTTTCTGAGTTCAATTGCAAACAAAGGCGAGTTGAGACATCGCGATGGATTTCCCGACAAGGCGACTCGAGCATGCATGCATCCTTTATCATTCGGAACAGAGCTGAGGTAGCCCATTTCATGTAGCTTGCATGCTAATTTATTTACTTCCTTAGTTTAATTTGTTAATGTTGTGCAATATTTAGATGTAATTCATTATTCATTTCGGTTGTGTAATAACTAGGTTAATTAGCTTAGATTAGCTAGTTGGTTCTGTATTATTTATTCGGACCCTCTGCGAGAGGGCGAACTTTGTAATAAGTATGCGTGTGTGTGATGCATGTCTTCCAACCCCACGTCTTTCTTCCTTTTATTTACCAGCTTATGATGGTTAGTTTTAGGGCATGTTTCAATTAGCATCTATATGTTTGCATGTTTGCATTCATTCATCTGCATTTGATGCACAAGGCTCGGGGTATCATGCTAATTGCATTGTATTTCAATTCCAAGTTGAATACATGTATCGATTGTTACATCTCATATGCCATCTTAGAATAGCCGAGTCTGTTGTCGTTGCATTTTTGCATGTGTTGCATTAGGCATTCGTAAGTTAGGATTCATACATGATTTCTAATTAGCTTCTTTCTTTGGCTCGGAATACTCGGTAAGTGTTTATGCTTTAATATCCTTGCATGTGTGTGAGTGACTGCCATGATAGCATGCTTTCCATGAGGCTATTTGTTTATGTGATATAACTGCCTGAATGCCTATGGGTGAAGGTTGGGTTACTTGAATTGGGATAATTCATTGATTGCAAGTTTTAAGCCCATTTGAGAGTGGCAAATCACAATATTTTCTAAGCCCACTTGAGGGTGGCAAATCCACGTCTTAGCCTACATGCGAGTAGCACCATCAAACTATTTTCAAATAAACAAACATGAAATGTTTTGTTCCAAATCAGACGATCTAGTCTATACTTGTATGCTATGTGCATCACGTAGTAATCCTCGGCTAATAAACCGGAATAAGAACGCATGTGTTTTCAAAAACAAGATATCATGCTTAATAGTGGCTGATCTTTGATCGGGTGAGCAGGGGTGCTCATGAAATGACCTTCCTAAATCGTACCCAAGTTCCCGAGCCGAGGCAACTTTGGTAATGACGAACACGTGGCCTTAGGCACGAGTCAGGCTTTCCTAAATTCCGCCAAGATAAAATATTTAGGTGGCGACTCTGTATCTGGCAAAGCAGTCCATATTTGGCACTTCTTTCCAAAATCAGTTTTTCAAAACGATTTGCCACATTTGGACTCTTTGGTGATTTATCGATCTTGCATTGCACTTTGCGAGATTAGATTCAGAACCGTGACATTTGAGTCCGAACTGTAGTGAGCCCAATGAACAAAACGGGGTTTCTCCCAGGACGTTTGGGCGCGTCTACAGGGAGGACGATCATCTTCTCCATAAGCTTGGGCTAGAGGTTGTGCACAACCATCCGAATCTGATCTTTGTCAACAGGCCTGATGGTCATCATCGAGGCCTTGGCCCTCCACCGGGTCACCAAATCGGAGAAGCTCTCCTTCGGTTCTTGCCTGGTGGTCTCGAGATCACGAGTTGTGACCTCGATCTGTGTATTATAGGAGTACTGAGCTATGAAGGCCTCGGCCATCTCCTCCCAGTTCCTCTTGACGGAATCTTCTAATTTTGCATACCAGATGGCCGCTACACCTGACAAGGTCCGGCCAAACAAAGACAGCTTCTGCAACCTAGAGAGACCCGTCGGCCTCAATATATCTGAAAACAACCGTAAATGCACCATAACATCGCCAGATCCATTAAAACGGTCAATGTGAGGCATCTTAAATCGGTCCGGCAGCATCACAGCCGCGTCGGTGTACCCATCTTCGATATCCGGAATGGTCTTAACACGCTGAGATTTTTTGAACAACTTTTCAAACTTGCTCACTTTTAATGCCGTGGGATCCACTTCGAACTTAACTGGAGAATCCAGTAGGCTGGTAGGTGTTTTGGATAGCTGAGGTAAGATCGGGGGCAGAGCCGGCCTTGTCGGAATGTCCGTATCTTCCTGGACATTTGGTGTCTCCCCGGGTGTTGGAACCCTTGGTGCGGGAGGAGCTTGGTGCGAAACGGATGCCCCGGCTTGCTGCTGTAGTCTGGTGATTAGCTTTGCCTGTTGGGCCATGATCTTAGCCTACTGTTTGGCAAATTTTGCTTGACAAGCAGCGTCTTATTGCATGGTTTTCATGCTCTCCTTGAGCTGACGCATCATTTCTTCCATTCCTGCCATACTGCCCTGGTCTAGCTGAACCGCCGGTATATGTTCCCTCTCTACAGGAGAAACAGAACTCTGATCTGTACTATACTCAGGTGGGGTAGACAAAGCCCTTTGAATTGACTGCTGAACCGATATCCTCTGCCTAACTGCCCTCCGTCTAGTAACCGGGGGTAAAGAATGGAACACTAGTTGTCCATCTATCAGATCCTCAGATCGATGGAGTCTGCGACCTCTAGTCCAGAGTGCTCAGGGAATATCTGCCTGGTCTGAATCAATTGTGCTAAACTACCCTAGCAAAAAGATGAATAAAGCATAATAAGGAAATAATGAACAGGAAAACGGGCAGCATAACGGCTTAAATAAACACAACAAACAGTCGATATGACAACACACAGTTGGTATTTGTAAGCTGAATGTACTGTTCTCAACTACTGGTCATTGTTTCCAAATCACGGCCCCGAATCTAAATCTGATACTCGTAGATATAACTGATTCTCAAAACATTGGTGCTAATGCCCGTAGGCCTGATACTCAAACTTGCAGACTGATACGTTCATACCCTGCAGAGGTCAACTCAAAGAGCACATAAAAAGCAAGTAAGAGCCAAAACACCCCTATGTTGGGGTAGGGTTTCCCTGTCCTATTTTGTCAGGAGCTAGGGTTTCACTACGCACACAGCGGTTTTCAAAGAACCTAATAATTGGGTAGCAACCTGCCCTACTTTGGAATGGTCACTATGGATTCCGAACATGCACTAGGTCGAATGGCCAAAAAGGGTGCCTCGGTAAAAAACTGAGGTTTGTGTTCCCATCGTGGCAGAGCCCACAACCAATCAGCCTTATGGCACGCTTCTCGAAGCGAGTCTCCAGCAAACCGTTCAGGAATAGCATACGGCAAACACGGTGTCCTAGGCGCACCAATGCACATGCAATACAAAGAAACGGATAAGTGTAATCAAAACAAGATATCATGAGTTCGAGTAAAGTTCTCTAACTCCCCAGCAGAGTCGCCAGAAAATGTGGACGCACCCTCGGGCCTATGCTTTTCCACAGTTCGGACTCAAATGTCACGGTTCTTAATCTGATCTCAGAATGTGCGATGTGAGACTGATAAATCACCAAAGATTCCAAATCCGGCAAATCGTTTTGGAAAATTGATTTTTAAGAAAGAAGAGCTAAACATGGACTGTTTTGCCAGATACAGAGTCGCCACCTAAATATTTATTTTGAGCGAATTTAGGAAACCCTGACTCGTTGCCTAAGGCCACATGTCCGTCATCACCAAAGTTGCCTCGGCTCGGGAACTTGGGTATGATTGGGAAAGGTCATCTATGAGCACCACCGCTCACCCGATCCGAAGATGGGCCTGTACTAAGCACGATATGTTGTTTTGAAAACATATGTGTTCTTATTCCGGTTATTAGATAGAATTACTATGTGATGCGCACAATACACAAGTATAGACTAGATCGTTTAACTTGGAACAAAGCATTGCATATCCATTTATTTGGAAATGGTTTCGAATTTTGCTACTCGCAAGTAGGCTAAAACACGGATTTCGATGAATTATTCCAATTCAAGCAATCCAACCTTCACCCACAAGCATTCAGGTAGTTATATCACATAAGCAATTAGCCTCATGGCAAGCATGCTAACATGGCAACAATAACAAACATGCAGTATGCTAAAGCGTAAACACTCACCAAGTACTCCGACCCAAAACAGAAACTAGTTAGTAATCAATGCATGATCGTTGGTCATGTTAAAATGGCTAATGCAACACATGCAAAATGCAACTAGAAATCGGCTCGGCTATTCTAAAATGGCAAATGAGATGCAACAATTAATACATGTATTCAACTTGGGATTGAAATACGATGCAGTTTGTATGATGCGCTGAGCTCGGTGCGTGCAAGACAAATGAATGAATGCAAACATGCAAACATAAGGAAGCTAATTGAAATGTGGCCTAAAACTAACCATTAAAAGCAGGTAAGCAAAATGGAGAAAGACGTGGGGTTGGAAGGCCTTCACACACGCACGTACACTTATTACAAAATTTGCCCTCTCGACGGAGGGTCAGAATAATTAATACAAACCAAATAATTAATCAACTACCCTAGGTAATTAAATATTACAAAACCCTTAATTAATTAACAAATTAATTACAAATAATCTAAGTAAGAAATTAAAGAGGCCGCCGCAGCTCTGCCTTGAAAAATGATTGGATGATGCATGCTCGATTCGCCTCGCTCAGAAACCCGTTGCTATGCCAACTATTGCCTCTGTTTGTACGGTTTTATGCCTCTGAAAGCTGCACAAGTCCCAAGGCTGCTTCTGAACCACTCCCTTAGTATTGAGGGATGCCACCGGCGAAGAAATGGAACCATCGGCCATGTAAACATGGTAATCGACTAAAAGTGGGGCCATCGGCCAAACATTGTTAGCCGGCCGGCACTGAATGTGGCTGACCAACCATACCTTCCTGCAGAATTCTGTTTTTGCTACAGCAGAGGACAGACAGTGCATGGCAAGGAATTTACAAGACAATGTGTGCACGACCACCCTTCCTATCATGCTATGAACTCAAGAGAGTATGGCTCTCGACCCTCGGGCCACCGATCATGCATTGCAATGCCTGATGGCCAAAGGTGTCGAATGTGCAAATTAATATGGAATGAATGCAACAAAACATATGAATGCCTAGAACTCTATCATGCTTGGATCAAGAGCATCGGTGACTAAGGATTAAGGGGCGTTTCGCCACTTCTAGTACGAACATTCCTCGCTCTTCGTGTTTGGTTTGACACCCCAAGCCAAACACAATGTAATGCAAACGAGCATGCCAAATGCAATGCAACATGGGGACATTATGCAATGCAACAAGACCAATGGCATGCAAACAAACTCAATGCAATATGAGTATGCAAGCAAGCTTGCAAACGACCCAAGCATGCCACGAGTATATATTAATGTCATGCGATGCAACTAACTACACATTATGCAATATACTCAATATGCAAACACGGCGCAATACGAACATGCAAATACCATGAAAGCGAACACGCTCAATGGGCTTAAACCAAAACGGCAGACCTTAGCCATGCCCTAATCAGTGGCCAAAACACCCAAATCGAGGGACTAAAAGGGGAGGTATGTACACACATACATTCGTCCATAAGCTAGACCATAATGCACAATCTTAAAACATAAGCAAGATGGGATAAACATGAGAATATGACGATGCAATAAGCTCTGAAATCACGTTAATAATGATGCCAAATCATGCACATAGGATAAGCATAGCATGTTAATGGACTTAAAGCTCAAAGCTAGCCAAGGTACTTGAACTATGGCCATATCAACCAAGCCCCAAAGGGCCAAGGCGACCCAAAACAATCCCTAGATAGGCCAAAACAAGGCGAGAACATGCACGGGATGTGGTCAAATCATGCTAGAAAGGTGAGCACAAAACAAGGCGCATACAAGGCCAAAAAGGGGTAATTGCACTAAATTCATTACAACCAAACATGGCATGGCTCAATCAAGGAAAATCAGAGCTATAATATGCCAAAACAAACCCAAAAAACCAATGAGATGGCATCCCAAAGGCTTAAACATGGAGACATACACAATGACCCAAACATGGAGCATACGACACCTACTCTTCAAAGCTTTGAAAGGATAGCAAATGCAAGCATACAAGCATGAAACATGGACTGAAATACTATAACAAGTGATACTAAATTACTAAAATGGCCCAAGTAAAGCATGCTAATGACTCACACACCAAAGCTAACAAGCTAGAATGCATGGTGGCTATACAAAGCATGGCAAACATGACCATGACAACCCCAAATAGAGCTTAAGCATGGTGAAACAAGGCTAAAAACTTCTCAAAGTGAAGTTAGAACATGTAAGCATGATGGTCGAAATGCAAGAGGCATGTTATGCAAACATGCAAGGTTACTCAACAAGTATGTGAAGCATGTAAGATGACATCAAACCAACATGAAATAGAGTTAAGGCAGGCCCTAAAAACCACTAAAAAGTGTTGAAATAGAACCAAGACATGCTAAGTAAACATGCTACTCTTACAAGCCAACAACATAAGTAAATGAGACACAAGGGGAGGGGGGTGTCCCTCCCCTATACAAGACCTCAAAATCACTTCTCCACCACTAAAAATCCTCTGCATTTCAGTGGTGAAAAGGCCAAAACAAAAGGGTTTCAAAGCCCAAAGAGAAAGGCACAAAAAGAGGCCAAACAAGGCCTAAGAGGGGGTAGACAACCCCCAACACAAAAGTGACCTTAATGAAACATCTCAAGCATGAAAATAAAGAACTTTTTTCAAGAGGACACTAAGCTTAAAATCGTATGCAAGTATGTGTAAAAGCTTAAGCAAAAATGGGAAATAAAAGGGTAGTTTCTCACCCTTGAAGAACACTTCAAGAACACCAACTCCAGCACCTCCTTCTGATCAAAACCAACTCAAAAACCCTGAAATCAACTCCTTAGCACCTCAGCAACTAAAGGATAGTGTACCACTAGGTGCTTTAGTGCAAAAATATGAACAAAAACACCCTTTAGAACACTATTACAGACACAACTATAGAGAGATATATCTAACTTCTATATCAGATGGTTTAACTTCTGGAAAGGGAGGGGAGGCCCTCTTTTTATAGAAAATCAACTTTGCCAAGCTTTCAAGAGAAGCTAAACAAGGATGAAATCCCTCTATACACGTGTATGGAGGGCAGAGTCTGTGCTCACCAGCTGGCATGCACAATGCCTGAAAAAGGAAAAGAAAAGAGATCAGCCAGAAAAAGTGGCCGATCGACCAAATCAATGGCCGACCGACCAACTATAATGCCGATCGACCAATACTTTTGGCCGATGGAAAGAAAAAGGGGCTGATGGCCTCATGCCATGGTCGGTGGAGTGAGGGGATGGCAAACAAGCCACCCTCTTCCCTCAGAAGCAAAAAACACAGGTGTTTGGTCCACAACCAAGCACAAAACAGACAAGTTGAGAGATCTTGAGGTAAGGAGCGCGACTGAGACCTCCGGGAACTCAAAACGAACACAAACATGGATGATCATCGAGTGTTTGAACAATGACGTCCAAGTCTTGAGGACAGTCAAAAATGGGGTGTCTACACTCCCCTAAGCAAGTGCTTCATTTTATCCTTCCATTTTAATATGAAGTTAAGGGTCTTTATTACTAATGATTACTGAATGGTCTTTATTAGTCCGTCCCAACCACCATCATACATAATTCATAAAATAAGGATATCTCTACCTGAGAAGCAAGCTAGGCCTCTGTAGACACCTCATTTTTGACCGCCCTTAAGACTTGGGCGCCGCTGATTGCTTACTTAGTGATGCAGGCTATGCTATGCAAAGGGTCGATTTCTTGGGCAAGGAGAGTGTCAAATCCAAACCTCACACCCCTTTTTTGGACCAAAACTATTTTGAATGGTTTTTAGACCTTAAGGCCGTCTCTTTCAAAATATTTTGAAAAGGTTTCTACGATGCTCTGAGGCTCACATTTGTTAAATGTTGCACTTTTCGGTAAACCAAGCAAGGACAAAGTGGAAATGAATGAAAGAGAGATGAAATCTTTGAAAAATCTTTCAAAACACCTTGTTTAGGGGTTTGGTGTTGAAGAAAAGAGGAGTGGAGGGAAGAAACCTAGTTGGCGAAAGAGTTGGGCATGAACCGTTCAGAGAGAGCCAGGCAGCCCTAGGTAAATCCGACCTATCCTTTTGTATACTTGGATTTAAGCTATGAGGCCACCACCGTTGGAAAGAAGACTTATGGGGCTTCATTTTACACTCAAGAATATCCTAAATCCGACTCCGAATGGGGGAGATATGGTTAGTTGAAGTTAGGCATCAATCCGATTGAGCCGGAAATGAGCAGTCTTCACTAAAAGAGGGATATCTCTTAGCACACTTGGAATTTTGAGGTGAGGCTACCACCATTGGAAATCTTACTTCTGGGGCTTCATTTTGGACACAAGAATGACCGGCAAAGGAGTCTAGATAAAGGAGTTATACCCATTTGAAGTAGGACCTACAGAGCAGAATTTGCAGTCGGCCAGTGGCCGATCGGCCAACAAAGTAACAGGGCGGCCCCAAAGATGGCCGGCCAGCCAAGAGTGACCCAAACTCAGAATTTTTGAAGATATTTTGTCCTCCAGCTATTTCCAGGTTGTGCCACATGTCCTAGTTCAGATATTTTCAACAAAATGCTCTCTTTTTGCTATATATGAAGCCATATCTCATATATTCAAGACGAGAACATTGAAGCAATGGTGAGAGCCTCTCTCTCTAAAAAATCCTCTCTCTATAGAAAATTTTCACAGCTAAATCTCTGCCTCTCTCTCTAGAGTTCACTCTCTCTTGCCCTTTTGTGCATGAAAGCCTAGATACACCATACATTTGCATACAAGCCCTTAACCAAATTGAACCACCTTGGAGCTGAGGCCTCATGGGACTTATTTTGGGCTATTGAGGGGTCATTTGAGCCAAGAAAGAGGCTATTTTGTGGATGTGCATCAAGAGGTATAACTCTTCTCTTTTGTATTTATTTTGCACACTTGCTTCACCATCCTTTTTCCATTATTTTGGGCTATTTTTTGGGGTGGTGTTGAACTACAAAAAGGTCTGATTTTCAGTCCTAAAAATGTTGGTTTAAGCCTTGTTTGGCTATAGGGTGTTTCCTTCTTTTTCCTCCTTGGCTTGTAAGGCCTTTTGAGCTATCTTTGAAGCTTTTAAAACAATTTCTTTTGGGGCTTAAAACCACTGAATTCCAGAGGAATTTCAGTGGTAGAAAACTTGTTTTGAGGCTCAAAATAGGAGGGGGTGGTCCCCCCTCCTCTTGTCTGGTTAGTGTGTGTTGTTGGCCTATCAAATGAACCTGTATGTCTTCCTTCTTGAGGCTTTGTTTGAGCATGTTTTTGTAACTTTCTAGGCATGCTTTAACTCTGATTTTGGCTAGTTTGGTCACTTCTTGCTTGCATTTTGTACTTGTAGTGCAAATCATGCTTATTAGCTGAACATGATTGATGTTGTAGCCTATTATTTTAGCATGTATTGACTCCATTCCAGCACTTTTTTGATAATATTTTGACATGCTTTAGAACTATTTTGAGTGGTCTTGGTCATATGAGCCATGCTTTGTATAGCTATAGTGCAAGTGCCTTTACTAATCTTGAGTTTTGAGGCACTTAGCATGCTATATTTGTGATGTGTGCACGAGATGGCATCATTTGGTATGTAATTTCAGAGCTTATATCTTTGCCATACTTCCAATTAAATCACTCTTTCAATGCTTTTGAGAAGTTGTTCTTTATGCCTCATTTATGAGCCAATACGTGTGCATGTTTGTCTAGTCTTTTGAGCGTCAATTCCAGCATGTTTAGGCCATTATTTTGATGTGATTAAGCTTTGTCCAAAGCTGTTTTGGCCATTTGAGCATTGTCTTGCATGCCTCTAGTGTAATACACTTAACTGTGTTTGATGCTTTTGCCTTAAACATGCATTATTTGAGTTGTTTCAATGATTTCTAGTCATTTAGCATGTCATTTCAGTACTGAAATATATGCCATTGCACTCCAATAATTGACTCTTTCATGTGCTTTGAAAGAGGTCTTTAGCCCCTCATTGGCTTGAGCATCGAACTGAGGCTCTCACGCCTAATGGTTTTAGCCTTCTCTTGAAGGTTTCTACTAACCAAAAGCATGAGGCTTCTTTCATCCTCAAGGTGCATGTGGCTGAGGCCATCTTTCCCATTACAGGACTTTCACATTACAGTTAACTGCTTAAAGAATGGATCGGTAATGTTAAAATGTGTAAACAAAATCAACCAAGTAAAACATGCCGAGATAAGCATGTTGTTTGCATTGCATTGTGTTTGGATCGAACGTTAATCCAAACATGAGAAACGAGGGACATTTCATACTTGAAGTAATGAAACGTGCCTCATTTCTTAGTCGCCGTCCCCCATGATTGTGCATGATAGGGTGGAGGCCTCTCGAGTCACGTGTGTTACTTGTGCATTCATCGACATTGTGCAAGCTTCATTCTTTGGCCATCATGCATTGAGATGCGTGATTGGTGGCTTGAGAGCCGAGCACTGCACTCCTTTGAGCTTGAGACATGATAAGGAGTGTAGTTGTACACACATTTTCTTGTAAATACACTGCCATGCCTTTGTTTGTGCTCTGTTGCAGCAAAAGGAGAAATTGTAGGAAGCAGTGGCCGACCGGCCATCAAAGCTGCCGACCGGCCACCAAGGCTTCCAATCGGCTATCAGAAGTGGCTGATGACCACCAACTTTGGCCGTTGTCCATCCCTCTTGGCCGACCATCCCTCAGCATGATCCTAAGATGGGTCAGAAACTTTTTGGAAGTTGGCATAATTTTCAGAAGTACAAAAGTGTGCAAACAGAGGCATCTTGAGGCAAGGTGGTGGATTTCTGGGTAGATGGGATCGAGCATGCATCTCTCCCTCACCCCGAGGACCTCTTTTAACTGCTTTACTTAGCTTCTTTACTTAGTTAGCTAGTTCATCAGTTTTGTACTTATTTAGTTAACATACTTAACTAATCAATCTGTGTTGTAATAACTAATTAATTAGCTAGATAGTTAATTAATTTTCGTTTGTAATAAGTAGCTTAGCTTAGATTAGCTTAGCTTGTTTATTCGGACCCTCCGTCGAGAGGGCAAATACTATAATAAGTCTGAGTGTGTGTGTGAATGTGTTCTAACCCCACGTCTTTCTCCCTTTTACTTAACCGCTTTCGATGGTTAGTTTTAGGACATATTTCAATTAGCATCCTTATGCTTGCATAGGTGCGTCATTCATCCGTCTTGTATGCACCAGGCTTGGCGCACATTCAAACTGCATCGCATTTCAATACTTATTTGAATACATGTATTAATTGTTGCATTCATATGCCATCATAGCTAGCTGAGCCTACTTAGTTGCATTTTGTATGTGTTGCATTAGGCATTGTTGACATAGCTAGGATCATGCATGATTACTAACTGGCTTCTGTTTTGGCTCGGAGTACGCTGTGAGTGTTTATGCATTAGCATCCTTGCATGTGTGTAAGTGACTGCCATAATAGCCTACTTGCCATGAGGCTAACTGCTTAAGTGTTTAACTGCATGAATGCCTGTGGATGAAGGCTTTATTACTTGAATTGGAACAATTCATCAAAACGTGCATTTTAAGCCCACTTGAAGTGGCAAAATCATGTTGTTTTAAGCCCATTTAAGGGTGCAAATCCGCGTCTTAGCCTATTTGCGAGTAGCACTTTCAAACTATTTTTGAAAAATAAACATGAGATGTTTTGTTCCAATTCTTGCGATTGAGTCTATACTTGTGTGTTGTGCGAATCACATAGTAATTCTAGATTAATAATCGGAATAAGAACACATGTGTTTATAAAAACAACATATCATGTTAGTAGAGGCCAATCCTTTGATCGGGCGAGCGGGGGTGCTCATTTCATGACCTTCCCCCCTCGTACCCAAGTTCCCGAGCCGAGGCACCTTTGGTGATGACGGACACCTGGCCATAGGCACGAGTCAGGGTTTCCTGAATTTTCCAAAAACAAAATATTTAGTTGGCGACTCTAAAATCTAGCAAAGAAGTCCATGTTTGGCGCTTTTTGATTCAAATCGATAATCCAAAACAACTTGCCGGATTTGGACTCTTTGGTGATTTATCAGTCTTACGTTGCACTTTGTGAGATTAGATTCAGAACCGTGATAGGAGTCCGAACTGTAGTAGCTAAGAACTACAATTCGCGCCTTCGCGCGCGGAGTGGAGTTCGAGCAGTCTACAGTTTCTAGCAACTCTGCTGTGGATTTAGAGAACTTGACTCGAACCTCATGATATGTTGTTTTGTTTACACTTATGTGTTTCTTTGCATTGGTGCGCCTAACTTACAGTGCTTGCCATCTGCTATTCCTGAACGGTTTGCCGGAGGCTTGCTTTGAGAAGTGTGCCATAAGGTTGACTGGTTACGGGCTCTGCCACGATGGGAACACAAACCTCGGTTGTTACCGAGGCACCCTTTTCGACCATTCGACGTAGTGCATATTGGAAGCCATAGTGACCATTCCAAACTAGGACTTGTTGCGTACCCGAATGTAGGTTGTTTGAAACCGCTGTGTGCGTTGTGATACCCTAGCTCCTGACAAAATAGGATAGGGAAATCCTACCCCACCATAGGGGTGTTTGGCTCTTACTTGCTTGGTATGTGCTGTTAGAGTGCGTCTCTACAGGTTGTACGTATCAGTTGCAAGTTTGAGTATCGGATTGAGGGTATCAGTTTTTCAGGCAGAATTTTGGGTAGAATTCAGTAGAGAGCACAGTCATTCAGCTACGCTCATGTCTATTTCGGTGAAATCAGGCTGAGCTGCCGTCTGTTTTCTCTTTTTCTAGGTAGTCCTGGAACCATAGCTTCAGAAGGCTCCGATATCCCCAGGTTCATTGGACTTGTGTTGATAGACTTTGTCAGGTCAGAGATTTAGTTCAAAGGCAATCAGTGTTCCTTCGCCAGAGGCAGGGTGAAAAGGCTAGTCAAGCACAGATCACCAATTCAACAATCTCCAGATCAACGGTCATTATCCACCTCACTTGGGCGCAGTTGGGCTGAGATATCTGCTTCCACCTCAGAGAGGGAATACACACATGTTTAGTCATATTCACAGTTTTCAGTTAATATGGAGGACATGATGCGTCAGCTTTAATAAACCATGCAGGCTATACAACGCGATGCTACCCGCCAGGCAGAGGTCACTGTACGTCAGGTAGAAATGGTAGCTCAACTGGCAAAGTTGATTGCCGTGCTTCAGCAACATCATCCACCATAACAAGCCGAAGCATCTACTTCGCATCCACCCCCACCCCCACCCCCATCTAACGTTCCAACACTCGGGGAAACTGCAAACGTCTAGGAGAATACAGACATCCCAACGGGGCCAGTTCCACCTCCAATCCTACCTCAGCTGTCCAAAGCACTGGTTAATCCAGTGGACACACCGTTTGAGTTCGAGGTGGATCCAACAGTGCTGAAAGTGAACAAGTTAGAAAAGCTGTTCAAAAAAGCTCAAGGCATTAATTCCATTCCGAACATAGAGTATGGATACACCGACTCAGTGGTGACATTGTCGGACCGGTTTAAGATGCCGCATATAGACTGGTTTGATGGTTCTGGAGATCCTATGCTACATCTGCGGCTGTTCTCGGATATCCTATGGCTAATGGGCCTCTCCAGATTGCAAAAGCTTTCCCTCTTCGGCCGGACCTTGTCGAGTGTTGCGGCAATCTGGTATGCAAAGTTGGAAGATTCTGTCAGATGAGTTGGGAGGAGATGGCTAAGGCCTTCGTTGCCCAGTATTCATACAACACGTAAATCGATGTCACGACTTGTGATCTCGAGACAACCAGGCAAGACCCGAAAGAGGGCTTCTCTGACTTTGTAACCCATTGGAGGGCCAAAGCTTCTACAATAACCATCAGGCCGGTCAAGAAAGATCAGATAAGGATGGTTGTGCACAACCTGTAACCTAACCTAATGTAGAAAATGATCGTCTTACCCCTCCCCGCCTTTGTGGATTTACACGAGATTGGGGTATAGATTGAAGACGTAATCTGATTGGTCACGAAAGGAAGTCACCTAAGAAAGGTTATACACACAGTTCAAATATGACCACCAGTGGTGATGCAGTTGCAAGATCTTCTGAAGTTGAAATGGTCACCACCAACACACCAAAAACAGCCACCCCATTCGCCGGTGCGTCCGGAACTAGCTCACAAATAGCCAAATATCCACCCCGAGACAAGAGGGTTTTTACCCCACTTTAGATGCCTTTGTTAAAAGCTCTAGGGGTCCTACTCAGGAAAGGATATCTGGAACTGTTGCAACAACGGCCTCTACCCGATCCTCTCCCTCCAAAGCATGATTTGGCTAAGTACTGTGCCTTCCATCAACAAACCGATCATGACACTTACAGTTGCTTTCATCTTCGCTATGATATACAAGATCTGATTGACAACAAGGTCATCGCTACACCAGTCTTGCAAAGTCTATCGACACCGGATCAGTGAACTTGGGGAATAATGTGATGTGATCGGGGGATGAACCACCTGCGGATGGTGCTCAGCTTACTCCAGATGTGGTGGGATGGCACGCACTGTTTTGAGCAATGTACAAATGCTGTTAATTTTACTTCCTGACTTGGGTGTTGGGTCAGTCTTGTTGTGTTGTATTGAGTCAGTCTTTTTGTACTGAGTCAGTTGAGTCTGTCTTGTTGTATCAAGTCAGTCCTGTTGTGTTGGAGTCGAGTGATTTTGGGTGTGTTACCTTGGACATCACTTTCTTTTTTCTTTTTTCTTTTTTTAGTCTGTTTCTGCCATGGAGCCAGTTATACCAGAAGATCTGAATGAAACAACAGTGATTTTCACCCTTTTGCGTCTGCTTCTACCATTCCGCCAGTTGTGCCAGAAGATTTAAATGAAACGGCAGTGCTTTTCACTTACTTTTCTATGCCTTGAAATCATTGCATTAACCTAAGTTTTTCAAAACTTTTCAAACACTGTGATGAAAACAAAGAGGAAGGAATTCCTCGGGATTTGCAAAAATTTGATGAACTGAGAGAAAGAGAGACATGCTAAGCCCTTAATGAATGAGATCATGTTTGTTAATGTGAGTACTGAGAAGGATCCTAGCTTGATCCAGATTGGTTCTACATTGTCTTCAGTGCGAGCGACTAGTCACTTTCTTAAAAGATTTCAAAAAAAAGTTTTGCGCGATCCTGCGAAGACCTGTGTGGAATCGCTCTTGAGATTGTGCAGCATAGGATCACTCTCAGCCTTAAGACTCGACCCCTCTTGTTTTCAAACCTTGAACTTGGATTTAGAATGTTCAATGGTCAACCATCAAAGGAGGCCCGTCAGGCCAGATTCGAAGCACCCCTCGAACTATGGGCAAGAAAGTTAGATCAAGAAGGTCAGACGTTGTCAAAAGAAGCTTGCAAAGCTCGATCAGAAGTAGCCCTTGAACTAGGGGCAAAAATGTCAGATGTGCTCCAAGAGCCAAAGAGGGATCATTTTGCAAACCAATGAAAACTGGCAAGAATGCCAAATCCCAGAAGGGAGGAAAGAAGAGAGTATTGCTGAAGGACAACTGAGTTCCTATCCACAACACTGGGGGCAATTCAAACCCGGTTGGATGGACTCCAACATCATCATCGAACAACAGCCATTCTCTTGGATTCAGATGGCTTCGAGATCTCAAACCAATCAAAATGGACAAATTTACACTTTTTCCCTTGAGAGGCTCGTTGGGTCGAAAACCCGGAAGGGAGACCCAGGTAAAAGTTAGAGCAAAAAGAACAAAAAAGAAATGAAGAAAAAGAAATGAAAAATTTAGAAAGAACAAAAATGAAGAAAAGAATAAAAAGAAATGAAAATAATTGAAAAGAAAAGAAGAACATAGCTCGCAAGGTTGAAAACCCAGAAGGGTAGCCTTAGCAAAAGTTAGAATGCAAAAGGAGAGGTTAATACCGGAGTGTACCTTAACCCTGAACTACGTAAGGCTTGATTCCCATCTGTGGGATATGTAGGCAACTTTATTCCGAAGTCCAGCCGTAAACACTTCAAATTCAACTGTCCTGTCTATGAGGTTGAACGGGTCATCTTTGTTGTTTTTGTATCCAATAGTTTGGTTGTGATCGTCACTTTGAGAACTGATTACAATGCGCTGTGGTGCCATTCAAACAAGTGGCAACTTTCCGTTATTGTGCAGTGCCATTTAGACAAGGGGCAATTTTCCATTCTTTTGGATCTGAGGTTGTGCATCTCAAGAGTAAATTTTGTATTGGTCGAGCAGTGGCCATTTGTAAAAATGGTTTTTGAAAATTTTTAATGAGGTTGACTAATTTTCTCTCGAAAATTACTCCATTTTTCCAAAACTGGACCATTTCTTGGACCCGAAAAAGGAAAATTTTTAGTGCTCATCGCCTGACTTGCATGATTTCAAATCAAAAAGTTGAACAAGTATATTAATCTGACTCCTATATTGGTCAAAATTGTTTTAGTAGAAAGCCAAAACAAAAAATGGTCAAAATGATAAACTAGGGGCACAGTTGAGTCAGGTGTTCTATCTTTTCCCCATTGTCAACATACTTGCCAGAAAGAGCACTCTACTTGCCAAAAAGGGCACTCTACCTGCCAGAAAATGGCACAACTGAAGCTAGCAGCAAAGGGCCAAAAGCTCTCTCATCCTCCGAGCAGCGAGGTATCAAGTCAAGTGCGAAGCACGAACTGGAAAGGGAGCAGGATATTCCACTCCCTTATCCAAAAAGGTCTGGTCACATCCGAACTAGCCAATGGCGTCATCAACCGATGTCAGCTACAGATTTGCTACACACCTAGTTGTAGCGTAACCCCTCTATGGGAAAGTTCAATGTTGTGAGCAGAAGAAGAAGAATCTAGAGAAATGCTAGGGGCAAGAGCCTACAACTTCCTGTTTATCCATCAACCATCCAGGGAAAGGATAAAAAAAAAAAAAAGTGATTGAAGAATAGAGAGATGTGCGCTAAGAGAAAAAGTGAGAAAAGGGCTTTTTCAGAAAATAAGAGATTGAGTGCCAAAGTGATGTGAGAATCACAAATAAGAAAGGATGGGAAACAATACTCGAAAAAACTAGCTCCTCGCGAACTAAGAGGTCTCTTGCCATTGGAACACATCCGAGTGTTGTGTGTGTGTTTTTGTTTCTCTCGACTCTTGTTTTGAGTCGTTCCAAGTGTTAATAGATGTGTTTTGGTTGTTTTACCTTTGTCTTCCTTTGTTGAGTCGTTTTGATTGTGTTCAATCGTAGGATCAATACCCAGTTAAGAACTCATTTCTCAATTTAAATTTCAAAAATAAATCGTTTTGTGCTCAAAGTGCCGTGCCGTTCTCCACATTTGTACAAAACAGGATTTGTTCTTTCATAAAACTGCAGGGTTCAACCCAGGTCATGTGAGAACAGTAGAACTAGGACCAATCTAAAGCTATATAGGTTCCGGACTACAAAGCAAAAGAAAAGAGGGAAAATGTCGGGCATCTGAGTTTGTTTCAACTTCAGTAAGTTCCGTCATTGCATTCCGTATGTACCTTTTTAGGTCTTGTCAATGCTCCGAAGTATGAGTGTACCTCTACCTCAAGCTCAAGTTCAAGCCTGTTTCAAGCCAGAATGGCGATCAGAAGTGCTCTCACTAAATACCATTTCCTTGCCAGAGGTATCTTGGTTGTGGTCGCAATGAGTTCCTAGGAGACCAACTGCGACGACGGAAACTATAGTTCGAATGGATGATGCCTAGAACGCAAAGGTTCGGGATTTCCGAGACTAAAGTCTGGTTTAAATACCCAGGGGTGTATCCCGTCCTTGAAATCTATATGGAAGCCCCATAGGTTGAGATAGCATGTATGTACCTCAATTCTGGATACTGAACCAACCTAGTTTGTCACCCTGTTGAAGAATAGGGAAAGTTATGAATATGGTCAGGAAGAAAGGTGGCATCCAAAGTGTTCTACGTGAAGAATCCTTATCAGCATTTGAGAACCTTTATACTGTGAGTTGAAGGGAAGAGTTCGAAGAATGCAAGGTAAGAGTTTTGAGGAACACAAGGGGAGATCCCCATCAGAGTAGAGCGGTTCATCGCCACTCACCCCATGAGGTGCTTTCTAAAGCGCCGTTTTGTTTGTTTATTGCATTCCCTAGACATCATGCTCTACATTGTTTGTAACATGTATCATATCATCACACATATTGCATAAATGCATCTTTTACTATACTTATTCTTGTTGTCACATAGAATATACACATTACATTGGATGTACGTCGTTGATCCTTTTGCATAGAGTATGTTTCTGTTTCATCTCTTTCATATTGTGCATGGAGCATGCCTTAAACATCGTATTATGATCATTCTTCTTGCATGTGACATGTATTATATTTGCATTGTACCTATCGAGTTTCTTTCTCATACATGCATGATATTGTATGTACGGTTCATTTGAAGCTGGCGCAACCAGACAATATTGGATGTGCGGTTCATTCAGAGGAGTTCCGTTTAAAATTGATTATGTTTTGTGTATCTATCACACTCTCCTCGCTTAGTGTATCTATCACACTTTGTTCATTTAGTGTATCTATCACACTCTCTTTACTTAGTGTATCTATCACACTTTGTTCATTCTTGTGTATCTATCGCACATGTTCATTTTTGTGTATCTATCGCACATGTTCATCTTTGTGTATCTATCGCACATGCTCACTTTGTGCATCCACCACACATCTTCACTTAGTGTATCTATCACACTTCGTTCACTTAGTGTATCTATCACTCTTCGTTCACCTCTTGTGTATCTATCACACTTCATTCACTTTTGTGTATCTATCACACTTCATTCACTTTTGTGTATCTATCACACATGTTCACTTAGTGTATTTATCACATTTTGTTCACTTAGTGTATCTATCACAGTTTGCTCATTTTGTGTATCTATCACACGCGTTCACTTAGTGTATCTATCACACGCGTTCACTTAGTGTATCAATCACACTTTGTTCACTTAGTGTATCTATCACACTTCATTCACCTTTTGTGTGTCTATCACACATGTTCACTTAGTATATCTATCACACTTCGTTCACTTTTGTGTATCTATCACACTTTGCTCACTTCGTGCATCCATCGCACATCTTCACTTAGTGTATCTATTACACTTCATTCACCTTTGTGTATCTATCACTCTTTCTTCACTTAGTGTATCTATCACACTTTGTTCACTTAGTGTATCTATCACACTTCGTTCACCTTTTGTGTATCTATCACACATGTTCACTTCGTGTATCTATCACACTTTGCTCATTTTGTGTATCTATCACACATGTTCACTTAGTGTATCTATCACACTTTGTTCACTTTTGTGTATCTATCACACTTCGTTCATTTTTGTGTATCTATCACCCTTTGCTCACTTTGTGCATCCATCGCACATCTTCACTTAGTGTATCTATCACACTTCGTTCACTTTTGTGTATCTATCACACTTTGCTCACTTTGTGCATCCATCACAGATCTTCACTTAGTGTATCTATCACACTTTGTTCACCTTAGTATCTATCACACTTTGCTCATTTTGTGTATCTATCACACATGTTCACTTAGTGTATCTATCACACTTTGTTCACTTAATGTATCTATCACACTTCGTTCACCTTTTGTGTATCTATCACACTTTGTTACCTTTTGTGTATCTATCACACATGTTCACTTAGTGTACCTATTACACATGTTCACTTAGTGTATCTATCACACTTCATTCACTTTTGTGTATCTATCACACTTTACTCACTTTGTTTATCTATCACACTTCGTTCACCTTTGTGTATCTATCACACATGTTCACTTAGTGTATCTATCACACTTCATTCCCCTTTGTGTATCTATCACACGTTTGCTTTGTGTATCTATCACACATGCTCACTTTGTGCATCTATCACACGTTCGCTTTGTGTATCTATGACGCTTTGCTTACTTTGTGTATCTATCACACGTTCACTTTGTGTATCTATCACACACGCGCACTTCGCGTCAGAATCTTGCTTGAGGCTTTGGGTGTTCCTGGTGATTGCTTTGGGCCTTCCCTGCGAGAAGCGCAGTGAAGATTGCATAATTTTTTTAAATCCTTTCTGTTAGAATGTGTGAGACTGTTGTATCTTATTCACTTGATTAAAATGTTGCATTTACCATGCCTAGCACTTGCATTCAAATGTTTCATTACAGCTTTCTTTGCATAATCATAAGTTATGTTCTGCATGTGCATGTCATCTGCATTTTGCCTTACCTGCGGGCGCATCTATTCTGTCATCTTGCTTGTATGCTCAAGTCTTCGGCCTTGTCAAAAATGGGTCGTCTCTGGGCTTTGACATTCACTCACGTCACTTCATGACTTCCATTGTCAAAGAAGGGCAACTGTAGACACCACATTTTTGACCGCCCTTAAGACGTGGGCACCGCTGATTGCTTACTTAGTGATGCAGGCTATGCTATGCAAAGGGTCGATTTCTTTGGCAAGGAGAGTGTCAAATCAAAACCTCACACCCCTTTTTTGGACCAAAACTATTTTGAATGGTTTTCAGACCTTCAGGCCCTTTCTTTCAAAATATTTTGAAAAGGTTTTTGCAATGCTCCGAGGCTCACATTTTGTTAAATGTTGCACTTTTCGGTAAACCGAGCAAGGACAAAGTGGAAATTAATGAAAAAGAGATGAAATCTTCGAAAAATATTTCAAAACACCTTATTTAGGGGTTTGGTGTTGAAGAAAAGAGGAGTGGAGGGAAGAAACCCAGTTGGGGAAAGAGTTGGGCATGAACCGTTAAAAGAGAGTCGGGCAGCCCTTGGTATATCAGGCCTATGCTTTTGTATACTTGGATTTAAGCAATGAGGCCACCACTGTTGGGAAGAAGACTTTCGGGGCTTCATTTTACACTCAAGAATCTCCTAAAGCCGAGTCCGGATGAGGGAGATATGGTTTGTTAAAGTTAGGCATCAATCCGATTAAGCCGGAAATGAGCAGTCTTCACTAAAAGAGAGATATCTCTTAGCACACTTGGAATTATGAGGTGACGCTGCCACCATTGGAAATCTTACTTCCGAGGATTCATTTTAGACATAAGAATGACCTACAAAGGGGTCTAGATGAAGGAGCTATGCCCATTTGAAGTCGGACCTGCAGAGCAAAATTTGCAGTCGGCCAACAAAGTAGCAGGTCGGCCCCAAAGATGGCGGGCCGGCCAAGAGTTACAAAAACTCAGAATTTTTGAAGATATTTTGTCCTCCAGCTGTTTCCAGGTTATGCCACCTGTCCTAGCTCAGATATTTTTGACCAAATGCTCTCTTTTTGCTATATATGAAGCTATATCTCATATATTCAAGACGAAAACATTGAAGCAATGGCGGCGGCCTCTCTCTCTAAAAATCCTTTCTCTCTAGAAAATTTTCAAAGCTAAATCTCTGCCTCTCTCTCTAGAGTTCACTCTCTCTTGCCCTTTTGTGCATGAAAGCTTAAATACACCATACATTTGCATACAAGCCCTTAACCAAATTGAACCACCTTGGAGCTAAGGCCTCATGGGACTTATTTTGTGCTGTTAAAGGGTCATTTGAGCAAAGAAAAAGGCTGTTTTGCTGCTGTGCATCAAGAGGCATAACTCTCCTCTTTTGTATTTGTTTTGCACACTTGTTTCACCATCCTTTTTCCATTGTTTTGGGCTGTTTTTTGGGGTGGTATTGAACTACAAAAAGGTCTGATTTTCAGTCCTAAAAATGTTGGCTTAAGCCTTGTTTGGCTAGGGGGTGTTTCCTCCCTTTTGCTCCTTGGCTTGTAAGGCTTTTTGAGCTATCTTTCAAGCTTTTCAAACAACTTCTTTTTGACCTGAAAACCACTGAATTCTAGAGGAATTTCAGTGGTAGAAAACTTGTTTTGAGGCTCAAAATAGGAGGGGGTGGTCCCCCCCTCCTCTTGTCTTGTTAGCATGTGTTGTTGGCCTATCAAATGCGCATGTATGTCTCCCTTCTTGACGCTTAGTTTGAGCATGTTTTTGCGACTTTTTGGGCATGCTTTAACTCTGATTTTGGCTGGTTTGGTCACTTCTTGCTTGCATTTTGTACTTGTAGTGCAAATCATGCTTACTAGCTTAACATGCTTGATGTTGTAGCCTATTATTTTAGCATGTATTGGCTCCATTCCAGCACATATTTTATAATGTTTTGACATGCTTTAGAACTATTTTGAGTGGTCTTGGTCATATGAGCCATGCTTTATATAGCTATAGTGCAAGTGCCTTCACTAGTCTTGAGTTTTGAGGCACTTAGCATGCTATATTTGTGATGTGTGTGTGATATGGCATCATTTGGTATGTAATTTTAGAGCTTATATCTTTGCCATACTTCCACTTAAATCATTGTTTCAATGCTTTTGAGAAGTTGTGCCTTATGCCTCGTTTATGAGCCAATGCGTATGTATGTTTGTCTAGCCATTTGAGCTTCAATTCCAACATGTTTAAGCCATTATTTTGATGTGATTAAGCTCTGTCCAAAGCTGTTTTGGCCATTTGAGTATTGTCTTGCATGCCTCTAGTGTAATACACTTCATTGGCTTTGATGCCTTTGCCTTAAACATGCATTATTTGAGTTGTTTGCATGATTTTGAGTAATTTAGCATGTCATTTCAGTGCTGAAATGTATGCCATTGCACTCCATTAATTGACTCTTTCATGTGCTTTGAAAGAGGTCTTTAGCCCCTTGTTGGCTTGAGCATGGAACTGAGGCTCTCACGCCTAATGGTTTTAGCCTTCTCTTGAAGGTTTCTACTAGCCAAAGAGGCTTCTTTCATCCTCAAGGTGCTTATGGCTGAGGCCATCTTTTCCATTAGAGGACTTTCACATTACACTTAACCGGTTAAAGAATGGATCGGTAATGTTAAAATGTGTAACCAAAATCAACCAAGTAAAACATGCCAAGGTAAGCATGTTGTTTGCATTGCATTGTGTTTGGATCGAACGTTAATCCAAACATGAGAAACGAGGGACGTTTCATACTTGAAGTAATGAAACGTGCCTCATTTCTTAGTCGCCGTCCCCCTTGATTGTGCATGATAGGGTGGAGGCCTCTCGAGTCACGTGTGTTACTTGTGCATTCATCGACATTGTGCAAGCTTGATTCTTTGGCCATCATGCATTGAGATGCGTGATTGGTGGCTTGAGAGCCGAGCACTGCACTCCTTTGAGCTTGAGACATGATATGGAGTGTAGTTGTACACACATTTTCTTGTAAATACACTGCCATGCCTTTGTTTGTGCTCTGTTGCAGCAAAAGGAGAAATTGTAGGAAGCAGTGGCCGACCGGCCATCAAAGCTGCCGACCGGCCACCAAGGCTGCCAATCGGCTATCAGAAGTGGCTGATGACCATCAACTTTGGCCGTTGTCCATCCCTCTTGGCCGACCATCCCTCAGCATGATCCTAAGATGGGTCAGAAACTTTTTGGAAGTTGGCATAATTTTCAGAAGTACAAAAGTGTGCAAACAGAGGCATCTTGAGGCAAGGTGGTGGATTTCTGGGTAGATGGGATCGAGCATGCATCTCTCCCTCACCCCGAGGACCTCTTTTAACTGCTTTACTTAGCTTCTTTACTTAGTTAGCTAGTTCATCAGTTTTGTACTTATTTAGTTAACATACTTAACTAATCAATCTGTGTTGTAATAACTAATTAATTAGCTAGATAGTTAATTAATTTTCGTTTGTAATAAGTAGCTTAGCTTAGATTAGCTTAGCTTGTTTATTCAGACCCTCCGTCGAGAGGGAAAATGTTGTAATAAGTGTACGTGTGTGTATGAATGTGTTCCAACCCCACGTCTTTCTTCCTTTTACTTAACCGCTTTCGATGGTTAGTTTTAGGACATATTTCAATTAGCATCCTTATGCTTGCATGCATGCATCATTCATCTGTCTTGCATGCACCGGGCTCAGCGCATCATTCAAATTGCATCACATTTCAATACTAATTTGAATACATGTATCAATTGTTGGATTCATATGCCATCGTAGATAGCCGAGCCTACTTAGTTGCATTTTGCATGCGTTGCATTAGGCATTGTTGGCATAGCTAGGATCATGCATGAGTACTAACTAGATTCTGTTTTGGCTCGGAGTACACTGTGAGTGTTTATGCATTAGCATCCTTGCATGTGTGTAAGTGACTGCCATAATAGCATGCTTGCCATGAGGCTAACTGCTTAGGTGTTTAACTGCAAGAATGCCTGTGGATGAAGGCTTTATTACTTGAATTGGAACAATTCATCAAAATGTGTGTTTTAAGCCCCCCTGAAGTGGAAAAATCATGTTGTTTTAAGCCCACTTGAGGGTGGCAAATCCGCGTCTTAGCCTACTTGCGAGTAGCACTTTCAAACCATTTTCGGAAAACAAACATGAGATGTTTTGTTCCAATTCTTGCGATTGAGTCTATACTTGTGTGTTGTGCGCATCACATAGTAATTTTAGATTAATAACCGGAATAAGAACACATGTATTTATAAAAATAACATATCATGTTAGTAGAGGCCGATCCTTTGATCGGGCAAGCGGGGGTGCTCATTTCATAACTTTCCTCCCTTGTACCCAAGTTCCCGAGCCGAGGCAACTTTGGTGATGAGGGACACGTGGCCTTAGGCACGAGTCAGGGTTTCCTAAATTTCCCAAAAACAAAATATTTAGGTGGCGACTCTGAAATCTGGAAAAGCAGTCCATGTTTGGCGCTTTTTGATTAAAATCGATTTTCCAAAACGATTAGCCGGATTTCGACTCTTTAGTGATTTATCAGTCTTACATTACATTTTGTGAGATTAGATTCAGAACCGTGACAGGAGTCCGAACTGTAGTAGCTAAGAACTACAATTCGCACCCTTGCACGCAGAGCGGAGTTTGGGCAATCTACAGTTTCCTGGTGGTTACATTGGTCAGTGGCTTGTTGTTAATTGGTTCTACACCAATTAAGATACCAAATTCATATATGTCATAATCTCTACAAGACTTGTTCATCCCTACTAGCTACAAAGACCCTAACAGACCTTTTTCAAAGGTAAGAACACTTGGAAGTACTAACTCTCCCAGTCTCTGTAAGACCCTGTTTATAGTAAACTCTTCTGTAACGACATTCTCCTTTCGCTCTCATGCCTAAACACAAGGGAGAGAAGATGCAGCCTTCTAGTGAAACTAACACTATTCATGCCCGTGTGATGCACCATCAAAGTACATCTCCAAGGGATGCTCGTATTCCATCATTATGACTTCCTCATCAAGGTTGAGAGTGGCGAGTCTGCGGATGAGAAACCAGGAAATCAGTGCAAGGTTTTAAAAATCTCTTCAGCAGATACTGAATCATGCACTTGCATGCCCAGCCCTTACACTACCATTGACTGTCTTTGTTATGCTAGACTAAGTTACCCGTCTTTTCAGAATTCTTTCTTTAAATGGGTTGGGTACCAGAGAGATACTCAAGAAGATATGTCTTATTTACCCATTCCTCCTTTATTGCATTCCTTCTTTGGGATCAGAGCATTGGCACTCAAAATGAAAATCTACCATTTGGTTCAATAATGACCCTATAACCTGCCAATTTTTCATTCCTTGCTTAGGAAAAGGTCGTCGCGTCCACCTCTGAAAAAGGGGGCAAGGCGAGAGGCAGTCAAAAAGAACTCATTGATTCAAGCGGAGATGAAGGCCTATTACCACTCCATTGATCAAATCCTCGATTGGACCAGTAAGGAAGATGGCTCAAGTTAAAAAGAGTTACAGTTCCGAGGAAGGTCTTGATTCCAGTTCCTTGTTTCCTTAATCGGATTAATGTTTTAACAAGTGAAAACCCATAGACTAGTGATCTAACTTTTAAGCATTCTGATGCGCTACTTTATCTTTCCAAAAGGAAAGACTTTCTCGATTGACCAATTCTTTCAATTCCTACCATTCAAACAAATATCAAGACCATCAAGACTCATCTCATCGCCTGTAACTCGACTATCTTAGCTATAAACCATCTCATATACCTGTTTGATCTACCACATCATGTTCAAGAGCTACCCACTTGAAAAGACTTTGTTTACTATGGGTATTTTCTGGTTAAGCAAATGATGCATCTGAAAGATAGGACCTTGCAACAGAGAGTCCTGCCTCACCCTATCTCCTAAGACTGACTAGTCATAGGCTCTAATCTGAAACTTTATAGTGGATCCGGTCATATAGAAATTGCAAAATATAATATAAGTTGTTTTTACATGGCAAGCTATGGCTTCAAAGCTTACTTTGTCTTTTTTTTCCTTCTTATTTTAATAATTGCATGCAATAATGAAAAAAGAACTCCTATCAAGTAGTAAGAGAAAGTTACTAATGGAAGACCAACTGCTAACTGGACTCCTTATACAGGTACAACTAAGGAATCCCTTCCAATTCCTCATTGGAACGAGTAGCTTTTGAAGTGCATTTCTCAGCCTAGGATGATCAAAGATGAAGTACCTGGCACAAATAAAAGACAGAGAGCTCGCATTCGGTAAAGAGTGGATCGACTACACTCCCTCTATCAACTAAAAGGATAATAGTAAAGTTTACAAAAGCCAATAAGCTATTGTGCTGAAGCGCTTTACTTTGATTTATAGATACATTTTCTTATTAAAGTAAGGACAATAGTTGGGCAAAGCATGCATGACTTTTGATTTCTACTTTGTTACAATGCCCTTTTTTT
The DNA here is from genome assembly GCA_025200525.1 of Camellia lanceoleosa. Taxonomy (NCBI): domain Eukaryota; kingdom Viridiplantae; phylum Streptophyta; class Magnoliopsida; order Ericales; family Theaceae; genus Camellia; species Camellia lanceoleosa. The sequence goes on along the minus strand of CM045762.1, from coordinate 82,570,328 downwards.
TTGTGTTTCGTCTTTATTGAGATGCCATTGCCAGTTGATCTCTCGTAATCAATCGCTTATATCTCTGTTTCGTTCTAGCTAGTGAAGTGAAGGCTTATGGGAAGATCAACAAGATGGAGAATGGAACTTGCTATCTTGTTCCTTCTTTCGTATACTTCGCCCCATTAGGAGCACCGTTATAATGACTCTCGACAGCTTTCATTACTTGCCTGAATCTCCATTTCTAGTGGTATAGATTAAATCTCAAGGGGGGTCTCCTCCCTTCCTCTTTCCTATAGTGGTTCTTATTAAATGAGTGTTTCAACAACTGAATCTGGACCAGGAACTTTTTGTGGATGTAAAACTGCTCTTCCTTCTTTCTCTTGATCAGGGACTAGGTAAGGCAAAAAGAAAGCAAGCTCCTTCATTCAGAAAACAAGCAAACACCCTGTAGTAAAGGAAGGAAGATCTATGAGTGAAAAGCTCGATTCATCGATCAATTCTATTATCTGTTTATCAAACTTTTCATGTATAAGAACGCAGATTCACTCCTTGTATTAGCTCACTCCGCTCACCAAGGGAGCTTGGGTTTAAGGATTGGAAAGCTAGTGAATTCCTTGAATGCCCTACCCCACAGTCTGGCCCCGATTCAGCACTAGATATTCCGATGGATCAAAGGGTTGACCTCTAAAAAGTATGGAAAATCAAAATATAATATTTTGAGGTTTCGAGAAGCGAAAAAAACCCTAACCTGCATTCTGACAATTACTAATTTAAGTAAATAGAAGGGATCCAAAGGGTTACTAGAGCAAGCAAATGGCTAGCAGGACCAAGGAACCACAGTCAACGAGACGACAAAAGTTCCACAAGAATATGACTAGAGACATATGTTCTTCTTCATGCGTACAGGTCTGGTTCCTAAGAAAATAGATGTCTATCAGTGAGTTTAGCCATACATAACCCGAAACTAGCCAAAATTAATGAATTACCACAGTTGTTGCTGGCTAGCCTAATAGTACGAGCAGCGTAATGAAGTCCCCTAGGCAAATGACATGAGTGAGAACCCAAACCATAGCTATTTTAGAGACTTCTCTCTCAGCTTTAACAGTGATGAAAATGTTCTCCGAGAGGCTTTCCTTTCTACTTTATTGCGGTTTACCCATAACTATCAACTGCGGGCAAGGGTGGAGAAAGAGGCTAAACAACCCAAGTATATCATAAATATATACGGTTGGACCATCGGATCTTATAGAAACAAAGATAAAAAGCCCAGGACAAATCCAATCGCATACCTAGATGAACAATAAAGCAGCGAAGAAAGAGTGATAGCAAAAAAAGAAAAGCAACATGTGCGAGAGTATATCCAGGAAAGAGGTTCCCAACCAGTTGGTTGAAGCTTGACATTGAGTTTCAAAGTAGTATCCACAATCTTATTGTCATGTCGGAGAGACCGGCAGGAGCAATAAGAACGGAAGCATACTTAACTTGCGATAGAATATATCCTTGAGGTGAAGAAGCCGCTTTGATGTCGAGAAAGTCACAGTAAGACCTTCCCTAAGTTCTTACTACCCAACTCTATAGCTTGAGGTGTCCGCTTCTCTTCTACCAAACAATATAATTATAGAATTAATAAACCTCTCATCCTTATTGTGAGAGGTTGGCATTTTAACTAGTGTTACCTGATTCGAGAGACAAAGCGAACTCACCCTTTTATTGTTGCCTACTAGCTAAAAAGCCCTAAGAATATAAATGTTTTCATTCCTTTTCCTTGGTCTTTCGCTACTCTAAACACACCTCATAGAAGCAATAAGAGCATGTGCAAAAGCAAAGCAAAGATCAATTGCTCTGTCAGACAAAGATTACCTTCTGCGGGCAAGGCTTTTATTACTCTTTCAATTTTTTGACGGTGGGGTACGTAGTCTTTCCTTTCGACTTCTGGCTTGGAACATCAAATTATAGTGACAATCATTCAATTTCATAATTCTCCAATTGGTTATTCCAATCCTACTACTGAAGTGAACTTTTATCTCTTTTAATCTTTTGAGCTATTTCAAATCACAGGATCGAGAGTAGCTAGTGAATGAGCTTGAAATGCCCGACTTTAAGGATCAGTTTGACTTTGACTTAGTATTTTTTTTCTTTGAGATGAGACCGTATTGTAGGCTGTTGATAGGCCTGTTTGAAGCCTGGATATCGGCTTCTTTGTTGGTGCCCTTAAGAGAGAACGAGATGCTTTAAACTCAGGATGATTATAGATTGAAATTGAAAGATCATAGATAGAATAGATCTACTTTGAATCGAGAGACTTCAACATGCCCTCCCATTATGGTATGATTCCTCGCTTGGTAAGACTGATTGATTAAACCTGCCTTTAGTATGGAATTCTTAAACCTTCTATCTTTGAGTCAGTTTTCCCTACTTAGTTTTCTTTTTGGTCTTACCCCATCAAATGAATAATATGGCTTGATGCGCAAGTGGACTCTCAATAGAATTTCGAGCAACATCTCTTAAACTGCTCGTTTTTGCGAATCGCTTGCCTAGCATGACATAATAAAGGTTGGCCCCCTCCATAACGCTAAGGTGAGCAAGCCAGTTTTGATTCTTTCCTAGTGAATTATAATCAATAGACTGAGCCAAGTTCGCTTTCGTTCTTCCTGGGAGTGACTTTTTTTCCTTTAGTATGGACACCAACCTTACTATCCTTATCTCGATCGGGCATTCTAGGGTCTTTCCATTACGAGTCTTATCTCTGTAAGTATGATTGTCTTGATCTTTGCTTCTTGAAATTAGATGTAATGTTTGGTTTTTTTTCTTTTCATGTACTTTAGTTCTTTTTAATTTTTTTTAAAAATTTTTTTTGGTCTGAGTGCTTAGCTGCTAAAAGGCACTGCTCACAAGCCTTGTCTTTGGAATCAAAGCCAAATGTAGATCGACTGCTTTAGTCATAACTCAGACTAAATACACCTTGGATCTGTTTGCTCGCACTCTTATGCAAAACTCCAAGCTATGTCCCATACCCCTTTGTATCTAGCTCAAACCTCCCTGCATACGATGGTGTTCCTCTCTCTGATGCAATAGAATATCATCGCATTGTTGGCACCCTTCAGTACCTCACTCTCACCATACCTGACATTTGCTATGTCGTTAATCAAGTTTGTCAACTCATGCACGCTCTCACCACCGTACAGCTCTAGGCTGTAAAACGCATCTTATAGTAACTGACGGGTTCTCTTTGCCTTAGCCTAGCCATTACTCCGGGACCATTGATGACCTTCTTTGCATTCTCCAATGCCGACTGGGCTGGTTGCCCCGACCGCAGTCATATTTGACTACATGCCAGTATTGGCTTCTACGTATTTCTCAAAAAAAACCTACTGACTTGGGTTTCCAAAAAGCAACCGACTCTTTCCAAGTCTAGTGTCAAAGTAGAGTACAAGGCACTTACCCTTACTACCTATGAATTGTTATGGCTTTCTTACTTGCAACACGATTTGGAGGTGTCATTTCACTATCAATTTATCATGCATTGTGATAATGCTAGTGCTACACATTTGGCAGCCAATCATGTGTTCGATGCCTTCTCTAAGCACATAGAAGTTATATACCACTTCGTTTTTGACCTCGTCATCACGAACTAATTGCTCATTGAACTTGTTCGTAGCTACAATCAAGTGGTGGACATTTTCACTTAAGGATTACCGGAACCAGCCTTCTATCATTTTCATGGCGAACTGCTGTCTCCTGCCTGCCCTTCTCTTCAGGGCTTAATCGATTATACGAATGACTTTATGTTAATGAAATATGTGATTCCCCTCTCTTTATCGTTATCAATCAATTGGTTATACATTAGGCTTCTATTAACATGAGTTACCTCACCCTGACCTTTTTACCATTAGGCTTCTATTAACATACGTTGCCTCACCCTGATCTTTTCGTCTTATCTTGTCCTATCTTTACTTGTGCTAACCTTCTCTTTCCTTACCTTACCTAAAAGTAAAAGAGTCTCATCAACATAGCAAAAGTCAACTTTCACTTTAGGGTCCAACTATATATATCTAGAGAAACAAATAGAAGAAGAATAGCTCATGCCTCTAAAAACAGTAGCAGAAGAAGCAGAGCTGTATCTCTTTTTTAAGACAAGGCACTTTTAAGCCATCCTATAGTTGGCTTGAGGAAATTAGGTGGTTATTCCCACCTCGCCTGGATATACTGGTAAATTCGAGCGTAAACAGTGTTAATTAGCTCAAGAAAATTATAAAAGATAAAAAGCTGGTGATCAGGGATTAAAGATCTCCTAGGTATACAGCGAATAGCGTAGTTCGGGCCAGAGATGATGTTTCCTATGGTTCTGATCTAGTCAGAGAATCGATACCAATGTTTCCTGCTTAGATAGACTCCGAAGGGAGGTAGGGAGAAATTACTTAATATTCCTAAGGAGAACAGGCCTTCTTTTAGTCCCTAACCAGATCGGGATCAATCGCTGCTACCACTACTGCATTTCTCTTCTGTGTCCCATAGCCTCTATTAATGATCGGCCAGGATCATATAACTGGAAAGGTCAAGTTGGGTCAATCACTCAACCTAGTTAGTGTAAATTCCATTCCCATCCTTAACCCTATCTCTCGTATTTCCCCCTGCGAGAACGAAAGAAAGTATACGACCACCGAGCGCTCTTTCTTCCCACCCTCGATAGGTCAACTCCATCCCTCTTTCCAAAAATGTGGACTCTAAGTCCCACCCTGCCTTAGATGGTTCAAAAGTGATTACATAACTCGAATCGAAACATAGTTATTTTAGAAGTGTAGAAAGATCAGAACTATAAACCAAAAAAAATAAATAAATAAATAAAAGAAAAGAATAAAAGATAGGAAAGAAAGTCATGTGAATGAATGCTTCCCTCCCCTTTCCAAATTTTTTTGGGGTACGACATTTTATGGTGAAAAAGACAATAAATAAAGAAAAGAAAGATTGACAAAAAGAAAGATGGAACAAAGGTAAAATGAAGATAAAATGACTGTTTAGTTTAGTACTAAAGTGACGAAATAAAGAAAAAACAAAAGCAAGCAATCTCGTTCAATAGAGCGAAGCACCTTTTATTCTATTATAGTAATATTACCAAGTTATTAATGTTTCTACCGATTGCCCCTTCACTCACCAATCAACTGCAACAGCCAAGCTAACTTCAACCTGGTTTCGTCTCAGTGGATCAAAGTGGTAAAGTGAAGCCTTAGCCCCAATCAATGTCATTTCACCTCCAATAACAAAGCGTTGAGCCAAATGGAACTCCTTATGAACGGACCTGTCAAGATTTCATCCAATTCAACTGCGACTTCCAAGTGCTGAGTCAATCATTCTATTGCATCTCTGAAGAACGCTATCGATCTTGAACTCCAAGCCTAACCCAGCCCATTAACAACTCAATCACTCAATTTCAAAGCAAGCAACGTAGATGTGCCGAAAGATGACAAACTAACACCCTTAAGCCAATAAGATAAACTCAACAAAATAGTAGGAAACTTACTCATAAAAGAAAGAACGGAACCAAGTCTCCCAAGGAAGTTCCAGGAACATTGGGAGAGCACAGATCCAGTGAATTCTCTGATCTTTTATTGGGTCGAGAGAACGATGAAATTCTCAACTCAAGTAGGTTGGTTGAGCATCTACTGTATCCATCCAGCATGAAGCCAAAAGAAGGGATATGAAGCATATAAATGTGTGTTTGGAGCGGTTCGGGAGAAGTTCACGATGAATGTAAAACAGAGAGAGGAAGAATATTATTCTTATCTACGTATTAATGACCGGTGGGAACAGAGTGAAGCCGGGGTGGGTTTGAATCGAGAAAAGAACTATCGTTGATGTTAGCTCCTTAGCGTCTGTCTTCTCCATTCTTTGCTCTTTGACTGTTTGTGGATCTCTGGCAGAGAGTCAAAAGCTCTAGATCATTAATTGTTCGTCAAGCTCTCCTTCTCTAGCTTCTTTCCCACACTCAAACTAACCATTCATTCCCACATTCCAAGCCAAACCAAAAGTCGCCGGCATCACTGAATGCTTCTGTGGCTGGCTTTTTGTGCTCCTTTTGGATACGACTAGCCCCACAGTTTGGACTCCCATGGTTCTGAATCTGATTTCACAAGTGCAATGTGAACTAGATAAACACAAATGAGTCCAAGTCCGACAATTCTTTTGGAAAATTGATTTTCAATCAAAATACCAAAAATGGACTGCTTTGCCAAATTACAAAGTCACCACCTAAATATTTTTGAAAAATTTAGGAAACCCGAGACTCGTGCCAAAGGCCACTTATCCGTCATCACCGAAGTGTCTTGACTCGGGAACTTAGGTATGAGAGGGGAAGGTCATGAATTGAGCACCCCACTCACCCGATCAGAGATCGGCCTCTATTAATCATGATGTGATTCTTATTTACATTATATACTCTTGTTCCGTTTGATTAGGCTATCTTACTATGTGGCACACATAAGTATAGACTAACTTGCAAAAAATGGAACATTTGATTTTGTGTTTGAAAATTGTTTAAATACGTACCACTTGGAAAAGTGATCACACATGTACATTTACTCAAATTATTCCAATTCAAGCAATTTGCCTTCATCCACGGGCAATTCAAATAGGTATATCGATTAAACACTTAGCCTCATGAAAAAACATGCTCGGTATAGCAACACAAATATTGAATGCATGATACTAAAGCAATAAGCGCTCACCTAATGCTCCAAGGTAAGCCAAACAAAGCAAAATAATTAGAAAATATGCATGTTCGTAAACAATACAATGTGACTAATGCAACGCACATATGTATGCAATTTTTATAGGCTCGGCTATGAGCATGATATATGATCCAATTCAAGGCATGCGATAAAATCACATTTTCAAGCAATGAATTTGAAATCAACATTGGTTAGTATGATGAGCCGAACCCCAAATGCATGTGATGCGAGTGTATACAAGCATGAGAATGCTAAGCAAACATGATACTCTATACTACCATGATAAGCAAAGAAATAAAAGGGAGAAAGAAATGGGGGTTGGAAGACATACAACATTATTACATAGTTGCCCTCGTGCAAGAGGGCTTGAATCGATGAACGAATGTCTGAAATAAACTAACTATTACAAATTCGAATGAATGAATTGAATAATTAGCTATCTAAGTTATTTACAACAAGGATGCTAGAATGAGCAACAAGCTAGCATTACAAGAAAAATCACTTTTGGCAACTAAATTTTTAGTCGCCAAAAGTCTGTTTTTAGTCGCCGAAAGTCGAAATTTGACTTTTCCCGACAAAATTGTTTAGTCGCCACATTTGTCGCGTATACGTGGTTGGCATAGGTATTGGCGACTAAAACTTGTTTATTCGCCAAAAGACAGGTCTTTAGCGACCAATAATTTAGTTGCCAATAGTGTTTTACACTTTTGGAAATCAGGTCTTTAGCGACTAATAATTTAGTCGCCAATAGTCACTCAATCGCCGACTAAACGGTTTAGTTGCCAAAATAAAGAGTTTTGGCGACTAAATTTTTAGTCGCCAAAGGTGTTTCCGGCGAAAAAAAAAAAACCCACTTTTTTTTTTTGCTTTTCCTGAGTTTCGAACCCCAACCGTCCCACATTCCAAGCCTTTTTGCAACACACTCCCTCCACTCTGCCACTACAACTTCACATGAATATATATACAATATATATTATTTATATAGTATATTAACTGGTATTAATACAAAATAATATATATAAATATAATTATTTTAATGCAATATAATTTATGTAAAAAATATATTATTTACTAAAAAAAAATTAGGCCACTTTTGGTGACTGAAGTGAGTTTTAGTCGGCAAAACCCCGCCTTTTAGCTACTAATTTTTTTTAGTAGCCAAAAACATCCACTTTTGGCGACTAAAGTGACTTTTAGTCGGCAAAACCCCTCCTTTTAGCTACTAATTTTTTTTAGTAGCCAAAAATCTCCACTTTTGGCGACTAAACTGAATTTTAGTCGCCAAAACCCCTACTTTTGGCTACGAAATTGATTTTAGTTGCCAATAACTATGCATTTGGCGACTAAACTGTTTTAGTCGGCAAAAGTGATCAATTTTGGCGACTAATTCCATTTTAGTCGCCAATTCTCCTACTTTTAGCGACGAAAAATGGTTTTTTGGTCGCCGAAAGTGCTGTTTGTTGTAGTGTAGTAATCTAAGTTAACTACCTATGCAACTACAACAATAATTACAATAATAATGAGAGCATTAATTTACAATTTACAAATGAAGCACAAGGATGGCATCCATGAAATGGTTTGAAAAGCAGCTTTGCCTGCCTTCCTTGGAATCTACCCTATTTCACCTTCAGCCACTGCCCTCTATTTCTGCAAAAAACACACTGTGTACCAAACATTGAAGTTCGACCGGCCTCCAATGAGGCCCTGTCGGGCCCAAGTAAGGCAGGCTGTGCCCAAATTTTGTGCAAAACCCTATTTTTGTGCTCTAAGGTAAAAACAATGCATGTAGAGTTTTTCTGAACACTGTTTGTCCCTTTTACACTTCTTTGTCATGGAAAGCCTCAAGAGAAGAACGAAGTCGTTTCCAAAGCCATCAACGAGCAAGTTGCCTTCTTGACGATTCCGGCCACGATTTGGACAAGAATCAATGAATGAAATGAATAACAATCACCCTTCCCGGTTATCATGGAGTCAACTCAAAAAGGAAAGTAGAGACACTTCAAGGGACGTCAAAACACCATGAATTGATGTGCAATGAATCTTGACACAATGGACTCAGCATAACGTCCGGCTGAACTCGAGCAACCTTATTCATTTTCTTTATGTTGGTTGATCCAATTTTAAGCCAATTTCATTAGTCTTGTCTACTCTTTAATCCATTTATCCAAAGTGATGATTAAGTTCGCTAAGTGGGAACAACGTCAACTGAGAGGTACTCCTAAATATAAAGGAGAGACCATGTCTTTGACGACGAACCTCCGTAGAGATTAAGCCATTGAGCATAGGTATCTAGCCTATATTTTGAATAACCATCGATCGGTTGAAATAACTCTCAACCAAGAGAAGAAAAGAAGAAAGGGGGGAGGTTGGAGACATGATTGTGATATTGATTCTTGATTAACCATATAAAAGCTATCAAAGCATGTATAACACAATGTAACAAGCTAGATGTGAATACTTACAATGCAACAAGCTAGATATTCAAGCATATACTAATTAAATAAATTACACCAACCCTAAAACAGCCCTTAATATGCTAAAAACAGTAACCAAAAATCATGTTAGAGAGCATAAAAGGTAGGAAAGAATAAGGCGAAGCAAAGTTACTGAACAAAAGCAAGGAGAGATAGCTAACCTCTCCATTTTTGAGACCTCAAACCATGTTTTTTAGCCTTTTCCAAGCTCTAAAAATTAGTTTAAAAGGCAACGAAAATAGTGTAGAAAACAAGGGCTTGAGCGATGAAATAAGGTCCAAGAGAAGGTGCTAACCTTTTTTACCCTTTGGTAGCTATCCAAACCCAAGTTTAAATACTTGAAATGGACTCAAGATAGCACAAAAACATAAGAAATAACTAACAAGAGATAGAAAAAGAAGTAAAAGAGAATGTGGTAAGCTTATAACTCTCAAAGCAGCAAGCTCTTGTTTGTAACACAAACTTGGTTCAAGCACACTCTCAAGCTTGAATTGTGATGCACAAGCCTCAACCAAGGCTCTAAGATTATGATCTAGGGTGGTATATGGTGTTTGGATATTAGCCAAGAGAGATAGGCTTTCTCAAAGGTGACTGGAATAGGAAGAATGAGCTCTCTCTTGTGTGTATAGGCTCTTTAGAAATTGTTCAACCCTTAAAATAGAGGTATAATCTCGTTTTTATAGAATTTGAGCAAAAACAAGTCAAAAATATCTTCAAAAATGGATAGCTGGCGGGCTTTCGCCCAGAACAGTGTGTATCACCACCAAGGCAATGCCGGGCCCAAATAGCCACGACCAGTTCTCAATGGGGCACGACTGGGCCTTACTACATTGCCCCATTACCCTATTTCAAGCTCAGTGTAAGGTGACACAATGCTCAAAAATGAACCTCTGAGGTAAGAATAAGGTAAGTAAGAAGGTTTTGGGATTACCTCGGGACGCAACCTTGGATTCCCTCATTGAGAACTCGAATCATACAATGCAGTTTTCATCATCAAGTGCGTTGGACCAAGCACTTAAGTCTTACAGATGGTCAAAAATGGGGTGTTATAGCTTCCTTTCCCGATCTGTGACTCGCACTTAAAAAGAAGGAAAGGGACAGTAAAAGGTCATATTTGGGTTGGTTAGCTCTCTTTTACTTGCCCTTTTATCATTCCTGCACTCCTCTATTTCTACTCAATAAAAAGCTCTTTCATCATATATGGAAAAAGACCGTTCGATATTGAGTTGGAGTTCAGTTTACTTTACTATACGGAAGGAGTTCAACTTGATATTGGAAAGAGCTATTGAACTGACCTATGCTTTCTTTTATTTTTTTTATTCAATTCGCAAAAGTCTTACATAATGAGTAAGAACAAAAGAGTATAAGGTAAAAAGACAATTTTCATATTATACATAAATGATCAACTTCCGTGAGTTCGAGTTCGGTCATATAGCATTTATGCACATCCCCTTACTCACGTTGGTCTTCTCTAGCAAGAAACGTATGAAAAAGCAAGGAAGGAGAAGAGTTCACACATGCAAAAGTAAGAAACGTAGGCTTGTCGAGTTAGGAATTATGTCTTCTCCCTACCTTCTCGAGTCTCATGCTCATGTTTCAGCTAGCCGGGTTACAATTCAGTCGGTTGTCCAAGTTGTTAGTTGACTCCAGGTGCTTCTTGTTTGTTTCAACTGACCAATTACTTGTTCAATTGGCTAGCCGATTTGCTAGCTAGTTCATCAGTTCATTCAACTGGCCGGTTACTGAATTAGTTGGCCCATCAATTTTTCAGCTGGTTGGATAACAAATTAGTTGGTCGGTCAATCAATTAGCTGGCAGCCAATTTTTGACATCTAGAATGGAAAACTGCGGAATTTGTGCTGGCTCAATGGTTTGTCTTTTACAGTCTTGTTTTGAATGTCTTTTATTCTAGCAAGTGTAAATAGGTGTGTATGGATTGCTTTTGCTTTGTTTTTCTTTCATCAAGTCATTTTTTGATTTTTGATCAGTTGAGGGCTTGATGTCCAATTTGGAATTCAATTAAATGCAATCAATCTCAAATTCAAGTTCCAACCAAATATTTTCAAGCTCAAGTGCAAAGCCATTCACGCCATGATATGCAAACAATAGAACAGGTTTTATTAAATTTTAGGGTGAAGCCCCCCAATCAGAATTACAAAAAGAGAAAAAAGAAAAGAAAAGAAAATTTCAAAAAAAAAAAAACAAACACAAGGGAAATTCTGAAGTATTGGCGTTTCTTCTTAGGCAAAAATAGAAGGAAAAAAAAAAAGCAAAACAAAACAAAATAAAACCAAAGAACAGACAAAGAAAAAAAAAACAAAAAGGGAAAAATTGAAAAATAGAAAACGAAAAAAATTGAAAAATACAAAAAATAGAGAAGGCCATTTTCTCAGTTTCTGATAGTAGCCCAGTGACAATGATAACTGACTTCATTGGAAGACAACTTCGTCATTCGACTCTATCGTCAATTGCCTCGCCACATCTTCACTCTTGAGAGGCCTTTGAAGACTCTATCTATGCATTAATAGAGCTTCCATAAGAAATTACTCCCCGCCGGCCATCAAATGAGAGGCACCAAAGACCTCCGAATTGCACTGCAGAGGTTGCCTATCATTTTAGCTCATTGCTTTGTTTCTTCAAAATTGCTAATCTCTTCTTGAGCATCTTTGTACATACGCTGGAGCAAGGAAAGTTAGGAGTTTAATCGAAGTACTTCGCTCGTCTTACCCTATAGCCGATGGAACAAATTGAAAACTGCAGTCACAGTCTCTGCACAGGACTTCAATGTGTAATTGTTGGCATCGATATCAGACTACTCTGACATCAGTTGCTCAATTGACAACGCAAGAAAGTTTAGAATAGGAGCAGGGGCAGAGGCACTCTGTCGAGGCTTAGAAGAGTTGAGGAATCATTAAGTCAGGGAAGATAGTGAAAGGACGACGAGAAAAGGTCATGTCAGGAGAAGTATAATTCCAAAGAGAAATTTGCAAAGTAATGGCAGGAGAAGTTTGCAAATTTCTACTCTGTCTCTCTTGCAGCCATTGGTTTAAGAAGAATCAAGGCCATCTTTGACAATCGAGGCCGGTCCAGCTGCTGTCGGTTAGGCGTGCCGTGATCATTGAAATTGCACACCAGACATGGCGCTTGACGAAGACAAACAATGCAGAGAGAGAAAGAGACAAAAATAGGAGAGGAGTGTATATATGTATAATTTTGTATTTATATGTCTATGTATGAATACCCATATGTTTGTGTACGTATATGTCTGTGTATCCGTATCCCTATGTCTGTGTCCATATATATATATTCGTATATGTATATATTTTGTCTATGTGTCTATACGTAGTAAATATTTTGTATATCGTGTATGTATTTTGTATATCGATTGTCTGTATATGCATATATGGTATGTATAAAATGCAAAAAATCAAAAAATAAAAAAAAATTAAAAATCAAAATGAAATTTTCAAAAATCCAAACAAAAATGAAAAATTATATCTTTGTGTTTGGTTTCTACCACACTTCAAATGTAATCTCAGAAAATCAATCAAATCAAAGTTAGGAACCCGATATTTCCCCATGAGATGCTTCTACTAAACATTGCTTCCCCGGAACAACATGGACCAATACATTGAGTTCCAAAATCTTTTTCAAAATTTGGGATTTGAAACAACATCATATTTTCTAAACAAAGTGGCCTTGGCGCCATATCCAACCGCTACTGTGCATCTATCACACGATTGCACTATTTTCGTGCATCTATCGTATGATCGCACCATTTTTTTGTATCTGTCACACAATCGCACCATTTTCATGCACTTATTGCAAGATCACATTACTCCTCTACATCAATCACACAGTTGCACCCCTCTTGTGCAACTATCGGACAATCCAACTGCTATAATGTATTTTTCACACGATTGCACTATTTTCATGCATCTACCATACGATTATACTATTTTCGTGCATCTATCGCACGATTACACCACTCCCGTGCATCTATCATATGGTTGCACTGCTTTTGTGTAACTATCGCACAATCCATCTACTATTGTGCATCTACGGCATGATCACACTATTTTGGTGCATATATCGTACGATCGTACCATTTTCTTACATCTATCGCATGATCACACCGTTTTCGTACATCTATCGCACGATCACATTGCTCCCGTGAACTATAGCATGGTTGTACCCCTGTTATGGATCTATCGTACAATCCAATTGCTCTTGTGCATTTATTGCATGATCACACCACTCTCGTGCATCTATCACACAATCACATTGTTCGTATGCATGGATCTTACAATCACACCGTTCATGTGCATCTATTATACAATGTAACTGATCTCGTGCATTTATTGTATGATCCTACCACCTTCATGCATTTATCACACAATTGCACCGTTCCTGTGTATCCATCGCATAATTTAATCATTCTCCTGCATCTATCACACGATCACACCATTCTTGTGTATCCATTGCACAATTTAGTCACTCTCGTGAATCTATCGCACGATCGCACCATTCTTGTGCTTCTATCATACAATCTGACTACTCTCATGCATCTATCATTTGATTGCACCGTTTCTGTGTATCTATTGCACAATCTAATTGCTCCCCATGCATCTATCACACAATTGCACCATTCTTGTGTATCTATCACTCAATTTAATTGCTCTTGTGCATCCATCACATAATCTAACCACTCTCGTGCATCTATTGCACAATCTAACCATTCTGGTGCATCTGTCATACAATATGACCGCTCTCATGGATCTATCCCATGATCGCACCGCACCGTTATTGTGCATCTATCGCAGAATCACACTACTCGTGTACATCTATTATACCATCATATCGTTCCTATACAGTGATCACACAATCACACTACATGTTGCATCTATCACATCACAACGCAAAACACATTTAGTATTTTCATTTCAGTCATTCATGTAGAAAGCATGTTTGCATATCTTGTTTTATATCACTGATGTAGAAAGCATGTTTGAGTAACATTCTGTATTTGCATCAGTTAGCATGCATCTTGTCGTTAACATGAGGTTTGATTTAATTTTAGCATTGCATCGTACAAGTCATGGGTTTTCAAAACAAAATCAACTTCATGAAGCATGTAAGTCGAACTTTTCATTTGTATTTCGAGCATATCATTTGCGTTTTGCCCCTGAACTACGCCGATTTGATTCCTTGCAAGGGGATACGTAGGCCACCTTCAAGTTCAACTAACTGTATTCAGATCTTGTTTGTTTGCCCAAGTCTTACGGCCTTGTCAAAAGGGTCGTCTTTGGGTTTTGACACTCGCTCACGTCATGAAATGACTTCGAGTTCAGTCAAACAAGGGCCACTATATGAATTCTATTTTAACTGGCCCTAAGACTTAGGCACTTTCTTTTGATTACCCAATGATGAAAATAAGAATGTGTTTCTCACAACATCCTCAGCAAGAAAGATAGAACTTGCGCTTCATTCCTAACATCAAACCTTTCTTGGTGAAGTGCTTTACACTCGTTTAAGACTCTCTCTTTTTTCAAAATGTTCCTTTTATGCATAGCTCCAATAATTTTGTTGAAAAACCCTGTTTTCCTAAAAAAAAAAAATGTCAGTGAATAGTGCATAAATAGTGCTGTAGACACCTATTTTTGACCATCCTCAAGACTTGGACGTCATCGTTTGAACACTCGATGATCATCCATGCTCGTGTTCGTTTTAAGTTCCTGAAGGTCTCGGCTGTGCGCCTTGCCTTGGAGCCTCTCAACTTGTCTGTTTTGTGCTTGGTTGTGGACCAAAAGCTTATGGCTTTTGTTTCTGAGGGAAGGGAGTGGCCTGTTGGCCAGCCCTGCAACCCATCGGCCAGGCCCTATGCCCATCGGCCATGCCCTCTTTCCATCGGCCGTCTGTGGTGGCCGGTCGACTTCACTGATGGTCGGTCGACACCTTTAATGGCCGGTCAGCCATGTGTTTTGGCGGAGGCCCTTTTCTTTACTTTTGCAGATATTTTTATTGTCAGCTGTGCCAGTTGGTGAGCATAGAATGCATCCGTGTATGGAGGGATTGTAACAAGCTTCTAGCTTGTCCAACAAGCTTCAGACTTGGATTTCTATAAGAGGGGAGGTTCCTCTCCCCTTTGAGAGGTTCAGAAAATTTTAGACAAAAAAAAAATATCTCTCTCTCTTGAATTTTTTTTCTCTCTCTTTCTCTCTCCCTCTATATATATTTGTGCTAGTTTGTGCCCAAAAGTGCTATTTCTTTACACTTTTGCACACAAACACCTAGTTAAACACCTTTGTTTTGGAGCTGAGGCACCTTGAAGCTTGTTTTGAGGACTTTGGACTGGTTTTGGTTCAAAAATTGTGGCTGAAGTTGCTCTCTTGCCATTGTTCTTCAAGGGTAAGAAACTAGCCCCTTTTAAGCTTTGTTTTGCTTAAGTCTTTGCCATCCTTGTATGTTAGTTTAGGCCTAGCTTTCAACTACAAAAAGCCTTGTTTTTAAGTGCTCAAGATGTTTGTTTCAGGCTTTGTTTGAGTTAGGAGTGGTCTACCCCCTTTGGTGGCCTATTTTGCTTTGTTAGTGTCATCTTTTGAGGCCTTTAAGACCACCTTATTTTGGCATTTTCACCACTGAATTCCAGTGGAATTTCAGTGGTGGAAAGTGTGTTTCGAGGTCCAAAATGGATGGGGGTGGTCGCCCCCTCCCTTTGTGCTTTGTTTGAGTATGTTGTTGGCTTAACACTTTGGCATGTTTTTCTACCTTCTTGAGGTTCTATCTTAGCATGTTTTTGTGACTTTTTTAACATGTTATAACTTTGTTTTGGGTTGGTTTGATCACTTGTTGCATGCTTCATGTACTTGTAGTACAATCCTCCCTATAGCCTTAACATGCATCATGCTTTGGACCACCATTTTAGCATGTTTTTGGCTCCACTCCAGCAAGCTTTTACTCATGGTTTGCCATGCTTAAGCTTTGTTTTAAGTGATTTTGGTCATGGATGCCTTGCTTTGTATAGCCATAGTGCAATCTTGCTCACTAGCTTTGAGTTTCAAAGTCTCTATCATGCTTTACTTGAGTGTTTGCATGCATTAGCCTCTTTTCTCACATGATTTCAGTGTGTATAGTGTGGTCATGCCCTCTCATGCTTCATTCTTTCAATACTTTGGAGGGTTATGCTTTATGCCTGAATCATGAGCCAATTGGCATGCAAGTTGCCTAAGCTTTCGGGTTCCCTTTTCAGCATGTTTTGGCCTTTATTTTGGCATGGTTGAGCTCTGTCCAGAGCTGGTTTAGTTGTCTAAGCTTAGTATTGCATGCTCCTTGTGTATTGCTCTTTACTAGCCTTGTGCTTTAAGGCCTCTTACATGCTATACTTGTGTTGTTTAAGTGATATGGTGTCATTTGACACATAATTTCAGAGCATATAGCCTTGTTATACTCTCATGTTTATCACTCTTTCAATGCGTTTGAGGGTTGCACCTTTATGCCTTGCTTGCGAGCCATGAGTTGAGCGTCCTTTTCTTGCTTCTTGTGTTCAAGTCTCAGCATATTTTGGCCATTGTTTAGGCATGCATGAGGTCTGTTTGGGGTTGGTTTAAGTCCATTGAGCATTGTATTGTATGCCTCTTGTATGATGCTCTTTGCTTGCTTTGATGCTTTAGCCTCTAAATATGCCATGCATGCATTGCTTGTATGATGGAACCTCATACATGCCACTTTAGCGTTAGTAGATAAGCATGTTGTTTGCATGTGTGATGCATTGCATGTGTTTGGATCGAACGTTAATCTAAACACGAGGAACGAGAGGCGTTTCATACTCAAAGTGATAAAACGTGCCTCATTCCTTAGGTCGCCAACACTCTTGATCAAGCATGATAGAGGTGGAGGCCCTTATGTGTTATTTGTGCATTCATTGACATTGACTTGTGCAAACTTGGCTTCTCGGCCATCGTGCATTGCGATGCATGGTTGGTGGCCCGAGAGTCGAGTACCACACTCCCTTGAGCTTGAGAAATGATAGGGTGGGTGGTTGTGCACACATATCTTGCAAATACACTGCCATGCATCTGTTTGTGCTCTGTTGCAGCAAAAGGAGAAATTGCAGGAATCAATGGCCGACTGGCCATTAAAGTTGCCGATTGGCTACCAAGGCTACCGATCGACAATCACAAGTGGCCGATGGCCATCCTTGTTGGCCGACCATCCCTCAGCATGCTCCTAAGGTGGGTCCAAAGCATTCTGGAAGTTGGCATAATTTTCAGAAATACAGAAGTGTGCAAACAGAGGCATCATGAGGCACGGTAGTGGATTTCCGAGTGAAGCCGACCGAGCATGCATATCCCCCTCGCTTCCCGAGGCCATTTGTTTAAATTTCTTAGCTAAACTAGTTTGTTAGCTTAGTTATTTTGTAATTAATTAGTTAAGTGTTTAATTAATTAATTCAGTTTGTACTTAATTAAGTTAGAATAGTTAGTTGATTCAATTCAAGTTGTAATAATTAATTAGCTAAGTTAGTTAATTAGTTGATTTGTAATAATTAGTTTAATTAGCGTAGCTAGTTAGCTAAATTTATTCGGACCCTCCGTCGAGAGGGCGTACTGTTGTAATAAGTGTGCGTGTGTATGTGAATGTCTTCCAACCCCATGTCTTTCTCCCTTTTATTTACCAACTTTCGATGGTTAGTTTGAGGGCATGTTTCAATTAGCATACTTATGCTTTGAATGTGTGCATCATTCATTCGTCTTGCATGCACCGGGTTCGGAGCATCATTCAAACTGTATTGTATTTCAATACACTTTCTTGCATACGTGTTTCAAAGCATGTTAGCAAATGTTGCATTCATATGCCATTCTAGATAGCCGAGCCTATTTTAGTTGCATTTTTGCATGTGTTACATTAGGCATCTTAACACAGTTAGGATCATGCATGATTTCTAACATAGCTTATGTTTTGGCTCAGAGTACACTGTGAGTGTTTATTTAGCATCCTTGCATATGTGTACGTGACTACCATGATAGAATGCTTGCCATGAGGCTAATTGCTTAAGTGTTTAACTGCATGAATGCCTATCAATGAAGGTTTCATTGCTCGAATTGGAACAATTCATCAAAATGTGCATTTTAAGCCCACTTGAAGTGGCAAATCACCATGTTTTCTAAGCCCACTTGAGGGTGGCAAATCCATGTCTTAGCCTACTTTCAAGTAGCACTTTCAAACCATTTTCAAAAACAAACATTGAATTGTTTTGTTCCAATTTAGGCGATTTAGTCTATATTTGCATGTTGTGTGCATCACATAGTAAGCTAGATTAATAACCGGAATAAGAACGCATGTGTTTTTAAAAACAAGATATCATGTTAGTAGAGGTCGATCCTTTGATCGGGCAAGCGGAGGTGCTCATTTTAGGACCTTTCCCTCTCGTACCCAAGTTCCCGAGCCGAGGCAACTTTGGTGATGACGGACACGTGGCCTTAGGCACGACTCAGGGTTTCCTAAATTTCCCAAAATAAAATATTTAGATGGCGACTCTGAAATCTGGAAAAATACTCCATGTTTGACGCTTTTCATTCAAAATTGATTTTTCAAAACCAATTGCCAGATTTGAACTCTTCGGTGATTTATCAGTCTTACATTGCACTTTGTGAGATTTGATTTAGAACCGTGATAGAGGTTTGAACTATAGTAGCTAAGAACTACAATTCGCGCCCTCGCGCGCGGAGCAGACTTCGAGTGGTCTACAGTTTCTTGTGACTTTGCTGGGGATGTAGAGAACTTGACTCGAACATTATGATATGCTATTTTGTTTACACTTATGTGTTTCTTTGCATTACATTTGCATTGGTGCGCGTAAGTCATAGTGTTTGCCATCCGCTATTCTTGAACTGTTTGTCAGAGGCTTGCATGGAAAAGCGTGCCATAAGGCTAACTGGTTACGGGCTCTGCCATGGTGGGAACACAACCTCGATTGTTATCGAGGCACCCATTTTGACCATTCGACCTAGTTGCATATCGGAGACTATAGTGACCATTTCAAACTAGGACAGGTTGCTTGCCCGATTGGAGGTTGTTTGAAATCGCTGTGTGCGTAGTGAAACCCTAGCTCCTGACAAGATAGGACAGCGAAGCCCTTCACCAATATAGGGGTGTTTTGACTTTTACTTGCTTGATATGTGCTGTTAGAGTGTGTCTCTACAAGTTGTATGTACCAGTTTGCAAGTCTGGGTATCAGGTCTGTGGGCATCAGTATTTGGGGGAATCAGTTTTACCAGAGGGTATCAAATTTGGGGCAGTGATTTGGGAACAATGATCAGTATTCAGAACAGTGTGTTCAGCTTACAATGTCAACTGTGTGTTGTCTTAATTTAAGCCAAAATGCTGTCTGTTTTTCTGCTTATTGTTTCCTTATTATGTTTTATTTATCTTTTTGCAAGGTAGTTTAGCATCATTACTTCCGAAGAGGCAGTTTCCCCCAAAGCATCCTAGGTTAGAGAAAGAAGGTTTCATCGATCTGAGGATCTAGTTGAAGGACAAGCTGTGTTCTTTTCATTACCCCCGGTTACTAGACGAAGGTCAGTTAGGCGCAGTTCATCAGTAGAACGGTTACCAGATCAACGGTCTTTATCCACCCCACCAGTGTGCAGTCAGGCTGGGGTTTTCGCTTCTACCACAGAGAGATATACCTATTGTTCAGTCAGATCAGCACCTTATGGCAAGTATGGAGGACATGATGCGTCAGCTCCAAGAAACCATACAGGCCATGCAGCGGGATGCTGCCCGCCAGACAAAGGTTGTGGCTCAACAGGCAGAACTGATTGCTAGGCTTTAGCAACAGCAGCAACCACAACAAGTCGGAGCATTTGCTTCGCATCCACCCTCACCCCCACCTAGGGTTCCAACACCCGGGGATGCAGCTCATGTCCAAGAAAATACGGACGTCCCAACAGGGCCAATTCCACCCCCAATTCTGCCTCAACTGTCCAAAGCACAAGCTAATCTAGTGGATACACCGTTTGAGTTTGAGGTGGATCCAACAGCGCTGAAAGTGAGCAAGTTAGAAAAGTTGTTCAAAAAAGCTCAAGGCGTTAATTCCATTCTAGACATAGAGGATGGATACACCGATTCAACGGTGACTTTGTTGGATTGGTTCAAGATGCCACATATAGACCGTTTTGACGGTTCTGGGGATCCCATGGTACACCTACGGTTGTTCTCAGATATCCTAAGGCCAATAGGCCTCTCCAGACTGCCAAAGGTTTCCCTCTTCGGCCGGAGCCTGTTAGGTGTCGCAGCCATCTGGTATGTGAATTTGGAAGATTCTATCAAGAGAAGTGGGGAAGAAATGGTAGAGGCCTTCGTTGCCCAGTACTCATACAACACACATATCGAGATCACAACTCATGATCTCGAGACAACCAGATAGGAGCCGAAAGAGGGCTTCTCTGACTTTGTAACCCGTTGGAGGGCCAAAGCTTCTATAATGACCACTAGGCCGGTCGAAAAGAATCAGATACGAATGGTTGTGCGCAACCTCCAATGCAAACTAATGCAAAAAAGGATCGTCTTACCCCTCCTCACCTTTTCTGATTTACATGAGATTAGGGTACAGATTGAGGACGCCATGAAGTAGGGTCTGATTGAGCACGAGAGAGAGCAGCCGAAAAGGGTATTTACCCGTGGTTCGAATGCAAGCACTAGTAATGTTGCAACTGCCAGAACTTTCGATGTAGGTATGGTCACCACCACCACACCAAAAACAGCAACCCCATTCACCGGTGCGTCCGGTACCAGCTCACAAATAGCCAAATACCCACCCCGGGGCCAGAGGACTTATGCCCTGCTGTATATGCCTTTGTCCAAAGCCCTGGGGGTTTTAATCAGGAAGGGGCATCTGAAGCACCTAGAGTCGCGGCCATTACCAAATAACTTGCCACTAACCCATAACCCGACCAAATACTGTGCCTTTCACCAACAACATCGTCATGATACTGACCAGTGCTTTAGACTGCGTCATGAGATTCAGGACCTCATCAACAACAAGGTGATTACGCCTCCAAAGAAGCCGAATGTCACCACCAACACACTCCCACCACATAACCAAGCTCCACCACCCAAACACATCAACCTAATCCAAACCACGACCATTCCATATGACTCGAGCATATACATCACGCCCTCTCACCTACCCAAGCATGATGTGTTCATCCCAGGCAGCACGGACTTGTGCATGTTGAGCACCTCCCAAACCCAAACTGAGCCTGTGGTGGTGACCGTTGAAGACAGAACTAGGATGACTTTGGAGGCAAGTGGGAATATTGATTCAGAACTTCAGGGATCTGGGAGCTTTACCGAGGGAGCATAAAACCCGAGTGGTTATATCGTATCGTCGGATCAGGACAAGCCAAGGGTAGACTTGTCTGCTGGGGTAGAAATCAGTGTGGTTCGGGGGGATGGACCTGCTCAGGGGTTAGATGACCTAGCAGAGCTGGAAGAAGATATTGCTAATCTACAGTTCTTCAACGAGCAGGACTCAGGGGATGTGAACATCAATTGGTTCGACTTAGATGGATCAGTAGAAAATACTGGGTGGCTCAGCGACGAGCCAGATGTTGTTCAGGTGCCTCAGCCAAAACTGGGACAATCAGAAGCTAGGATATCAGCAATGGCTGGAATGGCCGAGAATCAGGAGAAATCACTGGAGAGGACCGATGTAAAGAATTTTGCCTGAGATTCGGGCAGTTTGAGTACAGTAGACACTAAACAGGAGGCTGCATTGAAGCGTCTTAAACAAGAAAACATCAAGGATCTTGAGAGTGCTAGGAAGGCCAAAGCCCCTGCAGGGACGGAATGTGATGTGAGCACACAAACAGTTACAACAAAATCGGACAGCTGTCTGTCGGTTTCTGATGGGATATGGTGGGAAGACGATGACTTACGTCTTGCCCACACTGATGAAAATTAGGGGCAGGACCAACCAGATGACACTTGGTATGTTGAGGAGGTTGACCATATGACAAGGAGTGGGCGGTATTTCAAGCCCCCACACTTAGATCAGCTAGAGGCAGCCGGGAAGGACAAAGAAGCGGAGAGGCAGAAAGAAAAACTGTTAGAGGAGAAGGCTGTACTGAAACAGCTTAAGAAAATTCAAGCAGACATCTCCATCTGGGTACTGCTTATGGCCTTGAGGGTTCACAGACAGGCTGTCCTTACAGCCATGGATAAGGCCAAGCTTTCAATTGATACAACACCGGAGCAGTTGCTAGGGCTGGTTTTCCCGGGAGGAACTTCCCTAACCTTGACCTTTATTGACAAAAAACTACCGCCTGAGGGCTCAAATCTTAACAAAACCGCTCTATATCTCTGTGGAGTGCAGAGAGAAATGGATACCTGTGGTCCTTGTTGACACAGGATCTGTTATCAATGTATGTCCGTTGAGAACGTCATATGCTATCAGGTTGAAGCCCACAGATTTCGTGCCTACGGCCCAGGTGATACGGGCCTATGATAATACCAGCCGAGAGGTGATGGGGACCGTACGAATTAAGGCTCGGGCTGGTTCGGGCCAACATGACATTGAATTTCATGTCTTGGATGTTCCCGCAACCTTCAATCTACTCCTTGGGCGGCCGTGGCTGCACCAAGTGAAAGTCGTCTCTTCCACCTTACACCAAATGCTGAAGTACCTCCACGGGAAGGGGGTGGCAATTGTTTTTGGGAATTCTTCGATACATCCACCGCCAGAGGTTTCTACACCAGTTCTAGAGATTGAGCATGGTGCGGAGGATGTATTTCTATTAGGATTTACCCTATCTGAGGCCCGGGTTGTACAAAATATGCTAGCTGTTGATGAGGGGCTATACATCAGTGCACAGTCTGTCTACCTTTTGAACAAGCTTCAGCACATGCCCGGGATGGGATTGGGTTGAAGTGACCGGAAGGGCGTTGCAGCATCGGCCGAAGTGCCACATAACCCATATACCTTTGGATTACGTTATCTGCCTACCAAAGAGGATTGGGCGAGGAAAGGAAGAGAGATAGCCGGAAGAGCTAGAGCCAAACAAGCTGGGAAGCATTATGAGTTGATGCACCAACCTATCCAGGGGACCCTGAATGGACGCTTTGTCCAGGAGGGGGAAGACTTCCCATTCTGTGGCTTTCCGAAGCCCTAGATGAATTCAGAGAAGCGGTGGTTGCCCGGCTTTGAAATCTTCTTTGATCTTCAGTTGTCCGGGGATGAAGTTACCAAAGAGCAGACAGACCTACTAGAGATGGCTGAGCAGTGCAAGGAGGAGGATTCCGAGAACACATAAATTGAGATGGGGGTAGCGCTGGCTTGTCTCCTCTCAGATCCTCAGATCGTACCAGAGTGCTTAGGGGATAACTTCTCAGTTTCCATTATCGGGGATGAAGCGGTTGTGGGGCCATCTTTAGGCATTATTGGTGCATCCATCGCACCCTCCCTCGTCTATCAATACGAGGAGGGCTTTTTATCGAGCAGTTTCGGGTCAATTAGTGAGCCGGAATCTGATTCCACTAAGTTTGTGGAGTCGGAATCAGATTCCAACTCTTCTGAGTCTGAGTCCGGTATTCTTGGGGGTGATAACACGGATGCCACTGTCCTATCCAGGGCGTCTTTTTCTTTTTCCTTTGAGTGTGTTGTAACAAAGGAATCGGGCGGACTGGATGCTATTAATGAGAGTGGTACGGCTGTGGCTTCCGAGTACTTTTCTATGCCTTTAATTTATTGCATTAATCAAGACTTTCAGAATTTTGATGAAAACGAAGAGGAAGAAATTCCTCCGATTTTACAACGTTTGATTGATCAAGAGCATGAGAGGTTTGTAAAACCTTTGGTTGATGAAATCACCACAATTAATGTTGGTACTGAGAAGGACCAGCGGCTAGTCTAAATCGGGTCCACGTTGTCTTCGGAGGAGCGAGAGTGCTTAGTCGCTTTATTAAAAGATTTCAAAGATGTTTTCGCGTGGTCCTATGAAGACATGCCTGGGATAAATCCTGAGAT
The DNA here is from genome assembly GCA_025200525.1 of Camellia lanceoleosa. Taxonomy (NCBI): domain Eukaryota; kingdom Viridiplantae; phylum Streptophyta; class Magnoliopsida; order Ericales; family Theaceae; genus Camellia; species Camellia lanceoleosa. The sequence goes on along the minus strand of CM045762.1, from coordinate 82,546,119 downwards.
TATACAGCACTGGATCCCTCTTGACCCAGAGGCCCGACCTGTTAAGCAGAAGCTTCGAAGGATCCGCCCGGACTGGGCTTTGAAAATCAAAGAAGAGGCCACCAAGCAGATCGATGCAGGGTTCCTATTAGTATCTGACTACCCAACTTGGTTGGCCAATATAGTTCTGATGTCGAAGAAGGACTGCAGAATTCGGCTATGTGTGGACTTCAGGGATTTGAACAAAGCACTGGATTTGACGACTTTCCTCTGCCGCATATCGACGAATTAGTGGATTTCACTACTGGGCATGCGTTGCTCTCGTTCATGGATGGGTTTTCAGGCTACAATCAGATTTTGATGGCACCCGAAGACAGGGAGAAAACTACTTTCACCACCCCATGGGGAACCTATTGTTATAGGGTGATGCCGTTTGGGTTGAAGAATGTTGGAGCTACGTATCGACGGGCTGCGACCACGATTTTGCACGATATGATCCATAAAGCGGTTGAGGTGTACATGGACGACATGATTGTCAAGTCCAAGGAAAGAGAGGGCCACTACACCGCCTTGCAGAAATTCTTCCAAAGGATCAGAGAGTATCGGTTGCGGCTGAATCCACAAAAATGTACATTTGGTGTTACAGCAGGGAAAATACTGGGGTTCTTGATCACACAAACGGGTATCGAGATCGATCCCTCTAAAATCAAGTCCATCTTAGAAATGCCACCACCGAGGACTGAAGTGGAGGTGCGAGGCTTTCTAGGTAAAGTGCAATTCATAAGACGGTTTATTGCAAAATTAACCTTGATTTGTGAACCACTGTTTGGTCTCCTGAAGAAAGGAAAGAAGTTCCAATGGGACGACCGATGCCAGGTTGCTTTCAAGAAGATCAAGCAATATCCACAGAACCCACCTGTGTTGTCACCGCCTGAGTCGGCGAAACTGTTGATTCTGTACCTATCAGTGACTGAAACGACAATGGGCTGCATGCTTGCACAGGAGTCTGGAGACGAAGTGGAGAAGGCTATTGTCATGACCCGAGCCCGCTTCCAAGGGTTTAGGACATAACCGGCCAGTAATCATGAGACTACCTACGGCCTCAGACCAAGCCAAAAGTATTTTAACAGAGTTAATGGGGGCCAAACGGAAGCAATTTAAAACTTTGTCCATAGAGCTGTGCTTACATGGCACATCATCACAAACCATACACATGCATAGTAATAAGTCACAACAAAATATGTACTACACAAGCTTCTGTACATACAGGATCATACAAGTCTAAGTCAACCCAAGAAAACTACATACAACATATTCCAAGACTTCGCCCACATGACAAAATAAAACAGAATGACAAAAAGGCGAAGACGGGTCTCGTGCGTGAGACGCGATGGCTGACTCTTCAAAACCCTTTGTTGTTCCTCACAGACTTCAATGGGGCTGGGTTTGGACTTCTCTTGGCTTACCTACAAATACATGAATGAGCATGAGCGATAGCCCAGTGAATAATATCAAGTAAAGAAGTTACACAAACGATATATAAAACAACATGCTTCAAATGGCCTTGGGCCCAATTCATATTTCTATTTAACATATATACACAATTTGGGTCAAGTGACTACGGTTCTGAACAAACTGGCCTTGGGCCCATTCAAACATTCATTTGTGTCAACACGGCCTCTGGCCCATTCTTTTATTCATATCAAACATTTGTCCATAATTCAAACTGGCAAACTCATAAGGCTTATAAGGAAATAAGCAATTGGACAAATGACAAGTTTCAAATATCGATATTACTCACAGTGATTGGTTGGTTGGTTTGCCCTGGAGCTCGACCCTACACATTCCATGAACACAAAAGGGTCACAAACAATTCAATCCGTTCAAAATTCACATTTTCCTCTTTAGGCTTCATTCTTATCTCTTTAACTCAATTACAATGCTCAATGCATGCCTAAGAGTACTTAGAAGTGAAAGAGGACAGAAAACAAAACACAAAATGCATAAACAAAATTTCAGAAAATAGGGTCCCCACTCGACCGTGGACTTCTCCGCTCGAGCGAACCCATGAGGTCTACAAAAGTGCTGGATGCATCAAAATTACGCTTGAGCGTGAAGTATGGCGCTCGAGCTGAAGGTCTCCCCGCTCGAGCGTGAAATTACCCGCTCGAGCAGAAATCCAAGTCTGCAAAAATACTGAGAGCACGGAATTCACACTCGAGCGACAGTTTCCCCGCTCAAGCGGACATCAAATTTTCTGGGTTTTCCAGCTCAGTTCTTGAGCTCAAATCCAGCATTCAAACCGATCCAACTTACAATTTATGGCTCAAACATCAAATATATTTATGCTATCATAATACAAACACCCATTTACATCAATATGGAGCTCAATTTCATAAATCAAACACATGCATGTCTCAATTGACACCAAACTCATTTCCAACACGCAAATTCATGCATTCAAAGCTCCTATTCTTATAGTTTGTACATGCATGTGATGTATTACCCTTATTCTCAACCTAGATGATGAAAATGGTGATTTCAAACATGAGTTTTAATCAAAACTCTATATGAATCGTATATTTCAAGCCCAAACATGCAAATTCAAAGCAATGACACACATGCATGCATAGATTGACCTTCAATCCAACATGATCAACTCAATTCCATTTCAATTCTTACTCTTGATTACCCAACTAGCTTGAATACATACTTTACAACATTAAACTCATGAATTACTCACCAAGGAGCTTTATTCTTCACAAACTAAGGTTAATTCTTGAGCTAGCCTTCAATTTACTCAAGCTTCTTGAGCAAATCTTCAATTGTTTCTCTCCCTCTCTCTCTAGCCGGCCCTCTCTCTATTTTAGAGCTCAGGATCAGCCAAAATGCAACAAAGGAGGAGAATTGAGGGTGTAGTTCCCTTTTACAACAAATCCCACTAATTCAATTTTAATAATAATAACTAATTGGGCACTGATTCAATAGTTTAATCAATTCAATCTGGTCCGAATCCATTTTTTTAATTAAACTTCACCATAGGCTCTAAAAATTATGCCAATCACAATGGTGCGACGAATTTCGGTTTCGGTGGCCGATAGGGCCTTCAATTTAATTTCCAAAGCAGACAATCAAACAGATATTCCTACGGTGAATAGATATAAATTCAAAACCACATATTTTCACATAATGGCACACAAAATCATATTCAAAATAAGCACCAGTTAGCATAATACAGAACAGGGTTATCACAGTCTTCCCCCCTTTTAGGAAGTTTGGTCCTCCAAACTTAATTTACCTTCGTCGGGAAATAAATGTGGATAGCGTAGTCGCATTTCCTCCTCTTTTTCCCGTGTAGCGTCCGTCCCATAGTGTTCTTTCCCTTCCACTTTCACCATGGGAATGGACTTGCTTCTCAATTGTTTCACTTGCCAATCAGCAATTCGTCATGGCCATTCGGCGTATTCTATATTTTCATCAATAGCTACCCGATGATAATCAATCACATAAAATGGGTCTCGGAGGTAGCCCCTCAACATCGACACATGAAACACATTATGAATTTGTTCGAATTCTGGTGGCAAAGCAACTGCATAAGCAACTGGACCAAGCCTTTCCAGAATCTGAAACGGCCCAATGTAATGGGGTGACAACTTGCCCTTCTTTCCAAACCTGACTTGACCTTTTGTAGACACCCCATTTTTGACTGTCCTCAAGACTTGGACGTCACCGTTTGAACACTCGGTGATTATCCATGTTTGTGTTTGTTTGGAGTTCCCGGAGTTCTCGACTACGCGCCTTGCCTCAGGATCTCCGAACTCGACTGTTTTGTGTCTGGTTTTACACCAAACACTTGTGTTTTGCCTTGGAGGGGCAAGGAATGCCTTGTGAGGCATCCCCACACACCACCGGCACTAGCTAGAGGCCACCGGCTGGTTTTTGTTGCCATCGGCAATATATGTTGCCGGCCGGCACTCTTTGTTGCCGGTCGGCAGTCATTTTTGTCAAAATGACATTTTTGGCTAGCCGACTACTGTTCATTTGCTTTTTCAGATATTTTAGGACAGCTATTTGGCATTTGCTTCCCCTCCATACACGTGTATGGAGGGATGTCCCTCTTGTTTGCTTACTAGTTAAGCATTACAAGATTGCCTCCTCTATAAGAGGAGGCCTTCTCTCCCTTGTTCTAGGGTTAGAGAAATTGGAGAGGAGAGGGAGAAGAGCTTTGGTTTTAGCTTTAGGACATATATCTATCCTATATCTATACCTTCCCCTCTTTGTTGTCTTGTGTGTGTTTTAGTCCATACTATTGCACACAAGCACCTAGTGCTTCACCTTCCTTGAGCTACTGAGGTTCTGAGGGCTTGTTCTTGATATTTTTGACTAGATTGGAGCTTAAGGAGGCAACAAGAGCACCCTTTGTGAAGAAGGTCAACAAGGGTAAGAAACTAGTTCTTTTTAACCCATTTTTGCATCCTATTTCTACCTATCTTAGAGCTGTTTTTGTGCTTAGTGTATAACATGAAAAAGTTTTTTTTTTACGCCCTCTTGATAGTTTGTTAAGAGTGTTTTGTGCTTTGGGGAAGTTTGACCCCTCTTAGGCCTTGAAAGGCCTCATTTTGTGCTATTTTGTGCAAGTTTCGAGACTTTGGTGTTTGGGCCTCTTCACCACTGAAATCTTGAGGGATTTTAGTGGTGGAGATGGTGCCTTGAAGTCTCCAAAAAGGGAGGGCCACCCCCTCTCCTTGTTATCCTTGAAAGGGACCATTTTTAGTCTCTTAAGGAAGCCTTTGTTCAAGTGTGTGTTGAGCATGTCTAGGCTGCATTTCATGCTTATTATGCCATAATATAATCATGTTGTATGTTGGTTTTGGTACTCCATACATGTTTAGTATAGTTGCCATGTAATGCTTCCTTGATCCCTTAATATGCCTTAGGTTGTTAGCCTTTGTTTGAGCATGATTTAGGCTTAGACTTATGAATGTTTTGTGCTTATTTTTCCATGCTTTAGGTCTGTCCATAGTTTTTTGGATTGATTTTGGCATGTTTAGTATAGCTCCTTTGCATTTGTAGCTTGTCGGGCTTGTATGCCTCAAGTATGTGAACGTGTAGCATGTGTTGCTTGCATCATTTTGGTGGGTTGGAACCACCCAACATGTTATTTCAAGCCTTTTGACATGCTCATATGCTTGCCTTAGTTGCCTCTTTATTGCTTTGAGAGCATGTGTTGTATGCCTTATGTTTTTACCATTGTGCATGCCTTTGAATTCAAACCATTTAGATGCCATCTAAGTGGTCCTTTGGGCTTGATTTTGCGTGCTAAAACTCTGATTTTAGTTGCTTAAGTCTTTCCATGTTAGGTCTTTTCAAGTGTAGTTCAATGCCTTTTGGCTTGCCTTAAATACTTAGGCCATTTGCATGCTTTTGTTTACCCTGTTTGAGTTGGTTTGGCACCTCTTCTAACATGATTTCGGAGCTTAACTCGCACGCTAATTGTTCATATTTGTGCCCTTTTAAATGTGTTTAAAAGTTGCCCCATTATGCTTTAAGTATTGGACCATGAGTGCTTGCATGTGTGTGTGCACTTTGGCCTTCACCTCCTTGGTTTTGGCCACTGATTTTAGGCCTATTTGGAGTTGCCTAAGTCATGTTTAAGTCCACTCCTTTGCTTAGTTTGCATGCTTGCCTTGGATGTGTGTTTGCATACTAGCATTCTCGTTTGCATCCCATGTTGCATACTAGTTGACATGCTTAGGATTGCACACATAGACATGCATGCCTCGTCCCTTGATTTGGTGATGGGGATTGGGCTCTTTGATTGTGTAGTTTGCATTTCATTTGACATGAAAATTGCACACTTGATTCTTTCGGCCACCATGCATAGAAATGCGTGATTGGTGGCTCGAGAATCGAGGCACATCCTCCCTTGAGTCATTAACATGATAGGGAGTGTGATTGGTGCATACATAGCTTGAATAGCATTGCCATGCCAGATTCTGTCCTCTGCTGCTGTGAGTTGCAGGTTCTGTAGGAATTTATTGCCGGCCAGCATTATTTAGTGCAGATCGGCAGTCAATAGATGGTCGGTGGATACATTTTATGCCGGTGGCCACAAATTCACTGCCGGTGATCATTTTACTTAGCCGGTGGGATCCCCCAGTATCCTGAGAGGCATTTCTGAGACTTTGGCAATTTTCAGAAGAGCAAAGCAGGGAAAACAGAGGCAGGCTAGGCATGGCAGTGCAATTCGGCGAATTTGAGCGCAAGATGCATCCGCCTCGCCTCGAGGTGGTTTACTGTTTTTCTTAGATTAACTAACTTGTTAATTTAATTAATTTGTAATATTTAATTAGCTTGCGTAGTTAATTAATTCGTATATTCTTTTGGTCCCTCCGAGCGGGGGCAAATTTGTAATAAGCGTGCATGAGTGGTGTGTATGTCTTCCAACCCCCACTTCTTTCTTCCCTTTTATTTACCTGCTTACGATGGTAGATTAGGGCACGTTTACTTTAGCATACCTTATGCAATGCATGCGTGCATCCATGCATTTGTTGACATGCATCGGGCTCGGTACATCATACAAACTGCATTGTATCTTCAAATCTAACTTGAATACGTGCACCGAATGATTGCATTTCACATGCTATTTTAGAGTTAGCCGAGCCTATCCTAATCATATCCTGTATGCGATGCATTAGTCACTTAACATGAACTAGGACATGCATGTTTGCTAACTGGTTTATTGTTTTGGCACGGAGTACAATGTAAGTATTTATGCTTTAGCATGTCGCATGCATGTGAATGTTAACATGACAGTATGATTACCATGTGGCTAAATGCTTATATGAGATAAACTATTTTAATGCCTGTGGGTGGAGGTTGGATTGCTTGAGTTGGAAAAACTCGTTGAAATCTGTGTTTTAGCCTACTTGCGAGTATCAAATTCCGAAGCTGTTTTCAAAACAAACGGATATGCAATGTTTGTTTCCAAATTAGACAATCTAGTCTATACTTATTTGCTGTGCGCATAACATAGTAATTCTAGGGTAATAATTGGAACAAGAACACATAACGTTTTCCAAATCGGATATCACGGTTAGTAGAGGCCGGTCTTCGGACCGGGCGAAAGGGGGTGCTCATAGCTGACCTTCCCTGATCGTACCCAAGCTCCCGAGCCAAGACAACTTTGGTGATGACGGACACGTGGCCTTCGGCACCGAGTCAGGGTTTCCTAAATTCTCCCATAAAAAAATATTTAGGTGGTGACTCTGTATCTGGAAAAGCAGTCCATGTTTGGCACTTCTTTTCAAAATCTGTTTTTCTCAAAACAATTTGCCGAATTTGGACTCTTTGGTTCAAATTACGAACCGTGACACAAAATCGAGGCCGAACTGTAGCAGGGTCCCTCGCGGGCTTGTTACAGTTTCTGGCGACACTGCTGGGGATTTTTGAGAGCTTGACTCGAACTCGTGATATCCTGTTTTGACTACACTTATGTGTTTCTTTGCATTGCATGTGCATTTGGTGTGCCTAGGACACCGTGTTGGCCATCTACTATTCTTGAGCGGTTTGTTGGAGGCTTGTCTTGTCAAGACATGACCATAAGGCTGACCGGTTGCGGGCTCTGCCAGTATGGGAACACAAACCCCGGTTTTACCGGGGCACCCTTTTTTGACCATTCGACCTAGTGCATATTCGGGTTCGTAGTGACCATTCCAAACTAGGACAGGTTGCTTACCCGATATAGGTTGTTTGAAGCCTCTGTGTGTGTAGTGAAACCCTAGCTCCTGACAAAATAGGACAGGGAATCCCTACCCCAACATAGGGGTGTATTGGCTCTCTTTTACCTGCTATGTGCTTCTAGAGTGTATCTCTGCAGGGAACGCATATATCAGTTTGCAAAGTCTGACCATCAGGCCTGAGGGTACTAGTATCAGTGTTGTTGAGAATCAGTTATGTCTACGGGTATCAATTCAGTTTTAAGCAGCGATTCTGAGGAACAGTGATCAGTAGTAGAGCACAGTTGTTCGGCTACACTCGTGTTTGATCTGTTTGGGGCTGAAATACTGCTTGTTTTCCGTTTCAGGTTCAAAGATTCAGAAGGTCGATCCAGAACAGCTAGTGTCTTCTCCTTGCTGAGATAGAACTGAGAATGACACAGAATTCAGAAGAGATCGTGGTCATGACGGCTGCGTTGAGTCAAGGAATTACCCCGCAGGGTGAGACTACTGTCGACATGCCACATCCACCCAGGCCGCCTGCCGCACACCCAATTTGGACCCCTAAATTATATCAGGCTCGCGAGCCTACTACATTTGAACTAATGGGAATGATAGGTGATCTTCAAAGATCCGTGGCCGCTCTCGCATATGGAATGTCTGTTTCGCCACCAGCCGGACCCTATGCTAGAGGCTTTATACCCCAGGAACCCCCGCTATTGGGACGCATTGTAATTGAACTCGGCCAACTGGAGATGGCCTCCAGCTATGGCAATGACGCATCAAACCAAACTCTAGATCAGGCTGAGGCCAGAGACAAAGGCAAGATGAAGGCAGATGCCGACCCTATCGAACAACCGCTGTGGGCAGTAGAGGCTTTGAAAGCCGGGGGAATGAACAAGCAACAGATATCCGCAGCTATGTCAAAAGCTGTGGAGGACGCTTTCCCCACTCCACCTGAGGGCAATTCCAGTCAATCAGAGAACCGGGATAGGCCCCGTCATGCCAAAACAGTTCTTCCCGCTCCCAACCTCGCATCCGGAAAGGATCAGAAATCCAAGGCTGCACCCGCCGATCCGTTCGCTAGTGCATCTAGCAAGAGTGCTCAGGCTTCAAAATACCTACCCCGAGGGCGCAGGTCTTTCATGCTCTCTACATGCCATTGTCCAAGGCACTTCAAATCCTTGCCGAGAGGGGACACCTTAAACCCCTGGAGCCTCGGCCTCTCCCGAAGAATCTCCCTGATACTCATGACTCGCCAAGATCAGCATACCACCAAAGAGACCGCCATGCTACTAACAATTGTTTCCGCCTCCGGCACGAGTTGCAAGATTTGATTGACAACGAGGTTATCCTCCCCCCCACCTCAGTCAAGTCCGTCACCACCCAGTTGTTGGATTTTGAGGATACAGACACTGCGAGTATGTAAGCAGAAGGTGAACCGCTTGTGGGCAGTGCCTGGCACGTTTTTGGATGTGGCGTTTGGCACGCATTTTTGGGCATCCGTTAATGTTAGTTTTGTAAAATCTGACTTGGGTGTCGAGTCAGTCTTTTGTTTTGTTTTGAGTCTGTCTCATTGTCTTGAGTCAGTCCTTTTGCTTATGGGTCTGTCCTTTTGTAATGAGTCAGTCCCTCTTGTATAGAATACCAGGTGATTCCGGGGTTGTTGCCTCGAACACCGTTTTGGTTTATAATTACCTCCTTCGTTTTCCTTTTGAGTCTGTCTCTGCTGTGGAGCCAGTTGCATCTGAGAAATCTGAACGAAACAGCTGTGGCTATCACGTTCCGTATTTGTTGCTATTTAAGTCAGCCTTGCCACAGAATGTGAATGGAACAACAGTACATTTCGCCTACTCTCTTGCGCCTTAAACATCGTCATAATGACCTAAGATTTTCATAAAACCCCATTTCAAACACTGCGGTGATGAAAAATGAAGAGGAAGTAATTCCTCGGGTTTTGTAAAATTTTGATCATTTTGAGTGAAAGAGAGGCATGTTAAGCTTTTAATGAATGAAATCATGCTTGTCGGTGTGAGTACTGAGAAGGATCCTGGTTCGATCCAAACTGGTTCCACACTATCTTCAGCGCGAATGATTTGTCGCTTTCCTAAAAACTTTCAAAAACAAAATGTCTTGCGCGGTCTTGTGAAGACTTGTGTGGAATCGCTCTTGAGATTGTGCAGCCTAGGATTGCTCTCAGCCTCAAGATTCAACTTATCTGTTCAAACCTGGAGTCCGTTCAAAACATTCAGTGCCATGAAACGCCTGTGTGACCTATTTTGAGGAAGCCCTCGAGCAAGAGGCACCAAAGCCAGATTAAGAAGATCAGAGCCCACCAGGCAGGGCTCATGAAGCAGCCGTGATGAAATTTTCTACAAATCAACACAACAGTCACTCTCCTGGATACAGAGAGGCTTCAATCTCGAAACCATTTGGCATGGGCTTACTACACTTTTTACCCTTTGAGAGGCTCATGGGCGAAAACCCTAAGGGCGCCAGTGCAAAAGTTAGAGCAAAGAAAAAGAAAAGCAAAAAAGAAAAAAAGAAGCAAAAAAAAGAGAAAAGAAAAGAACGAAGAATAGCAAAAGAAAAGAAAGAAAAGAAATGAAAATGCAAAAGAAAGGAAAAAAGAAAGAAAAAGAAGAACATGGCTCGTAAGGTCGAAAACCCGCATTGGACACCTTGGCAAAACTTAGAGCCTAAACAGTGAAGGTTAAAATACCCGAGTGTACCTTAACCGGAACTACGTACGGCTTGATTCCCATGTTTGGGATACGTAGGCAACTTCATCCTGAAGTCCAGCCCCCAACGCTTCCATAGCGCCTCAGTCCATGTCATGGTTTTGATCACTTTTGCCTCCTCTGAATCCAATGTCTCGATTGCAGCAACCTGGAATTACGTGATTAACTTCCTCTTGAAGTCCAAACCACCAACACTTTCCAGGTGACTGTGTCCATATATTGATTCAAACCGTCTTCGTCTCCTCCGCGTCCAAGGGTCCGATCGTCGTCAACAATGACTGGCTTGCAACGTGCCGCGGCATCATCCAAACAAGGGGAAACTTTCCGTTGCCATGCATTGTGTAGACACCCCATTTTTGACCGTCCTCAAGACTTGGACGTCACCGTTGGAACACTCGGTGATTATCCCTGTTTGTGTTCGTTTGGAGTTCCCGGAGTTCTCGGCTGCGCGCGCCTTGCCTCAGGACCTCCGAACTCGACCGTTTGTGTTTGGTTTTGCACCAAACGCTTGTGTTTTGCCTTGGGAGGGCAAGGAATGCCTTTTGAGGCATCCCTACACACCACCGGCTGGGCTGGAGGCCACCGACTGGCTGGTTTGTCCATCGACACTTTATTGTGCCGACCGGCACTAAATTTTGCCATTTGGTACTCTTTGCCGGCCGAGCACTGTACACTTGCTTTTTGAGATATTTTCTCACAGCTGTAAAGTGTTTTGCTCCCCTCCATACACGTGTATGGAGGGATGAGCCCTTGGCTTGCTTAGTGGCTAAGCATTCCTTGCCTATAAGAGGAGAGCTCTTCCTCTTGGCTTAAGGGTTAGCCATTTTAGGTCAAAAACCAGAGCTTGTATCTATATATCTGGGTGATATATCTTCTCTCTCTATATTACCCCTCTCTCTCATCTTGTGTGTGTGATTTTAGGCTTAAAAGTGTAGATCTACCTTACTTTTGCACCATTACACACACCATTACACCTTAGCTCGAGATTGAGAGACTTAGGAGGTTGTTTGTGTTGGTTTTGGACTGGTTTTGAGCATTAGAGAGGGGCTGGACCTTTTGTTCTTCAAAGGATCTTCAAGGGTAAGAACATCACTTTATATTCCCCATTTTTGCAACTTCTTTCTACCCTCTTTACTTTGTGTTTTTGAGTTTGTGTTTAAGATAAAAAAAAGTCTTGTTTTTACTTGTTCTTGAACCTTCATTAAGGTCATTTTTTGGTTTGAGCAAAGGTCCATCCTATTAGGCTTTGTTTGGCCATTTTTAGTGCCTTTGCTTAAGACCTCCTTTGCTTGGTGTTCTTGGCCTTCTCACCGAAAACCAGTGGTTTTTTCAAAGTGGTGAGGGAGGTGTTTTAAGTCTCAAATAGGGAGGGACACCCTCTCCCCTTGGCCCTTTGTTTGCCTTTGTTCTTGGCCTAAAGGGTAGCATGTGTGCATGCTTGCATTTAGCTTCATTTCAGATATTTCCTGAGTGCTTTAGGTCATGTTTGATCTCTGTTTTAGGTTAGATTTATAGCCTTTAACATGTATCTCATGCTTGCTTTGTAATGTTCCTTTATGCTTAAAAGAATGCCATGCTTTTGAGCCATGTTCTTTGCATATTGTAGTTTGGTTCCATGAGGGTATTAGCATCATATTACCATGTTTGAGGGTCATGAGGCACTGATTTAGTCATGTATAGCATGCTTGGTTTGGTTGTCTTGCATTTTGGCTTGTAGGCCTTACTTGTATGAAGCTCTAGCATGCATGTTTGCTTGTTTTGACTTCATTTCAGAGCTTTTGTGGGTGTCTTAGGCCATGTCTAACCTCTGTTTTTGGTCGATTTTGTATCCCTTAACATGCCTCTTATGTTTGCTTTGAAATGCTCTCTTGTGCCTAGAAGTATGCCATGTGTCTAAGCCATGATTCTTGCATGTTTTAGCTTAGTTTCATGAAGGTATTAACATCCTCTTGCCTTGTGTAGGGGCTGTGAGCCTTTGTTTTGGTCACATTTGGCATGTTTCACATGGTTGTTTTGTGTGATGACTTACAAGCCTTGAGCATGCGATCCATGCATATACATTTACCAAGCCATTTAAGCAATTTGGAGTCTTTTACCATGTTATTTCAGACCCTAATCCATGCCCGCATCCTCAAATTTGTCACCTCTTTTTATGCTTTAAGGGCGTGTCCTTTAGGCCTTGAAATGTGCATAATATATGCCCCATGCTTTTGGGTTGTTTTGGGGCTACCATATGTGGGATTTGGGTGTATTTTTGCATGATAAAAATCTGTTTGTGGTTGTCCAACACGTGCCATGAGTGGCCATGTTAATGGCATTTAGATGCTCTACTTGGTGCTTTAGATTTAGGCCCATCCACTCGCATGCTTGTATGACATTTTGCTTTGGTTTTGGAGCCTATTTTCCTACTGTTTTTGGGGAAGTTTGAGGCCTCCCCCATGATGGTTAAAGCCACCATTGCATGCTCACTATGTGCTTGTTGCATACTTGGTCCACTAGGTGTTGTAGTATATTGGTCCCATGGCTTAATTGGTTCATTTTTGTATGCCACTTATACTTTGCATGCCCTAGCATTTTGTACGCCTATTGTGTTGGTTGTTGAGTACTTAGTGTATTTGCACCTTGCATGTTACATTGCATTTAGCATGTTGGCATCCTAGCATTAGGTCGCCTCATTTGAGCCATGTTGCATTCATACATTCCATGGCTTAGCTTGGGGATTGTCAAGCCAAGCATAGGATTGAGGGGAGTTCACACTCCAAGTGGTGCAACTCACCTCAATTCTCAGTCACCAAGGCCTTGGACTAACACATGATAAAGCTTTGGATTTCATTTGTTTGTGTTGCATGCATTTACATCAAAATGCAACCTTGGTTCTTTAGGCCACCATGCATCAAAATGCACTATTGATGGCCCAAGAACCAAGGGTCATGCCTCCTTGAGTCCCCAAGGATGATAGGAGGCATTGACCATGCTTACATATGCCCCAAAATCCATGCCATGCATTCTTTGTCTTCTTCTTCTTTGTCAAACCTCTCTGCGAGGATTTTTCCCACGGCAAGATATAATGTGCCGACCGGCACTGTTTTTGTGCCGATAAACCCCACATGCAGCCGGTGGTCAATTGCAGCAACCGGTGATCACTTCCCCCAGCCGGTGGGTTATTTCAGATCATTTAGAAGGTGTCCTGAAGTTTTGGGAATTTTTGGAGAGGCAGGGCAGCAAAAACAGAAGCAGCAATGCCATGACACGGGTTTTCCGGGCAAGTCAGATCAAGCATGCATCATTCGCGCGCCCCAAGGCAGGGCTGTGGCCCCCCTTTTATCTCACATTTATTTATTCAGTAATTAGAATTTGTAATATTGATTCATTTATTCGTTGGACTGTATTATTATTTTGGTCCCTCCGAGCGAGGGCAAAATTGTAATAAGTGTGCGTGAGTGGATGTATGTCTTCCAACCCCCATTTCTTTCTAACCCTTTTATTTACCTGCTTATGGTAATGGACTAGGGCATGTTTATTTTAGCATACCTTATGCAATGCATGCGTGCATTCATGCATTTGTTTACATACATCGGGCTCGGCACATCATGCAAACCGCATCGTACTTTCAATTCCAAATTGAATACGTGATAGTTGTTGCATCTCATGTGCCATGTTTAGGGTTAGCCGAGCCTGTTTAGATTACACTCCTGTATGTGTCACATCAGCCACTTAACATGAACTAGGTCATGCATGTTTGCTAACTAGTTTACTGTTTTGGCACGGAGTACGATGTAAGTTTTTATGGCTTTAGCATATCGCATGCGTGTGAATGTTTACTATGACAGTATGCTTGCCATGCGGCTAAGTGCTTATGTGAGATAAACTGTTTGAATGCCTGTGGGTGGAGGTTGGATTGCCTGAGTTGGAACAACTCATTGAAATCCGCATTTTAGCCTACTTGCGAGTAGCAAAAACAACACGTTTTTCGAGACAAAGCGGATATGCAATGTTTATTTCCAAGTTAGGCGATCTAGTCTATACTTTTGTGTTGTGCATCACATAGTAATTCTAGGCTAAATAATTGGAATAAGAACATGTAATGTTTTCAAAACGGATATCACGGTTAGTAGAGGCCGGTCTTGGACAGGCGAAAGGTGCTCATAGTGACCTTCCCGATCGTACCCAAGCTCCGAGCCAAGACCACTTTGGTGTTAGCGGACATGTGGCCTTCGACCGAGTCGTGGTTTCCTAAATTTCCCATTTTAAAATATTTAGGTGGCGACTCATGTCCGCAAAGCGATCCATGTCCGGCACTACTTTTTCAAAAATTTTTCTCAAACGATTTGCGGATTTGGACTCTTTGGTTCAGATGAATCGACACAAAATCGAGTCCGAATCTGTTAGACCGGCTCTGATTCTGGCGCTTCTCTTGGGGATTTTAGAGAGAGAGCTTGACTCGAACTCGTGATATCCTGTTTTGACTACACTTATGTGTTTCTTTGCATTGCATGTGCATTGGTGCGCCTAGGACACCGTGTTGGCCATCTCCTATTCTGGCGGTTTCTTTGGAGGCTTGTCTTGTCAAGGCATGACCATAAGGCTGACCGGTTGCGGGCTCTGCCAGTATGGGAACACAAACCCCGGTTTTACCGGGGCACCCTTTTCGACCATTCGACCTAGTGCATATTTGAATCCATAGTGACCATTCCAAACTAGGACAGGTTGCTTACCCGATTATAGGTTGTTTGAAACCGCTGCGTGCGTAGTGAAACCCTAGCTCCTGACAAAATAGGACAGGGAAACCCTACCCCAACATAGGGGTGTATTGGCTCTCTTTTACATGCTATGTGTTTTTGGAGTGTATCTCTACAGGGAAATACGCGTATCAGTTCGCAAGATTAGGCATCAGGCCTGAGGGCACCGACAACAGTATTGTTGAGAATCAGTTATCTGTGGGTATCTGATTCAGACTTTGAGGAGGGCAGAGATTCAGAAACAGTGACCAGTGTTTGAGAAACAGTATACCCGGGTTTTGGCTATATATTATAATCCCAACCGTGTGTTGTGTGTTTATTTATTTTACGCCGTTATGCCGTCCGATTGTCTGTTTATTTATACGCTTTATTTATCTTTTTATTAGGGTAGTTGAGCACGATTACTACCGACCCGATAGATATCCCCCAAGCACCCTGGGTCAGAGGCCGTCGACTCTTTCAATCTGAGGATCTAATAGACGGACAACCAGTGTACTACTCACTACCCCCGGTTACTAAACGGAGGTCAGTAAGGCAGAGGACATCAGTACGACAGTCAGTTTAGTGGGCTTTGTCTACCCCACCTGTGCTCAGTAGAGATCAGGATTCTGTGTCACCAACAGAGAGGGAATATATACCAGTAATTCAATCAGAGCAGAATAGTATGGCTAGTTTGGAGGAGATGGTGCGCCACCTTCAAGAGAGCATGAAAGCAATGCAGCAGGATGTCGTCTGGTCAGTCGGCAGATTTCGCCAGCACAGAGCCACAGTTGTGAACAGCGAGACAATTGCCAGGCTAGAACAGCAAACCGGAGCATCTGCTTCGCATCAAGTTCCTCCCCCACCGGGAGCTCCTAATGTCGGGGAGACAGCCAATGCTCAGACTAATACAGAGCTGCCCACAGGACCACCCCCACCTCCGACCCTACCTCAAATTCAACCTCAGCTATCAAAAACACTGTAGACACCCCATTTTTGACCGTCCTCAAGACTTCGACGTCACCGCTTGAACGCTCGGTGATTATCCATGTTTGTGTTCGTTTGGAGTTCCCGGAGTTCTCGGCTGCGCGCGCCTTGCCTCAGGACCTCCGAACTCGACCGTTTGTGTTTGGTTTTGCACCAAACGCTTGTGTTTTTCCTTGGGAGGGGAGGGAATGCCTTATCAAGCATCCCTACACACCACCGGCTGGGGCTAGAGGCCACCGGCTGGCTGGTGTTCCCACCGGCACTATATTGTGCCGGTCGGCACCATTTTGTGCCGGTCGGCACTATTTTTGGCAAAATTACCATTTTGCCCTGCCGACCACTTTACAGCTGCTTTCTGAGATATTTTCAGACAGCTTTATCACCTTTTGCTCCCCTCCATACACGTGTATGGAGGGATGAGCCTTTAGTTGGCTTAGCTTGTAAGCTTTGCTTGCTTATATAAGCAAGGCTCTTCCTCTTGGCTCAAGGTTAGAGTTTTTGGAGACAAAAACCAGAGCTCATATACATATATCTCTGCCATATATCTATATCTCCATCTCTCTCCTCTTGTGTGTGTGATTTTAGGCCAAAAAGTGTAGTTTTACCTCATTTTTGCTCCTTTACACACACCTTTACACCTTAGCTCGAGATTGAGAGGCTTGGAGGTTTGTTTTGTGTGATCTTGGACTGGTTTTGACCACTAGAGGAGGGCTGCTCCACCTATTCTTCATTGGATCTTCAAGGGTAAACACTTTACTTTATATTCCCCATTCTTGCAACCTCTTTCTACCCTCTTTGCTTTGTGTTTTTGAGTTTGTGTTTAAGATAAAAAAATCTTGTTTTTACTTGTTCTTGAACCTTCATTAAGGTCATTTTGTGGTTTGAACAAAGGCTCACCCTTTTAGGCCTTATTTGGCTATTTTGGTGACCTTTATCTTAGACCTTGTTTGCTTGGTGTTTTTGGCCTTCTCACCACTGAAAACCAGTGGGTTTTCAGTGGTGGGGAAGATGATTTTAGGTCACATATAGGGGGGGACACCCCTCTCCCCTTGGCTCTTTGCTTGCTTTTGTTTTGGGCTTAAAGAATAGCATGTGTGTATGGTGAGTTTTGGCTTCATTTCAGAGTATATTTGTGCTCAATATGACATGTTATACCTCTGTTTTTGGTCGTATTTACGGTCCTTAGCATGTCTCTCATACTTGATTTGAAATGCTCTTTTATGCTTAAAAGTGTGTCATATGTCTAAGCCTTAATACTTGCATGTTTTGGTTTGATTTCATGGGGATAATAGCATCATCTTGCCATGTATAAGGGCTGTGAACCACTGTCTTGGACCCATTTGGCATGCTTGGTTTGGTTGTCTTGCATTTTGGCTTGTAGGCTTTGTTTGTATGAAGCTCTAGTATGTATGCTTGCTTGCATTTGGCCTCATTTCAGAGCTTTCTTGAGTGTTTTAAGTCATGTTTAACCTTTGTCTGATGTGGGTTTAATAGCCCTTAGCATGCTTCTTACACTTGCTTTGTAATGCCTCATTTAGCTTAGAATTGTGCCATATGTTTAGCCCCATATATCTCCATGTTTTCGCTTAGCATGGTGGAGCATTTAGCCTTGATTTGCCATGTGCTAGGGCTGTGAGTCACTATTTTGATCATATTTGGCATGGTTAGTATGGTTACTTTGCATGATGGTTTGTTGGCCTCAAGCATATAGTCCATGTGTATACATTGGTTAGCCTATTTAGAGGATTTGGGTGTCTTTTGCATGATAAAAACCTGTTTTGGTTGCCCAACATGTGCCATGTTTAGTCTTGTTAAGTGGTGGTTCAATGTCCCACTTTGTGCCTTAGCCTTGTGCCTTATGGCTTGCATGCTTGTGTGGCATCTTGCTCTTGTTTTGAGGCATGATTTGCCACTGTTTTAGGGGAGTTTAAGGGCTGCCCTCTATGGCTTAAGTCCATTATTGCATGTTTGTATCTCGGTTGTTGCATGTTTGATCAATGAGGCCTTGAGTGTATGCTAGTTCCATGCTTAATTGGTCCACATTGCATGACATTTGTGCCTTGCATACTTTAACTCTTTGCATGCTTAACATGATAAGTCACATTGCATTTGAACCATGTTGCATACTTGCATTTCATGGCTTGGCTTGGGGATTGTCAAGCCAAGCATCGGATTGAGAGGAGTTCACACTTCAAGTGGTGCAACTCACCTCAGTTCTTGGTCACCAAGGCCTGGGACCAACATATGATAAGGCTTTGGATTTCATTTGCTTGTGTTGCATGCATTTACATTAAAATGCAATCTTAGTTCTTAGGGCTATCATGCATCAAAATGCACTATTGGTGGCTCAAGAACCAAGAGTCTTGCCTCCTTGAGTCCCCAAACATGATAGGAGGCAATGGCCATGCTTACATGTCCCCCAAAACCCATGCCATGCATTGCTGTCTTGCTGCTGCTGTCAATCTGTCTGCTGCAGGGACTTTCTGCCGGCCGGCAGTTTATTGTGCCGATCGGCACTGTTTTTATGCCGACAAACTCCACATGCAGCCGGTGGTCAATCTCAGCAGCCGATGAGCTCTTCCCCCAGCCGGTGGGGTATTTCAGATCATTTGGAAGGTTTCCTGAAACTTTGGGAGTTTTTGGAGAGGCAAGGCAGTAAAAACAGAAGCAGCAATGCCATGACACGGATTTTTCGGGCAAATCGGATCGAGCATGCATCATTCGCGGACCCCAAGGCAGGGCTGAGGCCCAATTACATTTATTTGTTTATTTCATTTAATTTTAATAAATTTGTAATATTTAATTTATTCGTTTATTTTTCTTGGACTGTATTATTATTTTGGTCTCTCCGAGTGAGGGCACAATTGTAATAAGTGTGGGTGAGTGGGTGTATGTCTTCCAATCCCCATTTCTTTCTTCCCTTTTATTTACCCGCTTTCGATGGTAGATTAGGGCATGTCTATTTTAGCATACCTTATGCAATGCATGTGTGCATTCATGCATTTGTTTACATGCACCGGGCTCGGTATATCATACAAACTGCATCGTACTTTCAATTCCAAATTGAATACGTGATAGTTGTTGCATTTCACGTGCCATGTTTAGGGTTAGCCGAGCCTACTCTAGATTGCATTTCTGCCTGTGTCGCATTAGCCACTTAACATGAACTAGGTCATGCATGTTTGCTAACCAGTTTACTGTTTTGGCACGGAGTACGATGTAAGTTTTTATGGCTTTAGCATACCGCATGCGTGTGAATGCTTACCATGACAGTATGCTTACCATGCGGCTAAGTGCTTACATGATAAACTGTTTGAATGCCTGTGGGTGGAGGTTGGATTGCCTGAGTTGGAACAACTCATTGAAATCCGCATTTTAGCCTACTTGCGAGTAGCAAAATCTAACACGTTTTTCGAGACAAAACGGATATGCAATGTTTATTTCCAAATTAGGCGATCTAGTCTATACTTGTTTGCTGCGCGCATAACATAGTAATTCTAGGCTAATAACCGGGATAAGAACGCATAAAGTTTTCAAAAACGGATATCATGGTTAGTAGAGGCCGGTCTTCGGACCGGGCGAAAGGGGGTGCTCATAGCTGACCTTCCCCGATCGTACCCAAGCTCCCGAGCCAAGACCACTTTGGTGATGACGGACATGTGGCCTTCGGCACTAAGTCAGGGTTTCCTAAATTTCCCAAAAATAAAATATTTAGGTGGCGACTCTGTTATCTGGCAAAGCAGTCCATGTTTGGCGCTACTTTTTCAAAAATCTGTTTTCTCAAACGATTTTCCGGATTTGGACTCTTTGGTTCAGATTTAGAACCGCGACACACAAAGGGAGTCCGAATCAGAGCCGAGGTCCCTCATGACGTGTTCTGATTCTGGCGACTCTGCTGGGGAGTTTAGAGAGCTTGACTCGAACTCGTGATATCCTGTTTTGACTACACTTATGTGTCTCTTTGCATTGCACGTGCATTGGTACGCCAAGGACACCGTGTTGGCCATCTGCTATTCCTGAGCGGTTTGCCGGAGGCTTGTCTTGTCAAGACATGACCATAAGGCTGACCGGTTGCGGGCTCTGCCAGTATGGGAACACAAACCCCGGTTTTACCGGGGCACCCTTTTCGACCATTCGACCTAGTGCATATTCGGAATCCATAGTGACCATTCCAAACTAGGACAGGTTGCTTACCCGATTTTAGGTTGTTTGAAACCGCTGCGTGCATAGTGAAACCCTAGCTCCTGACAAAATAGGACAGGGAAACCCTACCCCAATATAGGGGTGTTTTGGTTCTCATTTATCTGCTATGTGCTTTAGAGTGTAACTCTGCAGGGGACGTCTGCA
This sequence comes from Camellia lanceoleosa, assembly GCA_025200525.1. NCBI lineage: Eukaryota > Viridiplantae > Streptophyta > Magnoliopsida > Ericales > Theaceae > Camellia > Camellia lanceoleosa. Next base: position 82,525,629 of record CM045762.1, on the reverse strand, counting down.
TCAGTTTGCAAGTTTAAGTATCAGGCCCGAGGGTATCAGTATCAGTGTTTTGAGAATCAGTTGTCTGTGGATATCAGATTCAGGCCTAGGGGCAATGGTTCATGATCAGTGATCAGTGGTTGAGAAACAGTGTATCCAGCATTCGATCGTTCATTTTAAATACCCGACCGTGTGTTGTGTGTTTATTTACTTTATGCTGCTATGCTGTTCGATTTTCTGCTTATTTATACGCTTTATTTACCTTTTTATTAGGTAGTTGAGCACGATTGCTACTGACCCGATAGATATCCCCCAAGCACCCTGGGTCAGAGGCCGTCGACTCCTTCGATCTGAGGATCTGATAGACGGACAACCAGTGTACTACTCACTACCCCCGGTCACTAAACGGAGGTCAGTAAGGCAGAGGACATCAGTACAACAGTCAGTTCAGAGGACTTCGTCTACCCCACCTATGCTCAGTAGAGATCGGGGTTTTGTGTTACCAACAGAGAGGGAATTTATACCAGTAATCCAACCAGAGCAGGATAGTATGGCCAGTTTGGAGGAGATGGTGCGCCACCTTCAAGAGAGTATGAAAGCAATGCAGCAGGATGCCATCCGTCAGGCAGATTTCGCCGAACAGCGAGCCACGATTACGAGAGAACGGCAGAGACCATTGCGGTGGAGCAACAAAGCGGAGCATCGCCGATCAAGCTCCTTCCCCACCAGGAGTTCCCAACGTCGGGGAGGCGGCCAATGTTCGACCGTCTGAGCTACCCACAGGACCACCCCTACCTCCAACTCTACCCCAAATTCAACCTCAGCTATCAAAAACACCCACCAATCTACCGAACTCTCCCTTTAAGTTCGAGACTGATCCCACCGCACTCAAATTAAACAAGCTTGAAAAGTTATTCAAGAGATCCCAAGGGGTCAAGACTATCCCCGATATTGAAGATGGTTACATCGACGCTTGTGACGCCGATAGATTTAAAATGCCTCATATTGATCGGTTTGATGGGACCGGCGACCCCATGGTACATTTAAGACTGTTTTCGGACGTCCTAAGGCCAATGGGCCTCAGCAGGCTTCAGAAGTTGTCTTTATTCGGCCGGACCCTGTCAGGTGTGGCATCCGCATGATATGCCAAACTAGAAGATGACGTCAAGAGGAATTGGGACGAAATGGCTGAGGCCTTCATCGCACAGTACTCATATAACACACAGATTGAGATCACTACCCGTGACCTCGAGACAACTAGGCAAGAGCCTAAGGAGAGTTTCTCAGAGTTTGTAACCAGATGAAGGGCCAAGGCTTCAATGATGACCTTAAGGCCCACGGACAAAGACCAGATTCGGATGATTGTGCGCAATCTACAGCCGAAATTGATGCAAAAGATGATAGTAGTCCCATTTCCCACCTTTTCTGACCTACATGAAATGGGGGTGCAGATTGAAGATGCCTTGAAACAAGGCTGGATTGATAATGATCGGGAGCAACCCCGAAGGACCTTCAACCGCAACACTAATGCAGGCCCGAGTGGTACATCTGCCGCAAGAGCCTCCGAAGTGAGCATGGTCACCACTAACCCCCCACAAAGAAATGCGGCAGCTTCGCCATTCTCCGGTGCGTCCGGAAGCAACCCACAAACAACCAAATACCCACCCAAAAACTCCAGAACTTTCGCTCCACTCTATATGCCCCTATCCAAAGCTCTGGGGGTGTTGATCAAGAAAGGGCACCTGAGGCCCCTGGAGTCGCGACCCCTACCAGAAAAACTCCCTCCTACCCATAACCCGACCAAATATTGTGCATTTCATCAACAAGACGGTCACGACACCCAGATTTGCTATTACGCCATGAAATTCAAGACCTTATCGATAAGGGTGATTTTGCCTCGAGAAGCCCAATGTCACTACAAATCCCCCTGCACATAACCAAGCTCCACCACCTAAAAGACTTAATTTCATCCATCTGGGCGTGTCTTATGACCCTAGTGTCTATATCACACCCACCCATTTGCCTAAACGAGGTGCTCCTCCCAGTGCACTGACTTGTGCATGATGGACATCTCCGTGACCCAACCTAAGCCAGTGGTGGTGACCGCCGAGAACAGGAGAGAAGAGACCCCGAATGAGAAAAGGGTTGATGAATCAGAGTCTGAGGAATCTGGGAATTACAGTGGGAAGACATCTGATCCAAGTGACTACATCTCGTTGATAGGCCAAGATAGGCTCAGATGGAACCCAACAGAGAATTGTGCATGATCCGAGGGATAATTTGGGACAGGAATCGATGATGTAACAAATGTGGGAAGACTGGCCAATCTCCAATTTCTGACCAATACCCAGAGGACGGCGATTCGTGGTTCAATTATGAGGATTCAGAGAAGCTACCGGGTGGTTGGACGAGCACCCGATGTGGTAGGAGAATTTTAGGCGAAGCGAGCTCGGCAGAATGAGAATATCGAAACGGCGGAAGGGTGAAGAGCGGCGTATTCGGTCGGCGCCGGTGTTAAGAATTTCGCCCAAGATTGGAACATTTTGAGTACGGAAATGAATGAACAGTCAACTATGTCAAAACAAGCAAGTTCTGAGGATTCCGAGAGAATCAGGAAGGCAAAGGCCCATGTGGGAGCGGAAGCTGCTGTGTGCACACGAACCGAGAATGCTGCGGGTATGTGGATGGAAAGTGCCGCATGATGCGAAACAACCATGCGAGGCGACAGATGTTTGTCAGTTGCTGATGGGATGTGGTGGGAAGATGAGGATCTTTGTCTTGCCCATACAGACGAAGGCTGGGGAAATGATCAACCTGACGGTACCTGGTACCTGGGGGAAATCGACCATATGACTAGGAGTGGACGGTATTTCAAGCCTCCGCACCTGGATCAACCAGAGACGTCCGGAAAGGATAAGGAGACAGAGAGACGGAAAGAAAAACAACTCGAGGATGAGGCCGTGTTAAGACAGTTGAAAAAGATACAAGCAGACATCTCCATCTGGGGACTGCTTATGGCTTCTCGAGTGCATAGGGAGGCTGTTTTATCAGCCATGGATAAGGCAAAGCTTTCAATAGAAACAACGCCAGAACAGCTAGTAGGGTTAGTCTTTCCGGGAGGAGCTGCCCCGATGTTGACGTTCGCTGATAAGGAATTACCGCCTGAGGGCACAAATCACAACAAGCCACTCTACATCTCCGTGGAGTGCAGGGATAAATGGATACCGGTAGTCCTTGTTGATACAGGATCCGCCATCAACGTCTGCCCGGCAAGGACAGCTTACGCGATTGGTCTGAAAGTCGCAGACTTTATACCAACAGTCCAGGTCATCAGGGCATATGACAATACAAGCCGAGAGGTGATGGGAACCGTTAAAATCCAGACCAAGGTTGGGCCGGGACAGCAGGAGATAGATTTTCATGTCTTGGAAGTGCCGGCAACTTTCAATTTGTTGTTGGGGCGGCCGTGGCTGCATCAAGTGAAGGCAGTATCATCTACTTTGCACCAAATGGTGAAATATCCCTATGGGAAGGGAGTAGCCATCGTTTTCGGGAATTCATCGATTCATCCACCACCGGAAGTATCCACGCCTGTTCTGGAGATAGAGCATGGCCTGGAGGACGTGTTCATATCAGGTTTTACCTTGGCTGAGGCTCAGGTCGTACAGAATATCATGGCCGCTAATGAAGGGATATATGTTAGCGCCCAACTAGTGTACCTCATGAACAAACTCCAATACATCCCCGGGATGGGATTAGGAAAGAGCGGCCGTAAGGGCATTGCAACGTTGGCCGAAGCGCCGCACAACCCTCACACCTTCGGCTTGGGTTACCTGCCCACTAAGGAAGATTGGGTAAGAAAAGGAAAAGAGACGGCTGGAAGAGCCAAAGCAAAACAGATGGGGAAACCTTTCGAATTGATGCACCGGCCCATCCGGGGTACCTTGAACGGACGTTTCGTCCGGGAGGGGGAAGACTTCCCATTCTGTGGTTTTCCAGAGCCATGGCTGAATAAAGAAAAGAAACCCATGCCGGGATTTGAGATTTTCTTCGATTTGTAGTTATCTGGGGATGATGTTGCCGAAGAGCAGACACACCCGACAGGTGAGGCTGAACATAGCAAAGAATTGGAGTCTGCGGACACAGAGTTCGAAATGGGGGTAGCACTGGCCTGTCTACTTTCAGATCCTTTGATCAACCAGGTGTGCTTGGGGGACGACTCTTCGGTGTCCATGATCGGAGATGAAACGGCTGCGGGCCTACCATCAGCTATTTTGGATGCATCCATCGCACCCTCTCTCATTTGGCAATATGAAGAGGGATTTTTATCAAACAACACCGGGTCAGGTAGTGAGCCGGAATCTGATTCCACTGAGTCTTGTGAGTCGGAATCAGGTTCCAGCTCGTCTGAGTCTGAGTCCGGTATTCCTGGGAGTGATAACCCGGATGCCACAGTCCTGTCCAGGTCGTCTTTTTCTTTCTCTTTTGAGTCTGTTGTAACAAAAGAATCGGACGGTTTGGAAGTATCTAATGAGAACGAGGTAACTGTGGTTTCCGAGTACTTTTCTGTGCCTTTGGTTTATTGTTTAAATCAGGACTTTCAAAATTTTGATGAAAACGACGAGGACGAAATTCCTCCGGTTTTGCAACGACTAATTGAACAAGAGCAAGAGAGGTTTGTTAAACCCTTAATTGATGAAATCACTACCGTGAATGTTGGTACTGAGAAGGACCCACGGCTGGTCCAGATCGGGTCCACGTTGTCTTCGGAGGAACGCGAGCGCTTAGTCGCTTTATTAAAAGATTTCAAAGATGTTTTCGCGTGGTCCTACGAAGACATGCCTGGAATCGATCCTGAGATTGTACAGCACCGGATCCCTCTTGACCCCGAGGCTCGACACATCAAGCGAAACTTCGAGGATCCGCCCCGATTGGGCCATTAAGATCAAGGAAGAGGTCACCAAGCAGATTGACGCAGGCTTCCTGTTGGTATCGGAATACCCGACTTGGTTGGCCAACATTGTTCCAGTGCCAAAGAAGGATGGCAGAATCCGGGTATGTGTGGACTTCAGGGATTTGAATAGAGCCAGTCCAAAGGATGACTTTCCCATGCCGCACATCGACGAGTTGGTAGATTTTACAGCGGGGCATGCTTTGCTCTCGTTCATGGATGGCTTTTCGGGCTATAATCAGATAGTAATGGCACCCGAAGATTGGGAGAAGACGGCTTTTACCACCCCGTGGGGTGATGCCATTTGGGTTGAAGAATGCTGGGCTACATATCAACGGGCTGCAACCACAATATTACATGACATGATCCATAAAGAGGTTGAGGTGTATGTGGACGACATGATTGTCAAGTCCAAAGAAAGAGAGGGCCACTACACCGCCTTGCAAAAGTTTTTCCAAAGGATCAGAGAATTTCGGCTGCGGTTGAATCCTCAGAAATGTACGTTTGGTGTTACAGCGGGAAAAATGCTGGGATTTTTGATTACACAAAGGGGCATCGAAGTCGACCCTTCCAAAATCAAGGCCATCTTAGAAATGCCACCAATAATGAAAAGGAGGTGCGAGGCTTTCTGGGTAAAGTGCAATTCATAAGGCGGTTTATCTCAAAACTAACCTTAACTTGCGAACCACTTTTTGGTCTCTTGAAGAAAGGAAAGAAGTTCCAATGGGACGGCCGATGCCAAGCCGCATTTGAACAGATTAAAAAGTATCTACAGAATCCACATGTGTTGTCACCACCAAAGCCAGGAAAACCGTTGATACTATACCTATCGGTAACTGAAACTACAATGGGCTGCATGCTCGCACAAGAGTCGGAAGATAAAGTGGAAAGGGTCATCTACTATCTGAGCAAGAAGATGCTGGATTACGAGACCCGCTACACCCCACTAGAGAAGGCCTGTTTGGCCTTGGTATGGGCTACCCGGAAGCTGCGGCACTACCTGTTAGCTCACTCTATAATGTTGGTTTCGCGACTTCATCCCATCAAATATCTTTTCGAGAAACCAGCGCTTACAGGTAGGCTAGCTCGTTGGTTGCTGTTGCTCTCAAAATTTGACCTCAAGTATGTGACACGCAAGTCCGTAAAAGGGAGAGCGGTGGCAGAGTTCCTTGCCGACCACCCGGTTGAAGGGGATGAAACGGTTGAGTACCTATTCCCAGATGAAGCTATTTTGCACATCGAAAATGAGACTTGGACGATGTACTTGCGTCAAATCAATCTGGATATGGGATAGGGGTATTCCGACTCCGTATCCCTTTAGCATTTAAGCTCGGTTCAAAGTCTCGAACAATGGCGTGTATTGCGGTTTAGAAGCGCCCTAGAACTAGGGGCAAAGCGATTGGGCGTCATTGGAGATTCGAACTGGTTGTGTCTCAAGCGAAAGGAGATTGGAAAGTGAAAGAGGAAAAGATGATAACTTACCACGGACCTTGGATTTGTTGATCCTCGGTTTGAAAAGCTAAATTTCACTCACCTAGTAAGAGAGAATAACAACTCTATCTTCCATGATAGACATCGGATCGTCCGGTCATTATTGACGAAATTTGCACCCGCCTCTGAGTCAATCTACGCCATAGATGAAGTGGATAACAACCCTTGGTATTACGATATATGGAACTTCCTAGAAGCAAGCGCCAAAGACAAGAGATGTCGAATGATGGTTGTTCGGTTTATCATCTGCGAGGTAAGTTGTACAAAGAGGTCATCTGGGAATGCAAAAAGGTGTGTGGGCGAAGAGTCGAGCGCTTGATGGAGGCCATCCATGGAGGAGAATGTGGTGCACATATGAATGGGGTGATCTTAAGATTCTCGACAAGGCTACTCTTGGTCTACCATGGAGGAAGATTGTATTAGTTTTGTTGGCGATGCCACAAATGCGATTCATAAACGCATGAACATCCGCCATCAAAGTTATACAACATGACATCACCATGGCGTTCTCGGTTTGGGGAATCGATGTGATAGTATATCTTGGTAGCAATAGACTATTTCACAAAGTGGGTCGAGGCCCAATCTTATCTGAAGGCTTGTCCGCGAAGTTTATCGAAACAACATTATTTGCCGTTATGGAGTCGAGCGAGATCATTTGACAACGGTTCCCACTTCAAGAAAGAGGTGATTGATTTCTTTGGAGAAGTATAATGTGGCTTTTCATAAGTCATCAACAAGAACATCAAACACATTTTGCGAAGATGGTGGAAACCTATCGGGATTGGCGGACAAGTTGCCATTCGCTCGTGGGACTCTGGGACTTCAATTAGAACTTCTGGAGCAACTCCTTATTCATTGGTCTATGGAATGAAAGCCGTTCTACCGATTGAGATTGAGGTTCCGTCATTAGTGTCGGATAGTTGAGATTAGCGTGAGTAGATTCGAGGAACTCATGCTCTTTGATGAAAGAAAAGCAATTGTACCATGTCCAAGGCTATCAACAGAATGGGCTTTTAACAAGAAAGTTAAGTCTAGGAATCTGAAGAAGGAGATCTGGTGCTCAAGGACAACGAGCTCCCATCCATGACAGGGGCAAGGATTCGGACAATTGAATTGGTCCTATATCATCAATCTATATGGTGGGGCTGTGGTTACGATGGACCTAGATGGCTTAGAGTTCTCCCAACCGATCAACATGGACAATTTGAAGAAATATTATCTGAGAGGCTCACTGGCGACCTAGGCAAAATTGAGCACAAAAAATTAGAAAATATAAGGTTGAAAACCAAAGGCGGCCTTGGCAAAAGTTAGGCGCAAAAGGAGAGTGAAAATACTCGAGTGAACCCAAGCTGAACTACGTAAGGCTTGATTCCCATCCTTGGGATCGTGGCGACTTCATCCTAAAGTTCACCATAAACTCTTCCCGATCAACTTTGTCCATTTGATCATCTTGGTCATCTTTGCCCATCGGTATTCGCCATAATCTCGACTAGGGGCAACTTTGCCAATCATGACACTATTCAAACTAGGGGCAATTTTCCAATGCGAGGAATCCGGGGTTGTGCATCTCAGTGACAAATTTCAGGCGTGTCCAGTTCTGATCCATATCGAAAATGGTTTTGAAAAGTTTTGATAAAAGATGACTTTGTTCAAATAAATCTTTTTACAACTAAGACCATTTCTGGACCAAAACGGAAAATTTTCAGTACCACAACCTTCAATTTCATTGATTTCAAATAGAGTTCTCTTGCTCTTGCATACAATTGAAGTTGCTTTTTATTACATTCATAAAGAAAACTTGAAAGTACTAATAAGGCAATAAATCCGGGGCATAGACAAGTCAAATGTCCCTGCGCCCCCTCCCAGAGCTGGTCGAAGCCTCTGATGCCAAAGTGGGCCCCTCTTGTGCCTCTTCATTAAGCCAATCCGAGCACTCATCAGACAAAGTACAACTGAAAGCGGGAGCGGGGGCCAGGAGCTCTCTCGTCCTCCATCTTTGTGGCATATGTGAGCCTCGGATTAGGAATGGTGCGGTACTCTATCCCTTCCGGGACAAGTCGATCATGACCAAGGATCACGGAATGGGAAGTAGAAAACCTGATGAGTCAAGCCAATCAATTGGATCCCGGTGACGGGACATGGTGTAACTCATCATTGGGAGATTGAGCCAAGGGCACCGCCAAGCAATGCGATCTGCGGACAAACTGCACACCCATTCAAACCACCAACCCTCATCAAGGGTGTCAACTAGGCGTTGCCTGAAGAAATAGCGCCACTTGTGGCCCGAATATCTTGGGCAAGAGTCCACAACTTCGGTTTATCCATTAACCACACAGGGAGGGATAAAAATGAGAGAATAAAGAATAGAGAAATACGATGAGAGAAAAAGCGAAAAGGGTTTTTGTGAGAAAAACTGGAGCCGAGTGATGTGAGCAAACATAAAAAGTGAGATGGGGTGGGAAACATTACTGCGGTAATAGTGGGCTCCTGCTAATCGATCGTCTCGGCGATAAAAGGCGTCTAAGCCCGGCAATGTCTCGGCGGGACCATGGCAATGCGACTTTGCCCTCCTTCAAGCCTTGGGCAACTTCAATCAGGACCTTTGGGTCCTCCGAGCGAAAATGAGATAGCATGCATAGATAGAGGGCGTGCCGCCGAAAGCCTTGCCAGTGATGATCGCTACGATCACCAGTCTCAGAAAAACGACTAACCAAACTCGGAACATCTAATATCCGTCGCCGTCGAAGAACGAGCATCGGGTATTGAGAGCCCACACATTTGTCCTAAGGCTTGAGCATGGCCAAAGCGAAGTTAGGAAATTTCCTCATGCCCAAATTCCATTAGAGCTTGGAAATCTTCAAAGTGGGACACACCTCTTGCCGCTAAAGCTAAAGACATGTGTCAGAGTTCGAGAACCTTGACATGAAGAAGCGGAAAATGCAGGGTGCGGCGCAAAAGTAAATAGTGCGTTTATGCCAAAAGCAAAATTGACTTTTTTAGAGCCATTCAAATTGTTAATCCAAGTTGCGAGATTTTGAGCAAGAAATTCCTCCATTTGGAATAAATCAGTGTGGAAATGAAGAGAACCACGAAGTTGAGACCCTTTTGAAGAAGATAAGGTTAAGTGGAGGGCGGGGGCAACGACAATTTAGTGCCCAGGGTAGGCCATTTATAGTGCCGACCGGCCATCTATTTTGGCCGATGAAGCACCATTTCGGCCGATGGCCATCCCTCACGGCCGGTGGAATTTTGACTTGACCGGTGTGTCTCCCCCTTGTACTCTAAGCTGTTATGTTAAGCTGTTATGTTAAGAATTTTGACTTGACCGGTGGGTCTCCACCTTACTAAACGGAGGTCAGTAAGGCAGAGGACATCAGTACGACAGTCAGTTTAGCGGGCTTTGTCTACCCCACATGTGCTCAGTAGAGATCAGGATTCTGTGTCACCAACAGAGAGGGAATATATACCAGTAATTCAATCAGAGCAGAATAGTATGGCTAGTTTGGAGGAGATGGTGCGCCACCTTCAAGAGAGCATGAAAGCAATATGCCATCCGTCGAGCAATTCGCCGGCGAAGACAATTGCGAGCTAGAAGCGGAGCATCGCCGCATCAAGTTCCTCCCCACGGGAGCTCCTAATGTCGGGGAGGCGGCCAATGCTCGAGACTGCGGGACCACCCACCTCCGACCCTACCTCAAATTCAACCTCGGCTATCAAAAAGACACCCCATTTTGACCGTCCTCAAGACTTGACGTCACGGTGATTATCCATGTTTGTGTTCGTTTGGAGTTCCGGAGTTCTCGCCTTGCCTCGGGACCTCCGAACTCGACCGTTTGTGTTTGGTTTTGCACCAGCTTGTGTTTTTCCTTGGGAGGAGGAATGCCTTATCAAGCATCCCTACACACCGGGGCTAGAGGCCACGGTGGTGGTGTTCCCACCACTATATTGTGCGGTCGGTGTGCCGGTCGGCACTATTTTGGCAAAATTACCATTTTGCCTACATGTTGCTTCGAGATATTTGGACGGACTTTATCACCTTTGCTCCCCTCATACGTGTATGAAGGGATGAGCCTTTAGTTGGCTTAGCTTGTAAGCTTTGCTTTATATAAGCAAGGCTCTTCCTCTTGGCTCAAGGTTAGAGTTTTTGGAGACAAAACGAGCTCATATACATATATCTGCCATATATCTATATCTCCATCTCTCTCCTCTTGTGTGTGTGATTTTAGGCCAAAAGTGTAGTTTTACCTCATTTTGCTCCTTTACACACACCTTAGCTTCGAGATTGAGAGGCTTGGAGGTTTGTTTTGTGTGATCTTGGACTGGTTTTGACCACTAGAGGAGGGCTGCTCCACCTATTCTTCATTGGATCTTCAAGCGTAAACACTTTACTTTATATTCCCCATTCTTGCAACCTCTTTCTACCCTCTTTGCTTTGTGTTTTTGAGTTTGTGTTTAAGATAAAAAAATCTTGTTTTTACTTGTTCTTGAACTTTCATTAAGGTCATTTTGTGGTTTGAACAAAGGCTCACCCTTTTAGGCCTTATTTGGCTATTTTGGTGACCTTTATCTTAGACCTTGTTTGCTTGGTGTTTTTGGCCTTCTCACCACTGAAAACCAGTGGGTTTTCAGTGGTGGGGAAATGATTTTAGGTCACATATAGGGGGGGGGGACACCCCTCTCCCCTTGGCTCTTTGCTTGCTTTTGTTTTGGGCTTAAAGAATAGCATGTGTGTATGGTGAGTTTTGGCTTCATTTCAGAGTATATTTGTGCTCAATATGACATGTTATACCTCTGTTTTTGGTTGTATTTACGGTCCTTAGCATGTCTCTCATACTTGATTTGAAATGCTCTTTTATGCTTAAAAGTGTGTCATATGTCTAAGCCTTAATACTTGCATGTTTTGGTTTGATTTCATGGGGATAATAGCATCATCTTGCCATGTATAAGGGCTGTGAACCACTGTCTTGGACCCATTTGGCATGCTTGGTTTGGTTGTCTTGCATTTTGGCTTGTAGGCTTTGTTTGTATGAAGCTCTAGTATGTATGCTTGCTTGCATTTGGCCTCATTTCAGAGCTTTCTTGAGTGTTTTAAGTCATGTTTAACCTTTGTCTAATGTGGGTTTAATAGCCCTTAGCATGCTTCTTACACTTGCTTTGTAATGCCTCATTTAGCTTAGAATTGTGCCATATGTTTAGCCCCATATATCTCCATGTTTTGGCTTAGCATGGTGGAGCATTTAGCCTTGATTTGCCATGTGCTAGAGTCCTTTGTTTTGATCATATTTGGCATGGTTAGTATGGTTACTTTGCATGATGGTTTGTTGGCCTCAAGCATATAGTCCATGTGTATACATTGGTTAGCCTATTTAGAGGATTTGGGTGTCTTTTGCATGATAAAAACCTGTTTTGGTTGCCCAACATGTGCCATGTTTAGTCTTGTTAAGTGGTGGTTCAATGTCCCACTTTGTGCCTTAGCCTTGTGCCTTATGGCTTGCATGCTTGTGTGGCATCTTGCTCTTGTTTTGAGGCATGATTTGCCCTTTGTTTTAAGGGAGTTTAAGGGCTGCCCTCTATGGCTTAAGTCCATTATTGCATGTTTGTATCTCGGTTGTTGCATGTTTGATCAATGAGGCCTTGAGTGTATGCTAGTTCCATGCTTAATTGGTCCGTTGCATGACATTTGTGCCTTGCATACTTTAACTCTTTGCATGCTTAACATGATAAGTCACATTGCATTTGAACCATGTTGCATACTTGCATTTCATGGCTTGGCTTGGGGATTGTCAAGCCAAGCATAGGATTGAGAGGAGTTCACACTTCAAGTGGTGCAACTCACCTCGGTTCTTAGTCACCAAGGCCTTGGACCAACACATGATAAGGCTTTGGATTTCATTTGCTTGTGTTGCATGGATTTACATTAAAATGCAATCTTAGTCCTTAGGGCTATCATGCATCAAAATGCACTATTGGTGGCTCAAGGACCAAGAGTCTTGCCTCCTTGAGTCCCCAAACATGATAGGAGGCAATGGCCATGCTTACATGTCCCAAAACCCATGCCATGCATTCTTTGTCTTCTTTGTCAATCTGTCTGCTGCGAGGGACTTCGGCGGTTTATTATGCCGATCGGCCTTTGTTTTTACCGACAAACTCCACATGCGGCCGGTGGTCAATCTCGGCTGATGAGCTCTTCCCCGGGTGGGGTATTTCAGATCATTTGGAAGGTTTCACGAAACTTTGGGAGTTTTGGAGGCAAAGCGATAAAATGCCATGACCACAATTTTTGAACCGTCGGATCGAGCATGCATCATTCGCGGACCCCAAGGCAGGGCTGAGGCCCAATTACATTTATTTGTTTATTTCATTTAATTTTAATAAATTTGTAATATTTAATTTATTCGTTTATTTTTCTTGGACTGTATTATTATTTTGGTCCCTCCGAGTGAGGGCGCAATTGTAATAAGTGTGGGTGAGTGGGTGTATGTCTTCTAATCCCCATTTCTTTCTTCCCTTTTATTTACCCGCTTTCGATGGTAGATTAGGGCATGTCTATTTTAGCATACCTTATGCAATGCATGTGTGCATTCATGCATTTGTTTACATGCACCGGGCTCGGTATATCATACAAACTGCATCGTACTTTCAATTCCAAATTGAATACGTGATAGTTGTTGCATTTCACGTGCCATGTTTAGGGTTAGCCGAGCCTACTCTAGATTGCATTTCTGCCTGTGTCGCATTAGCCACTTAACATGAACTAGGTCATCCATGTTTGCTAACCGTTCTGTTTTGTACAGTCGATGTAAGTTTTTATGGCTTTAGCATACCGCATGCGTGTGAATGCTTACCATGACAGTATGCTTACCATGCGGCTAAGTGCTTACATGATAAACTGTTTGAATGCCTGTGGGTGGAGGTTGGATTGCCTGAGTTGGAACAACTCATTGAAATCCGCATTTTAGCCTACTTGCGAGTAGCAAAACCTAACACGTTTTTCGAGACAAAACGGATATGCAATGTTTATTTCCAAATTAGGCGATCTAGTCTATACTTGTTTGCTGCGCGCATAACATAGTAATTCTAGGCTAATAACCGGGATAAGAACGCATAAAGTTTTCAAAAACGGATATCATGGTTAGTAGAGGCCGGTCTTCGGACCGGGCGAAAGGGGGTGCTCATAGCTGACCTTCCCCGATCGTACCCAAGCTCCCGAGCCAAGACCACTTTGGTGATGACGGACATGTGGCCTTCGGCACTGAGTCAGGGTTTCCTAAATTTCCCAAAAATAAAATATTTAGGTGGCGACTCTGTAATCTGGCAAAGCAGTCCATGTTTGGCGCTACTTTTTCAAAAATCTGTTTTCTCAAACGATTTGCCGGATTTGGACTCTTTGGTTCAGATTTAGAACCGCGACACACAAAGGGAGTCCGAACTGTAGCCGAGGTCCCCCGCGGACGTGTTACAAACACCCACCAACCTACCGGACTCTCCCTTTGAGTTCAAGACTGATCCCACTGCATTAAAATTGAGCAAGCTTGAAAAGTTGTTCAAAAGGTCCCAAGGGGTCAAGACTATCCCCGACATTGAAGATGGTTACCTTGGCCTTGTTGTGACGCTGCCCGACAGATTCAAAATGCCTCATATTGATCGGTTTGATGGGTCCGGCGACCCCATGGTACATTTGAGACTGTTTTCGGACGTCCTAAGGCCGATGGGCCTCAGCAGGCTTCAGAAGTTGTCTTTATTCGGCCGGACCCTGTCAGGTGTGGCATCCGCATGGTACGCCAAGCTAGAAGATGACGTCAAGAGAAATTGGGACGAAATGGCTGAGGCCTTCATCGTGCAGTACTCATATAACACACGGATTGAGATCACTACCTGTGATCTCGAGACAACTAGGCAAGAGCCTAAGGAGAGTTTCTCAGAGTTTGTAACCAGATGGAGGGCCAAGGCTTCAATGATGACCTTATGGCCTACGGACAAAGACCCGATTCGGATGATTGTGCGCAATCTACAGCCGAAGTTGATGCAAAAGATGATAGTAGTCCCCTTTCCTACTTTTTCTGACCTACATGAAATGGGGGTGCAGATTGAAGATGCCTTGAAACAAGGCTGGATTGATAATGATCGGGAGCAACCCCGAAGGACCTTCAACCGCAACACTAATGCAGGCCCGAGTGGTACATCTGCTACGAGAGCCTCCGAAGTAAGTATGGTCACCACTAACCCCCCACAAAGAAATACGGCAGCCTCGCCCTTTTCTGGTACGTTCGGAAGCAACCCGCAAACAACCAAATACCCACCCAGGAACACCAGAACTTTCGCTCCACTCTATATGCCCCTATCCAAAGCTCTGGGGGTGTTGATCAAGAAAGGGCACCTGAAGCCCCGGGCCATGGCCCTACCGGAAAAACTCCCTCCTACCCATAACGGCCAAATATTGTGCATTTCACCAACAAAGACGCAGTCACGACACCGTCGATTGCTTCGGTTACATCATGAGATTCAAGATCTCATTGATAACGGGGTGATTTTGCCTCCCGAGAAGCCCAATGTCACTACAAATCCCCTCCCTGCACATAACCAAGCTCCACCACCTAAAAGACATAATTTCATCCATACTGGGGCCGTGTCTTATGACCCTAGTATCTATATCACATCCACCCACTTGCCTAAACCAGAGGTGTTCCTCCCCGATTGCACCGACTTGTGCATGATGGACATCTCCGTAACCCAACCTAAGCTAGCGGTGGTGACCGCCGAGAACAGGAGAGAGGAGACCCCGAAGAAAGAAAAGGTTGTTGAATCAGAGTCTGCGGAATCTGGGAGTTACAGTGGGAAGACATACAGTCCGAGTGACTACATTTCGTTGATAGGCCAAGATAGGCCCAGGATAGAATTGCCAATAGGGGGAGACTTGTGTATGATCCAAGGGGACAGTCCGGGACAGGGAACAAATGATGTAACAGCTGTGGAGGAGGACCTGGCCAATCTCCAATTTTACAGCGACCAATACCCAGAGGACGCGGCAGTTGCGTGGTTCAATTATGAGGATTCAGCAGAAGCTACCGGGTGGTTGGACGAGCAACCCGATGTGGTAGGAGAATTTCAGGCAGAACAGAGCTCAGCAGGAATGAAAATATCAGCGATGGCCGGAAGGGTCGGAGAGCAGAGCATATTGCCGGGGGGCGTCGGTGTTAAGAATTTCGCCCAAGATTGGAACATTTTGAGTACGGAAATGAATGAACAGTCAACCATGTCAGAACAAGCAAGTTTTGAGGATTCCGAGAGAATCAGGAAGGCGAAGGCCCATGTGGGAGCGAAGCTGCGTGTGCACGAGCGAGAATCTTTGCGGGCATGTGGATGGAAGGTGCTGCGAGCATGAGAACAGTCATACCAGAGCCGGACAGGTGTCTGTCGGCCGCTGACGGAATGTGGAGGGAAGATGAGGACCTATGTCTTGCCCATACGGATGAAGATTGGGGGAATAACCAACCCGATAATACCTGGTACCTTGGAGAAATCGACCATATGACTAGGAGTGGACGGTATTTCAAGCCTCCGCACTTGGATCAACCAGAGACGTCCGGAAAGGATAGGGAGACAGAGAGACAGAAAGAAAAGCAACTCGAGGATGAGGCCGTATTAAGACAGTTGAAAAAGATACAAGCAGACATCTCTATTTGGGGACTGCTCATGGCCTCACGAGTGCATAGGCAGGCCGTTTTGACAGCCATGGATAAGGCCAAACTCTCCATAGAGACTACACCAGAGCAGCTGGTTGGACTGGTCTTCCCGGGAGGAGGTTCCCCGACGTTAACCTTTTCGGCTAAAGAACTACCGCCTGAGGGCGCAAATCACAATAAACCCCTCTACATCTCCGTGGAATGTAGAGACAAATGGATACCGGTGGTACTAGTCGACACTGGGTCTGCCATCAACGTCTGCCCAGCAAGGACGGTGTATGCGATTGGCTTAAAAACTGCAGATTTCATACCAACAGCCCAAGTCATCCGGGCGTACGACAATACAAGTAGAGAAGTGATGGGAACGGTTAAAGTTCAGACAAAGGTTGGGCCGGGACGACATGAGATAGATTTCCACGTCCTGGAAGTCCCCGCGACTTTTAATTTGCTTTTGGGGCGGCCGTGGCTGCATCAGGTGAAGGCAGTGTCATCCACTTTGCATCAAATGGTGAAATACCCCTACGGAAAGGGAGTAGCCATCGTCTTCGGGAATTCGTCGATCCACCCACCACCCGAGGTATCCACGCTTCTTCTGGAAATCGAGCATGGCATAGAGGACGTATTCATATCAGGGTTTACCTTGGCTGAGGCTCAGGTCATACAGAATGTTATGGCCGCTAATGAAGGGATATATGTTAGTGCCCAAGCAGTGTACCTCATGAACAAACTCCAATACATCCCCGGGATGGGATTAGGGAAGAGCGGCCGTAAGGGCATTGCAGCGTTGGCCGAAGTGCCGCACAATCCTCATACCTTCGGCTTGGGTTATCTGCCCACTAAGGAAGATTGGGTAAGAAAAGGAAGAGAGATGGTAGGAAGGGCCAAAGCAAAACAGATGGGGAAACCTTTTGAATTGATGCACCGGCCCATCCGGGGTACCTTGAACGGACGTTTCGTCCGGGAGGGGGAAGACTTCCCATTCTGTGGTTTTCCGGAGCCATGGCTGAATAAAGAAAAAGCATCTTAGGGATTTGAAATTTTCTTCGACTTGCGCTTATCCGGGATGATGTTGCGAAAGAGCGAACCGAGCAGTTGAAATTTGAATATAGCAAGGAATTGGAGTATGCGGACACAGAGTTTGAAATGGGGGTAGCACTGGCCTGTCTACTTTCAGATCCTTTGATCAACCAGGTGTGCTTGGGGGACGACTCTTCGGTGTCCATGATCGGAGATGAAATGGCTACGGGCCTACCATCAGCTATTTTGGATGCATCCATCGCACCCTCCCTCACTGGCAATCTGAGGAGGATTTTTGTCAAGCGACAAGGTCAGGTAGTGAGCCGGAATCTGATTCCACCGAGTCTTGTGAGTCGGAATCAGGTTCCAGCTCGTCTGAGTCTGAGTCCGGTATTCCTGGGGGTGATAACCCGGATGCCATAGTCCTGTCCAGGTCATCTTTTTCTTTCTCTTTTGAGTCTGTTGTAACAGAGGAATTGGACGGTCCGGAAGTATCTAATGAGAATGAGGTGACTGTGGTTTCCGAGTACTTTTCTGTGCCCTTGGTTTATTGCTTAAATCAGGACTTTCAAAATTTTGATGAAAACGACGAGGACGAAATTCCTCCGGTTTTGCAACGACTAATTGAACAAGAGCAGGAGAGGTTTGTTAAACCCTTGATGGATGAAATCACTACCGTGAATGTTGGTACTGAGAAGGACCCGCGGCTGGTCCAGATCGGGTCCACGTTGTCTTCGGAGGAACGCGAGCGCTTAGTCGCTTTATTAAAAGATTTCAAAGATGTTTTCGCGTGGTCCTACGAAGACATGCTCGAATCAATCTGATATTATGCAAGACCGGATCCTCTTGACCGAGGCCCGACACATCAAGCGAAACTCAGAAGGATCCGCCCTAATTGGGCCATTAAAATCAAAAAAGATGTCACCAAGAAAATTGACGCAGGCATCCTGCTGGTATCCGAATACCCGACCTGGCTGGCCAACATTCTTCCGGTGCCGAAGAAGGATGGCAGAATCCGGGTATGTGTAGGCTTCAGGGATTTGAACAGAGCCAGTCCGAAGGATGACTTTCCCTTGCCGCATATCGACGAGTTGGTAGATTTTACAGCAGGGCATGCTTTGCTTTCGTTCATGGATGGCTTTTCAGGCTATAATCAGATAGTAATGGCACCCGAAGACCGGGAGAAGACTGCTTTTACCACCCCGTGGGGTACATATTGCTACAGAGTGATGCCATTTGGGCTAAAGAACGCTGGGGCTACGTATCAACGGGCTGCAACCACAATATTACATGACATGATCCATAAAGAGGTTGAGGTGTATGTGGACGACATGATTGTCAAGTCCAAAGAAAGAGAGGGCCACTACACCGCCTTGCAAAAGTTTTTCCAAAGGATCAGGGAATTTAGGCTGCGGCTGAATCCTCAAAAATGTACGTTTGGTGTTACAGCGGGAAAAATGTTGGGATTTCTGATTACACAAAGGGGCATCGAAGTCGACCCTTCTAAAATCAAGGCCATCTTAGAAATGCCACCACCAATGACTGAAAAGGAGGTGCGAGGCTTTCTGGGTAAAGTGCAATTCATAAGGCGGTTTATCTCAAAACTAACCTTAACTTGTGAACCACTTTTTGGTCTTTTGAAGAAAGGAAAGAAGTTCCATTGGGACGGCCGATGCCAAGCTGCGTTTGAACAGATTAAAGAGTATCTACAGAATCCGCCCGTGTTGTCACCACCGAAGCCGGGGAAGCCGTTGATATTGTATCTGTCAGTGACTGAAACTACAATGGGCTGTATGCTCGCGCAAGAGTCGGAAGATAAAGTGGAAAGGGCCATCTACTATCTGAGCAAAAAGATGCTGGATTACGAGACCCGCTACACTCCGCTAGAGAAGGCTTGTTTGGCCTTGGTATGGGCTACCCGGAAGCTGCGGCACTACCTGTTAGCTCACTCTGTAATGTTGGTTTCACGACTTGATCCCATCAAATATCTTTTCGAGAAACCAGCACTTACAGCTAGGCTAGCTCATTGGCTGTTGTTGCTCTCTGAGTTTGATCTCAAGTATGTGACGCGCAAGTCCGTAAAAGGGAGAGCGGTAGCAGAGTTCCTTGCCGACCACCCGGTTGAAGGGGATGAAGCAGTTGAGTACCTATTCCCAGATGAAGATATTCTGCACATCGAAGATGAAACTTGGACGATGTACTTTGACGGAGCGTCAAATCAATACGGATATGGGATAGGGGTGTTGCTGATAGCGCCCGACGACTCCCGTATCCCTTTAGCATTTAAGCTCCGGTTCGAAGTCTCGAACAATGAGGCAGAGTATGAGGCTTGTATTGCCGGTTTAGAAGCTGCCCTAGAACTAGGGGCAAGGCGATTGGACGTCATTGGAGATTCGAACCTAGTAGTCTCTCAAGCGAAAGGAGACTGGAAAGTAAAAGAGGAAAAGATGATAACTTACCATCAGACCTTGGATTTGTTAATTCCTCGGTTTGAAAAGCTAAATTTCACTCACTTAGTGAGAGAGAACAACAGGTTTGCAGATTCGCTAGTAACTCTATCTTCTATGATAGACATCCCATCTGGAGTCCGGATGCGTCCAGTCATTATTGACCAGAAAATTGCACCCGCCTACGAGTCGATCTCTGCCATAGATGAAGTGCAGGATAACAACCCTTGGTATTACGACATATGGAACTTCTTAGAGAAGGAGACGTACCCACCAGGGGCAAACGCCAAAGACAAGAGGGCAATCAGAAGAATAGCTGTTCAGTTTATCATCTGCGGGGGTAAGTTGTACAAAAGAGGTCATCTGGGAATGCACAAGCTGTGTGTGGAAGCTGAAGAGTCGAAGCGTCTGATGGAGGCCATCCATGGAGGAGAATGTGGGGCACACGTGAATGGGGTGATGCTGGCACGAAAGATTCTCAGACAAGGCTACTATTGGTCTACCATGGAGGAAGATTGCATCGGTTTTGTTCGGCGATGCCATAAATGCCAGATTCACGCAAACCGCAGGAACATCCCGCCATCAAAGTTATACAACATGACATCACCATGGCCGTTCTCAGTTTGGGGAATCGATGTGATTGGAGCTGTTACCCCGAAGGGGTCGAATGGGCATGAGTTTATCTTGGTAGCAATAGACTATTTCACAAAGTGGGTCGAGGCCCAATCTTATGCTGTATTGAAGGCTTCGCACGTCGCGAAGTTTATCCGAAACAACATTATCTGCCGCTATGGAGTCCCGAATGAGATCATTTCGGACAATGGTTCTCACTTCAAGAAAGAGGTGATTGATTTGCTGGAGAAGTATAATGTGGCTTTTCATAAGTCATCTACATACCGGCCGCAAACCAACGGAGCAGTTGAGGCCGCCAACAAGAACATCAAACACATTTTGCAGAAGATGGTGGAAACCTATCGGGACTGGCCAGACAAGTTGCCATTCGCTCTGTGGGGCTACCGGACTTCAATTAGAACTTCAACTGGAGCAACTCCTTATTCACTGGTCTATGGGATGGAAGCCGTTCTACCAATTGAGATTGAGGTTCCATCATTGCGAGTGCTGGCTGAGTGTCAGATAGCTGAGGCAGATTGGCAGCAGAGTAGATTCGAGGAACTCATGCTCTTTGATGAAAGAAGGTTGAAAGCACTGTACCATGTCCAAGGTTATCAGCGCAGAATCGCCCGGGCTTTCAACAAGAAAGTTAAGTCCAGGAATTTGAAAGAAGGAGATCTGGTGCTCAAAGACAACCGAGTTCCCATCCACGACCCAAGGGGCAAGTTCAGACCCAATTGGACTGGTCCCTACATCATCAAGTCAATCTGGTCAGTGTCTGTGGTGGTTCTGATGGACCTAGATGGCCTAGAGTTCTCCCAACCGATCAACATGGACAAGTTGAAG
This sequence comes from Camellia lanceoleosa, assembly GCA_025200525.1. Classification (NCBI taxonomy): domain Eukaryota; kingdom Viridiplantae; phylum Streptophyta; class Magnoliopsida; order Ericales; family Theaceae; genus Camellia; species Camellia lanceoleosa. The sequence continues at coordinate 82,504,603 of CM045762.1, read as the reverse complement.
AAATATTACCCCTGAGAGGCTCGCTAGGCCGAAAACCCGAAAGGGCGACCTAGGCAAAATCCAGAGCACAAAAAAATTAGTTAGAAAAAATATATATATATAAAAACTGAGCTCGCAAGGTTGAAAACCCGCAAAAGGGCGGCCTTGGCAAAAGTTAGAGCGCAAAAGGAGAGTGAAAATACTCGAGTGAACCCAAGCCTGAACTACGTAAGGCTTGATTCCCATCTTTGGGATACGTAGGCAGCTTCGTCCTGAAGTTCAGCCATAAACTCTTCCCCGATCAACTTTGTCCATTTGATCATCTTGGTCATCTTTGCCCATCAGCATTTATCGCAATCTCCGGTACAGTGCTATTCAGACTAGGGGCAACTTTCCGTTGCCGTACAGTGCCGCAGTACCATTCAAACAAGGGGCAACTTTCCAGTTGCTAGGATCCGGGGTTGTGCATCTCGGTGACAGATCTCAGGCGTGTCCAGTTCTGATCCATATCAAAAATAGTTTTGAAAAGTTTTAATGAAGACGACTTTGTTCAAATAAATCTTTTTACAACTAAGACCATTTCTGGACCAAAACGGAAAATTTTCAGTACCACAACCTTCAATTTCATTGATTTCAAATAGAGTTCTCTTGCTCTTGCATACAATTGAAGTTGCTTTTTCTTACATTCAGAAAGAAAACTTGAAAGTACCAATAAAGCAATAAATCCGGGGCATGGTCAAGTCAAATGTCCCTGCGCCCCCTCCTGGAGCTGGTCGAAGCCTCTGATGCCAAAGTGGGCCCTTCCTGTGCCTCTTCGTTAAGCCAATCCAAACACTCATCAGACAAAGCGCAACTGAAAGTGGGAGCGGGGGCCAGGAGTTCTCTCGTCCTCCATGCTGTGGCATATCGGGCCAACTGTGCGCCTCGAATCGGGAATGTAACTGGGTACTCTATCCCTTCCGGCGGACAAGTCTGATTATGACCGAACTGGCGCAGGATACGGAATGGGAAGTAGAAGACACAGTGAGTCAAGCCAATCAATTGGATCCCGGGTTGACGGGTCATGCTATAACTCATCATTGGGAGATCGAGCCAAGGGCACCGCCAAGCAATGCGGTCCGCGGACAAACTGCACATCCATTCAAACCACCAACCCTCATCAAGGGCATCAACTAGGCGTTGCCTGAAGAAGTAGCCACGAGCTGAATACGTTGGGCAAGAATCTACGACCTTCAGCTTATCCATTAACCACACCTGGGGAGGGATGAAAAATGAGAGAATAAAGAATAGAGAGAAGTGCGATGAGAGAAAAAGTGAGAAAGGGTTTTTGTGAGAAAAACCGAGCCTGAGGGCCGAGTGATGTGAGCAAACATAAATGTGAGATTGGGTGGGAAATATTACCTGCAGTAATAGTGGACTCCCTGCTAATCTGATCGTCTCTCGACGATAAAAGGCGTCTAAGCCCAACAGTGTCTCAGCCAAGACCATGGCAATGCAGCTTTGGCCCTCCTTCAAGCCTTGGGCAATTTCAATCAACCGGACACTGGGTCCTCCGGAACCAGAAACGAACAGAAAATGAGATAGCATGCATAGACAGAGGGCGTGCCGCCGAAAGCCTTGCCTGTGATGGTCGCCACGATCACCAGTCTCAGAAAAACGACAGACCAAGCTCGGAACATCCAATGTCCCATCACAAATAAGAGAACGAGCGTCGGGTATTGAGAGCCCACACATTCGCCCTAAGGCTTGGGCATGGCCAAAGCGAAGTTGGGGCAAAATCTCTTCATTACGCTCAGATTCCATCAAAGCTTGGAAATCTTCGAACGTAGGACACACCTCTTGCCCGCTAAAGCTAAAGACATGTGTCACCGGATTCCAAAATCTTACCGCGGCATGAAGGAATGGAAAATGCAATGGGGTACGCCGCAAAGTGAATAGTGCATTTATGCCAAAAGCTCGGAAATTCAGCTTTTCCGAACCATCCAAGTTGTTAATCCAAGTTGCGAGATTTTGGGCGAGAAACTCTTCCATTTAGAGCAAATCAGTGTGAAAATGAAGAGAACCACGAAGTTGAAACCCTTTTGAAGAAGATAAGGTTGAGTGGAGGACAGCTGTCAACATTCTGCTGGCATTGACAATTTAGTGCCGACCGGCCAACTACAGTGCCGACCGGCCATCTTTTTGGCCGATGGAGCACCATTTTGGCCGATGGCCATTCCTCACGGCCGGTGGACTTTTGGCTTGGCCGGTGGGTCTCCCCCTTGTACTCTGAGCTGTTTACGCCGAGAATGTGAGAAATCCCACCACTTCCAATACCTTTCAGTAGTCAATTCTTATGAGGGCGCGTCCGTTTGTTTATCGAGTTGTTGTATATTTGCCTATCGAGTTGTATGTCGCTCTCTTTAAGTCTTTCAAATGCTTTGTTTTCAAAACGCAGTTTCAATTTCAATCACATTGTTGTGTGATGCCTTGCGATGCGATGCATAGAGCGTGCAAATGTAACACCTTTTGAACAAATAGCTGTTTCATTTCCGTCATGAATTTCAAAAAAGAGAAGAAGAAAAATATGCGATTTCAAAAAAATAAAACCCGCCTAAGGCAGTGCAATGTGCTTAAACTCCTAGTAAAAGGAAAGTAAAGCAAAAGAATAGCAGGGTAGTAGAGTATTGGGTTTGACACCGATACCCCCCCTTTCGATCATCGTACCTTTTGCGCCCTTGTTCGGGTCAATCGTGTGATTCGGCGCCTTCATCATTCAAGGCAGTCCAAGAAACTGCGTCTTCAGAACGTAAGTGGAGTTTCGAGTTGGCCTCGTACCACAACTTTTGTGAGCGATCCTCAGGACACGCGAAGGACATTCCTTCCCATATCCTTTTATATCTCATGAACTTTCTAAATCATTTCATGTGTTCAAGTTCCTTTTTATATACACATTGCATTGTATGCGTGCTTTGCTTTACTTACATGTGTTCAAGTTCCTTTTTCTATACACATTGCATTGTATGCGTGCTTTGCTTTACTTACATGTGTTCAAGTTCCTTTTTATATACACATTGCATTGTATGCGTGCTTTGCTTTACTTACATGTGTTCAAGTTCCTTTTTATATACACATTGCATTGTATGCGTGCCTTGCTTTACTTATATGTGTTCAAGTTCCTTTTTCTATACACATTGCATTGTATGCGTGCTTTGCTTTACTTACATGTGTTCAAATTCCTTTTTCTATACACATTGCATTGTATGCATGCTTTGCTTTACTTACATGTGTTCAAGTTCCTTTTTCTATACACATTGCATTGTATGCGTGCTTTGCTTTACTTACATGTGTTCAAGTTCTTTTTATATACACATTGCATTGTATGCGTGCTTTGCTTTACTTACATGTGTTCAAGTTCCTTTTTATATACACATTGCATTGTATGCGTGCGTTGCTTTACTTAAATGTGTTCAAGTTCCTTTTTATATACACATTGCATTGTATGCGTTCCTTGCTTTACTTACATGTGTTCAAGTTCCTTTTTCTATACACATTGCATTGTATGCGTGCCTTGCTTTACTTATATGTGTTCAAGTTCCTTTTTCTATACACATTGCATTGTATGCGTGCCTTGCTTTACTTACATGTGTTCAAGTTCCTTTTTCTATACACATTGCATTGTATGCGTGCTTTGCTTTACTTACATGTGTTCAAGTTCCTTTTTATATACACATTGCATTGTATGCGTGCTTTGCTTTACTTACATGTGTTCAAGTTCCTTTTTATATACACATTGCATTGTATGCGTGCTTTGCTTTACTTACATGTGTTCAAGTTCCTTTTTATATACACATTGCATTGTATGCGTGCTTTGCTTTACTTATATGTGTTCAAGTTCCTTTTTCTATACACATTGCATTGTATGCGTGCTTTGCTTTACTTACATGTGTTCAAGTTCCTTTTTATATACACATTGCATTGTATGCGTGCTTTGCTTTACTTATATGTGTTCAAGTTCCTACTATACACATTGCATTGTATGCGTGCTCTGCTTTACTCACATGTGTTCAATTACAACTGTCTATACACATTGCATCTGCCACACACCTCCAATCGTGTAATTTGCATGTTGCTAACAATACCATACCTGTTAAGTTTGTTTTCTTTTTAGGCACGATATTGTATGTACGGTTCATTTGAAGCTGCCGCAACCAGACGAACCGGATAGGTATTATATCCTCCGAGCAAGATGTATCGAGAATTACATAATTCTCTTACACCCTTTCTGCATTGTAGGGTAGTTTGGAGTTTTCTGGCTTAGAACTGTTGCATGCGTGCTCTGTTCTGACTTTCTTTGCATGATCATAAGTTATGCCCGGCTTCATGCATTTTCAGTTGCATTTTGCCCCTGCCTTCGGGCGCATACCTTATTTGTCTTGCATGTTTGTCTAAGTCTTCGGCCTTGTCAAAAATGGGTCGTCTCTGGGCTTTGACATTCACTCCCGTCATTCTTATGACTTCCGAGTTCTGTCAAAGAGGGGCAACTGTAGACACCCCATTTTTGACCGTCCTCAAGACTTGGACGTCACCGTTGGAACACTCGGTGATTATCCCTGTTTGTGTTCGTTTGGAGTTCCCGGAGTTCTCGGCTGCGCGCGCCTTGCCTCAGGACCTTCGAACTCGACCGTTTGTGTTTGGTTTTGCACCAAACGCTTGTGTTTTACCTTGGGAGGGCAAGGAATGCCTTTTGAGGCATCCCTACACACCACCGGCTGGGCTGGAGGCCACCGACTGGCTGGTTTGTCCATCGGCACTTTATTGTGCCGACTGGCACTATTTTGTGCCGACCGGCACTAAATTTTGCCATTTGGTACTCTTTGCCGGCCGAGCACTGTACACTTGCTTTTTGAGATATTTTCTCACAGCTGTAAAGTGTTTTGCTCTCCTCCATACACGTGTATGGAGGGATGAGCCCTTGGCTTGCTTAGTGGCTAAGCATTCCTTGCCTATAAGAGGAGAGCTCTTCCTCTTGGCTTAAGGGTTAGCCATTTTAGGTCAAAAACCAGAGCTTGTATCTATATATCTGGGTGATATATCTTCTCTCTCTATATTACCCCTCTCTCTCATCTTGTGTGTGTGATTTTAGGCTTAAAAGTGTAGATCTACCATACTTTTGCACCATTACACACACCATTACACCTTAGCTCGAGATTGAGAGACTTGGGAGGTTGTTTGTGTTGGTTTTGGACTAGTTTTGAGCATTAGAGAGGGGCTGGACCTTTTGTTCTTCAAAGGATCTTCAAGGGTAAGAACATCACTTTATATTCCCCATTTTTGCAACTTCTTTCTACCCTCTTTACTTTGTGTTTTTGAGTTTGTGTTTAAGATAAAAAAGTCTTGTTTTTACTTGTTCTTGAACCTTCATTAAGGTCATTTTGTGGTTTGAGCAAAGGTCCATCCTATTAGGCTTTGTTTGGCCATTTTTAGTGCCTTTGCTTAAGACCTCCTTTGCTTGGTGTTTGTTTTCACCACTGAAAACCAGTGGTTTTTCAGTGGTGAGGGAGGTGTTTTTAAGTCTCAAATAGGGGAGGGACACCCCTCTCCCCTTGGCCCTTTGTTTGCCTTTGTTCTTGGCCTAAAGGGTAGCATGTGTGCATGCTTGCATTTAGCTTCATTTCAGATATTTCTTGAGTGCTTTAGGTCATGTTTGATCTCTGTTTTAGTTTAGATTTATAGCCTTTAACATGTATCTCATGCTTGCTTTGTAATGTCCTTTATGCTTAAAAGAATGCCATGCTTTTGAGCCATGTTCTTTGCATATTGTAGTTTGGTTCCATGAGGGTATTAGCATCATATTACCATGTTTGAGGATCGTGAGGCACTGATTTAGTCATGTATAGCATGCTTGGTTTGGTTGTCTTGCATTTTGGCTTGTAGGCCTTACTTGTATGAAGCTCTAGCATGCATGTTTGCTTGTTTTGACTTCATTTCAGAGCTTTTGTGGGTGTCTTAGGCCATGTCTAACCTCTGTTTTTGGTCGATTTTGTAGCCCTTAACATGCCTCTTATGTTTGCTTTGAAATGCTCTCTTGTGCCTAGAAGTATGCCATGTGTCTAAGCCATGATTCTTGCATGTTTTAGCTTAGTTTCATGAAGGTATTAACATCCTCTTGCCTTGTGTAGGGGCTGTGAGCCTTTGTTTTGGTCACATTTGGCATGTTTCACATGGTTGTTTTGTGTGATGACTTACAAGCCTTGAGCATGCGATCCATGAATATACATTTACCAAGCCATTTAAGCAATTTGGAGTCTTTTACCATGTTATTTCAGACCCTAATCCATGCCCGCATCCTCAAATTTGTCACCTCTTTTTATGCTTTAAGGGCGTGTCCTTTAGGCCTTGAAATGTGCATAATATATGCCCCATGCTTTTGGGTTGTTTTGGGGCTACCATATGTGGGATGTGGGTGTATTTTTGCATGATAAAAATGTGTTTGTGGTTGTCCAACACGTGCCATGAGTGGCCATGTTAATGGCATTTAGATGCTCTACTTGGTGCTTTAGATTTAGGCCCATCCACTCGCATGCTTGTATGACATTTTGCTTTGGTTTTGGAGCCTATTTTCCTACTGTTTTTGGGGAAGTTTGAGGCCTCCCCCATGATGGTTAAAGCCACCATTGCATGCTCACTATGTGCTTGTTGCATACTTGGTCCACTAGGTGTTGTAGTATATTGGTCCCATGGCTTAATTGGCTCATTTTTGTATGCCACTTATACTTTGCATGCCCTAGCATTTTGTACGCCTATTGTGTTGGTTGTTGAGTACTTAGTGTATTTGCACCTTGCATGTTACATTGCATTTAGCATGTTGGCATCCTAGCATTAGGTCACCTCATTTGAGCCATGTTGCATTCATACATTCCATGGCTTAGCTTGGGGATTGTCAAGCCAAGCATAGGATTGAGGGGAGTTCACACTCCAAGTGGTGCAACTCACCTCAATTCTCGGTCACCAAGGCCTTGGACTAACACATGATAAAGCTTTGGATTTCATTTGTTTGTGTTGCATGCATTTACATCAAAATGCAACCTTGGTTCTTTAGGCCACCATGCATCAAAATGCACTATTGATGGCCCAAGAACCAAGGGTCATGCCTCCTTGAGTCCCCAAGGATGATAGGAGGCATTGACCATGCTTACATATGCCCCAAAATCCATGCCATGCATTGCTGTCTTCTTCTTCTTGCCAAACCTGTCTCGCGCAGGATTTTTCACGGCAAGATATAATGTGCCGACCGGCACTGTTTTTGTGCCGATAAACCCCACATGCAGCCGGTGGTCAACTGCAGCAACTGGTGATCACTTCCCCCAGCCGGTGGGTTATTTCAGATCATTTAGAAGGTGTCCTGAAGTTTTGGTAATTTTTGGAAAATGTAAAAAGCGACAATGCCATGACACGGGTTTTCCGAGCAAGTCAGATCAAGCATGCATCATTCGCGTGCCCCAAGGCAGGGCTGTGGCCCCCCTTTTATCTCACATTTATTTATTCAGTAATTAGAATTTGTAATATTGATTCATTTATTCGTTGGACTGTATTATTATTTTGGTCCCTCCGAGCGAGGGCAAAATTGTAATAAGTGTGCGTGAGTGGATGTATGTCTTCCAACCCCCATTTCTTTCTAACCCTTTTATTTACCTGCTTATGGTAATGGACTAGGGCATGTTTATTTTAGCATACCTTATGCAATGCATGCGTGCATTCATGCATTTGTTTACATACATCGGGCTCGGCACATCATGCAAACCGCATCGTACTTTCAATTCCAAATTGAATACGTGATAGTTGTTGCATCTCATGTGCCATGTTTAGGGTTAGCCGAGCCTGTTTAGATTACACTCCTGTATGTGTCGCATCAGCCACTTAACATGAACTAGGTCATGCATGTTTGCTAACTAGTTTACTGTTTTGGCACGGAGTACGATGTAAGTTTTTATGGCTTTAGCATATCGCATGCGTGTGAATGTTTACCATGACAGTATGCTTGCCATGCGGCTAAGTGCTTATGTGAGATAAACTGTTTGAATGCCTGTGGGTGGAGGTTGGATTGCCTGAGTTGGAACAACTCATTGAAATCCGCATTTTAGCCTACTTGCGAGTAGCAAAAGAAAACAACACGTTTTTCGAGACAAAACGGATATGCAATGTTTATTTCCAAGTTAGGCGATCTAGTCTATACTTTTGTGTTGTGCGCATCACATAGTAATTCTAGGCTAAATAATTGGAATAAGAACATGTAATGTTTTCAAAAACGGATATCACGGTTAGTAGAGGCCGGTCTTCGGACCGGGCGAAAGGGGGTGCTCATAGCTGACCTTCCCCGATCGTACCCAAGCTCCCGAGCCAAGACCACTTTGGTGATGACGGACATGTGGCCTTCGGCACTGAGTCAGGGTTTCCTAAATTTCCCATTTTAAAATATTTAGGTGGCGACTCTGTAATCTGGCAAAGCAGTCCATGTCTGGCACTACTTTTTCAAAAAATTGTTTTCTCAAACGATTTGCCGGATTTGGACTCTTTGGTTCAGATTTAGAACTGACACAAAATCGAGTCCGAACTGTTAGACCGAAGCCCCGCGGGCGCATCTACACATTGCCACAAGCTGCCCTAAGTTACCGTCCAAACCAGGGGCAACTTTCCGTTGCCTTATCCCCCTTTAAGCCAGGGGCAATTTCCCATTGCCTCCGATCCGAGGTTGCATATCTCGAGGGTAAGTTCTACGCTTGTTGAGCGTTGATTGTTTGCAAAAATAGTTTTTGAAAATTTTTACTAAAGTTGATTATTTTGTCGAAAACTATTTTATTTTCCAAAATTGGACCATGTTCGGACCCAAAAAGGAGAATTTTCAGTGCTCACAGCCTGATTCACATGATTTTCAAATCAAAAATCAAATAAGTGTGTTAATCCAACTCTCATTTTTGATCAAAACCGTTTTAGAAAACAAAAAAATGGTCAAAGTAACGAACTAGGGGCACAATTGAGTCAGGTCTTCTGTCTTTCCCCCGTCAACATACTTGCCCAGAAAGGCGCTCTATTCACCAGAAGGAATAGCCGTGAGCTAACAGTGTTGGGCGTGAACCCACAACCTCTCATTTACCTATCAACCACTCTGGGGAGGGATTGAAAAAATGAGAGAATAAAGAATAGAGAGGTGTAAGTGGAGAGAAAAGTGAGAAAAGGGTTTTGAGAGAAAAACCAAGCATGAGGGCCGAGTGATGTGAGTATCACAAATTAGAAAGGGTGGGAAATAATACCCGGAGGAATTGGCTCCTCGAGATTTGAGGTCTTTTCTGTAAACATGTCCGTGTGTCGTGTCTTTTGATTTGTCGGTCTCGATTTTGGCTTTAAGTCTTTTCCAAGTGTGTCTCGTTGTGTTAGGTCGTGTGCCTTTTATTTCTTTGTTCGAGTCCCTCCGCTGTGTTTTGTGGTAGGCTCGACACCCCGGTTGAAAACCCTTCTTTATTTCAAAAAATCATTTGTGCCCAGAATGATGTGCCATTCTCTACACTTGTGCGAAGCAAGAGAAGGAAAGGGAAAATTCGGGACATCCGAGTGTGTTTCAACTGCAACCGTGTCAGTTTTGTGATCCGTCTTGTCAGATTGGGGCTATTTGTTCAGGGTTTGCGGTGTGCAGAATGAACCGAGTGCTGTGTTATGGGCTGTATGCGGATCAATCCCCAGTAGAGTATGGGCTGTATTGTGCAGTTTGAGTAGTGGTTTGTATGAGTTGTTTGCTGTCAGTTGTTTGGTTATCCGATTACCATAGTGCAAGTGCTCGAATTCGCAAGTGTTCACTTTTCAGATAACAGATCAATATCATTTACATTTGAGGTGTAATATGATGTAATATGCAATACAGTGCAAGGTATGAAATATACACAAATGTAAACACTTTTTCAGACCAAAAAGTTCGTTTCATTTCAATATCAACTTTTCAAGTACATAAGTTTTGAGAAACAAAATCTTCCTGCGGCAGTACAAAAGTACCCTAGCTACTAACAAAGGGGAAAAATGCAAAAAAAGAAAAGAAAAAGAAAACAGCAAAATCTGTATCAAATGTCCAAAATGGCTCCGGGGCCGTCAATCTGTCCTGGTCCTCTTCCTGGACGAAGGTCCAGGAGCGTCATCAACAGGGGCACCACCAGGGGCATCGCCGTCTGAGCTCGAGTCCGAGCCATCACCGGTCTCCTCCGCCTCTGTCTCTGCCTCAGACTCATCATCCGGAACTGGAGCCCGCAAGCTGCTCTCGACATGAATGCGCCCTCCTCTGGTGCGGGAGTATACTCTGCCATCCTGGGTAGAAATGGGAGGTCCAGTCGAAGCGCCACCCACCGGAGGAATCGGGAAGGGAGGCTGAAAAAGCAAGAAAGACGAATGCATCAGAATACTGTAAACAGTGAATCAGTACAAAATACAGTGTATGAGTACAGTCTGTGAATGTCGTGAGCGGTTTATCAGTACAGAATACAGTGTATGAGTACAGTGTATGTATGCCGTGAGCAGTTTATCAGTACAGAATACGATGTATGAATACAGTGTAGGTATACTGTGAGCAGTGAATCAGTGCAGAATACAGTGTGCGAGTACAGTGTATCAGATGCCGTGAGCAGTTTATCAGATGTTGTGTTATGCATCAGGTTATCTAAAGCAGTTTGTGTATGGTTTGAGGCCGTGGTCAGAAAGAACATACCGAAATGCTGTAGAGGGCCAGGAGGTCGAATGTCCACTGTAGCATCCCCATCATGGAGGCATTCATCTCCAATGACTGCCGGGTGTACCTAGAAGACGCCTACAAAAGTATCAGATGCATCAGTATTCTGTGGAATATCAAATAAACTGAAATGAAATGACTGTACAAAAATGCAGTAATACATACTGGAGGCAAGTCGGGGACACCAACAAGCTTGTGGTCAGCCGGTGGAGGAGCAAAGGGGATCTGGTAGGTCGCCCCATCCTGCCCTCAGAAAGTCAATGAAGCAGGCGCTGAACTCCACCTCTGCCACAGACTCGAGCCCTCCTCGGTGCTCCCCCTCCAACCCCTGCTCCCGCTCCAGCCCCTGGCGCCGCAGGTCTCTCTCTCTCTCTGCTCGGTGGCCGCCGCTCAAAGGTCGCGTGATGAAGGTCCGGACGTACTCCGAGTAGTTGCCCTCGCCTCTGAAGTCATCTGCCCCCCAGCCAATGGTGTAGTCCGCCATCAGCTCAGCAGTGAACCTCTCAGTATCCCGCATGTGCTCAGGAGGGTGCACCGGGACTATCTGCTCCGGTAAACCCAGGGTCTGGCGTAAGAAACGCTCACCCAGGTAGCAAGCCCGACAGACCGGGCCCTCTAGCAGAATCCGGTAACGAGAGGTCTCATCGGCACCAGCAAACCGATCCCTCATCATCGCTGGCAGTGGAGCCCACGGCCGCCAGGTGATCTAAAATTGAAGTACAGTTGTTACCTACTGATATTGCAAATATACAGTGGAAAGACGAAGCTTAAATGAACTGTAAGTAAAACATAACTCGGCAGGGGTGATGGTGTCGAAGTAGTGGCGGAAGAAGCTGAATGTCTCCCGCGGCCTCCGGGTGCATCTCCCGTCAAAACGACGCGAAAAAGGGACGACCAGAGGGGTCTCTACATCAGGTACGGGAGCGAGCCTGGGAAAGTAGGCATAAACCCACAACTATAAGATAAATACCAGTGCATTTATCAGATAAAGCAGAATACAGAATAGAAGGCAGAAATAGCAGAGCCGTGTGTTGTGCAGTGTATTGTACAGAGTGTATAGTGTGAACAGTGTACAGTCAGTGTAAAGCAAAGTATGTGTGCGCCGTGTGTACAGTATACAACAAGTGTAAAGCAGACTACAGTGTGTGCAGCTTGCAGAGTACAGAAAATAAAGAATGGAAATGAAAGGCAGAAAAAAAAAAAGGAATGTACCTCCCAAGCACGCCAGTAACCCCCGAGCAACTGTCCACTGCCGCGGGAGGCTGAGCTCATGTATCCATAAAGGGTGGCCAGAGCGGCGCCACCCCAGTCATAATGCAAAATGTCTCTGACATCCACCAGTGCGCTGAGAAGGCAGAAAGGCACTGTGTTCGCCCGGTCGGCGAAGATGGTCGTCCCAAAAAGGAACATAAGGAAGCCACGTGCATATCTATCCACGGCCTCTAGGGTCATTGGGGCTGCGTCGATGAGGAGGGGCTGGACCCTGAACTGCACCTCGAACCAGGAGTATCTGAAAAAGCTGCGACGCGCGAGAGGCGGTGCCGCGCCAAGCAAGTAGACCTGAGCCGCGGTCCACTCATCTATATCAATGTCGAAGGGGATCGGATCACCCCCTACCCCGATGCCGGTGAGCATCGAGAAGTCATAAGGGGTCATCGTCATGTCCCCAGTCGCAGACAAGTGAAACGAATCGGTGGTGTCCCACCACCTCTGCACCAGGGCGGCAAGAAGAGGTCTGCATGTCGTAAGCCGGGAGAGTCCCCTGCAAAAGGCGCCAAAGCCAGCTTGGTCTACGATGTGGCGAACTGCGTCGGGAGGCTCGGCGTACCACTCGCAAGCGACGGTATTCCCATACCCGCGGATGGTGTGGGAGTCTCCCTGTTTTCAAACAAATAATTGCGAAGCAATATAAAATGTACAGTTTTGAAGAAACAGTCAAAATCAGTGCAAATGTGGCATGCGTGCATATTTTTAGATTCAAACAGATAACCGGGTGCCGGTGTGTTTACAGTGAACTACAACATATGATGCGTCAGTGTGTTTGAGTGGCTCGGTGCAAATGTGGCATGCGTGCAAGTTTTTCAGATTCAAACAGATATCGGGTGTCGGTGTTTGCAGTGAAACACGGTGCGTGCCGTGGTTTGAGTGGTTCAAGGCTAGTGCAGTGTGTGCGCATGTGAGTCTTAAATAGATAATCATTTGCAAACGCGTTTGTAATCAACTACAATATACAGTATATCAGTGTATTGGAACTAAGCAATTAAAGAATGCAACCAACTTTGACAATTGGCAGTTAAACATTCTACATTGCGGAAAGTAAAGTAGAGAAAGAAAGTTACCTCGGAAGCGCCGGAGGATAGGTGGGAGACAGGCTCGCGTAGCAAGAGCTCAGGATCCAACGCCATGTCAAAGCTCCTGAACTGGCGTAGTCCACCGGGTGGTAGAACGTAAATCGCCGGCCGGTAGGTCACCGGGTCGAAAGGGCGCTCGCTCAACGGGAGGAGCTCGACCTCGGGATCCATCTCGTGATCCGAGGAAGTCCCGCCACGTGGAACGTCGTCGGCCATATCGAGAATGATGGGAAAATGGTCGAGGGATGAAAATCGGGTCGGAATACGAAGAGTCAACTGAAAAGTCAACCCCCGGAAGGGTGGAAAATGGCCGAAAAGGTCGGGATGGGAAAAAGGTATGGAAATGAAGAGGAAATCGAGGGGAACAAGTCCCAAAAAGGTGGAAATAGCAAAGGGAGCGCCGAAATGAAATTTCAATCTGTCGAAAATGTCCGAAACGCGATGAACTTCGCGAATCGAACGACGGAAAAAGCGCGAAAACACAAAGAAATGAGAAAATGAGGAGAGAAAAAAGCTCTAGAGAGAGAGAGATGGTTTTCGGCGGAAGAGAAATAAGAAAATAGGGTTTAGAAACCCTATTTTAAAAGACCCGAGGCGAAAAGTCGAATCTGCCCCGACTCAGCAACTTTTTGCCGGTCGGCAACATTTTGTGCCGGCCGGCATAATATTGTGCCGATGGAATTTATTTGCAGCCAGTGGACAGCCAGTGGCCTCCTATCCCAGCCGGTGATGTTCCCACAGCCTTGTTTAGGCCATATGAGTGGTTTCTGGTCTTCATAGCCCAAGAAAGTGCAAGAAAGTGTATCTCCGACGCTCAACCGGCCTCCGTTTTGACCTCAGACCGTGTCTTCCATGCGTGGCACTCAAATTCATGCAATGTTGTATCCTTTTGTATCCTTTTGCCATTTACAAGATTCAAAAGTTGCCCCGCGTGCGTTGCATGCATTCATCATGTTGTCCGGTGCGTTGCGTCACGCCATCATACACATCCCTCATGCATTGTCATGCATTTTATTACAAGCGTTGTCATGCATCGTCATGCACCTCAATACATACGTCACCTCGCACATCATTCGTGTTGTCGTTGCCCCGCACATCATTTGTGTTGCCGTGCACCTCCTTGTTTCGCATTATCATGCATTTCAAAAAGAAAGAACGTGCGTTGTCGCGCACACGAGTTCATTTGCGTTGTTTTACATTTGGTGTGGCATGCGTGTCACACTTGCATTGTTTTTAAACACTCGTGTGGCATGCGTGTCACACTTGCATTGGCATGTGTGCCTCCCCATTTTCATAGGCACGTGTGCCTCGTCTTGCATAGGCACGTGTGGCCCGTTTTACATAGGCACGTGTGCCCCGTCTTGCATAGGCACGTGTGCCCCGTCTTGCATGGGCACATGTGCCCCGCTTTCATAGGCACGTGTGCCTCCTCGTTCCCATAGGCACGTGTGCCTCACTTGCATCGGCACGTGTGCCTCCTCACTTTGCATCGGCACGTGTGCCCCATTTTCATTGGCACGTGTGCCTCCTCACTTGCATGGGCACGTGTACCCTCATCTTCATTGGCACGTGTGCCCCCATCTTCGTTGGCACGTGTGCCCCATCTTCGTTGGCATGTGTGCCCCCATCTTCATCGGCACGTGTGCCTCGTCATCATCGGCACGTGTGCCTCCTCACTTGCATGGGCACGTGTGCCTTGTTTTCATCGGCACGTGTGCCTCCTCATTACCATCGGCACGTGTGCCTCCTCATTCTCATCGGCACGTGTGCCTCATTACCATCGGCACGTGTGCCCCATTTTCATCGGCACGTGTGCCTTCTCACTTGCATGGGCGCGTGTGCCCCCATCTTCGTTGGCACGTATGCCCCGTCATCATCGGCATGTGTGCCTCCTCACTTGCATGGGCACGTGTGCCCCTATCTTCGTTGGCACGTGTGCCTTGTTTTCATTGGCACGTGTGACCCCATCTTCCATCGCCACGTGTGCCTCCTCACTTTGCATCGGCACGTGTGCCCCATTTTCATCGGCACGTGTGCCTCCCCATTTCCATTGGCATGTATGCCCTATCTTCATCGGCACGTGCGCCTCATTCTCATCGGCACGTGTGCCTCATTACTATCGGCACGTGTGCCTCATTACCATCGGCACGTGTGCCTCCTCATTTGCATCAGCATGCGTGCCTCATTTACATTGTCTTACATCCTTCCTTTATATACACATTGCGTGCACGTGTGCATTGCTTTACTGATATGTGTTCAAGTTCCTTTATATACACATTGCGTGCACGTGTGCATTGCTTTACTGATTTGTGTTCAAGTTCCTTTATATACACATTGCGTGCACGTGTGCATTGCTTTCTGATATGTCTTCAAGTTCCTTTTTAGACACATTGCGTGCACTTGTGCATTGCTTTACTGATATGTGTTTAAGTTCCTTTATATACACATTGCGTGCACGTGTGCATTGCTTTACTTATATGTGTTCAAGTTCCTTTATATACACATTGCGTGCACGTGTGCATTGCTTTACTGATTTGTGTTCAAGTTCCTTTATATACACATTGCGTGCACGTGTGCATTGCTTCGATATGTCTTCAAGTTCCTTTTAGACACATTGTGCTGCGTGTGCATTGCTTTACTGATATGTGTTTAAGTTCCTTTATATACACATTGCGTGCACGTGTGCATTGCTTTACTTATATGTGTTCAAGTTCCTTTTTATACACATTGCGTGCACGTGTGCATTGCTTTACTGATATGTGTTCAAGTTCCTTTTTATACACATTGCGTGCACGTGTGCATTCCTTTACTGATATGTGTTCAAGTTCCTTTATATACACATTGCGTGCACGTGTGCATTGCTTTACTTATATGTGTTCAAGTTCCTTTGTATACACATTGCGTGCACGTGTGCCTTGCTTTACTGATATATGTTCAAGTTCTTTTATATACACATTGCGTGCACGTGTGCATTGCTTTACTGATATGTGTTCAAGTTCCTTTTTATACGCATTGCGTGCACGTGTGCATTGCTTTACTGATATGTGTTCAAGTTCCTTTATATACATATTGTGTGCACGTGTGCATTGCTTTACTGATATGTGTTCAAATTCCTTTATGTACACATTGCGTGCACGTGTGCATTGCTTTACTGATATGTGTTCAAGTTCCTTTATATATACATTGCGTGCACATGTGCATTGCTTTACTGATATGTGTTCAAGTTCCTTTATATACACATTGCGTGCACGTGTGCATTGTTTTACTGATATGTGTTCAAGTTCCTTTTTTATACACATTGCGTGCATGCGTGCATTGCTTTACTTATATGTGTTCAAGTTGCTTTTTTATACACATTGCGTGCTTTCGTGCATTGCTTTACTCACATGTGTTCAAGTTCCTTTTATATACACATTGCGTGCATGCGTGCATTGCTTTACTCACATGTGTTCAATCCTACCATTTCTGTATGCACCACTTGCGTTGTCACGCACTTTCGATTGCTTTGTCATGAATGTTGCTAACAACATTCTACATGTTAAGTTTGTTTTCTTTTCAGGCACGATATTGTATGTACGGTTCATTTGAGGCCGCTGCAACCGGACGAGCCGCACAGGTATTGTATCCTCCGAGTGAGACGTATTGAGAATTACATAATTCTCTTACATCCTTTATGCATTGTAGTGTAGTCTGGTGTATGCTAGCTTATAACTGTTGCATCTGTGCTTCGTTACAGATTTCTTTGCATGATCATAAGTTATGCTCGGCTTCTTGCATTATCTTGCATTTTGCCCTTGCCTTCGGGCGTATACCTTGTTTGTCTTGCATGTTTGTCCAAGTCTTCGGCCTTGTCAAAAATGGGTCGTCTCTGGACTTTGACATTCACTCCCGTCATTGTTATGACTTTCGAGTTCTGTCAAAGAGGGGCAACTGTAGACACCCCATTTTGACCGTCCTCAAGACTTGGACGTCACCGTTTGAACCCTCGGTGATTATCCATGTTTGTGTTTGTTTGGAGTTCCCGGAGTTTTCAGCTACGCGCCTTGCCTCAGGATCTCCGAACTCGACTATTTTGTGTCTATTTTTACACCAAACACTTGTGTTTTGCCTTGGAGGGGCAGGGAATGCCTTGTGAGGCATCCCCACACACCACCGGCTAGTTTTTGTTGCCATCGGCAATATATGTTGCCGGCCGGCACTCTTTGTCGCCGGTCGGCAGTCATTCTTGTCAAAATAACATTTTTGGCTAGCCGACTACTGTTCATCTGCTTTCTCAGATATTTTAGGACAGCTGTTTGGCATTTGCTTCCCCTCCATACACGTGTATGGAGGGATGTCCCTCTTGTTTGCTTACTAGTTAAGCATTACAAGATTGCCTCCTCTATAATAGGAGGCCTTCTCTCCCTTGTTCTAGGGTTAGAGAAAATGGAGAGGAGAGGGAGAAGAGCTCTGGTTTTAGCTTTAGGACATATATCTATCCTATATCTATACCTTCCCCTCTTTGTTGTCTTGTGTGTGTTTTAGTCCATACTATTGCACACAAGCACCTAGTGCTTCACCTTCCTTGAGCTACTGAGGTTCTGAGGGCTTGTTCTTGATATTTTTGACTGGATTGGAGCTTAAGGAGGCAACAAGAGCACCCTTTTGTGAAGAAGGTCAACAAGGGTAAGAAACTAGTTCTTTTTACCCCATTTTTGCATCCTATTTCTACCTATCTTAGAGCTGTTTTTGTGCTTAGTGTATAACATAAAAAAGTTCTATTTTTAGGCCCTCTTGATAGTTTATTAAGAGTGTTTTGTGCTTTGGGGAAGTTTGACCCCTCTTAGGCCTTGAAAGGCCTCATTTTGTGCTATTTTGTGCAAGTTTTGAGACTTTCGTGTTTGGACCTCTTCACCACTGAAATCTTGAGGGATTTCAGTGGTGGAGATGGTGCCTTGAAGTCTCCAAAAGGGGAGGGCCACCCCTCTCCTTGTTGTCCTTGAAAGGGACAATTTTTTTCTCTTAAGGAAGCATTTGTTCAAGTGTGTGTTGAGCATGTCTAGGCTGCATTTCATGCTTATTATGCCATAATATAATCATGTTGTGTGTTGGTTTTGGTACTCCATACATGTTTAGTATAGTTGCCATGTAATGCCTCCTTGATCCCTTAACATGCCTTAGGTTGTTAGCCTTTGTTTGAGCATGATTTAGGCTTAGAGTTATGAATGTTTTGTGCTTATTTTTCCATGCTTTAGGTCTGTCCATAGTTTTTTGGATTGATTTTGGCATGTTTAGTATAGCTCCTTTGCATTTGTAGCTTGTCGGGCTTGTATGCCTCAAGTATGTGAACGTGTAGCATGTGTTGCTTGCATCATTTTGGTGGTTTGGAACCACCCAACATGTTATTTCAGGCCTTTTGACATGCTCATATGCTTGCCTTAGTTGCCTCTTTATTGCTTTGAGAGCATGTGTTGTATGCCTTATGTTTTGACCATTGTGCATGCCTTTGAATTCAAACCATTTAGATGCCATCTAAGTGGTCCTTTGGGCTTGATTTTGCGTGCTAAAACTCTGATTTTAGTTGCTTAAGTCTTGCCATGTTAGGTCTTTTCAAGTGTAGTTCAATGCCTTTTGGCTTGCCTTAAATACTTAGGCCATTTGCATGCTTTTGTTTACCCTGTTTGAGTTGGTTTGGCACCTCTTCTAACATGATTTCGGAGCTTAACTCGCATGCTAATTGTTCATATTTGTGCCCTTTCAAATGTGTTTAAAAGTTGCCCCATTATGCTTTAAGTATTGGACCATGAGTGCTTGCATGTGTGTGTGCACTTTGGCCTTCACCTCCTTGGTTTTGGCCACTGATTTTAGGACTATTTGGAGTTGCCTAGGTCATGTTTAAGTCCACTCCTTTGCTTAGTTTGCATGCTTGCCTTGGATGTGTGTTTGCATACTAGCATTCTCATTTGCATCCCATGTTGCATACTAGTTGACATGCTTAGGATTGCACACATAGACATGCATGCCTCGTCCCTTGATTTGGTGATGGGGATTGGGCTCTTTGATTGTTTAGTTTGCATTTCATTTGACATGAAAATTGCACACTTGATTCTTTGGGCCACCATGCATAGAAATGCGTGATTGGTGGCTCGAGAATCGAGGCACATCCTCCCTTGAGTCATTAACATGATAGGGAGTGTGATTGGTGCATACATAGCTTAAATAGCATTGCCATGCCAGATTCTGTCCTTTGCTGCTATGAGTTGCAGGTTCTGCAGGAATTTATTGCCGGCCGGCATTATTTAGTGCCGATCGGCAGTCAATAGATGGCCGGTGGATACATTTTATGCCGGTGACCACAAATTCACTGCCGGTGATCATTTTACTTAGCCGGTGGGATCCCCCAGTATCCTGAGAGGCATTTCTGAGACTTTGGCAATTTTCAGAAGAGCAAAGCAGGGAAAACAGAGGCAGGCTAGGCATGGTAGTGCAATTCCGAGCGGAATCCGAGCGCGCATGCATCTGGCCCTCGCCTCGAGGCGGTTTACTATTTTTCTTAGATTAACTAACTTGTTAATTTAATTAATTTGTAATATTTAATTAGCTTGCGTAGTTAATTAATTCGTATATTCTTTTGGTCCCTCCGAGCGAGGGCAAATTTGTAATAAGCGTGCGTGAGTAGTGTGTATGTCTTCCAACCCCCACTTCTTTCTTCCCTTTTATTTACCTGCTTACGATGGTAGATTAGGGCACGTTTATTTTAGCATATCTTATGCAATGCATGCGTGCATCCATGCATTTGTTGACATGCACCGGGCTCAGTACATCATACAAACTGCATTGTATCTTCAAATCTAACTTGAATACGTGCACCGAATGATTGCATTTCACATACCATTTTAGGGTTAGCCGAGCCTATCCTAATCATATCCTATATGCGATGCATTAGTCACTTAACATGAACTAGGACATGCATGTTTGCTAACTGGTTTATTGTTTTGGCACGGAGTACGATGTAAGTATTTATGCTTTAGCATATCGCATGCATGTGAATGTTAACATGACAGTATGATTACCATATGGCTAAATGCTTATATGAGATAAACTGTTTGAATGCCTGTGGGTGGAGGTTGGATTGCTTGAGTTGGAAAAACTCGTTGAAATCCGTGTTTTAGCCTACTTGCGAGTAGCAAATTCCGAAGCTGTTTTCAAAACAAATGGATATGCAATGTTTGTTTCCAAATTAGGCAATCTAGTCTATACTTATTTGCTGTGCGTATAACATAGTAATTCTAGGCTAATAATTGGAACAAGAACACATAACATTTTCCAAATCGGATATCACGGTTAGTAGAGGCCGGTCTTCGGACCGGGCGAAAGGGGGTGCTCATAGCTGACCTTCCCCGATCGTACCCAAGCTCCCGAGCCAAGACAACTTTGGTGATGACGGACACGTGGCCTTCGGCACTGAGTCAAGGTTTCCTAAATTCTCCCATAAAAAAGTATTTAGGTGTCGACTCTGTATCTGGCAAAGCAGTCCATGTTTGGCACTTCTTTTCAAAATCTGTTTTTCTCAAAACGATTTGCCGGATTTAGACTCTTTGGTTCAGATTACGAACCGTGACACAAAATCAAGTCCGAACTGTAGTGGGGTCCCTCGCGGCCTTGTTACACCTTTCATTAGAGATACACGGATGAACACATGGTCACCAACCTCATACTCGAGAGGTCATCTCCAAACATCTGCATAATTCTTTTGTCGATCCTGAGCTGTTTTGAGCCTTTGCCGAATAATCTTGATTTTCTCAGAAGTGTCTTGCACAATTTCAAGCCCAAGTAAAGCTCTATCCCCGACCTCTGTCCAACAATTTGGTGATCTACACCTTCTACCATACAAAGCTTCGTATGGTGCCATACCGATGCTGGAGTGGAAGCTGTTATTATAAGCAAATTCCGCAAGTGGCAAATAGTCTTCCCAACTCCCCTGAAAATCCAAAGCACACATCCGAAGCATATCTTCTATAGTCTGTATTGTTCGTTCTGATTGCCCATCTGTCTGTGGGTGGAATGCAGTACTGAACCTTAGTTTCGTCCCCATAGCTTCCTGCAAACTCTTCAACAATCTAGATACAAATTTCGGGTCTCTATCCGACACAATAGATACCGGAACTCCGTGTAAATGAACGATCTCATCAACGTAAATAGTAGCCAATCTATAAGCATTAAATGTAGTTTTGACAGGCAGAAAATGTGCAGATTTAGTCAGTCTATCAACTACAACCCAAATAGAATCCATACCTCAAGAAGTCCGAGGTAGGCCAACAACAAAATCCATAGTCACATGCTCACACTTCCATTCAGGAATAGGGAGAGGTTGCGAGAGACCACCTTTTCGATGTTCAGCTTTAACTTGCTGACACTGAAGACATTTGGACACATATTCTGCAATCTCTTTCTTCATTTTAGGCCACCAATAGGTTTGTTTCAAATCCCGATACATTTTATTATTACTCGGATGCATAGCAAATATGGATCTGTGGGCTTCATCTAAAACCCCGTTCTTTAGTTCCAGAATATCTAGGACACACATTCTGTTCTGAAATCTCAATACTTCATTCTCAATGCCAAACTCTGCTTTCGAACTTGTTTCAAATTCATCAATCACCTTCTTGAGGAATTCATCCTCTTTTTGTTTCTGTTTAATTTCCTACATGATTGTCGGCTCGGCTATAATAGTGGCTATCAATCCGCCCTGTTCTCACATTACCACTTAAATTGCAGACTTCTCAAAATCTTGTAAGATCTCTTTCTGTTCAGTAAGCAAACAGGCCATACTCCCCATTGACTTTCTACTCAAGGCATCAGCAACTGTATTAGCTTTCCCGGGGTGATACTAAATCGCAAGATCATAGTCTTTTATCAGTTCGAGCCATCTCCTCTGTCGCATATTCAACTCCTTCTGCGTGAAGAAGTATTTCATACTTTTGTGATCCGTGTAGACTTCACACTTTGCTCCATACAGATAATGCCGCCAGATTTTGAAAGCAAAAACAACTGCGGCCAATTCTAGGTCATGTGTTGGATAACTCTTCTCGTGCGGCCTCAACTGTCAAGAGGTGTAAGCACTAACCTTTCTGTTCTGCATTTACACATGACCCAAACCTTTATAAGACGCATCACTGAAAATTCCAAAATTCTTCGTACCTGAAAGTAGTATCAAAATTGGTGCAGTGGTCAATCTTGTTTTCAATTCATGAAAGGCGGCTTCTTTTTCGTCATTCCATTCAAACAGTTGCCCTTTTTGTGTCAATTGGGTAAGAGACACAGCTAATTTCGAAAAGTCCTTCACAAACCTCCTGTAGTACCCGGCCAAGCCCACGAAACTACGAACCTCTATCACATTTGTCGGTGCGGGCCAATTCATAATTGCTTCTATTTTTTGTGGGTCCACTGAAATTCCTTCCTTGTTGATCACATGCCCTAAGAAAACAATTTCATCCAACCAAAACTCACATTTCTTTAGTTTAGCAAATAATTTCCTTTCCCGAAGTATTTGTAGGACAGTTCTCAAATGATGTTCATGTTCAAGTCTATCTTTAGAATATATCAAAATGTCATCAATAAAAACCACAATGAATTCGTCAAGGTAGGTTTTAAAAATTCGGTTCATTAAGTCCATAAATGCTACCGGAGCATTAGTCACTCCAAATGGCGTAACAAGAAACTCAAAATGTCCATACCTCGTTCTGAATGCGGTTTTCTCAACATCCTCTGCCTTAACTTTCAGCTGATGATACCCGGATCTCAAATCAATCTTAGAAAACACCTGTGATGCCTACAACTAGTAAAATAAGTCATCAATACGGGGTATGGGATATTTGTTCTTTATTGTTACCTTGTTCAATTCCCGATAATCGATGCACAAACACAAAGTTCCATCCTTCTTTTTCACAAACAATACTGGTGCACCCCAAGGCAAGGTGCTAGGTTGAATAAACCCCTTGTCAAGTAGGTCTTGCAACTGTTCTTTCAATTCTTTCATTTCGGCAGTAGCCGTTCTGTAGGGAGTCTTGGAAATAGGCCGGGTGCCTGGCACGGTTTCAATAGTGAACTCTATCTCCCTGTCTACCAACTCCCCTGGTAATTCATTTGGAAACACATCTGGAAATTCTCTAACAATAGGGATATCATTCAATTCAACATTCATAGATTGATCAGACAACACATAGCACAGATAACTCTGGCACCCTTTCCTGATCAGTTTACATGCTTTCATTGCAGATATCAAATAAGGTGGAGGCACTACCCCATTACCCACAAACACAATTTCCTTATGTTCTGGTGGTTTAAACACAACCTGTTTTGTCACACAATCAATGGTGGCACAATATTTGGTCAACCAATCCATGCCCAAAATTACATCAAAATGTCTGAAATTCAAGGGACAAGTCTACATATAGGATATCATCCTCAACACGCATATCACAAAACTGGTATATAGATTCACACAATACAGATTCCCCAGATGGAGCAGACACACAAAGCAGATATGGCAGTAATTCTAAAGGTCTGTTCAGTCTAGATGCAAATGCACATGTTACAAATGAGTGTGTTGATCCAGAGTCAATTAACACAAAGGCATCCTGATTACATATTGGTACCTGAGATAACTACGTTGGCATTCCGTGTATCGTTCAGAACAAGCGCAAAAACTCTCTCATGTCTCACGGTATCCCCGGTGGTAGCAGATCTCAAAGTATTTCCCGGCTTTGGGATCGATGCAGTGGAACTAGCAGCCATCTTTCCACCATTCTGAATACAATCTCGGGCCATATGCCCCTATTTCCCACATTTGAAACAGGCTCCTGACACATGGTAACAAACTCCACAGTGCTTTCTGCTACAAATATTACACATGGGATCTATGTCTCGAGGAGAATTTGAAGTATTTGAGGAGCCCGTATTTTACTTTTTCGAAAATTTCTTCTTTGAGAAGAAGCCTTGCCTTTTGTTACTTTTCCAGTCAGTTGTTGACTTAGTCTGTCTAGCTATGTAAGCCTCTGATATGATGGCCCGGTCTAGCATCCCGATGTAGGTCTCTAGCTTCAAGACATTCACTCTTTCTAAAATGTCACTTCGAAGCCCACCTTCACAATGCCTCGCCTTCTTATAGTCCGTATCAATCATCTATGGTGCAAACCTGGCCAATTCAGTGAATTTGGCCTCATACTCAGCTACAGTCATACTGTCTTGCTTAAGTTCCATGAACTCTGCTACTTTCCTATCCCGAAAACACTACGAGAAGTACTTGTCATAGAAAATTTCCAAAAATTTCACCCAATCAACATCCTTGTGATTTTCTCGCATTAACATCCACCATCTTCTTATCTCGTCTTCTAGCATAAAAGTGGCTAGAAGCACTTTCTGTGTCTCCGAGCAAGGGAACACTTCAAACAATTTCTCAATGCCGAGAACCCATGCCTCGGCTTTCAACGGATCTAATCCACTATGGAACTGTTGTGGCTTCATCTTCTTGAATTCTTTGGTGAGAGCTATTATCCGATCATCATTTTGATTATTTGGAATGGGTGGTGCCGGATGTGGAGGTGGCGGATGTGGTTGTTGCCACTGCTGTTGCCACTCTTGTTGCTGTCTCAAAGTTTCCGCTATTTTCTGTATCAGTCTTTCCATTCTATCCATTCTGGCAGTAGAGGACTCTTCTATTTCATCACTTCTTGTTCCCACCTTCTAATTAAACTTGCATTATACTTTATAGAAAAGATTCACAAGTATGCATATAACATGGAGCATACATATTCAAATAATTTGTAATGCGAGCACTTCACAAACTTATAGCACATAATCGTTCAAATCAAAACACACAAGCGTATTATAGATGCTTTCAAATTCATACTTATCACATGAATGCATCCTAGATCTTTTCTAGACGCGTATTTCTCTTTTGGACAAGTGTGTGAGTTATTAACTCGTGCTCTGATACCACTCTATCATGATCCGAACCCGCCCTCAAGGGTTATGGACACCAAACCAAATGTATTTTAACAGAGTTAATGGGGGCCAAACGGAAGCAATTTAAAACTTTGTCCATAGAGCTGTGCTTACATGACACATCATCACAAACCATACATATGCATATTAATAAGTCACAACAAAATATGTACTACACAAGGTTCTGTACATACAGGATCATATAAGTCTAAGTCAACCCAACAAAACTATATACAACATATTCCAAGACTCCGCCCATATGACAAAATAAAACAGAATGACAAAAAGGCGAAGACGGGCCTCGTGCATGAGACGCGAGGGCTGACTCTACAAAACCCTTTGTTGTTCCTTACAGGCTTCACTTGGGCTGGGCTTGGACTTCTCTTGGCTCACCTACAAACACATGAATGAGCGTGAGCGATAGCCTAGTGAATAATATCAAGTAAAGAAGTTACACAAACGACATATAGAACAACATGCTTCAAACGGCCTTGGGCCCAATTCATATTTCTATTTAACATATATACACAATTTAGGTCAAGTGACTACGATTCTGAACAAATTGGCCTTGGGCCCATTCAAACTTTCATTTGTGTCAAAACGGCCTCTAGCCCATTCATTCAAGTCAAAACGGCATCTGGCCCATTCATTCATGTTAAAACAGCCTCTAGCCCATTCATTCATTCATATCAAACATTTATCCATAATTCAAACTGGCAAACTCATAAGGCTTATAAGGAAATAAGCAATTGGACAAATGACAAGTTTCAAATATCGATATTACTCATAGTGATCGGTTGGTTGGTTTGCCCTAGAGCTCGACACTACACATTCCATGAACACAAAAGGGTCACAAACATTTCAATCCGTTCTAAATTTACATTTTCCTCTTTAGACTTCATTCTTATCTCTTTAACTCAATTACAATGCTCAATGCACGCCTAAGAGTACTTAGAAGTGAAAGAGGATGGAAAACGAAACACAAAATGCATAAACAAAATTTTAGAAAACAGGGTCCCCGCTCGAGCGTGGACTTCCCCGCTCGAGCGGATCCATGAGGTCTGCAAAAGTGCTGGATGCATCAAAATTACGCTCAAGCGTGAAGTACGGCGCTCGAGCTGAAGGTCTGTTTACATAGCTCCCCGCTCGAGCGTGAAATTACCCGCTCGAGCGGACATCCAAGTCTGCAAAAATATTGGAAGCATGGAATTCACGCTCGAGCGGCGGTTTCCCCGCTCGAGCGGACATCAAATTTTCTGGGTTTTCCAGCTAAGTTCTTGAGCTCAAATCCAGCATTTAAACCGATCCAACTTACAATTTATGGCTCAAACTTCAAATATATTTATGCTATCAAACACATGCATGTCCCAATTGACACCAAACTCATTTCCAACACGCAAATTCATGCATTCAAAGCTCCTATTCTTATAGTTTGTACATGCATGTGATGTATTACCCTTATTCTCAACCTAGATGATGCAAATTGTGATTTCAGACATGAGTTTTACCCAAAACTCTATATGAATCATATATTTCAAGCCCAAATATGCAAATTCAAAGCAATGACACACATGCATGCATATATTGACCTTCAATCCAACATGATCAACTCAATTCCATTTCAATTCTTACTCTTGATTACCCAACTAGCTTGAATACATACTTTACAACATTAAACTCATGAATTACTCACCAAGGAGCTTTAATCTTCACAAACTAAGGTTAATTCTTGAGCTAGCCTTCAATTTACTCAAGCTTCTTGAACAAATCTTCAATTGTTTCTCTCCCTCTCTCTAGTCGACCCTCTCTCTATTTTAGAGCACACGATCAGCCAAAATGCAACAAATGAGGAGAATTGGGGGTGTAGTGCCCTTTTACGACAAATCCCACTAATTCAATTTAATAATAGTAACTAATTGGGCACTAATTCAATAGTTTAATCAATTTAATCTGGTTCGAATCCATTTTTTTAATTAAATTGCACCGTAGGCTCTAAAAATTATGCCAATCCCAATGGCGCGACCAATTTCGGTTTTGGTGGCCGATAGGGCCTTCAATTTAATTTCCAAAGCAGACAATCAAACAGATATTCCTACGGTGAACATATAGAAATTCAAAACCACATATTTTCACATAATGGCACACAAAATCATATTTAAAATAAGGACCAATTAGCATAATTCAGAACAGGGTTATCACAGCTATCTACTACCGGAGCAAGAAAATGCTGGATTACGAGACCCGCTACACTCCGCTGGAGAAGGCTTGTCTGGCCTTGGTATGGGCTACCAAGAAGTTGAGGCACTACTTGTTAGCTCACTCTGTAATACTGGTTTCGAGATTAGATCCCATCAAATATCTCTTCGAGAAATCGGCACTTACGGGTAGGCTAGCTCGTTGGTTGCTTCTGCTTTCCGAATTTGATCTGAAGTACATGACGCGCAAGTTAGTAAAAGGGAGAGTGGTAGCGGAGTTCCTAGCCGGCCACCCAGTTGAAGGGGATGAAGCAATAGAATACTTGTTTCCAGACGAGGCCATTTTGCATGTCAAAGAAGAGACTTGGACGATGTACATTGACGGAGCGTCAAACCAATACGGGTATGGGATATGGGTGTTGCTGATAGCACCCGACAATTCCCTTATACCTCTAGCATTCAAACTCCTGTTCAAATTGTCAAGCAATGAGGCAGAATATGAGGCATGTATTGCTGGACTAGAAGCCACCCTGGAACTGGGGGCGAAATGGTTGGATGTCATCGGGGACTCAAACCTTGTTGTACCTCAAGCTCAAGGAGATTGGAAAGTTAAAGAAGAAAATATCCGAATCTATCACCAGACCTTGGATGTCCTGATTCCTCGATTTGAGAAACTGAATTTCGCCCATCTGTTAAGAGAGAACAGCCGGTTCGCTGATTCATTAGCAACTCTATCTTCTATGATAGACATCCCTTTCGGAGTCCAGATGCGTCCGATCATCATTGAACAGAAAATTCATGCCGGCCTACAAGCTGATTGCTGCCATAGATGAGGCACAAGATTAGAACCCCTGGTATTACGACATCTGGAACTTCTTGGAAAATGAGGCATATCTACTAGGGGCAAATGCCAAAGATAAGAGGGCAATTCGAAGAATGGCTGCTCAGTTCATCGTCTATGGGGGTAAACTGTACAGGAGGGGTCATCTCGGGATGCATAAGCTATACGTTGATGCTAAAGAGTCCAAGCGCCCGATGGAGGCCATCCATGGAGGAGAGTGCGAAGCACACATGAGTGGGGTGATGCTAGCCCGGAAGATCCTTAGACAGGGTTATTACTGGTCAACCATGGAGGAGGATTGTATTGGCTTTCTCCGGCGATGCCACAAATGTTAGATCCATGCAAACCGCATGAATATTCTGCCGTCGAAGCTGTCCAACATGACTTCGCCATGGCCGTTTTCAGTCTAAGGGATTGATATGATTGGGGCAATCACTCCAAAGGGGTCCAACAGGCATGAGTACATTCTGGTAGTGATAGACTACTTCACGAAGTGAGTTGAGGCCAATCTTACGCGGTGTTGAAGGCATCACATGTTGCTAAGTTTATCAAAAACAACATTATCTGTCGCTATGGGGTCCCAAATGAGATTATTTTAGATAATGGTTCCAACTTCAAGAAGCAGGTGATCGACTTGTTGGAGAAATACAACGTGGCTTTTCATAAGTCATCTACATATTGGCCACAAACCAACGGAGCAGTTGAGGCTGCCAACAACAACATCAAGCACATTTTGCAGAAGATGGTGGAAACCTATAGATAAGCTGCCATTTGCTCTTTGGGGCTACCAGACTTCAATTTGAACTTCTACTGGCGCAACTCCGTATTCCATGGTCTATGGGACGAAGGCTGTTCTTCTTATCGAAGTTGAGGTTCTGTCATTACGAGTATTGGCAGAGTGTCAGATAGTTGAGGCAGATTAGCACCAAAGCAGGTTCGAAGAACTCATGCTCTTTGATGAAAGAAGGCTGAAAGCATTGTATCACGTCCAGGGTTATCAACGAAGAATTGTTAGGGCTTTCAACAAGAAGGTTAAGTCCAGGAATTTGAAAGAGGGGGATCTAGTGCTCAAAGACAACCGAGCTCCCATCCACGACCCTAGGGGCAAGTTCAAACCTAATTGGACTGGCCCTTACATCATCAAGTCTATCTGGTCAGGTGGAGTTGTCGTTCTGATGGACCTAGATGGCCTAGAGTTCTCCCAACCGATCAACACGGACAAGTTGAAGAAATACTATCCCTGAGTGGCTCGCTAGGCTGAAAACCCGAAAGGGCGACCTAGACCAAAGTTAGAGCATGAAAAATTTGAAATAATAAAAACTGAGCTCGCAAGGTTGAAAACCCAGAAAGGGCAGCCTTCACAAAAGTTAGAGCACAAAAGGAGAGTGTTAATACACGAGTGAACCTGAACCGAACTACGTAAGGCTTGATTCCCGTCTTCGGGGTATGTAGGCAACTTCATTCTAAAGTCTAGCCATAAACACTTCCAAATCAACTTTGTCCATGTGACCATGTTGGTCATCTTTGTCTATTCAACATTCAAGAGCTCGGTTGTGATCTCTAGTGCAGTGCTATTCAGACTAGGGGCAACTTTCCAGTTGCTGGATCCGGGGGTGTACATCTCAGTGATAGATCTCCGGCGTGTCCAGTTGTGATCCATATCGGAAATGGTTTTGAAAAGTTTTAATAAAAGTTGATT
The DNA here is from genome assembly GCA_025200525.1 of Camellia lanceoleosa. Lineage (NCBI taxonomy): Eukaryota > Viridiplantae > Streptophyta > Magnoliopsida > Ericales > Theaceae > Camellia > Camellia lanceoleosa. Next base: position 82,474,806 of record CM045762.1, on the reverse strand, counting down.
TTGATCAAATTAAACTTTCTACGACTTAGACCATTTTTGGACTGAACGGAAAATTTTCTGTACCCACAACCTTCAATTACATTGATTTCAGTACAGAGTTCTCCTACTCTTGAATACAAATTGAAGTTGCTTTTTATTACATTCATAAAGAAAACTTGAAAAGTACTGATAAAGCAATAAACTCGGGGCATGGATAAATCAGGTGTTCCTAAGCCCCCTTCCAGAGCTTGTGGAAGCCTCTGATGCTAAAGTAGGCCCAACCTGCGCCTTTTCATCGAGCCAAGCTATGCATTCATCAGAGAGGGTGCAATTGAAAGTGGAAGCGGGGGCCAGAAGCTCTCTCGTCCTCCATGCTGTGGTATACCAAGCTAGCTGCGCGCCTCAGACTGGAAATGCGGCAGGGTACTCTATCCCTTCTTTCGGACAAGTCTAATCATGCCCAAATTGGCGCTGGAATCGAAATGGGAAGTAAAGGACACAATGTGTCAGGCCGATCAACTGAATCCCAGGCTGGTGTGACATACTGTAACTCATCGCCGGCAAATTGAGCCAAGGGCAGTGCCAAGCAATGTCGACAGTAGACAGACTGCACATCCATTCGCACCACCATCCCTCATCAGGGGCATCGACTAAACGTCACCGAAAGAAATAGCTGCGAGCTAAATATGCTGGGAATGAGTCCATAACCCTCAACTTATCCATCAACCATATCTAGGAAGGGATGAAAAATAAGAGATTAAAGAATAGATAGGTGTACATGGAGAGAAAAGTAAGAAAAGGGTTTTGAGAGAAAAACCGAGCCTGAGGGCCGAGTGTTGTGAGGAATATACGTGAGATAGGGTGGGAAACATTACCTGTAGTAGTAGTGGACTCCCCGCAAATCTAGTCGTCTCCCGGCAATGGAAGGTATCCGAACCCATCAATGTCTTAGCTAGTGTCATGGCAATGTAGCTGTTGCCCTCTTTTAAGCCTTGGGCAACCTCAATCAAACCGACACTAGACCCTCTGGAGCCTGGGGCAAGCAAGAAATGAGACAACATGAACAAGCAAAGCGCATGCCGCCGAAAATCCTGCCAGTGATGATCGCCGCAGTCACCGGCATCAAAAAATCAAAAAATCAGGCTCGAAATGTCCAGTTCTCCGTCACAAATAAAAGACCAAACGTCATGCAAAGTGAGCCCACACATCCGTCCTAAGGCTTGGATGTGGCCGAAGCGGAATTGGGGCAAGATTTCTTCATCGCGCTCAGATTCCATCAAAGCTTGGAAGTCTTCGAAAGTAGGACACATCTCTTGTCCGTCAAAGCTAAAAACATGAGTTACCGGATTCTAACACCTTGCCGCGGCATGAAGCAATGGAAAACGCAGCAGGATGCGGCTCAGCGTGAATAGTGCATTTATTTCGAAGCCCCTGAAATTCAGCTTTTCCTAGCCATCCAAGTTAGCAATCCAATTTGTGAGATTTTGGACAAGAAATGCCTTCATTTGGTGCAAAAACTAAGTTAAAATCGAGAAATTACAAAGCTGGGGATTTTGTAGAAGATAAGATGTTGAGTGGAAGACAGGTGTCAACAATCTAGGCACTTTCTGCATTAATGGCCTATTGGCCAAGTTTGATGGCCGACCGACCATCTTTTTAGCCAATCGGCTAGTTCTTTTGGCCGATAGCTCTTTATGGTGGCCGGTGACCTCCCACCTTGGCCGATGGCCCCTCATTTGTTCTCTGAGTTGTCCATGTCTTGGAAGTGTTGAGAACTTGTGTCTTGTTCCACTTCAAATGCCTTTTCGTGACGATTTTGTGAAGTCATGCCTGTGTTACTTAAATTTGTTTATTGAGTTGTTGCATTTTTGTTTATCGAGTTGTATTTTGCGTTGATTGTTAAGTTCTCGTCTTGCTTATCAAGTTGTATTTACATTTGGTTAGCATGTCAAGGCCTGGTCTTGCTTATCGAGTTATTTTGTTCTTTTAGTTATGAGTTGGTTCACTACATGATTAAGACAATGCGATTCGAGTGTGTAGTTTTCAAACAAAGCTCAATCTCACTTACATGCTGTGTGATGCGATGTGATGCGATGCTTAGAATGTAAAATGTAACACTTTTTCAATCAAAAAACTATTTTCATTCCATCATGATTTCTTCTTTGCAAAAGTACAAGTTTTAAAGAAAAGAAAACTGCCTGAGGCTATACAATGTGCAAAAACTACAAGCAAAAAAGAGAAATAAAGCAAAAACAAAACATCTGAATCAGCGCCAGTTGCCACAAGAGTGGGAACCCCTCCTCGTCCTCTTCCTCGACGAAGGCCCAGAACTACCGCCGTCAGCTTCGCCACCTGAGTCTGGGGCAAGGGCACATCTCCTCTTAGACATGAACGGCATGAGATTACACCGATCCTAGAATTCAACTCATCTTCATAAATTTTATCATTAGTGTATATTCTTTCTTGAATCTAATGTACATTTCTTTGTATATGCACAGCCAATCAATAATACAAGATGCTATATTCATTCATTGAATTAGTTAATCAATAAAAGCTTTCGAAATTTGGAGCACTCTTCATGCTCAACACTCTCCGTGCTCGGCACGGAGCACCATCAAAAAGATTTGAATTCAGAGCACTCTCTATACTGAGCATATAACGCCATCAATAAAAGCCCCCAAATTCAAAGCACTCTCCATGCTCAGCATGGAGTGCGATCAATAAGTCTCCCAATTTGGAGCACTCTCTGTGCTCGGTACGAAGTGCCATCAATAATCCTCTAAATTTAGGGCACTCTCCATGCTTCGCACAGAGTGCCATCAATAAAAGCTTCCAAATTTGGATCACTCTCCATGCTCGACAGGGAGCGCCATTTTTATAATTAAAAAGAATGTTCAAATTTATAAGGAATGTTCAAATTACAGGGCACCACATTATCCAATTTATGAACATAACCAGTATAAGTATTCACACCAAGAGTAATTTTTGAATTTCATTCAGGAAACATCATGACAAATAGAAATTACATTGTGCTACTACCAATGCAATTACATATACACCAAGCCCAATTAGCGTCTTAGTTCCTAGAGTTCTACATATACTTGTTGGACCCAAGAATCAAACTGGAGTTGCAGCCGTCGTTTCACTTTTTTAAGGGTTTGTGCCTTCGTCCTCGTCGTCCATTTTCTCAGCGTCATAGGTTTCGAACGGCATTGTATAGCACTTTTATAGCGGCAAAGCAGAATCTATACCCATGTTTGAAGGGCTTCTATTCATCCATGCTTAAAGCCACAATTTTCACATCAGTTGACGTCATAGGCTAGTTTCTCCCTTGTAGAATGCACCTCTATCTTTCTTTCTTTGAGGAATCCCCCGTTCTAGGTTCGGTTCTCGATGGCTTCTTTTAGAAAAATATTGGTAGTGTCTCGATCTACTATTGCTCTGTTCACAAGGCATTGCATTTTCTTATTTTTTAACGATGCCAATTCAACAGCCCTTGCCACTTTAAGCTCTACCACTTTGGTTTTTCGAGCCTTGTCCTTTGCCATTTTATTGGCATCATTAAGTAAGCGTTCCAAGTTTTGGATTCGCCTTTCTTTGTATTCCAATTCCTTCCTAGCGGCATGGAGGCACATGCTGATCTTATATGAACTATAGAGTCCCCTCATCATCCCATGAATTCCTTGCCGAAAGAGTTCATAGTCATTCTGATTGACCATCAATTCATGTACTTCAGGGGGACAGATTTGGCATGAAAACTCCACTGCCACATTTGGATCATTTACCACCGAATCAACCTCTGTCATTGGTTTGTTTCCAATAAACAATGGGAAATCCAACGGACGCGGTAGCCTACTCGGCTCACTTCTAGTTTGAGCCCCAAGTGTATTGTTGCCTCCATTTTCGTGGGCACCACCTTTGGGAGACCTACTTTTTCTTTCTCTCCTATTGGAACTTTGATACAATTGTCTTGGAGATCAATGTTCACTTCCGGGAGACCTATTCCATCTATCTCTTCTGCTTTGTTCCATTAATTCCACCACGCTTTTACGAGCTAATTCGCAGGGTGCTTGTTGATTCATTTTTGCATCCAAATCAGCCAAGCTCTTCCCTTCCCCTCTGTTATTAAAGAAAATCCTCGCACATCATGGATTATCTTAACTAGTGCATCTTTAAATCCATGCTAATGAATGACAATTGTGAAACTTAGGCCTCGTGAAAATCGTTTCGACACAACTAAATAGTGGATTGAAGAGGCGTGTGTCACTTTAAACGAGCCTAAGGAGTGACACTTTCGATGACGTTCCAACGGACACCACGTGTCTATTGTTCCACCATTTTCCAAATTATGTGCCGCCGACTAATACATGTTCTCGAGACAAGTGCCTTATTAGGGAAGGAAAATCTCAGAACTAACAAGTTGGCCAACTATTTTGCCTTCCTTAGCTAACTGGGACAGGGGCAGATAAATCTATCTACTGGTGGTAAATCAACAACATGTTTACTTGGTATACGATAAACGATTTTAAATCGACTCATCACATTGCCTTCATTTCCCAACTAGGATAAGGGCAGATAAATGTATCTACTAGCGTATATTTTACCCTATTGGTAAATCAGCAACTTCTTTACTTGGCATACGATAAACGATTTTGAATTGGCTCATCGCACTGCCTTCATTTCCCAACCGGAATAGGGGCAAATAAATGTATCTACTAGCGTATATTTTACCACATTGGTAAATTGTGTTTACTCAAGATACGATAAACGATTTTGAATTGGCTTATCGCATTACTTTCATTTCCCAACCAGGACAGGGGCAGATAAATTTATCTACTACAGTATATTTTACGCCATTGGAAAATCGACAACATGTTTACTAAGCATATGATATACAATTTTGAATCGGCTCATTGCATTGCCTTCGTTTCCCAACCGGGGAAGGGGCAGATAATTGTATCTACTCAGCATATATGTTACCCGTGAAATGGCAAAGTTACATGCAGATGCCGAGTTAACATTTGACAGTTCATTATCATGATTGAGTTTTTATTATTTCCAATTTGCTACTATATACCGAGTTATTTTAATATAGTTACATCATATCAATGTTAGTATAAGAACTTTAACATTTTTCGCACAAAGGAATATTTTCATTCATAAACTGACTTGCTACAAGTTTTGGTCACTTTACATACGAAAACGGCGCTAGCACATTCTAAAAAAAAATAAATATACAAACAAACAACAACAAACAACAAATAAAAAAAAGCAAAACAACAACACTAGTTTTGTCTTCTCGGCTTTAAAGTCATTTCGAATCGAACTCTAAGGGCTCAACATCTTCCTACTCAAATGGAATCGGCACATCAAGAGTAACTTGTGTAGCCACAAAAGCCTTGAACCAGCCATGTTTCAAACTCTTATTTTAAAATCTCAGAGCTTCATTGGCATATTTTTCAATTATCCTTGCTCAAATGACTTTGACATTGCCAAATAAGCCTTCGCCATTGCTTTCTCTATTTCCAGTAGTTCAGCCTTGAGTTGCTCTAGTTCGTCATTAGCAGTTTTTAGGGTCCCTTCAGAAAGGTTCATCCTCTCTTAGACAACACGGTGAAGCAAGTCGACATGCTTTGCCTTTTCTTGTTCATCAGCAACTTTTTATTGCTCATTGTTGGCTCTTTTCTACTCAGCATCTGCCTTCTAAGATGCAACTGTGAGCTCAATCATCATCTATTTTGCTTTGTTTTGTTCGATTGCCACTTTTGCCTTTAACTGATTGATTAACTTCACTGCATCATGATGACGGCGCCCAATTTTAGTAATTCGCTCTACAACCTACAAAAATGGTAAAAGGTCAGCTACTCAAAATTAAACCAACAGCCACACTTACTAATGACCCAACTTACCAAAATCGTCAATTGAGAGTCCATAGCAATGGACACAACGTCCTACTCGGCGTGAAACATTGCCGCGTGCAATGAGAGAGTGATGGCAGAAGCCATACTTCGAGTAACTCCAGGCTCTTTGACAATCGAAGCACCCATCGGAATGAGTGCTTCATTTACTTTAGGTTGGATTAGAATGGTGCTGCCAAGTCAAGTACAGGTGAGGCCCGTGACCTCTTTTCAATTGGTTGCACAGCTAGTTGAACTGACTTAGCAGGACACTAGGAGCCCCTTTGCTCAGTCTCGATTTCTTCAATTGTAGCCACAAGAACTTATTGTGCTGATTCTACAGGGGCAGTATGCTCAGCGACCTCTTCCATCTAAGTCACCACTGGCATGAGAGCCTCTCATGTAACACAGACAGCTTCCGGCTTCTTTGTCGCTAACCTTACGACATTTCTTTGCTTGGCAAATTGGGAAAGAAAAAGTATTTCGCCAGCCATCTCTTCAGTTCCAAACACTAGAAAATCTTCCAAGTCAAAAAAATATGTCGACCTCCTGAGTATCTTCAAGGTCAACTCAAATAAAAGAAGGCACAAACTCTAGATCTCGATTCGTGCTGTTGGTTTCTTCACTTGCTCCAACGCTGACTCCTTACTAGCCGGATCAAGTCCTCTATTCTCAGTGTCTTGATCCTCAGTGCCTTGCTCAACTTCTTGCTCAGCGTTTGCTTTATCGTTCTCACTATCTGATGAGTCACTCAATCCGATGTCTCTCAAATTGACATAACTTTTAAAAACAAGAGTTGTCAGTTGTCGTTTGCATTTGGAGATTAGTACATGATCAACAGTAGTAAAACTGGAGTAGGTAGGGTTGTATGTAAGTAGGATGTGGATGGTACATCCTTGGCCTTGAAGGTTCTTTTAGCCAGTATAATCAAGTACAGTCTCGAATTGGGCAAGAACAGCTTCGTCCCCTAAAGTTAGAGTTTTCCTGAGATTGTTACTTGTAAGTAGAAAACATATAGTACTATAAATGGAAGGCCGAAAAGTATTAAAACTGACTAGCAACTACTTAGATACCTAGTTCACCCTTTTGCCTGGGAATATGGTCTGATCGGTCCTCTTCCATGCTAAATTCCCAATTACCTCGAACGAGGACCATGACATCATCCACCTTTTTTCCAGAACTACAAAGCATAGTCACCAGTTGGGGGTTAGCATTTTTGGCTCTCAAGAAGAATCATCCTTGCTGACTGGAGGATTTGGCAAGGGCATAACAATTTCGAATTGTAAGGATTCCTAGGTTTACGCTAGGTCAGTAGTTGAGTTCTACTATTTCCACGATTATCCAATTGAAGTTGACATTTGGTTGGGAAGGAATTAGCCTCCAAAAGTGAAGAATGTATCTGAGCAAAAAATGAAGGAAAAAATGACCTCCACCAGCAGCAACCGCCAACAACAGAAGGATGATGGTGCTTGCATGTTATTTTTGATGTGCTACCGGCCATGTTGAGCCACTACCGGCCATGGATTTTGGCCTGCCGGCCATCAATGAGCCCCTACCAGCCATCACTGATGGCCGGCTGGGCACCAGTGTATCGAGAGATATTATTCAGATATTTTGTGCCGACTGTTTGCACAGGTTGAGCCATCTGCTTGCATGTGTATGGCTGGATCTCTTTGAGGGGATTTTGTATCTTCTATATATAGAAGCCTTCTTGTTGCATGTAGGAGATTGGAAATTTTAAAGACAAAAATTTCACTCTCTCTCTCTCTCTCTCTCTCTAGAATCCTCTCTCTCCTGATATTTTATGCCTTAAAGCCTAAATTCTCTACACTCTTGCATATGAGTCCTTCATTAAACTTGATTACCATTGTGTTGAGGTTGCTTGAGATCCTATTTGAGTTTTAGAAGACGATATTGTCTTGGTTTGACTTGCCTTTGTTGCCTACATAGCATCTTGTCTTCAAAAGGTAGAACACTTGTGTTTTTTAAGATTATTTAAATACTTGTTTTGCCACCTTTGCAAACTATTTTTGGCTTGGTTTTCAACTGCAAAAACCTCTATTTTTGAGGCTTAAAAATGGCGGTTTGAGGTTTGATTGGAGTTAGGGGTGGTCCACCCTTCTTGTGGCTTGCTTGCTAAGTTGTTGTGCCATCTTTCAAAGTTGTTTTAAATCAAACTTTTTGGCCTTTCTAACCACTGAAAATCAAAGTTATTTCAGTGGCAAAAACTCTATTTTGAATTCCAAAAGTGGAGGGGTTAGGCTCCCCTTATGGTGTCTTGTTTGCATATGTAGATAGCTTAACATGTGACCATGTTTTTCTAGCATTTTGTGACTTGATCTCAGCATGTTTTTGCTACTATTTTGACTTGTGTTACCTCTATTTGGGGCTAGTTTAGTCACTTGAGGCTTGCTTTGTATGCTTGTAGTGCAATTGTGCTTAATAGTCTAGTTTGTGCTATGTTTTGGCCTCTTATTCTAACTATTTTTAGCTTACTTCAAACATGTTTTAGGACTCCTCTTAAGCTATTTTAGGACTGTTTTGGAGTGTTTGTACCTTTGGAGCTTTGTATTACATGCTTATAGTGTAGTGATCCTCACTAGTTTGGTGTTTTTGGCTTTTAAACATGATTTGCATGAGTTGCTTGCATGTTGTAATGTCATTTTGCATGTAATTTCAGAACATACAGTCTCTGCAACCTCCCTCACTTCATCACTTTTTTCATTTTCTTTGTGGGTTGGTTAGCCTTAAGGTTGTGTTTAAGCTTGAGATTGAGACTTGTGCTTAATGATTTTAATCCACTTTTGAGGGTTCCTACTAACCAACGGCATGATCTCTCCCATGTCTTAAATCATCCTTTGGTTGACCCGTCTCTCATTAGAGGACACTCACCTTGGACTTAACTGGTTAAAGAATGGATCGGTAATTAAAATGAGTAGATAAAACATGACAAATAAAACTTGAGCAAGTTAAGCATATTGTGTTGCATTGCATGTGTTCAATCGGACATTATATTGAACACAAGGAAGATTGGAGCATTTCATACTCCAAGTGATGAAATGAGCCAATCTCCTTAGTCTTCATTGCCTTTGATCACACATGATAAGGTGATGGCCTTGAGTCTTGTTTTGTGCATTTATTGAAATTGTACTCCTTGGATCTTTGGCCATTATGCATCAAAGATGCTTGGTTGGTGGTTTTGGATCTAAGAATGCCACTCCTTTGATGTTTTGAGATGATAAGGAGGGGCACAATACAAACATATCCTTGGAAAACTCTTCATTTTCCTCTGTTTGTGCTCTGTTGCAGTGTGGTGACTCAGAGCACCAGTGGCCGGCAGTGCCTCATTCTTGGTTGGCAGGGCACCCTTTTGGTCGGCAAATGGCCGGCAGTAAGCATTCATGGCCAGCAGGCCACTAGTGCAGTTCTCAGCATTGATTTGGTAAGGCAGAGCAGAAAGTTCTTGGAGTAAGCTTAACCCTGCAAACAGAGCCTCTCTAGAGTAAATCGGAGGGCTTTTCGGGGTGAAAACCGAGTACATGCATCCTACATTTCCTCAAGGAGAGCTGAGGCAGTGTAGTTTAGTGCTCTAAATGTTTAATTAGTGTACATTTGTCTTGTAATTTAATTAACTAGTTTCTAATTAGTTGATTGTTGTAATAATTAAGTAGCTTAGCTTAGCTATTTCTTTATTTTGTTTTGTAATAATTAGTCTAATTGGTTTAATTAGATTAGTTAGCTTAGCTTAGCTTAGTGTAGCTTAGCTTATTCATTCGGACCCTCCTTCGCAAGGGCATAATGTTGTAATAAGTGTGCGTGAGTGTGTGTATGTCTTCCAACCTCAAAGCCTTTCTCCCTTTTATTTATCCGTTTTCGATGGTTAGATTAGGGACATTTTCAATTAGCATACCCTTATGCTTGCATGTTTTGCATCCATTCATTTGTCTTGCATGCACTGAGGCTCGGCACATCATTCAAACTGCATCACAATTTCAATACACTTCTTCGAATACGTGTTTAAAAGCATGTTGTCAAATTAAATTGAATCATGTGCCATATTAATAGCCGAGCCTAATAATTGCATTATTACATGTGTTACATTAGGCATCTTGTATAGTTAGGATCATGTATTGTTTCTAACAATTTTTTTTTTTTTTTTTTTTTTTTTTGGCTTGGAGTACTTGGTAAGTTTTACACTTTAGCATACTTGCATGAGTGTGATTTCCGCATTGCCATGTTTTACATGCTTACCATGAGGCTATGTGCTTACTTGCTAAACTGCATGAATGCCTGTGGATGAAGGCTTTGTTGTTTGAATTGGAACAATTCAACAAATGTGAGTTTTAAGCCCACTTTGTGAAGTGGCAAATCATGTTTTAAGCCCATCATGTTTGGTGACAAATCCGCGTTTTAGCCCACTTGAGTGTGGCAAATTCAAATCATTTTCGAAAACAAACATGAGTTGAATTGTTCCAAGTCTTGCGACTTAGTCTATACTTGCTTGTGTGCGTCACATAGTAAAGTTAGCTAATAATCGGAATAAGAACACACAAGGTTTATAAAATAACATATCATGCTTAGTAGAGGCCGATCTTTGATTGGGCGAGTGGGGGTGCTCATTTCAGGACCTTCTCTTCTCATACCCAAGTTTCCTAGCCAAGGTAACTTTTGTGATGACGAACACGTGGCCTTTGGCACGAGTCAGGGTTTCCTAAATTTCCCAAAATAAAATATTTAGGTGGCGACTCTGTAATCTGGCAAAGCAGTCCAGTTTTTGCATTATTTGATCTAAAATCAATTTTCCAAAATGATTTGCCGGATTGGACTCTTTGGTGTTTATCAGTTTCACATTGCACTTTGTGAGATTAGATTCAGAACCGTAACAGGAATCCAAACTGTAGGACCAATTAGAGCTCTCTAAAACGGGGCGTGAAAAGTTCGAGCTATAGTTTCTGGCGACTCTACTGGGGATTTAGAGAACTTGACTCGAACTCATGATATGTTTTTTTATTTACACTTATGTGTTTCTTTGCATTGCATTTGCATTGATGCGCCTAAGTCACAGTGTTTGCCATCTGCTATTCCTGAGCGGTTTGCTCGAGGCTCGCTTCGCAAAGCTTGCCATAAGGCTGACCGGTTACGGGCTCTGCCACGATGGGAACACAAACCTTGCATCTGGACTACTGCTGTACCGTTTGATCCTCCTTTCACTTCTCAGTGTTAAGAGCGAGATGTATATTAGGTGGTCTTGTTGAGACACCCTTTTTGACCAATTGACTTACCTGCATATCGGAAGCTTTAGAGACTGTTCCAAACTAGGACAGGTTGCTCAACCAAATACAAGATTGTTTGAAATCGCATGTTTGCATAGTGAACCCGTAGTTTCTAACGAAATTAGGACAGGGTAACCCTACCCCATCATAGGAGTGTTTTGGGTCTCACTTGCTTGATATGTGCTTTTAGAGTGTGACTCTGCAGCAATGCATGTATCAGTTGCAAGTCTGGATATCAATTTGAGGGTATCAGCTTTGAGGCAGAAATTTGGGGCAGAAATCAATGTTTAAGTACAAATTGTCCAGCTTATGATTTCAACAGTGTGTCGTCTCTATCTAAGCCGAGGTGCTGTGCATTTGCTGATTGTTGTTTCCTTTTTTGCTTTATTTTATTTATTTCTTTATTTTTTTTTATTTTTTTTGCAAAATAGTACTTCACAATTGCTTCAGACGAGGTAGTTACCCCTCGAGGGCTCTGGACCAGAGTAAGAAGGATTTACCGATCTGAGGATCTTATTGGAGGACAACCAGTGTTTGCTTTGCTACCCCCGGTTACGAGATGGAGTACAGTCAAGCATAGATCACCGGTTTAGCAGTTGCTAATTCAGTGGTCACTATCTACGTCACCTGTGCGCAGTCGGGCCCAGTTTTCTGCTTCCACCGTAGAAAGGGATTACACACCAGTTCTAATAGATCAGCACCCCTCAGACAATATGGAGGATATGATACGCCAACTTCAACAAACAATCAAGGCCATGCAACTGGACGCCGCTCGCCAAGCAGAAGTTACCGCTTGCCAAACAGAGATTGTAGCCCAGCAGGCTGAACTAATTGCTAGGCTTCAATAGCAACAACAACCACAAGCAGCAGTCACCCCCAGTCAGGGTTCCGATACTTGGGGATACAGCTAATGTCCAGGAGAATGCGGACATTTCGGCAGGGCCAGTCTCACCTTAGACTTCCAGAGTACCGGTTTACCCAACAGAGGCGCCGTTTGAGTTTGAGGTTGACCCTACCACTCTGAAAGTGAGCAAGCTTTTTGAAACGAGCTTAGGGTGTCAATTCGATCCCAGATATAGAGGACACCTATATAGATTCGGTGGTGACATTGCCGGATAGATTTAAAATGCCTCACGTAGACCGCTTTGACGGTTCGAGTGATCCCATGGTCCACTTGCGGCTATTTTCAGATATTCTACGGTCGATGCACCTGACTAGACTGCAGAAGCTATCCTTCTTTGGCCGGACCATATAGGGTATCGTAGCTATTTGGTATGCTAAACTGGAAGATTCTGTGAAGAGGAGCTAGGAGGAGATGGCTGAGGCCTTTGTCGCCCAATATTCTTATAACGCTCAAATCGAGGTCACAACTCGTGTTCTTGAGGCTACTCGTCAAGAGCCAAAGGAGGGCTTCTCCGATTTCGTCACTCGGTGGAGGGGCAAGGCCTCCATGATGACAACTCAACCAGCTGAAAAGGACTAGATAAGAATGGTCATTCGTAATCTGCAACCGAGGCTGCTACAAAAGATGATAGTTCTACCTCTACCTACATTTGCTGACCTTCACGAGATAGGGGTGTAGATAGAGGATGCAATAAAATAGGGTCTGATTGACCATGAAAAGGAGCAGCCCAAGAGGGCTTTTACACACAGTTCAAATGCGGCTACAAGTAGTAATGCAGCTGGAAGGACCTCTGATGTTGGTATGGTCACCACCACACCGAAAATAGCCACTCCCTTTACCGGTACATCCAAAACCACCCCACAACCGGCAAAGTACCCACCCCGGGGCTAGAGGGTTTTCACCCCACTCTACATGTCTCGATCTGTGGCCTTAAGGCTTCTGATCAGAAAAGGGAATCTAAAGCCCCTAGAGCCACACCCGTTGCCTAATCCCCTCCCTCCTGCACACAACCCGACCAAGTATTGCGCCTTCCACCAACAACATGGTCATGACACCGACCCATGCTTTAGACTCTATCATGAGATTCAGGATCTCATTGACAACAAAGTGGTAACGCCTCTTGAGAAGCCTAATGTCACTACAAAGCCCCTCCCACCACATAACCAACCCCCACCACCCAGGAAAGTAAACCTTATCCAAATAATGCCCATCCCATATGACCCCAGCATATACATCACTACCTTCCACCTGCCTAAGCCGGCGTTGTTCTTCCCAGAAAGCACAAATTTGTGCATGATGAACACGTCCATATCGCAACCCAAGCCCATGGTGGTGGCTGTGGTAAAAGAAGGCATGCTTGAGGGCCCTGTGAGCTTAACTAAAGAGGCATACAACCCATGCCATTACATTGTGCCAACTAGCCAAGCCAGACCAGCGGTGGAATTGCCGAAGGGAATGGAGGTTAAGGTAGTCCGAGGGGATGGGCTAAGCCAGGGACTGGATGACTTAGCTGAGCTTAAGGAGGACATCAGTAATCTACAATTCTTTGATGAACAGGATCTGGGGAATATACAAATTGGCTGGTTTGATATGAACGGATCAACGGATAATTTAGGGTGGCTTAGTGATGAGCCGGATGTTGATGAGGGGTCTCAACTAAAGCAGGAACAGCTGGAAACAGGAATTACCGCAACGGTCGGGAATGGTCAACAACAAGGGAAAGTTGCTAGATAGCACCAGTACTAAGAATTTTGCTCAAGAATTGGGTAGTATTTGTATAACTGATATAGAACAGGAGGCCACGCTAAAGCAGTTTGAACATGAAACAATTGAGAGTGATCAGAAGGCTAGAAAAGCCAAAGGTCCTACGAGGACTGACTATGTTGCTGTGGTGAAAGTGGTTTGGAAATACTCTTCAGATCCTGAAAGACGCCAGCGATCCTCTGCTAGTCACCTGCAAAAATACAAACTCCGGTCGGGGGTGCCGGAATTAGCACTCCGACGGACAAGTCAGTTCTCCTCCAGAAAGCTTGCTTACTAAGTTTATAGAAGTGTTTCTTACATACCTTTATAAATCTGAAGCTCTTGTATTTATAGTCATTTTTTGACCTCGGGGCGAGTCTACTTTTCTTTTGTTTATGTATTCTTTCATTCATCGACATGCTTTTTCTGTTTATTCGCCCAAAGATCCTCTGGCGTCTTGGCGGAAGCGAAGAGCCGTTCAACACCCGGCTCCTCAGGCGTATCGAACCGTCTCTTTAATTACTCGGCTCCCCAATTGCCCCCAAGCATCTTGTCAACGGCGGTTGAAGAGGTGCTTAGCTCGATTCAAATACTACAAACTGAAGTTCTTGGGGCTTCGACTAATTACGCGGTTGTTTAATTACTCCCCCTTGAATCGTCGCCTCAGACTCCCGTCCCTTCGTGCACGCATATTCATTATGACTTGGAGCCTGGTGTCCCTTCGAATTCATGTTCTATATTTGGCCGCTAGGCGCTCTTGAATCATTCTTGCACCTCTTCCATCTGCGATACTCTCCACTTTTGTAAGTTTTCCCCTTCTCAACTCTGAAGCTTTTCTTAATTTGTTTACTCCGTCGCGTATTCTTATAATCAATAGATTATGGCAAAGTATTTAAGAGACCTTCTTTCTCCGGGTCGAGTTGTTGATTTTAGACGTCATTTCTCCATTCCTGATGATGTCCACCTATCGTTAGTGGCGGACCGCACTCTTGACATGGAGAGGGAGGAAGAAACCTCGATTGTCTTTCCCCTTTTGTCGATCGCAGAGGGGGGAGTTCGCTTTCCCCTTCACCCGCTTCTGAGGGCAGTTCTTCGCCATTGGGATTTGATCCCTTCGGTTTCAATGTAAATTTCTTTAGAATTATAATGGGGGTCGTAGCGTTGAACCGTCGCCTTTGTGTTAATCTCGGCATCCCTGCCATTCGGCACTGTTATGCTCTGGCCAGATCCTCTGGCCGGCACGGACGTTACTTCCTCAAAGCTAAGGACACAGATCATCAGTTGATCACTATGCTTTCCAGCTCTGGAAAACGAGTCGATGACATCATGGTCATTGTTCGTGGCAACTCGGAATTCGGCGAGGGGGAGGATCGCGTCGATCCTATTCCTAGACGTAGGGGCGAACCAGGTCGCTGAATGCCCTTTTGCTGATATTGAACATCTGTATCTGCCATACCCTATTTTCTTGAATCTCACGGCTTATCTTATGCAGGGAACGAGTTGAAAAGAGTCCTAGCTTCAACCGACGACATCGTTCTTTCGGACATCAGGATTGCTCTTAATTATTTACCGTCGCGATCTTTATAAGCGAGGAAGGCGGCTCACGTTCTGCTTTGCTACGAGCCTACGTATACGACCTTTTCGGCTGCGGAAAATATACCGATTCCGAAAGGGGAAGATTTCCTCGTCGCTCGTATTTTGTCCGACTTCAAAAATTTGAGGCAGATAGGATTTGAAGGGTCCGATTCGGAGAATACGGGAGTACCCGAAACTGCCGCATCAGATCACTCGGAGGCCGAATCTGAGGAGGTATTGTATTGACGACGATCTGCTTTGGTGCGAGAGCGTTCATTGGCAGCTCTTCAACGTCTGAATAACGCTTCCGTCTCGGGCTCTGCTGGCATGGCTGGGTTAAGCCTGACAAAGCTTGCTAAGAAGGCGAATGCGGAGAGGTTGGCCGCAAGGAGAAGAGCGGAGGGCCTTTCAGCCGAACTGCCCACTGCTGATTCTCAGCGTTCCCTCCCAGTTACTGAATCGCAATCCTTGAAAATTGTTGAGGTGACAGCGAATAAGGTGCCGCGTCCACGCTGGTTGGGGAAGCCGTTCAGGAAGTTGAGGGAACGTCGGAGAAACGCTCTAGAGCTCATGAGGTCGGTTTAGAAGATCAGTGCGGCAAACGTCCTCGAACGGTGGGATCAGTGAGTCGTGCCCTTTGTGATTCGGACCGATGGTGAGAAATATGCGGTTCCATCGGATGCCTCGGCACTTAATGACCCGAAGGTCGCGTTGGCGTGTAACGTCTTTGTCCTTACCGTCGATCGCGGAGGCTTTTCTTTGGGCCGGTTGAATGTGACAATGTTAGCCGCGATCGGCCCTTTTGGTGTGTATTCGATTTTTCCTTCATTCAAACGTTGTTCGCGTTATGCTTGCTTTGAGTTGTTCTTTTGCGGGCCGTTGGTAGGATAGCGATGTGGGCGCCGCCATCTCGGCGCCATCAATGAGATTAGTCGCTAAACAAGCGAGGCCGGAGAAAAGGGCCGAGGATGAGTTTTAAAGCGGAATCGGAAGCTTCTCGGGCGAAGTGCGGTGGAAAGCTCGTGATTCGGATAAGTTGAGAGCGGAGGCGAGAAGAAGGCCGACGACTTGAAGGCACTTTGCTTATCGAAAGCCGTTCTTCGGAGGCCGAGTTAAGCGGTGAAAGCGGCGAAAGAGAGTGCCGAGTCGAAAGTTTTGAAGCGGAAGCGGTTGGGCTCATGAGTATGTGGACCAGTCTCGCGGTTTGAGAATCGAGATTCAAACATGGTTGGCACAGGGCCCTTCTTTGCGGTGGCGTTTATTGAATGTGCCAATACCGTATGAGCAAGTAGACATCGAGCCATTGGGCGATTCGGAGGATTGATGTTTATGATACACAAAGTACTTTCTGCCGGGTGGTTTTTGGTATTTTGTGTTTATGATCTGACAATGGACGTTGATACCTTTTGTAATTATAAAATGTTAGCAATTTATCGCAATGTGATGATGTTTCCGTAGTTTTATGGTGACGTTTTATTTTTGTAATTATACAATGTTAAATCAATTCAAACCAAATATGCGGTTCCTTGGATCGCTCGGCTCGGCGTGAAAGGTCTAGTTCACAGGCTAGATTCGCCCGCTGCGTTGCGATGCTTTCGGCGTTAAAAGCGAATAGTTAACACTCGAGTGGCGAGGCATTGTTGAATATTTCGCGAATAGATTAATAATCGCCCTTGCGTTGGGCGGTGCTCGGCGTTAAAAGCGAATAGTTAACACTCGAGGGTGGCCGAGGCATTGTTGAATATTTGCCGAATAGATTAATAAATCGCCTTGCGTTGGGCGATGCTTTCGGCGTTAAAAGCGAATAGTTAACACTCGAGGGCTGGCGAGGCATTGTTGAATATTTCACCGAATAGATTAATAATCGCCCTTGCGTTGCTGGGCGGCGTGTCGATACATTTTATTAGCGCCAAAAGGTGTCATGCACCAAAGGGGGCTCGAACCGGAGACTTATTCGCCAATCGTGACATCCACGGCGGGCGCCCGAATGGAGACTTGTTCGCCCTAAGGTGTCATGCACCAAAGGGGCTCGAACCAGGAGACTTATTCGCCAATCGTGACATCCACGGCGGCTCGAATCCGGAGACTTGTTCGGCCCTAAGGTGTCATGCACCAAAGGCACTTATTAATCGTGACACCACGGCGGGCGCTCGAATGCCGGAGACTTGTTCGCCCTAAGGTGTCATGCACCAAAGGCTCGAATCCGAGACTTATTCTGGCCAATCGTGACATCCACGAAGGGCGCTCCGAATCCGGAGACTTGTTCGGCCCTAAGGTGTCATGCACCAAAGGGGCTCCGAATCCGGAGACTTATTCTGGCCAATCGTGACATCCACGGCGCTCGAATCCGGAGACTTATTCGCCCTAAGGTGTCATGCACCAAAGGGGCTCGAATCCGGAGACTTGTTCGCCCTAAGGTGTCATGCACCAAAGGGCTCAATCCGAGACTTATTCCGCCAATCGTGACATCCACGGCGGGCGCTCGAATCCGGAGACTTGTTCGCCCTAAGGTGTCATGCACCAAAGGGCTCGAATCCGGAGACTTATTCGCCAATCGTGACATCCACGGCGGGCGCCCGAATCCGGAGACTTGTTCGCCCTAAGGTGTCATGCACCAAAGGCTCGAATCCGAGACTTATTCTCGCCAATCGTGACATCGACGAAGGGCGCTCGAATCCGGAGACTTGTTCGCCCTAAGGTGTCATGCACCAAAGGCTCGAATCCGGAGACTTATTACGCCAATCGTGACATCCACGGCGCTCGAATCCGGAGACTTGTTCGCCCTAAGGTGTCATGCACCAAAGGGCTCGAACCGAGACTTATTCGCCAATCGTGACATCCACGGCGCGCTCGAATCCGGAGACTTGTTCGCCCTAAGGTGTCATGCACCAAAGGCTCAATCCGGAGACTTATTCTGGCCAATCGTGGCATCGACGAAGGGCGCTCTGAATCCGGAGACTTGTTCGGCCCTAAGGTGTCATGCACCAAAGGGGCTCCGAATCCGGAGACTTATTCTGGCCAATCGTGACATCCACGAAGGGCGCTCCGAATCCGGAGACTTGTTCGGCCCTAAGGTGTCATGCACCAAAGGGGCTCCGAATCCGGAGACTTATTCTGGCCAATCGTGATATTCACGAAGGGCGCTCCGAATCCGGAGACTTATTGGACTTTGAAGTGTTGAGCTTAAACATGTGAAAACGCGAGATCTTGGATTTACGAGGATATTGTGTACAAATATCAAGCCCACAGGTCGGGTCATTGATAAAATTTTCGTAGATGTGTTGAATTCCACGGCCGTGGTAGGTTTCTCCCTGACATGTCTGACAGCCGATATGCCCCTGTTCCTGCAACGGAATCTATTTGATAGGGGCCGTCCCAGTTTGGACCAAGCTTTCCATCGGTCGGCCTTCGATCGGCCGGTAGCACCTTCTTCAGGACCAGTTCTCCTGGATTGTAGCTCGACTTGGACCGCCGATTGTATGACTTGGCCGTGGCGATCGCTAGCCATAGAAGCCAAGGCGCGATATCTTCAATCTTCAATGAGAATCAGGTACTAAGCAAGTATTATGTCAATTCGACCCGTGTCGAAGGGTTGCGATCTGAGGGTTGGTAGGCCGATCTCTGGGGGTAAGATTGCACGGTTCCGCACAAGGCGACGGTGTTTCTCCGGTGGATCGTCTTGGTGTTGTTCGATGGGCCCATAGTACACTTGGCAACTCTTGACCCACGCCCTTGGCACTTTCCGACCTCTTTTGATGCCGTCCAAGATGGATTTGTTAAAGCTTCCGCCGACCGTTACTTTGGGGGTAAGCCGTGAAAAGTAAGGTACAATCAGATTTGCCGCGACTCTCGGACACGCCATACCAAACTGAGTGCCATTATCTGAGATCAATGCTCTTGGAATGCCGAATCGTGTAATGATGTTCCTCCACACAAAACGCTTAATGTCAGTCTCTCGTATATGGGTTAGAGCCTCTGCTTCGACCCACTTTGTGAAATAATCTGTTGCTACGATTAGAAATCGTTTGTTCCCTGGGGCCCTGGGCAGTGGTCCTACAATATCAAGTCCCCACTGAGCAAACGGCCAGGGGCTAGTGATTGAATTCAAAGCTTCTGCCGGCTGATGGGTTAGTGGGGAAAACTTTTGGCATCGTTCGCATTTCTTGACATAATTTTGCGTCGGCCCTCATAGTCGGCCAAGAATATCCTGTGTTATCGCTCGATGGGCAAGGAGCACCGAGTGTGCACCACATACCGCCTTCATGTATCTCGGTGGCGGCTCCTCTACTTCCGGTGCACGACCTCGGTATGGGCGAGAGGGATTTTTGTAAAGTCCCCTTGTGGATCAAGGTAGTATCGCAGAGCCTTGTTTCGCAGACTTGTGTGCTTTTTTATCCTCCGGAGTTGCTCAAGAAAGGAATGCAGCAATGGGGTCCTTCCAACTTGGAGCGGATTCTATGATATTGATGTGGGTCTCCTCCGGAGGGCCGATACTTGGTTCGGGGACGAAGCCCACTTCGATGGTCCGCTTGAGCTCGGAGTTGATGGCGGAGGCCAAGCAAGCCAGGGCATCCGCGTGTGTATTTTGATCGCGTGTTATTTGGTTTAGTTCGTGATGGTCGAATTTCGCCAGCAACGAATTAGCCGTTTTCATATAGGCCGCCATACGTTCATCTCTCGCCGCATACTCCCCTTCACTGGTTGATTACCAATTTTGAGTCGCCTTGCCGAGAACATCGCGTTCATGATCCGCTAAAAGGGCTTCAGATTCGCCTCGTTATTTGATGCTTCGGCCGAGCTTGACGGCTTTGTTCAATATTGCGCCGTCGGGGACATAATTACGACGCTGGCCACGCCTGAATTGGTTAGACGACCCATGGCAGTATAATTGCCAGATGTCCCCAACGTAGACTCTCCAATCTGGCTTTGACCTAACTTCGGTCTTTGGCTGGAGGTCCCCAGGCTTGAGGTCGGCAAGCCCCCCTGTGAATTCGGCCACAAAGTCGGCAAGCACCTGCCCCTTGATTGCAGTTTTGGGTGAAAACTGAATGTCATATTGGCCGAGTTCGAGAGCCCATTTCGAAACACGCCCGATGTACTGCATCTTGATCGAAGGAAATCATAGCACCTTGATCTTGTGTGCTTGAAGTAGTGCATCGCCTTTTCTTGCCGCCATGACCGAGGCTAGGACGAGTTTTTCTAGCGGTAGGTAGCGTGTTTGGCGTCCACCATCGCCTTGCTCACATAGTACATCGTCGTTGTCTTCTTCCTCCTCTTTTAACAATCTGACGGCCTGTCGAGACAACGAGATATAAATGAGGGGTCACCGGTGGCGGTGTTGTTAGAAGAGGTCTTGTCGAGGTAGGTCTTGAGCAGTTAAAAGTCGCCTCGCATTCGACGGACCATTGAAAGCTCGCTGGCGTAATGTCGAAAGAATTATGCGCAACGATCAGTAGATCGGTGATGAACTCCGTTGAGTGCGTGCCATTCCCATCGCCTTTTGGACTTCTTTGGTGAGCAGGGAACCGAGTTCCAAAATTGCTGTGACTTGCCTCGGGTTGGCCGATTCCTCGATGGTTGACGATGTAGCCGAGAATTTGCGAGCCGATCCGAATGCACATTTGGAAGCATTGACTTCATTACGTACTTGCGTGGGGTCTTTGAATGTCTCTTCCAGATCGGCTATATGGTTTTGTTCTTCTTTAGATTTGACCACCATGTCGTCGATGTATACTTCCATAGTGCGCCCGAGTTGTTCTTTGAACATCGTGGTGACCAGTCTTTGGTAAGTCGCCCCTGCATTCTTTAGTCCAAAAGGCATAACCCTGTAGCAGTAGGTTCCTCTTGGAGTGAGGAATGCAGTTTTGTCCTGATCATCTGGATTCATGGCGATCTGATGGTAGCCTCTATAGGCGTCGAGGAAACTCATGCGGCGGTGGCGTGCCGTCGCATCGACGAGTTGGTCAATTCTAGGCAAAGGAAAGCAGTCTTTGGGGCAAGCTTTGTTCAGATCCGTAAAATCGACACACACTCGCCAGGTGCCATTCTTCTTTTTCACCACCACTGTGTTGGAGAGCCACGTGGGATAGGTGACTTCTCTGATTGCCCCGGCGTCAAGCAATTTGTCAACTTCCTCGACAACGGCGGCAGTGTGTTCTGCGGAGGATCGCCGGCCTTTCTGAATGATCGGCTTGCACTGAGGGTCGACATTGAGGTGATGCTGCGAGACCGCTGGGTCTATTCCCGGCATTTCATACGGGGTCCACGCGAAGACGTCGAGGTTGCCGAGTAAGAAAGTGATCAGTTGCTGCTTGTCGACCTGGCTCAGAGAGGCGCCGATCATAAAAAACTTTTCCGGGCTTCCATCGATGTCAACCCGGTCTAAACCTTCCGTGGCCTTTTCGTTTGGTTGACGCCCAACGTCTTCCAGGATTTCTCGACTGGGCACCTCGACGGAGTTTACTTGCAGTTCCTTCGGCGTCCTGGCGGCGAGAAGGTAACATGCTTGGGCTGACCGCTGGGAGCCACGGATCTGCTCAACGCCATGCTCTGTTGGGAAGCGTAGCAGCTGGTGGTAGGTGCTTGGGACAGCTGCGCAGGTATGTAACCACGATCGCCCATGATGAGATTGTATGGCGATGGTAGCGACGACCAAGAATCTGCGACCACCGTTCTCGAGCAGTATGACGGTAGGCTGATTTTCCCAATGGGTACTCCGGGTTGGCGTTGAAGCCGAATAGAGGATAGGGAGCCGGAGTTAGATCCGAATCGTTGAACCCGAGTTTGATGAAGGTTCGATAGTACATAATCTCTGAAGTACTTCCCTGATCGATAAGGACGCGTTCTACGGTAAACCTATGTACGCGTAGCGTAACAACCAGAGGATCTACGTGAGGGAGTGTGACACCGCTCAAATCAGAGTCGTCGAAGGTGATGCTTGCCGCCTCTCGGAGCCGGGGTCGCTTTGCTGGTGGTGGCTGCTTTTGAGGGCTTGGAAGCGATTGGACTGTATGTCTGATCGAGCTATCGGCAGTCAGATATCGTATGGACGGTGTCAAGCGGACGCCTCTTGGACGACATCGTCCTTCATCACTTCCTCAACGTAATCCTTTAGCGGGCGTCACGGTATTCTGCCGTTGGTCGCGAGGTCGACGTGGGCCCGCCTTTGGGGATCGCTCAAGAACCTTGAGTCTTGCCTGGTGGGACTTTGCTTTCTCTAAGGCCAGGTCGCGGCGAAGGCGTTCGTTCTCAGCGATGATGCTGTCCAAACTCTGTTTGGTCTGTCTGGCCTGTTCCATGGTCGCTTGCATCGTCTCCTGTGTGAGAATCGTTGGTGAGCTAGAGTGCGGGGCGTGTCGCTGCGCGACGGTTGCCTCTCCGAGTGTAAACGCCGGAGTGAAGTCGTCTCTCCGTCCGGTCTCGTCGGTGGCTATCGGGGGATCTTTAGTCACGTCTTTCATGGATATATTTGAGTATTCCCACAGACGGCGCCAATTGTGGTGAAAGTGGTTTGGAAATACTCTTCAGATCCTGAAAGACGCCACGATCCTCGCTAGTCACCGCAAAAATACAAACTCGATGGGGTGCGGAATTAGCACTCCGACGGACAAGTCAGTTCTCCTCCAGAAAGCTTGCTTACTAAGTTTATAGAAGTGTTTCTTACATACCTTTATAAATCTGAAGCTCTTGTATTTATAGTCATTTTTCAGCCTCGGGGCCAGAGTCTACTTTTTCTTTTGTTTATGTATTCTTTCATTCATCCTGACATGCTTTTTCCAGTTTATTCCGCCCATAGATCCCTGGCGTCTTGGCAAGCGAAGAGCCATTCAACACCGGCTCCTGTGCGTATCGAACCGTCTCTTTAATTACTCGCTCCCACGATTCTTGCGGATCTGAGAGTGCTTACAATAGAACTGGACAGTTGCTTGTCGGTTGCCGAAGGAATGTGGTGGGAAGATGAGGATTTGCATCTTGCCCACACAGATGAAGATTGGGGACAGAATTTGCCAGATGATACATGGTATGCCGAGGAAGTCGATCACATGACTCGGAGTGGGCGGTATTTTAAGCCCCCACACCTAGAACAACCAGAAGCATCAAGGAAGGACATGGAAGCTGAGAAACAAAAAGATAAATTGTTTGAGGAGGAAGCTGAGCACAACAAGCCACTATACATCTCTGTTGAATGTAAAGAGAAATGGATACCAGTGGCCTTGGTTGACACTGGGTCTACAATTAATGTGTGTCCGCCACGCACGGCCTATGCTATCGGTTTGAAGCCGGCAAACTTTGTACCAACGGCCCAGGTGATTCGGCCTTATGACAATACAAGTTGGGAAGTGATGGGGACAGTTCGGCTTAGAACACAGGTTAGCCCGGCACAACAGGACATTGAATTCCACGTCTTGGATGTTTTGGCCACCTTAATTTACTCATTGGACGGCTGTGGCTACACTGAGTAAAAGTTGTCTCTTCTACTCTACAATCGATGCTGAAGTACCCCCATGGGAAGGGGGTAGCTATTGTTTTTGGGAACCCTTCCATACATCCTCCACCAGAAGTCACTACATCGGTACTAGAAATTGTACACGGCGAGGAGGATGTCTTTTTGTCTGGGTTTACCTTGGCCGAGGCCCGGGTAGTGCAGGATATTTTGGCTATTGATGAGGGGTTATATGTCAGTGCTCAATCTATTTACCTTATGAATAAGTTGCAACATGTACCCGCCTGAAAGGGTGTCGCTACGTTGGCCGAAGTGCCACACAAGCCTTATACATTTGGTCTAGGTTACACGCCTACCAAAGAGGATTGGGTAAGAAAGGGAAAGGAAATGGCAGGAGAGGCCAAGGCTAAACAAATGGGGAAGCACTACGAGCTGGTGCATCGGCCCATTCAAGGAACCCTGAACGACCGCTTTCTCCGAGAGGGAAAAGATTTCCCATTCTGCGGCTTTCCTAAGCCATGGCTGAATTCTAAAAAGCGGTGTTTGCCCAGCTTTGAGATCTTTTTCAACCTACAGTTGCAAGGGGATGAAGTTGTAGAAGACCAGACTGACCTACCAGCTGAGGCTGAACAGTGTATAGAAGACGAGTCCGATGACATAAAACTTCAGATGGGAGCAACGCTGGCTTGTCTCCTCTCGGATCCTCAGATCACATTAGAGAGCTTGTGGGATGATTCCTTTGTTTCCATGATTGGAGATCAAACGACTGTGAGCGCTTCTTCTGACATTCTGGATGCATCTATCGCACCCTCCCTCGTTTGGCAGTTCGAGGAGGGCTTTTTGTCCAGCAGTTCTGAATCAGGTAGTGAACCAGAATCTGATTCCACAAAGTCTGTGGAGTCAGAATCAGATTCTAGTTCTTCTGAGTCAGAGTCCGGTATTCCTGGGGTTGATAACCTGGATGCCGTTATTTTGTCCAGGTCGTCTTTTTCCTTCTCTTTTTGGAGTCAGTTGTAACCGAGGAATTTGACGAACTGGAAGTTGTGAATGAGAATGGTACCACTGCTGTTTCCGAGTACTTTTCTGTGCCACTTGTGTATTGCATTGATCATGACTTTCAAAACTTTGATAAAAACAATGAGGAAGGAATTCCTCTGGTTTTAAAACATTTGATTGATTGAGAGAAGGAGAGATTTGTAAAACCCCTGGTTGATGAAATCATTTCAATTAATGTGGGTACTGAGAAGGATCTACGTCTGGTCCAGTTCGGGTCCACGTTGTCTTTGGAGGAGCGCGAGTACTTAGTCGCTTTATTAAAAGATTTC
Organism: Camellia lanceoleosa; assembly: GCA_025200525.1. Classification (NCBI taxonomy): domain Eukaryota; kingdom Viridiplantae; phylum Streptophyta; class Magnoliopsida; order Ericales; family Theaceae; genus Camellia; species Camellia lanceoleosa. The sequence continues at coordinate 82,449,667 of CM045762.1, read as the reverse complement.
AAAGATGCTTTCGCGTAGTCCTACGAAGACATGCCTGCAATCAATCCTGAGATTGTATAGCATCGGATCCCTCTTGACCCTGAGGCCCTACCCGTCAAGCAGAAACTTTGGAGAATAAGCCCGGATTGGGCTTTGAAAATCAAGGAAGAGGTCACCAAGCAGATAGATGCAGGGTTTTTGCTAGTATCTGAGTATCCTACTTGGTTGGCCAACATTGTTTTGGTGCCGAAGAAAGATGGCAGAATTCAGGTGTGTGTGGATTTCAGAGATCTGAACAAAGCCAGTCTGAAGGACGACTTTCCTCTACCGCACATCGACGAGTTAGTGGACTTCACCGCAGGCCATGCATTGCTCTCCTTTATGGATGGGTTTTCCGAGTACAACCAAATCTTGATGGCACCTAAGGATAGGAGAAGACTGTCGTCACCACGCCGTGGGCAACCTCCTGCTACAGGGTGATGCCGCTTAGTCTAAAAAATGATAGGGCTACTTATCAACGGGTTGCAACCACGATCTTGCATGATATGATCCACAAAGAGGTTGAGGTGCATGTGGACAACATGACTGTCAAGTCCAAGGAAAGAGAGGGCCACTAAACTGCCTTGAAGAAATTTTTCCAACGGATCAGAGAATATCGGTTGAGCCTGAATCCTCATAAATGCACTTTGGCGTCACACCAGGGAAAATGCTGGGGTTCTTGAGTACACAAAAGGGCATTGAGGTTGATCCTTCCAAAATCAAGGCCATCCTCAGAAATGCCACCACCAAGGACCAAAAAGGAGGTGCGAGGCTTTCTAGGTAAAGTGCAATTCATGAGTCAGTTTATTGCAAAATTAACCTTGACCTGTGAACCACTATTTGGTCACCTGAAGAAAGGAAAGAAATTCTAATGAGATGACCGATGCCAGGTTAGTTTTGAGCAGATCAAGCAATATCTACAGAACCCACTCGTGTTGTCACCGTCAGGGCCGGGGAAGCCTTTGATTTTGTATCTGTTAGTAATCTGAGGATAGAGTGGAGAATGCCATCTATTACCTGAGCAAGAAGATGCTGGAATAAGAGACTCGTTATACTCCGCTCGAGAATGCTTGCTTAGCCTTGGTATGGGCTACCAGGAAGTTGAGGCACTACTTGTTAGCTCACTCCATAATTTTGGTTTCGAGATTGGATCCTATCAAATATCTCTTTGAGAAACCAGCACTTACGGGTAGGCTAGCCCGTTGGTTGCTTCTTCTCTCCGAATTTGATTTAAAGTATATGACTCATAAGTCTGTCAATGGGAGAGCGGTAGCGGAGTTCCTAGTCGATCACCCAGTGGAGGGGGATAAAGCAATAGAGTATTCCCAGATGAGGCCATTCTGCAAGTTAAAGAAGAGATTTGCACCATGTACTTTGACGGAGCGTCTAACCAGTACGGTTATGGGATAGGGGTGTTGCTGATAGCGCCCGACAATTCCCACATACCTTTAACCTTCAAACTACGATTCAAAGTATCAAATAACAAAGCAGAATACGAGGCATGTATCACTGGGTTAGAAACCGCCCTGAAACTAGGGCCAAAAAGGTTGAACGTCATTGGGGACTCAAACCTGGTTGTGTCTCAAGCGAAAAGAGACTGGAAGGTTAAAGAGGAAAGGATGAAAATCTATCACCAAACCCTGGACGTTCTGATTCCTAGGTTTGAGAAGCTAACCTTCACCCATCTATTAAGAGAGAACAACAGGGTCGTTGATGCCTTATCAACTCTATCTTCCATGATAGATATCCCTTTGGGAGTCTCGATGCGTCTAATCATTATTGAACAGAGGTATGTACCGACCTACAAGCTGATCACCGCTATAGAAGAAGTACAAGATCAGAACCCTTGGTATCATGATATCTGGAACTTCTTAGAAAAGGAGGCTTATCTACTACGGGCAAATGCCAAAGACAAAGGGGCAATACGGCGAATGGATGCTCAGTTTATCATCTGCAGGAGTAAATTGTATAAAAAAGGCCATCTGGGAATGCACAAGCTATATGTTTTTAATGAAGATTCGAACCGCCTAACGGAGGCCATCGATGGGGAAGAATGTGGATCGCACATGAGCGGAGTGATGCTAGCTCAGAAGATTCTCAGATAGGGTTACTACCGGTCGACCATGGTGGAGAACTGTATTGGTTTTGTTCGGCGATGCCACAAATGTCAGATCTATGCAAATCACATGAATATCCCACCATCGAAGTTGTACAACATGACTTCACCGTGGCCTTTTTCAATATGGGAAATTGATGTTATTGGGGCAGTTACTCCGAAGGAGCCAAACGGGCATGAGTATATCCTGGTGGCAATAGACTACTTTACAAAGTGGGTCGAGGCCCAATCCTACGCAGTGTTGAAAGCGTCGCATGTAGCTAAGTTCATAAGAAATAATATCATCTATCATTATGGGGTCCCGAATGAGATCATCTCGGATAATGGTTCCCATTTCAAGAAAGAAGTGATCGGCTTGTTGGAGAAATACAACGTGGCTTTTCCTAAGTCATCTACATATCGGCCGCAAACTAACGGAGCTGTTGAGGCCACCAACAAGAACATCAATCATATTCTACAGAAGATGGTGGAAACCTACAGGGACTGGCCAGATAAGCTGCCATTTTCTCTTTGGGGCTACAGAACATCAATTCGAACTTCTACTGGGGCAACTCCGTATTCTCTGGTTTATGGGATGGAGGTTGTTCTTCCTATTAAAGTTAAAGTTCCATCGCTGCGGGTTATGGCTGAGTACCAGATAGCAGAAGCAAATTGGCAGCAGAGCAGGTTCGAGGAACTAATGTTGTTTGATGAAAGAAGACTGAAAGCACTATATCATGTCCAAGGTTATCAACGCAGAATCGCTAGGGCTTACGATAAGAAAGTTAAGTCCAGGAATCTGAAAAAAGGGGATTTGGTGCTCAAGGACAACCAAGCTCCCATCCATGACCCTAAGGGCAAGTTCAGATCTAATTGGACTGGTCCTTACATCATCAAATCTATTGGGTCGGGTGGAGTTGTCATTCTTATGGACTTAGATCGTCTCGAATTCTCTCAACCAATCAACATGAACAAGATGAAGAAGTACTACCCTTGAGTGGCTTGCTAGGCCGAAAACCTGAAAGGGCGACCTAGGCAAAAGTTAGAGCACAAAAAATTAAGAAAAAGAAAAACTGAGCTCGCAAGGTTGAAAACCCAGAAAGGGCGGCCTTGGCAAAAGTTAGAGTGCAAAAGGAGAGTATTAATACATGAGTGAACGTAAGGTTTGATTCCCATCTTCGGGATACATAGGCAACTTCATTCTGAAGTCTAGCCATAAACACTTCTAAATCAACTGTGTCCATGAGATTGTTTTGGCCATCTTTGTCTTTTCTGCATCTAAGGGTTCGGTTGTGATCTTCACTATGAGAGCTCATTACAGTACAGTGTAGTGCTATTCAGATAATGGGCAACTTTTCGTTTGCTGGATTCGGGGTTGTACATCTTGAGGATAGATTCTAGGTGTGTCCAGTTGTGATCCTTATCGGAAATGGTTTTGAAAAGTTTTAATGAAAGTTGATTTTGTTCAACTTAATCTTTTTACGACTTAGACCATTTTTGGACCAAAAGGAAAATTTTCAGTACCCACAACCCTCAATTTCATTGATTTCAATACAGAGTTCCCCAACTCTTAATACAAATCGAAGTTGCATTTTTATTACATTCAAAAGGAAAACTTGAAAGTACAAATCAAAGAAATAAACTTCGGGTATGGTTGAGTCAGGTGTTCCTACGTCCCCTCCCAGAGCTTGTGGAAGCTTCAGATGCTAAAGTAGGCCCAGTTTGTGCCTCATCTTCAAGCCAAGCTATGCATTCGCCAGAAATGGCACAACTGAAAATGGGAGTGGGAGCCAGAAGTTCCCTTGTCCTCCATGCAGTGCGATAGTGAGCAAGTTGTGAGCCTCGGATTGGAAATGAAGTCGGGTATTCTATCCCCTCTTCCGGGCAAGTCTGGTCTTGTCCGAACTGATGCCTGAACCGAAAGGAAAAATAGAAGATACAGTGTATCAGGCCAATCAACTGAATGCCAGGTTGGCGAGACATGCTGTAGCTCATCTCAGGCAGATCAAACCAGGGGCAACGTCAAGTAATGTCAACAGCAGACCTGTGGCACATCCAGTGGCACCACCACCCCTTGTTTAGGAAATTAACTAGTTGTTGGCGGAAGAAATAGCCACGCGCCGAATATGCAAGGCAAGCGTCCACTACTTTCAACATATCCATGAACCATACCTGGGGAGGGATGAAAAATAAGAGAGATTAAAGAATAGAGAGGTGTATGTGGAGAGAAAAGTGAGAAAGGGTTTTGAGAGAAAAACAGAGCTTGAGGGCAGAGTGACGTGAGAAACACAGGTGAGAAGGGTGAGAAACATTACCTGCGAGAGTAGTAGACTTCCCGCGAACTTGGTTGTCTCCCGGCGATGGAAAGCATCCAAGCCCATCAAAGTTTCGGCCAGCGTCAAGCCAATGCAGCTCTTGCCCTTTTTCAAGCCTTGAGCAACTTCGATCAAGTGAATGCTAGACCCTCTGAAGCCAGGGGCAAGCAGAAAATGAGCCAACATACACAAGCAGAGGGCATGCTGTCGAAAACTTTGCCAAAAACGGTCACCGTGGTCGGCAGCATCAGAAAACTGATGAATCAAGCTGGGAATTTCCAACTCCCCGTTGTGAACCAAAGACCGAGCATCGTGTAAAGTGAGCCCATACATTCTTCCTAAAGCCTGGATGTGGCCAAAACGTGACTGGGGCAAGATTTCCTCATCACGCTAGGATTCCATCAAAACTTTGATCTCTTCAATTGTGGGGGCACATCTCTTGTCCCCCAAAGCTAAAAACATGTGTAACCGGGTTCCAACATCTAGCCGCGGCATGGAGGAACGGAAAACACAGCGGGGTACAACTTAGCGAAAATAGTGCGTTTATCCTAAAACCTCATAAATTCAACTTTTCCGAGCCATCTAAAGTTGCAATCCAATTTGAGAGTTTTTTGGTGAAAAATGGCTCCATTTGGGGCAAAAATAGAGCTGGCATGAAGAAACCACGAAGTTGGAGAGTTTATAGAAGATAAGGCAGTGAGTGGAGGCCAAGTGTCAATGTTTTGAAGGTTCTGCGCATTGATGGGCGGCAGGGGCTCATCAATGGCCGGCAGGGGCACATTGATGGCCGACAGAGGGGAAATGATGGTCGGCAGGCCATCCTCCATGGCCGACAGCCTCCCTTTCAGGCTTGCTGACCTCCTTGTGAAGATTCAGTTGCTTGTAACAGTTGTATTCTGTTATTCGCGTCTTTTGAGGTCTTGTTTTCAGTCCTTTTGGGCTTGAGCATGTTAATTTAAATTCTAATAGCCCTTGTTTTTCTTATCGAGTTGTATTTGTATTGATTGTCGAGTTGTTATTTTGTTTATCGAGTTGTATTGCTCTGTTTGTTATTTCAGTTGTTGGTCGGTTCACTACTTGATTAAGACAATGCGAATGGAATGTCTGGCTTTCAATCAAGACCAATCTCACTTCTTTTTATGCTATGTGATGGTGTGCGATAAATGCTCAGAATATAAAATATAATACTTTTTAATCAAAAGTTGTTTTCATTCCAATCATGGTCACTTTTTACAAAAGAGTACAAGTTTTTTAAAGAAATAAAACTGGTCTGAACTATACAAAGTGCAAATACTACGTGCAAAAAAGAAAACTACGAAAAACATCTAGATCAGCGCCAGCTATCTCAGGCTCGAGAGGCCCTCTTCGTCCTCCTCCTCAGTGGAGCGAACTCTGAAGCACTGTCTCCATCAGTGACACTGTCTAAATTCGAATCAGAGTCTGAACCGGAGCCCTCCCCAGCCTTTGCGGCCTCACCACTAGTAGAATCTGAGCTAGCATCGTCGTCTCCATCCTCAGATGACTTTGACTGTAGACTCACTGCCTTATCCACATCCTCGCTCATCTCGTCATCATCATCGTCTAGAACGGGCTCTAAGGGGCCACTCTTGCCACCGATGCCCGTAGCTCTACCTCGGTCACGTGTCGGAGCCTGTCTCTCTCTCCTCCCTACTACTGGAGGAGGTGCTGAAGGTTCTGCTGTGGCTCTTGCTGGGACATCCAGTGGGGCTGGGATCTGAAAAGGGCAATTTGTCAAAATACATTAGTTGTGGTGTGTATCAGATACAAAGATGAGTGTAGTGTATATATGCAGTGTATGGGAGCAGTGTATCTATGCAATGTTTTAATGCAATGTATCATATCAGTGTAGTGTGGAACAAATTACAGTTGAAATGCTAATGTATCAGCAAAAAATTTCATGACATGAAGTGCAAACTAAAGAAAATTACCGAAATCCTGTAGAGGCTGAGCAGGTTCATGCTCGTCTGAACCATCCCCATCAGAGAAGCCGCTAGCTCGAGAGCCTGCCCGACATACTATATGGATGCCTGTAAATGTGTTGAGATGATCAGCCATCTATAAAGCATAACTGAAATGAATTGAATGTGCAACATGTAAAGTATGGTACATACCAGGGTCAGGCCTCGAACTGTAGCAAGCATATGACTAACTGGTGTAGGCTCAATGGGAATCTGGTAAGTCTCCCCTATGGATTGCCAGCAAGTCAGTGTAGTAGGCAGCTCTGGCCACCCAGTCCTCTGTCTCGCCCCAAAATCTCTCTTGCCACGAGATCTGGTCGCCCTGGCCCCTCTGCCTCTCTCTCTCGCAGCTAGAGCCCTCGCTCCCTCGCCTCCACGAACGCCGGTCAGAGGTGGCATCAGGTGTGCCTAGATGAAGGTCGCATAATCACCCTCTACACAGAAGTGATCCGCCTCCAGCCCTACCATAAACTAGATCACCTCTTTGGCAGACATTCTGTGTGTCGCTCTCATGGATACTTGAGGTACCATCGGTATGAATAGGGCAGGCAAGCCCAAGGTCTGGCACGCGAAACGCTCGCCCAAGAACCAGGCACAGCAAATCGGGCCCTTGAGAAGAATGTGATGGCGGGCGACAACCCGAGCTGTATCATACTGGGCTCGAAGCCCTGACGGTATCATGGCCTAAGGCTGCCATGTGATCTGAAATGGAAATGAACAAATGATTAGTCGCTGTTGTTTGTAATATGTGAATTCAAATGGTTGAAAAGCGACATGACTTTGTTTTGGGTTACCTCATGCGCCGCAACCATGTCGAAATACTGGCGGAAAAACATGACGTTTTCTTGGTTTTTACGGTAGAGCAGGCCATCGTATACCCGAGAAAACGGTACTGTTGATGGAATCTCCTCTATAGGCTCTGGAGCAAAAGCCGGGAAATATGCGTACACCCACAGCTGTAGGGAAAGTGCAATGGAATGTGATCAATACAACATGAGCAGATGCAGAAAATGCAAAGCAGAAAGCATATAGCATGAGCAGATGCAGAGAATGCAAAACAGAAAGTACATGTGTTGAACAAATGTAAAGCAAGAAGTGCTAAGCAGAAAATGTAAAGCGAAAAGGGGGAACCAAGCTGTGTACCTCCCAAGCCCGCTAGTAGCCACCAATCAAGCTCCCACTCATGTGAGAAGTTGAGCTCATGTATCCGTATAAAGTGGTGAGGCGGGCTCCGCCCCAATCATAGAACTGAACTCGATGGAGCACTACCAAGGCGCTCAGCAGATACAGGCCCACGGTATTCCACCTGTTCAAAAACAAGGTGGTACCGAAAAGGATCATGGGAAAGCCTCTGGCGTACTGCTCTGTCGCCTCGATCGTCTCAGGCTTAGTCCCTCTGAACTGCTCCTCAAACCAGCTATATCAGACCATGCCTGACCGGAGTGTCAGTGGTTATGCCCCGAGCAGTGTAACCCATACTGCCTCCCACTCCCCCATATCTGAGTCGAGAGGGATCGGATCACCCCCTACGCCTGAGCCAGTGATCATGGCAAAGTCATAAGGGGTCATCGTCATCTCCCCTGTGGTGTAGAAATTGAAGGAGTTGGTGGTATCCCACCACCTCTCCACTAGAGACCCTAAGAGAGGACGGCTGGCTACAACCCGAGTCAGGCTGGAGCAGAAGATACCGAAGCATGTCTCATCAATAATGTTGTGAACTCTAGCTCGGAGCTCGCTGTACCAGTCTCGAGTGGTCGTCGTGCCATAGCCTCTGAACAAGTGGGATCCATCCTGTGTTAATGAATGAGATGCAATCAGATCAGGCAATGAAAGTACAGATGAATATAAAGCAGTAATGTACGATAGTATAGTCAGATCAAGGCAATCTATGCAATCAGATCAAAACAGTGCAAGAAATGTGGACAGTTAAAGGTAATACTGCAAAAAGGCAGTTTTTGTAGCTCTACAGCAATGACCGACAAATGAGACACTGGCTCTCTCTATAGGAGGTTGTCTGGCGCGTCCTCAGTAAAGTCGGTAAAGGATTTGATGCCTCCTGTGACGGGTATTATGTGAGTTTGAGAATGGTACCACGCTGGATTGAAAGGGCGTATGCTCAGCGGTAATAGCTCCGACTCAGCCTCAAAATCTTCCTCGAAGTCTGCTGGAGGAAGCTCAGGGAGAGCCTCATCATGAGGGACATCATCCACCATCCAAAATAGATGCAAAATGAGCAGGAATAAGGAAAATGCAGAAAAAGGGTGAAACTTTGAAAAAGTCTACCCCAGGAGAGAGAAAAAGTCAAAGAAAGTCAAAGCCGGGAAAAGTGCACTAACCTTGAGAGAAACTCGAGGGGAGTGAGCCTAGAATGATGGAAATGAGGAAAGAAGTGCCGAAATCAAATTCTAGTCGGTTCAAAATGAAGAGAACTAGAGGGATTTAGCGAATAAAGTTTGTTTAGTGTGTTGGAAAACGAGTGAAACACGTGGATCTAGAGAGAAAGAGTATCTAGAGAGTACAAGGAAGGAATTTCGTGCAAGGGTTTGTGGGGAAATGAAGCCTAGAGTTGTGTACTTAAAGACCCAAGTGTGAAAAGTCAAGTTTGCCCAAATCTACCATCGATGGTCGGCGGGGCACACTAGCGGCCGACAGGGCACACCAGCTGCTGCCAGGTGGCCGGCAGGGTTCCACAATCTTCCCCTACATCTCTGACCTTGTTTTGTGTCCTTGGATTTCAAGAATTGCAAGCGATGTTCAGTGTTTGATTTAGGATGTCTTCGCAGAAGTTTGAAATCGCGTTTCTGGTGCATGATGGTCATTGCTCATCAACACAAACAAGGTGTATCCTTTTTGATATATTATAACTCTTCTGAGAGGTAAATCGGAAGTTGCCTTTGAGTCGTCTTTATCAAACATGTTTTTCTCATTGCATAGAATGTGCGTTTCTTTGTCGTTGCATGGAACATGCATTTTGAATTGTTGCATAAAACATGCATCACCATGATTGCATAGAATATGCATGTTGCATTGAATATGCATCGTTGATTATTTTGCATAGAATATGCTCTTGCTCCCGTTGCATAGAATATGCTTTTATTTTGTTTCTTGCATGTTGTGCATGAAACATGCCTCTAACATTGTGTTACGGTCATTCGTCTCGCATAGAATATGCATTCTTATTGTATTGTACCTATCAAGTTTCTTTCTTATGCAGGCACGATATTGTATGTACGATTCATTCAAAGCTGGTGCAACCAGGCGATATTGTATGTACGGTTCATTCAAAGTAACTCCAAGTAAGATCATTCCTATCCTTTGAGCACCTTGTTGGTTAGAAACATTAGGATGTGTGCCCGATGTTTATACCACCCTCCTCAGTTAGAAGCGTTTGGGACGTGTGCCCGATGCTTATACCACCTTGTTGGTTAGAAACATTGGGATGTGTGCCCGATGTTTATACCACTCCCCGGTTAGAAGCGTTTAGGACGTGTGCCCAATGCTTATACCACCTTGTTGGTTAGAAACATTGGGATGTCTGCCCGATGCTTATACCACCCTCCCCGGTTAGAAGCATTTGGGACACGTACCTGATGCTTATACCACCTTTTTCGTTAGAAACATTGGGATGTGTGCCCGATGTTTATACCACTCTCCCCGGTTAGAAGCATTTAGGACGTGTTCCAATGCTTATACCACCTTGTTTTGGTTAGAAACATTGGGGTGTGCTCCGATGTTTATACCACCCTCTGGTGTTTACACCGCTTCCTTTTCTTCTCTCGTGTGTGACGCACTAGGATGTGTTTTGTTTGAGCTTTCGGGTGCACCCGACTGTCGCTCTTAACCTTTCCTTCGTGAGGCGTAGTTAAGACTGCATAATTTTTTTACATCCTTTCTGTCATGACCCGAACCCACCCCCATGGGTTAAGGACATAACCGGCCAGAAATAACGAGATTACCTATGACCTTAAACCAAATCAAGTATATTTTAACAGAGTTAAGAGGGCCAAGCGGAAGCAATTTCAAACTTTTGTCCATAGAGCTGTGCATACATGGCACGTCATAACATTTCACAAACATACATTAATAACTCACATCAAGGAAAGTTAACGTATAAGCTTTACACAACAGGATCATTCGAGTCATGGTCAGCCAATCAAAACTATGTATAACCGTAATCCAAAGTTCTCGCCAACATGACAAAATATAACAAAGTAGCAAAAGGGCGAAAACAAGTCTCGCGCGTGAGACGTATGGGCTGACTCTTCAAAACCTTGAATGTTTCACACAAAGTCCACTGAGGCTGGGTTTGGACCTCCCTTGGCTCACCTACAGACATATGAATGAGTGTGAGCGAAAGCCCAGTGAATAATATCGAATAAAGAAGATCCACGAACGGTATTTAGAACAACTTACATCAAACGGCCTTGTGTCCAATTCATATTTTTATCTAGTATATATATACATATAGGTCAAGTGATTGCGGTTCCAAACACATCAAACGGCCTCGGGCCCAATTCATTCATATCCGACGACCTTTGGCCTAATCGTTCATGTCTGATGGCCTTTGGCCCAATTATTCGCGTCAAATGGCCTTTGGCCCATTCATTCATGCATGTCATACGGCCTTCGGCCTAATCAATTGTATCCAACGGCCTTTGGCCCATTCATTCATATCATACGGCCTTTGGTCCAATCAATTGTATCCAACAGCCATTGGCCCAACCATATGGCATAGCCAACATTTGTCCACAATTCAAATTAACAAACTTATAGGACTTATAGGGAAATAAGCATTTGGACAAATAACATACTTCAAATATCTTTATTAAGATATTACTCACAGTGTTCTGCCGGTGGATTCACCCTTGAGCTCGACCCTACACATTACATAACACATATGCGTCACAAACGATTCAATCCGTTCTTAATTCGTACATCCCTCTTAGGCTTCATTCTTATCCTTTTAATTTATTCATAATGCTTATTGCATGCCTAAGAGTACTTAGAAGCGAAAGAGAATGGAAAAGGAAACACAGAACACTTTTACAAAATTTCTGAAACAGGGATCCCCGCTCGAGCGTGGGTTCCGGCGCTTGAGCTGACCTTCATGGTCTGCAAAAGTACTGGTTGCCTCATTTTTACGCTCGAGCGTGAAATCGGATGCTCGAGCTGAAAGTCACACTACATGGCTCGCCGCTCGAGCATGAATGTCCCCGCTCGAGCGGACATCACTAACAAGAAAACTATTGGGAGCTTGCATTTCACGCTCGAGCGACGCTTTCCCCGCTCGAGCGAACGTGCCAAATTCTGGGTTTCCCAGAATTGTTCTTCAAGTGCAACCTTGATATTCAAAGTGCCAACTTTCATGTTTTTGGTCCAAAAACTTGGAGACACAATATATAGCATGTGGATGTAAGCAATATGAGGTCAATTATACAAAATCATGGTCCATTCTTCAAAATTAATCTACATTTCTTTTGTATAATCAAGGCACATGCATTCAAACCTCATATAAGCGCCATATCTTCACTAATCAAACATGCATGTCAATTTTTGAATTCATTTCTATTTCACATCTTAGAAATGACACTTATTATTATGAAACCCATGAAAATTATGCATGCATGCATGTCAAGATTGGTGCCTAATTCTTTATGGTCAACATTATACATCCTAGCTTATGCAATTTCATGGCAATTCATGGTGATTGATAGTAATTTCATGCATGCATGTGCATTCTAACTTCATATTCAACTCAATCTTTGCCATGAGCTACCATACCACTCAAATTCACAAAATTACATACTCAATTCACAAATTAAGGGTTGATTACTCACCTAAGAGCTTCAATCCTCACAATTGAAGTTAATTCTTAAGCCTAGCTTTCCAATCTCACAAACCTTAAGCCAAAATACACAATTCTCCCAGTTTCTCTCTCTAGAGTCAGCCTCTCTCTCTCTCTCACTAAAGTGTAAAATCTGATTTTGAGCTCAAACAAATGAACGTGACTGTATAATGCCCCCTTTTTATAACCTCTCTTAATAAAATTCCCTTAACACTAATTAGTTGAGCATTATTAAATTAATTTAATCTAATTAATCTGATCCGAATCAATTTTCACTTAAGTTTCACCGTAGGCTCTAAAAATTACACCAATCACAACAATGTAGTCAATTTCGGTTTCTATGGCCGATAAGGCCTTCAATTTAAATTCCAAAGCAGAAAGTCAAACAGATTTTCCTACGGTGAGAATAGAAATTCAAAACCACATATATTCATATAAATGGCACTCAAAATCATATCAAACACATAATCATATTCACAATAAAGATCAATTAGCATAATACGGAATAGGGTTATCATAGTCTTCCCTCTTTTAGGAAGTTTGGTCCTCCAAACTTATTTTACCTTCGTCGGGAAACAAATTTGGATAGCGTAGCCGCATTTCATCCTCTTTTTCCCATGTAGCGTCCGTCCCATAGTGTTCTCTCCATTCCACTTTCACCATCGGGATGGACTTGCTTCTCAACTGTTTCACTTGCCAGTCAATGATTCATCCTGGCCATTCTGCGTATTCTATATTCTCATCAAGAGCTATCCGGTGATAATCAATCACGTGAAAGGGATCTCAAAGATAACCCCTTAACATTGACACATGAAACACATTATGGATTTGCTCGAATCCCAGTGGCAAAGCAACTCTATAAGCAACTGGACCAAGCCTCTCCAGAATTTGAAACGGCCCAATGCAACGAGGCAACAACTTTCCCTTCTTTCCGAACCTGACTTAGCCTTTCATTGGTGTCACACGGATAAACACGTGGTCACCAACCTCACACTCAAGAGGTCTCCTTTGAACGTTTGCATAATTCTTTTGTCGGGCCTGAGCTGTTTTGAGCCTCTGTTGGATTATTTTGATCTTCTTAGAAGTGTCTTGCAAAATTTCGGGCCCAAGTAAAGCCCTATCCCCGACTTCTGTCCAACAAATTAGTGATCTACACCTTCTACCATACAAAGCCTCGTATGGTCCCATACCGATGCTACAGTGGAAGTTGTTATTGTATGCAAACTCTACTAGTGGCAAATAGTCTTCCCAATACCCCTGAAAATCTAAAGCACACATTCTCAGCATATCTTCTAACATCTGTCTGGTCCATTCTGATTGCCTATCTATCTGTGGATGGAATGCAGTACTAAACCTCAGTTTAGTCCCCATAGCTTTCTGCAAACTCTTCCACAATCTAGATACAAATTTCGGATCTCTATCCGACACAATAGATACTGGAACCCCGTGTAAACGAACAATCTCATAAACATATATAGTAGCCAGTCTATAAGCATCAAATGTAGTTCTAACAGGTAGAAAATGTGCAGATTTAGTCAGTCTATCAACTACAACCCAAATAGAATCCATACCTCGAGGAGTCCGAGGTAGACCAACAACAAAATCCATTGTCACATGTTCCCACTTCCATTCAGGAATAGGGAGAGGTTGAAGTAGACCGCCTGGTTTTTGATGTTCAGCTTTTACTTGCTGACACTGAAGACATTTAGACACATACTCTGAAATTTCTTTCTTCATTTTAGGCCACCAATAGCTTTGTTTCAAGTCCCGATACATTTTATTATTGCTCGGATGCATAGCAAATACTGACTTGTGAGCTTCATCCAGAACTCTTTTCTATAGCTCCGAAATATCTGGGATACACATTCGGTCTCGAAACCTTAACACTTCATTTTCAACACTAAACTCTGCTTTTGGACCTGTCTCAAATTTGTCAATCACTTTCTTGAGGAATTCATCCTCTTTTTGTTTCTGTTTAATCTTATCAATGATTGCCAATTCAACTGAAATAGCGGCTATCAATCCGCCTTATTCACACATTACCACTTCAATCTCAGACTTCTCAAAATCTTACATGATTTCCTTCTGTTCAGTAAGCAAACAAGCCAAATTCCCCATTGATTTTCTACTCAAGGCATCTGCAACTTTATTGGCTTTCCCAGGGTGCTACTGAATCTCAAGGTCATAGTCTTTTATCAATTCGAGCCATCTTCTCTGTCGCATATTTAACACTTTCTGTGTAAAGAAGTATTTCAGAGTTTTGTGGTCCGTGTAGACTTCACATTTCTCCCCATACAAGTAATGCCGCCAAATTTTTAGAGCAAACACAACTACGGCCAATTCTAAGTCCTGTGTTGTGTAGTTTTTCTCATGTTGCCTCAATTGTCAGGAGGCATAAACAATAACCTTTCCGTTCTGCATTAATACACAACCCAAACCTTTATAAGATGCATCACTGAAAATTACAAAGTTTTTCGTACCTGTGGGCAATGTCAATACTCGTGCAGTAGTCAATCTCGTTTTAGTTCATGAAAGGCGGATCTCTTTCATCGTTCCATTCAAATGGTTGTCCCTTGCGTGTCAGTTGGGTAAGAGGCACAGCTATTTTTGAAAAATCTTTCACAAACCTCCTGTAGTACCCAGCTAAGCCCATGAAACTACGGACCTCTGTTACATTTGTTGGCATAGGCCAATTCACAATCGCCTCTATTTTCTGCGGGTCCACTGATATTCCTTCCTTGTTGATCACATGCCCTAAAAATATTACTTCATCCAACCAAAATTCACATTTCTTTAGTTTAGCAAATAACTTCTTTTCTCTAAGTATCTGTAACACAGTCCTCAGATGTTGTTCATGTTCAAGTCTATTCTTGGAGTATATCAAAATGTCATTAATAAAAACCACAACATATTCATCAATGTAGGTTTTAAAAATTCGGTTCATTAACTCCATAAACGCTGCCAGAGCATTAGTTACACCAAATGGCATAACAAGAAATTCATAATGGCCATACCTTGTTCGAAATGCGGTTTTCTCAACATCTTCTGCTTTCAGTTTTAACTGATGATACCCGGATCTCAAATCAATTTTGGAAAACACTTGTGATCCTTGCAACTAGTCAAACAGGTCATCAATACGAGGTAAGGGATATTTATTTTTTATTGTTACCTTGTTCAATTCTTAATTGTCGATACACAACCGCAAGGTTCCATCTTTCTTTTTTGCAAACAACACTGGTGCACCCCATGGTGAAGTGCTAGGTCAGATAAACCCTTTTGTCAAGCAGGTCGTGCAACTGTTCTTTCAGTTCTTTCATTTCAGTAGTAGCCATTCTGTAGGGAGTTTTAGAAATAGGCTGGGTGCCTGGCATAATTTCAATCGTAAACTCGATCTCCCTGTCTACCAATTCCCTTGGTATTTCATTTGGAAACACATCTGGAAATTCTCTAATAATAGGTTTACTGTTCAATTCAACATTCACAGATTGTTCAGAGAGCACACAACACAAATAACCCTGGCACCCTTTCTTCAATAATTTACATGCTTTCATTGCAGATATCAAATAAGGTAGAGGCACTACCCCATTACCCACAAACACAATTTCTTCCTGCTCCGGTGGTTTAAACACAACCCGTTTTGTTACACAATCAATGGTGGCACAATATTTAGTTAACCAATCCATGCCTAGAATTATATCAAAGTGCCTAAAGTTCAAGGGAAACAAAACCACATACAGCATAGCATTCCCAATTCGCATGTCGTAAAAACGATATACAGATTCAGGCAATACAGATTCCCCGGATGGAGCAGATACAGATAGCAGATATGGCAATAATTCTAGAGGTCTGCTCAGTCAAGATGCAAATGCACATGTTACGAAAGAGTGTTGATCTGAAGTCAATTAACACAAAAGCATCCTGATTACATATAGAAATAGTACCTAAGACAACTGCGTTCGCATTCCATGTATCGCCCGGAACAAGTGCGAAAACTCTCGCTTGCCTCATGGTATCTCCGGTGGTAGTACATCTCATAGTATTTCCCGATTTTGGGATCGATGCAGTGGAACTAGTAGCTATCTTCCCATTGTTCTGATTACATTCTCTGGCCATATGCCTTGTTTTTCCACATTTAAAACAAGCTCCTGACACACGGTAACAAACCCCACGATGCCTTGTACCACAAATATTACACATTGGGGATGTGTCTCGGGAAGAGTTAGAAGTACTCGAGGAGCCCGTATTCTCCTTCTTTGAAAATTTCTTCTTCGAAAAGAAGCCTTGTGTTTTACTACCATTCCAGTCTGTCGTTGGTTTAGCTTGTCTGGCTATGTTAGCTTCTGATATTATGGCCTGGTCTAGCACCTCAATATAGGTCTCCAGTTTGAGAACGTTCACCTTTTCTAGAATATCATCCCGAAGTCCCCCTTCAAAATGTCTCGCCTTCTTATAGTCGGTGTCAACCACATGTGGTGCAAACCTAGCCAATTCAGTGAACTTGGCTTCATGCTCAGCTACAGTCATGCTGTTCTATTTAAGTTCCATGAATTCTGACACCTTCCTGTCACAAACACACTGTGGAAAGTACTTGTCATAGAAAATTTCCAAGAACCGTGCCTAACCAACACCTTTACTGTTTTCACGCATTAGCATCCACCGCCTTCTAGCCTCATCTTCAAGAGTAAAAGTGGCTAGGAGCACTTTCTATGTCTCCGAACAAGGGAACACTTCAAATACATTTTCGATACCGAGGACCCATGCTTCGGCTTTCAATGGATCTAATCCACCATGGAATTGTGGCGGTTTCATTTTCTTAAACTCTTTGGTGAGAGCTATTAGTCGATCATCATTCTGTAAGTTTGGCACAGGTGGTGCTAGAGGTGGAGGTGGAGGATGTTGTTGCTGCCACTGTTGTTGCCACTGCTGTTGTTGCCTCAATGTTTCTGCCATTTCCTGAATCAATCTTTCATTTCTATCCATTCTGGCAGTAGAGGATTCCTCTACCTCATCACCTCTTGTTCTCACCATCTGATTACACTCGCATTATTCTTTACACAAAAGTTTCACAAGTATGCATATAATAAAAAGCATACATATTCACATAATTTGCAATGCAAGTAAATCGCAAACATATAGCACATAATCATTTATTTCAGAGCACTTAAACGTAGTATCAATGTTTACAAATTCTTACTTATCACATGGATGCATCCTTGATCTTTTCTAGATGCTAATTGCTCTTTTGGACAAGTGTGTGAGTTATTAACTCGTGCTCAGATACGACTCTGTCATAACCCGAACCCGCCCCTATGGGTTAAGGACATAACGGGCCAGTAATCACGAGATTACCTACGGCCTTAAACCAAATCGAGTATATTTTAACAGAATACAGGGGGCCAAGCGGAAGCAATTTCAAACTTTTGTCCATAGAGCTGTGCTTACATGGCACGTCATAACATTTCACAAACATACATTAATAACTCACATCAAGGAAAGTTAACATATAAGCTTTACACAACAGGATCATTCAAGTCATGGTCAGCCAATCAAAACTATGTACAACCGTAATCCAAAGTTCTCGCCAACATGACAAAATATAACAAAGTAGCAAAATGGCGAAAACAAGTCTCGCGTGTGAGACGTATGGGCTGACTCTTTAAAACCTTGACTGTTTCACACAAAGTTCACTGAGGTTGGGTTTGGACCTCCTTTGGTTCACCTACAGACACATGAATGAGCGTAAGCGAAAGCCCAATGAATAATATCAAATAAAGAAGATACATGAACGGTATTTAGAACGACATATATCAGGCGGCCTTGGGCCCAATTCATATTTCTATCTAGTATATATATACATATAGGTCAAGTGATTGCGGTTCCAAACAAATCAAATGGCCTCAGGCCCAATTCATTCATATCCAACGGCCTTTGGCCCAATCGTTCCTGTCTGACGGCCTTTGGCCCAATTATTCGCGTCAAACGGCCTTTGGCCCATTCATTCATGTCAGACAGCATTTGGCCCATTCATTCATGCATGTCATACGGCCTTCGACCTAATCAATTGTATCCAACGGCCTTTGGCCCATTCATTCATATCATACGGCCTTTGGTCCAATCAATTGTATCCAACAGCCATTGGCCCAACCATATGGCATAGCCAACATTTGTCCACAATTCAAATTAACAAACTTATAGGACTTATAGGGAAATAAGCATTTGGACAAATAACATACTTCAAATATCTTTATTAAGATATTACTCACAGTGTTCTGCCGGTGGATTCACCCTTGAGCTCGACCCTACACATTACATAACACATATGCGTCACAAACGATTCAATCCATTCTTAATTCGTACATCCCTCTTAGGCTTCATTCTTATCCTTTTAATTTATTCATAATGCTTATTGCATGCCTAAGAGTACTTAGAAGCGAAAGAGAATGGAAAAGGAAACATAGAACACTTTTACAAAATTTCTGAAACAGGGATCCCCGCTCGAGCGTGGGTTCCGGCGCTTGAGCTGACCTTCATGGTCTGCAAAAGTACTGGTTGCCTCATTTTTACGCTCGAGCGTGAAATCGGACGCTCGAGCTGAAAGTCACACTACATGGCTCGCCGCTCGAGCATGAATGTCCCCGCTCGAGCGGACATCACTAACAAGAAAACTATTAGGAGCTTGCATTTCACGCTCGAGCGACGCTTTCCCCGCTCGAGCGAACGTGCCAAATTCTGGGTTTCCCAGAATTGTTCTTCAAGCGCAACCTTGATATTCAAAGTTCCAACTTTCATGTTTTTGGTCCAAAAACTTGGAGACACAATATATAGCATGTGGATGTAAGCAATATGAGGTCAATTATACAAAATCATGGTCCATTCTTCAAAATTAATCTACATTTCTTTTGTATAATCAAGGCACATGCATTCAAACCTCATATAAGCGCCATATCTTCACTAATCAAACATGCATGTCAATTTTTGACTTCATTTCTATTTCACATCTTAGAAATGACACTTATTATTATGAAACCCATGAAAATTATGCATGCATGCATGTCAAGATTGGTGCCTAATTCTTTATGTTCAACATTATACATCCTAGCTTATGCAATTTCATGGCAATTCATGGTGATTGATAGTAATTTCATGCATGCATGTGCATTCTAACTTCATATTCAACTCAATCTTTGCCATGAGCTACCATACCACTCGAATTCACAAAATTACATAATCAATTCATAAATTAAGAGTTGATTACTCACCTAAGAGCTTTAATCCTCACAATTGAAGTTAATTCTTGAGCCTAGCTTTCCATTCTCACAAACCTTGAGCCAAAATACACAATTCTCCCCCTTTCTCTCTCTAGAGCCAGCCTCTCTCTCTCACTAAAGTGTAAAATCTGATTTTGAGCTCAAACAAATGAATGTGAGTGTGTAATCCCCATTTTTATAACCTCTCTTAATTAAATTCCCTTAACACTAATTAGTTGAGCATTATTAAATTAATTTAATCTAATTAATTTGATCCGAATCAATTTTCAATTAAATTTCATAGTAGGCTCTGAAAATTACGCCAATCACAACGACATAGTCAATTTCGATTTTTATGGCCAATAAGGCCTTCAATTTAAATTCCAAAGCAAAAAGTCAAACAAATTTTCCTACGGTGAACAGATAGAAATTCAAAACCAAATATATTTATATAAATGGCACTCAAAATCATATCAAACACATAATAATATTCATAATAAAGATCAATTAGCATAGTACGGAACAGGGTTATCACACTTTCTGCATGAAATGCGGTTCGATTTGTGATTCTCACGCATGGCATGTTTATTTGCTTACTTCTTCTCATGTATGAGATTATTGTACCTTGTTGGTTTGCTTAAATTGTCACATTTCCCTTGCATAACACTTTCATGTAAATGCTTCATTACAGCCTCATTGCATGATCATAAGTTAGGTTCTTACATCGTGCATCTCATTAGCATTTTGCCCTAGCCTGCGGGCACAACTATGTATTATTCTCTTGAATGTTTTTCTAAGTCTTGCGGCCTTGCCAAAATGGGTCGTCTCTGGGCTTTGACAATCACTCACATCATCTTTGTGACTCTGAGTTCTGTCAAAGAGGGATAACTGTAGACACCCCATTTTTTACCATCCTCAAGACTTGGATGTTCTTGCAGGTACATCCAGTGATGAGTTTGATTGCTCATCGAGTGCTAGAAATCCACGATGGAATGCCCCAAGTTTGAGCTTTCCAAACCCTGTATCCATTCTATCTCATTGTTGGACCAGGTTTTGGTCCTTTCAGCATGTTATTTTTGATGCACTGCCGGCCATGGATTTTGGCTTATCGGCCATCACTGATGGCCAGCCGGCCACTAGTGTATCAGTAGATATTTTTCTGATATTTTGTGCCAGCTGTTTGCACATGTTGAGCCATTTGCTTGCACGTGTATAGCTGGATCTCTTTGAGGGGATTTTGTATCTTCTATATATAGAAGCCTTCCTGTTGCATGTAGGAGGTTGGAAATTTTAAAGACAAAAATTTCTCTCTCTCTCTCTCTCTCTCTCTCTCTCTCTAGAATCCTCTCTCTCTTGATATTTTATGCCTTAAAGCCTAAATTCTCTACACTCTTGCATGTGAGTCCTTCATCAAACTTGATCACCATTGTGTTGAGGTTGCTTGAGGTCCTGTTTGAGCTCTAGAAGAGGATATTGGCTTGGTTTGACTTGCCTTTGTTGCCTAAATAGCATCTTGTCTTCAAGAGGTAGAACGCTTGTGTTTTTTAAGCTTATTTAAATACTTGTTTTGCCACCTTTGCAAACTTTTTTTGGCCTGGTTTTCAACTATAAAAACCTCTATTTTTTAGGCTTAAAAATGGTGGTTTGAGATTTGATTGGAGTTAGAGGTGGTCCACCCTTCTTGTGGCTTCCTTGCTAAGTTGCTGTGCCATCTTTCAAAGTTGTTTTAAATCAAACTTTTTGGCCTTTCTAACCACTGAAAATCAGAGTTATTTTAGTGGCAAAAACTTTGTTTTGAAGTCCAAAGGTGGAGGGGTTAGCCTCCCCTCCTAGTGTCTTGTTTACATGTGTAGATAGCTTAACATGTGACCATGTTTTTCTAGCATTTTGTGACTTGATCTCGGCATGTTTTTGTTACTATTTTGACTTGTTTTACCTCTGTTTGTGGCTGGTTTAGTCACTTGAGGCTTGCTTTGTATGCTTATAGTGCAATTGTACTTAATAGTCTAGTTTGTGCTATGTTTTGGACTTTTATTCTAGCTATTTTTAGCTTACTTCAAACATTTTTTAGGACTCCTCTTAAGCTATTTTAGGACTGTTTTGGAGTGCTTGTACCATTGGAGCTTTGTATTGCGTGCTTATAGTGCAGTAATCTTCACTAGTTTGGTGTGTTTGGCTTTTAAACATGATTTGCATGAGTTCCTTGCATGTTGTAATGTCATTTTGCATGTAATTTCAGCATATACAATCCCTGCAACCTCCCTCATTTCATCACTTTTTTCATTTGCTTTGAGGGTTGGTTAGCCTCATGGTTGTGTTTAAGTTTGAGATTGAGACTTGTGCTTAATGGTTTTAATCCTCTTTTGAGGGCTTCTACTAACCAACGGCATGATCTCTCTCATGTCTTAAATCATCCTTTAGTTGACCCCTCTCTCATTAGAGGACACTTACCTTAGACTTAACCAGTTAAAGAATGGATCGGTAATCAAAATGAGTAGATAAAACATGACAAGTAAAACTTGAGCAAGTTAAGCATGTTGTGTTGCATTGCATGTGTTCAATCGGACGTTATATTGAACACAAGGAAGATTGCAGCATTTCATACTCAAAGTGATGAAATGACCCAATCTCCTTCGTGTCCATTGCCTTTGATCACACATGATAAGGTGATGGCATTGAGTCTTGTTTTGTGCATTTATTGAAATTGTACTCCTTGGATCTTTGGCCATCATGCATCAAAGATGCTTGGTTGGTGGTTTTGAATCAAAGAATGCCATTCCTTTGATGTTTTAAGATGATAAGGAGGGGCACAGTACAAACATATCCTTGGAAAACCCTCAATTTTCCTCTGTTTGTGCTGTGTTACAGTGTGGTGACTCAGAGCACCAGTGGCCGGCAGTGCTTCATTGGTGGTTGGCAGTGCCTCATTCTTGGCTGGCAGGGCACACTTTTGGCTGGCAGATGGCCGACAGCAAGCATTCATGGCCGGCAGGCCACTGGTGCAATTCTCAGCATTGATTTGGTAAGGTGGAGCAGATAGTTCTTGAAGTGAGCTTAACACTACAAATAGAGCCTCTCAAGAACAAACTGGAGGGCTTTTCAGGGCGAAAATCGTGTGCATGCATCCTATATTTCCTAAAGCAGAGCTGAGGCAGCGTAGTTCAGTGCTCTAAATGTTTAGTTAGTGTACATTTGTATTGTACTTTAATATACTAGTTGCTAATTAGTTGATTGTTCTAATAATTAAGTAGCCTTGATGGGTTTGGATGCTTTTCATCGGTGAGAGACTACTCAGTTCGGAGGAAGCCCACTACTTCTCTAGGTATTGTGTCCCACCCTTTTCTTATTTAGGTTTCTCACGTCATTTGGCACTCATTCTTTTTTTTTCTCTTACAGCCCTTTTCTTACTTTTCTCTACATGCACATCTCTCTATTCTTTAATCTCTCTTATTTTTCATCCCTTCCCAAGTATGGCTAATGGATAAGCTGAAAGTGGTGGGCCCTTTCCTCGAGTATTCAGTCCAAGCTTACTTCTTCCGCCAGTGGCTAGCGGACTATCCCACAAAGGATGGTGGTACAATTGGATGTGTCGCAGATCCGCAGCTGACATTGCCTGGTATTGCCCTGGCTTAATTTGGCTAAGATAAGCTACAACATGTCCTGACAACCGGGCATACAGTTGATTGGCCCGATGCACTGTGTGTTCTATTTCCTGTTTTGGTTTAGATGCCAGTTTGGGCATGATCAGACCAAGCCAAAAGAGGAGATAGAATTCCCCGGTTCCATTTCTCATTCATGCTTCAAACCTAGCTCAATACCTTACTGCTTAGAGGACGAGAGAGCTTCTGGTCCCTGTCCCTAATTTCATTTATGCCCTTTCTTGTGAGTGCTTGGCTTGGCACAAGGGCGAGGCACAGGTTGGACCATCATTGGCTGCAGAAACTTCCACAAGCACGAGCAAAGAACTCAGGAACACCTGACTCATCTATGACCCTAGTTTATTGTTTTGACTTTTCTTTTCAAGGTTTATGATATAAAAGAAAATTTGATTTAATTAGAGAGTTTGAGAACATACTTGTGATGACCCTAGTCCATGTGATGCTAATTAATCTTAATTACGATTGTGATTATGTGCCTGATATGATTTTGAGTGCCATTTATGTGAATATATGTGGTTTTGAATTTCTATATGTTCACCGTAGGGAAATCTATTTAATTATCTGCTTTAGAATTTAAATTGAAGGCCCTATCGGCCACAAAATCCGAAATTGATTACGCCATTGTGATTAGCATAATTTTTAGAGCCTACGGTGAAATTTAATTGAAAATTGATTTGGATCAAAATAATTAGATTCAGAACGATTAATTAAGTGCTATTAATTAGCTATAAACAAATTGGATTAAGAGAGGGACTATATAAGGGCCTTATTACACTTAAGACCCTCATTTGGTGAACTCAAAATCTGAATTTGCTCTCTAGAGAGAGAGTGTGTCGATTCTAGAGAGAGAAAGAGGGAGAATTATGCATTTTGACTCAAAGATTGTGGATTGGGAAGCTACACTCAAGATTAACAAGAATTTGTGAAGATTGAAGCTCCTAGGTGAGTATTTGAGCATAAATTCACAAGTTAAGTTTGTAATTTTGTGAATTCAAAGAGAGTATGTGATCAAGAACAAGAATTGTGTTATAATTGAAGAATTTAAAGCTTATATGTACATGCATGTAAGAATTTGCCATGAAGTTGTGCAATTGAGCATGAAAAATATGATCCATGTAGAATTGTGGTTAAAGTTCATGCTTTTGATCATCATTTGTATTATCTAAGTTGGAAATGGAAGTTGTAACTCACATGCAAGTGCAATTCATAGAAGCATGAGTATTGGATGCATGAAATTGAAGTATTAATGATGGGTTTGATATAAATCATGTGTGTATGTAAGTAATTCATGGAAATTATGCTTCATAATGTTGTAATCTGGCATTTGTATCATGTTAGAAGGGTTGCATGTGAAGTATAAGTCATAATATGCAAGATATGTTGATTTGAATGCAAGTTTGAAGTCCAAGAACAATTCTAGATTTTCCAGAATTTGGCATGCCCGCTCGAGTGGGGAAAGAGACGCTCGAGCGGGAAATGCAAGCTCCCAGTTTTTTTTTTGCAGACATTGATGTCCGCTCGAGCGGGGAAGTTCACGCTCGAGCAGGGAGCTATATAGAGTGACTTTCAGCTCAAGCGCCCGACTTCACGCTCGAGCATAAAAATGACGCAACCAGTACTTTTGCAGACCTAATGGGTCCGCTCGAGCGGAGACCCCTGTTTCAGAAATTTTGCAAAGATGTTCTGTGTTTCGTTTTCCGTTCCCTTTCAGTTCTAAGTACTCTTAGGCATGAATTAAGCATTATGAATGAATAAAAAGGATAAGAAAGAAGCCTGAGAGGGATGTATGAATTAAGAATGGATTGAATCGTTTGTGACCCATATGTGTTATGTAATGTGTAGGGTCAAGCTCAAGGGTGAATCCACCGGCAGAACACTGTGAGTAATATCTCAATAAAGATATCTGAAGTATGTTATTTGTTCAATTGCTTACCTCTATGTAAGTCTTATGAGTTCATTAATTTGAATGGTGGACAAATGTTTGCTATGCCAAATGAATGGGCCAAAGGGCAGTTTGACATGAATGAAAGAATGAATGGGCCAAAAGCCAGTTTGACATTAATGAAAGAATGAATGAGCCAAAGGCCAATTGGACATGAATGAAAGGATGAATGGGCCAAAGGCCATTGGATACAATTGACTGGGTCGAAGGCCGTTTGACATACGAATGATTGGGCCAAAGGCTATCTGACACGAATGATAGTCTGACATGAATGATAGTCTGACACAAATGATAGTCTGACATATGAATGATTGGGCCAAAGGCCGTTCGACATGAATGATTGGGCCAAAGGCCATCAGATATGAACGACTAGACCAAAGGCCGTTAGACATTAATGCAAAGATGGGCCAAAGGCTGTTTGAATGAAAAGGATCACGATCATGAATATGAAATACGCATGAATATGAATATAAAGAGAATGGGCCCGAGGCCGTTTGATACGCCTGATTTGTTCGAATTGGGCCCGAGACCGTTCGATATGTTTGAATTGGACCAAAGGTCATTTTGAATAAAGAGTTGGCTGGACCAAAGGTCATTTCGTATAGATGGACCCGACGTCGTATTGTTCTATATAAGAATTGGACCTGAGGTCGTTTGCATATAGATGTGATGTGTTGGACCCGAGGTCGTATTGTTTTATATGAGAATTGGACCTGAGGTCGTTTGCATATAGATATGATGTGTTGGACCCGAGGTCGTTTTGCTCTGTCAAAATTTGTAAGTCTGATGTGAATGAGAATAGTGGTTCAAATATGTACCTTATAAGTATGATTCATTTATGAGCGAATCTCATTCATTGACTTCTTTATTTTGATATTATTCACTGGGCGTTAGCTCACTCTCATCTATATATATAGGTGAGCAAAGGGACGTTCAACCCCAGCCTTAGTGGAATTTAAGAAAGGAACCCAAGTCTTATGAAGTCAGCCTAGCTGCTTCACGCAAGAGGCTTATTTATGATCTTTTGTATTTCTTCTGCTATTTCTATTTGTCACGATAGACCGTTTATGTGTATAAGCTTTTGGTTTAGCTGACTATGTGTTTGAGTGATCCTGGGTATACAAGATGTTAACCACTGATATGTGGGGTGAGTTATTATTAAGTTTATGTGAAATGTTTTGGTATGCCATATAAGCATAGCTCATTGGACAAAATTTTTAGGCTTACTTCCGTTTGGCCCCTTAACTCTGATGGAATATCTTTTGTTTTGATTTGAGCCTGTAGGTAATCTCATGATTACTGGCCGGTTATGACCTTAATTTATAGGGGCGGGTTCGGGTCATGACAATACTTGTGTTGAAATCAATGGAATTAAAGTTGTGAGCACTAAAAAAATTTCCTTTTGGTCCCAAAATGGTCTAAGTTGTCAAATGTCAAATTTTGAGAACAATCAACTTTTATTAAAACTTTTCAAAACAATTTTTGGAAACGTTCACCACCTGACACACACGGAACCAGCCCTCAAGATGTACAACCCTGAATCAGAAGATCATAACAGCCACTGCTCGTCATTCCGACTGGCCATTCTGCTAAAATGGAGATAACCACAACCAACCCGACAGCTAATGGACAAAGATGGCCCGATCAGACAAAAGGATAGAACAGTTGAGTTGGAGATGGTTACGGTCGAACTTCGGGATGAAGTTGCTACATATCCTAAAGATGGGAATCAAGCCTTACGTAGTTCAATTCTGGTTCACTCGAGTATTAACTCTCTCTTTTTGCGCTCTAACTTTTCCTAAAGTCGCCCTTTAGAGTTTTCAACCTTGCGAGCTCAATTTTTCTTTGTTTCTAATTTTTCATGCTCTAACTTTTGCCTAGGGCGCCCTTCTGGGTTTTTGGCCTAGCGAGCCTCTCAGGGATAATATTTCTTTAACTTGTCTATATTGATCGGCTGTGAAAACTCCAGGCTATCTAAGTCCATAAGGATGATCGCCTCTCCTAACCAGATAGATTTAATGATGTAAGGACCAGTCCAATTGGGTCTAAACTTGCCCCTAGGGCCATGGATGGGAGCTCGGTTGTCCTTAAGCATCATATCTCCTTCCTTGAGATATCTGGACTTAACTTTCTTGTTAAAAGCCCTCACAATTCTACGCTGGTAGCCTTGGATGTGATATAATGCCTTCAACCTTCTCTCACCAAATCATATCAATTCTTCAAACCTGCTTTACTGCCAACCCAACTCTGCTATCCGATACTCAGCCATAATTCACAGCGACGGTACTTCGATCTCAATCAGCAGAACAGCTTCCATTCCATATACTAACGAATAGGGGGTTGCCCTTGTGCATGTTCGAATTGACGTTATGTAACCCTAGAGAGCAAATGGTAGCTTATCCGACCATTCCCAGTAGGCCTCCACCATCTCCACAAGATGTTCTTGACATTCTTGTTAGCGGCCTCAACAGCTCCATTGGTCTATGGTCTATATGTTGATGACTTATAAAAAGCCACGTATTTCTTGAGCAGATTCACCACCTCTTTCTTGAAATGTGAGCCATTATCTAATATGATCTCATTCGAAACCCCATACCAGCATATGATGTTATTTCTGATAAACTTCGCTACATGTGACATTTTCAACACAGCATAAGACTGAGCTTCTACCCACTTCGTAAAATAATCAATCGCCACCAAGATGAACTCATGTCCATGTGACCCCTTTGGCGAGACTGCACCGATAACGTCGATTTCCCATACTAAGAAAGGCCATGGCAAAGTCATAATGTAAAGCTTTAACGGTGGGATATTCATGCAATTGGCATGGATTTGACATTTGTGGCATCGTCATACAAAACCAATGCAATCTTCCTCCATAGTTGACTAGTAATAGCCTTGTTTGAGGATTTTCCGGGCTAGCATCACACCATTTATGTGTGCTCTACACTCTCATCCGTGGATGGCCTCCATGAGATGCTTCAATTCTTCTTCTTCAACACAGAGCTTGTGCATTCCCAGATGACCACGCTTATACAGCTTGTTTTCGCAGATGATAAATTGGACAGCCAGACATCGTATTCCCCATTTATCCTTAATATTTACCCCTAGTGGATACGTATCCTTTTCCTGAAAATTTCAAATGTCGTAATACCAAGGGTTTTTGTCTTGAACCTCATCTATTGCAGCGATGGTTCCATAAGCCGACATATATTTCTGTTCGATGATGATTGGACACAGATGTCTACCATGAAAGATAGAGTCGCCAGCGAATCATCAAACCAGTTGTTTTCCCTCAATGGATGTATGATCGTCAGCTTTTCAAATCTCAGTATAAGAATATCTAGGGTCTAATGATAAACCTTCATTTTCTCTTCTTTGACTTTCCAGTCTCTGTTAGCCTGAGAAACAACCAAGTTCGAGTCTCCGATGACATCCAACCTTATTGCCCCTAGTTCTAGGGCAGTTTCCAAACCAGCAATACACGCCTAGTATTCTGCTTCATTGTTGGACACTTTGAACCAGAGTTTGAAGGCTAGGGGTACATAGGAATCATTGGGGTGTTATCAGCAACACACCTATCCCATAATCATACTAATTAGACACTCTATTTGTTCGCAATTCCAATGCTGCTAGGGGTAGCACAGCTGCAAGGCCGTCAGAAGTAAGTGTTGTCACCATAACCAAAACTGCAAACCCCTTTGCCAACATGGGCCCACAAACTTCCAACCCTACCTGACCTCTGGGTAGGACTTTCAACCAGCTCTACATGTCCCTGCCCAAAGCCGCGGAGGTGCTAATCAAGAAGGGGCATATGAAACCCCTAAAACCTAAGCCTCACAAATCAGTGGTGACAATGCTTGCAACAAAGGAGGTGTTGACCTCGGAAGGAGGTACTGGTCTGTCATCAAAATGTCCCAAGGACTTATTTGAAGGGGAGTATGACCTGAGCCATTACATTGTTCATGCTACTTAACCTAGGCCTGAGGTAGTACTACTAACCTCAATTGACAGTAATGTGGTTCGGGAAGATGGCCCAAGCCAAGGGTTGGATGACCTTGCAAATCTTGAAGAAGATTTGGACAATCTACAATTCTTCAATGAACAAGATCAAGGCAATGTGAAGATCAGTTGGTTTGATCTGAACAAGTCAACCGATAATATTGGTTGGCTGAGTGATGAAACTGGCAAGAAAGAAGAAACTGGACTTAAACCGGAGGGAAAGCAAGTCGGAATAACTGTGGTAGCCGAGAAGACTGAGGAGAAAGGGAAACTAACAGAGATACTTGTGTGGGAAAAACAACCCAAGAATTAGGTGTTATGGAAACTACGGATATTGAACAGGAAGTTGTGCTAAGGCAGTTTGAAAAAGAGAGAATGGAAGATAGCCAGAAAACCGTAACAGCTTGTTGCCCTGAGGGGGACACTTGTACTGTAAGGGTGATCCAAGTTGAGCTGAACAACTGTTTGTTGGTAGCTAATGGTGAGTGGTGGGAAGATAGTGATCTACATCTTGCCCATACCGATGAAGGCTGGGGAGATCACATCTCGGACAATACATGATATTCTAAAGAAATAGACCATCTCACCAGAAGTGGACGGTATTTCAAACCTCCACACTTAGATCAGGTAGAACCATCAGGAAATGACCCGGAGGTTGAGAAAGAGAAGGAAAAGAAGCTGGAAGGGGAGCTAGTTCTGAAGTAACTCAAGAAAATCGAAGTTGATATATCCATTTGGGTCATCCTCATGGCTTCGCCAGTACATCGACAGACAGTATTGTCAGCAATGGATAAGGCTAAATTGTCTATTAATACTACGCCAGAGTAACTTGTGGGCCTAATCTTCCCAAGTAGCACCAAGCCCATGCTTACATTCTCCAATAAAGAGCTATCACCGGAAGGGTCAGCTCACAACAAGCCATTGTACATAGCCATTGAGTGTAGAGGAAAGTGGGTGCCAGTGGCTTTAGTGGACACTAGTTCTACTAGTAATGTGTGTCCTTCTCGCATTGCCTATGTGAGAGGTTTGAAACTAGCAAATTTTGTCCCCACAGCCCAGGTGATACGGGCATATGACAACATAAGCAGAGAAGTTATGGGGATAGTTCAAGTCCAAGTGGGCCCTTTCGAGCATGAGATCGACTTCCATGTACTTGATGTACCAGCTACCTTTAACCTACTTTTAGGGGGGCCAGGTTACATTACATGAAGGCTGTGTCCTCCACCCTCCATCAAATGCTAAAATACCCTTATGAGGGAGGAATAGCAACTGTTCTTGGGAACTCATCCATACATCCACTGCCCGAGGTAACTACACCATTGCTAGAAATCAATCAATGTATTTCTCTCAGGATTCACTCTGGCTGAAGCCTGAGTGGTGCAAATAATCTTGGCGTGGACGAAGGTATGTATGTTAGTGCTCAGTCTATCTATTTCATGAACAAGTTGCTGCATATTCCAAGGATGGGGCTCAGAAGGAGAGGGCGAAAAGGTATTGCAGCACTAGCTGAGGTGCCACATAGTCCGCATGCCTTTGGGTTGGGCTATGTGCCCACCAAAGAAATAAGAGACAGAGCCAAGGCCAAAAGAGCCGAGAAGCACTATGAGCTGGTCCACAAGCCAATCTGGGGAACATTAAATGGGTGCTTTATCAGAGAAGGCAAGGATTCCTCCTTCTGTGGCTTTCGTGAGCCTTGGGTGCACTCCTTGACAAAGAAACATATCAACGAATTTGAGATCTTCTTTAACCACCAACTGTAAGACAATGATGAAGAAAGGGTTGAACCAAGCATCAACGCTCACCCAAGCAAAGAGGATGACTCAAACAACAGTGAGGCTGGAGTTGGGGCAGCACTAGCCGATTCCCTGCTAGATCCCATGACCAACACAGAGAACTTGAAGGATACCTTTACTATCTCTATGATCGAAGAGGAATCGATTGTAGACTCCACCAATGGTATTCTGGAAGCATCAAGGGTGCCACGCCTCACTTGGCAGTTGGAGAAGGGCCTCATTTCCAGTTCTGATTTAGATGATGAGCCAGAATCTGATTCCATCGAGTTTGTTGAGTTGAAATCAAATTCGAGTTAGTCCGGGGAGTTTGAGTCTGGCATTTCCGAGAGTGGTAACCCGGATACCAAGGTCTTGTCTAGGTCCTCTTTTGCTTTCCCTTTCGAGTTTGTTGCAACCAAAGAGCCAAAGCTTATGAATGAGAACGCTGCAAATTCCGTTTACTTCTCTGTGCCATTGATTTATTGCATTGACCAAGATTTTCAAAATTTTAAAGAAAACGAAGAGGAAGAAATTCCTCAAGCTTTGAAAAACTTGATTGACCGAGAAGAGGAAAGGCATGCTAAGCCCTACAGAGATGAAATCATTACAATTAACGTGGATACTAAGAAGGATCCTCGCTTAATTTAGATCGGGTTCACGTTGTCTTTGGAGGAGCGTGAGCGTTTAATCACTTTATTAATAGATTTCAAAGATGTTTTTGGGTGGTCCTACGAAGACATGCCTGAAATCGATCATGAGATTATACAGCACCGGATTCCTCTTCACCCCGAAGCCTGACCAATCAAGCAGAAACTGCACAGAATCCGTCCAGATTGGGCACTGAAAATTAAAGAGGAAGTCACCAAGCAGATTGATGCGGGTTTCTTGATTGTGTCTGAGTACCTAACCTGGTTGGCCAATATCATCATAGTTTCGAAAAAGGACAGCAGAATCAGGGTTTGTGTCAACTTCCAGGATCTGAACAGAGCTAGTCTAATAGACGACTTTCCATTGTTGCATATCGATGAACTGGTAGACTTCACCGTAGACCATGCATTGCTATCATTTATGGATGGGTTTTCTAGGTATAATCAGATCTTGATGGCACCAAAAGACAAAGAGAAGACTGCCTTCACCACGCCGTGGGGTACCTACTGCTACAGAGTTATGCCTTTTGGGTTGAAAAACACTAGGGCTATATATCAAAGGGCTGCAACCACCATCTAGCACAACATGATCCATAAAGAAGTTGAGGAGTATGTGGACGAGAAAGCCACTACATTGCACTGGAAGAATTCTTTAAACGGATCAGGGAGTACAGACTGAGGTTGAACCCATAGAAATGCACCTTTGGGGTGACTGTAGGGAAAATGGATTGCACAGAGGGGAATTGAAGTAGATCCTTCCAAAATCAAGGCCATCTTAGAAATATCATCACCGAGGACTGAAAAGGAGGTGTCAGCCTTCTGGGTAAAGTGCAATTTATAAGACAGTTTATCTCAAAATTAACCTTGACTTGTGAACTGCTGTGTGGTCTCTTGAAGAAAGAAAGGAAGTTCCAATGGGATGATCGATGTCAGTTCGCCTTTGAATAGGTCAAGAAATACTTGCAGAATCCACCTGTATTGTCGCCACAAGAGCCAAGGAAACCATTGATCTTGTATTTGTCAGTAACAGATTCAACCATGGGTTGCATGCTAGATTAAGAATCAGAGGCTAAAGTAGAGAAGGCCATCTACTAACTGAGCAAGAAGATGCTAGATTACGAGACCCACTACACATTCCTTGAGAAAGCTTGTTTAGCTTTGGAATGGGCTACCAAGAAGTTGAGGCACTACTTGTCAGCTCACTCTATAATTCTGGTTTCAAGATTAGATCCCATCAAATATCTCTTTGAGAAACCAGCACTTATGGGTAGGCTAGCTCATTGGTTGCTTCTCATCTCCAAGTTTGACCTCAAATATGTCACGCACAAGTCCGTTAAAAAGAGAGCCAGACCACCCAATGGAAGGAGATGAAGTAGTCAAGTATCTATTCCCATATGAAGACATTCTGTAGATAGCAGAGGAAACATGGACAATGTACTTTGACAAGCCACTAATCAATACGATTATAGGGTAGGTGTGTTGCTGATAGGACTTGATGATTCCCATATACCCCTGGCCTTCAAACTCCGGTTCAAAGTGTCCAATAATGAAGCAGAATACGAAGCGTGTATTACTAGATTGGAAGCTTCCCTACAACTAAGGGCAATAAAGTTGGACGTCATCGGACACTCGAACTTGGTTGCTTCTCAAGCCAACAGGGACTGGAAGGTCAAGGAAAAGAAAATGAAGGTTCATCATCAAACCTTGGATGTTCTTATTCCGAGGTTTGACAAACTGACATTTACACATCTGCTGAGAGAGAACAATCAGTTCACTAATGTATGAGCAACTCTATCTTTCATGGTAGACATCCTGCTTGGAGTCAAGATGCGTCTGATTATCATTGAACAAAAGTATATGCCTACTTATGAGACAATTGTCGCGATAGATGAGGTTCAAGACAAAAATCCCTGCTATTATGACATTTGGAATTTTTTGGAGAAGGATACGTATCCACTAGGAGCAAACGCCAAAGATAAACGGGGAATACGACATCTGGCCATCCAATTCATCATCTGTCGCTGTAAGTTGTATAAAAGAGGCCATCTGGGAATGCACAAGCTCTGCGTTGAAGAAGAAGAGTCAAAACATCTCATGGAGGCCATCCATGGAGAAAAGTATGTGTAGACGCGCCCTTGGGCCTCATGCTACAGTTTGGACTCGATTTGTGTAACGGTTCTTAATCTGAACCAAAGAGTCCAAATCCGGCAAATCGTTTTGAGAAAAATAGATTTTGAAAGAAGTACCAAACATAGACTGCTTTGCCAGATACAAAGTGGCCACCTAAATATTTTTTATGGGGGAATTTAGGAAACCCTGACTTGGTGCCAAAGGCCACGTGTCTGTCATCACCAAAGTTGCCTCGGCTCGGGAACTTGGGTACGATTAGGGAAGGTTAGCTATGAGCACCCCCTCTTGCCCGATCCGAAGATCGGCCTCTACTAACCATGATATCCAATTTTGAAAACATTATGTGTTCTTGTTCCGGTTATTAGCCTAGAATTACTATGTTATGCGCACAGCAAACAAATATAGACTAGATCGCCTAATTTGGAACAAAACATTGCATATCCGTTTGTTTGGAAAACGCTTTGGAATTTGCTACTCGCAAGTAGGCTAAAATACGGATTTCAACGAGTTGTCCCAACTCAAACAATCCAACCTTCACCCACAGGCATTCAGGCAGTTAATCAAATAAGCATGTAGCCTCATGGTAATCATGCTATCATGTTAACATTCACACTCATGTGAGATGCTAAAGCATAAAAAAACTCACCTAGTACTCCGCGCCAAAACAAGAATATGTTAGCAATCATGCATGATCCAAGTCCATGTTTAAATGCCTAATGCAACGCATACGGAATGTCCCTAGAGTAGGCTCGGCTAGTCTATAAATGGTATATGAAAATGCTCAGGTAGCATGTATTCAAGTTAGATTTGAAATACTTATGCAATTAGTATGATGCGCCGAGCCCGGTGCATGCAACACTGATGAATGGATGCACGCATGCATAACATAGGGTATGCTAATTTAAATATGTCCTAATACTAACCATCAAAAGCAGGTAAGTAAAAGGGAGAAAGAAGTGGGGGTTGGAAGACATGCACGCACGCACCCACACTTATTACAAATTTTCCCTCGCTCAGAGGGGGGAAAGAATAATGCAATTTAACTAACCAACAAGCTAATTAAATATTACAAATCAATTAATTAATTAACAAATTAACTAATCTAATGAAGGCAGTAAACAGCCTCGGGGAGAGGGCTCAATGCAATGCGCGCTCGATTTTCCTCGAAAATCTGCCACCATGCTCAAGTTGCCTCTGTTTTCCCCACTCTGCTTCTCTGATGACTGCCAAAGTCTCAGGGTTGCTTCTATGAGTGCTGCGGAACACCACCGGTCATGG
This sequence comes from Camellia lanceoleosa, assembly GCA_025200525.1. Lineage (NCBI taxonomy): Eukaryota > Viridiplantae > Streptophyta > Magnoliopsida > Ericales > Theaceae > Camellia > Camellia lanceoleosa. The sequence goes on along the minus strand of CM045762.1, from coordinate 82,414,738 downwards.
ATGATAGTCACCGGCCACAAAGTTGTTCCATCGGCCAAAAATGATGGCCGGTCGGTACTGAAGATGGCCGGCCGGCCAAATCTTCCTGCAAAGACTAGTTCGACAGCAGCAGAGGGTAGAACTTGGCATGGCAATGCATTTCAAGCAATGTATGCACCAATCACCCCCTTTATCATATTTATGACTGAAAGGGACATGATCCTCGATTCTCAGACCACCAATCGCGCATTTCCATGCGTGATGGCCCAAAGAATCAAGTGTGCATTTTGATATGGAATGCAATGCACATAATCAAACAAATTGAACTCAACCTCTATCACAAGCAATTCAAGAGGCCAAGTATACATGCTAATGCAATGCAACTCTAAGCATGTTGGCCAGTATGCAACATAGACAATGCAAGCAAGCAATGCATGTTAGGCACATAGCCTAAAGAAGCATGTAAGGCATGAAGCAATGCAACTTACAAGTATGCAAGATGTAATCTAATCATACAAGTATGCAAGGCATGCAATATCATACAAATGGGACCAAGCATGCGACAACACACAAGGTAAGCATGGAACACATGCTAAGGGAGGGACTTACACTAATTGGACAGCCCTAAACTAGGTCCAAAACAGTGGCCACAAGCTAGGGAATGAGAGGCAAAACACACACAAGCATGCACATGTTAAGGCCTAAACACCTAAGCATCAAATAAGAAACTTCTAAGCACACTTAAAAGAGACTAAACATGGACAATTAGCATGCAATGTAGGGTCTGAAATCATGTTAAAATGGTGCCAAACCAAATGAACTAGATGATCATGGCATGTAACTAAGGTCCAAAACTCGAGGCTAACAAGCCAAACTGTAAGGTAGCTATACAAAGCATACCATGGTCGACCAAAGCAACCCAAAACAAACTTCAAGCATGCTAAAACAAACACAAAAGCTTCACAAAGCTTGGCCAAAATCATGCTAGAATAAGGGTCAAAACCTAAAGCATGTTAAGGCCTAAATATGGCATTACAAAGCATGTATGCTAAGCAAGCATGGTGTACCAAAACCAACTAAACACAATGCTATATTATGACATAATAAGCATGAAAATCAGTCAAGGCATGGTCAACACACACTTTAACTAGATGCTCCCTCAAGAGGCAAAAATAGCCCTTTTTAAGGATAACAAGGAGAGGGGGTGGCCCTCTCCTTCCTAGGACCTCAAGGCACCGTCCTTACCACTGAAATCCCTCAAGATTTCAGTGGTGAGGAGGCCCAAACACAATGGTCCCAGAACTCAAACAAAATGGCACAAAATGGAGCCTTTCAAGGCTCAAGAGGGGTCAAACAACCCCAAAGCTTAAAGCAACCTTAACAAACTATTTAGAGCAGATAAAAACACAACTTTTATATGTTATATGCTAAGCTCAAAAACAAATTAAAGATAGGCTAAAAAGCTTTGCAAAAAATGGGGAATAAAGGGACAAGTTTCTTACCCTTGTAGACCCTCTTCACCAATGGTGGACCAGCTGGTTCTTCAAGCTCAAACCAGCTCCAAAACTCCAAAAACAACCCTCAAGGGCCTCAGCTCCAAGAAAAGGTGTGATGGTGGGTGTTTGTGTGCAAAACTAAGGCAAAAACACTCACAAAACAGACACACAGAGAGAGAGAGAGATAGAGATGGAGGACATATGAACCCTAACCCTAAAACTCAAAACCCTCAGAAAATTCTGTCTAAATTGTCTAACCCTCAAACAAGAGAGAAGAGCCCCTCTTTTATAGACAATTTGTCTTGTAAAGCTTCCAAAGGAAGCTAACAAGAGGGCAATCCCTCCATACACGTATGGAGGGGGTGACAGTGTATGCCAGCTGCCCAAAAATATCTGCAAAAGTAGATGCACAGTAGTTGGCCGGCCACAGATGCAATTGACCAAAGAAAGATAGCCGGCCGGCCATCTATAGTGCCGATCGGCCAAACATTTGGCCGGTGGCAACAAAACACAGCCGGCGGAGTGTGGGGATGGCCCACAAGCCATTCCCTGCCCCTCCAAGGCAAAACACAAGTGTTTGGTGCAAAACCAGACACGAAACAGCTGAGTCAAGAGATCCTGAGGCAAGGCGCGTAGCCGAGACCATCGGGAACTCAAGACGAACACAAACATAGATGATCACCGCGTGTTAGAGCGATGATGTCCAAGTCTTGAGGACGGTCAAAAATGGGGTGTCTACAGTATGGAGCACACATGAATGGTGCAATGCTGGCTAGGAAGATCCTCAGGCAAGGCTATTATTCGTCAACTTTGGAGGAGGATTGTATCAACTTTGTTCGACGATGCCATAAATGCCAAATTCATGCTAATCGCAAGAACATACCACTATCAAAGCTGTACAAAATGACTTTGCCGTGGCCTTTCTCAATCTGGGGAATTGATGTCATCAGGACAGTCTCGCCAAAGGGCTCAAATGGACATGAGTTCATCTTGGTGGCGATCGACTATTTTACCAAATGGGTGTAAGCTTAGTCTTATTCTGTTTTGAAGGCGTCACATGTGTCCAAGTTCATTAGAAACAACATCATCTGCAGGTATGGGGTTCCAAATGAGATCATCTCAGACAACGACCCACACTTCAAGAAAGAGGTGGTCGATTTGCTCGAGAAATACAACGTGGCTTTTCATAAGTAATCAACGTATAGGCCACAGAACAATGGAGATGTTGAGGCCGCTAACAAGAATGTCAAGAATATCATGCAGAAGATGGTTGAAACTTACAAAGACTGGCCAGATAAGCTACTATTTGCTGGGGTTATAGAACATTAATTTGAACATCTACAGGGGCAACCCCATATTCTCTAGTGTATGGGATGGAAGTTGTTTTGCCGATCTCATGGATCTAGATGGCCTGGAATTCTTGCAGCTGATTAATATAGACAAGTTGAAGAAATACTATCCCTAAGAGGCTCGCTAGGCCGAAAACCCAAAAGGGTGACCTAGGCAAAAGTAAGAGCATAAAAAATTAGAAATATGAAAAACAGAGCTCACAAGGTCGAAAACTCGAAAGGGCAGCTTTGGCAAAAGGTAGAGCACAAAAGAAGAGAGTTAACACTCGAGTGAACCCGAACCAAACTACGTAAGGTCTGATTCCCATCTTTGGGATACATAGACAACTTCCTCCCGAAGTTCAGCCATAATCATCTCCAACTCCACTGTCCTGCTCATTTGGTTGATCGATCCATCTTTTTCCATCATCTGTTAGCTTGGTTGTGTTACCTCTATTTGGCAGAAGGGTCAAAGCGATGATGCTGCATGTAGTTATAAGCAGTTATGATCTTCTGATTTGGGGTTGTACATCTTAAGGACTGATTCCATGTGTGTTAGGCAGTGACCATTTGTGAAAATTGTTTTGAAAAGTTTTAATAAAGTTGATTTTCTCAAATTTTACCTTTTTCAACAACAGACCATTCAAAGGAAAACTTTCAATACTCATAACTTTAATTCCATTGATTTCAACACAAACACAAGTGCATTCTTCACCTCTCTAGTAAAATCAAAGTTGCTTTTACATCATAAAACTTAAAATGAAAAGTCAAAGCAATAAACTAAGGGCATAGATAGGTCAAGTAGTCCTATATCTACTGCTCGCAGCCGCGGAAGTCTCTGCAGCCAAGGATGGCCCGACCTGTGCCTCGTTCTTAAGCCAAGCCAAGCAAAGAATTCGCTAAAAAAGGTGTAACTAAAGCCAACAGAAGGGGTAAGAATCTCTGTCCTCCTCCAAGCAGTGAGGTACCGGTCCAAGTGCGAAGCATGAACAGGAAATAGAGTTAGGTATTCCACCCCTTCCTCTGGGCAAGTCTGGTCATGTCCAAACTGGCATCTAAATCTGAAGAGAAAATAGAGCACACAGTGTAGACACCTCATTTTTTACCGTCCTCAAGACTTGGACGTCACCGTTTGAACACTCGATGATCATCCATGTTCGTGTTCGTTTTGAGTTCTCAGAGGTCTCGGCTACGCGCCCTACCTCAAGATCTCTCAACTCATCTGTTTTGTGCTTGGTCATGGACCAAACACTTTTGTTTTTGCTTCTAAGGGAAGAGGGTGGCTTGTTGGCCATCCCCTCAACCCACCGGCCAAGGCATGATGCCACCGGCCCCTTTCTCTTTCCATCGGCCAAAGGTTGTGGCCGGCCGACACCTTTTCTGGTCAACCGGCCCCTTTTGTTAGTCAATCAGCCATTTCTACTGGTCGACCACTTTAAATCTGCTTTTGGCCGATATTTTATGCCAACTATCACAGCTGGCATCCACAATATAACCCCTCCATACACGTGTATGGAGGGATTTGCCTCTTGTGTTAGCTTCTCTTAGAAGCTTTGGATTAAAACCTCTATAAGAGGAGAGCTTCTCCTCCCCCCTCCAGGGTTCCAAGAATTAGGGTTAGGAAGTTTGTATCTATCTATCTCTATAGTTCCCTCTCTTTGCCTTCGTGTGTGTATTTTGTGCTCTAAAGTGACTTTTGTTCACACTATTGTATACAAACAGCTAGTATTATACTATCCCTTAGTTGCTGAGGTGCTAACGAGTTGTTTTTAGAGTTCTTGGGCTGGTTTTGATCCAAGGAAGGTGCTGGAGTGGTGTTCTTGAAGAGGTTCTTCAAAGGTGAGAAACTACCCTCTTTATTCTCCATTTTGCACAAGCTTTTAGCCTATCTTGCATCTATTTTTAAGCTTAACTTATATCTGATAAAAGTTCTATTTTTAAGTGCTTAAAATAGTTGTTTAAGATCACTTTGGTGTTTGTGGTTGTTTACCCCCGCTTAGGCCTTGTTTGGCCTCATTTTTGTGCCTTTTTTTGTGAGCTCTGGGACCACCTTGTATTGGCCTTCTCACCACTGAAATCCAGGATGGTGTTTGGAGGTCCTAAGAAGGAGAGGGCCATCCCCTCTCCTTATTGTCTTCAATACTTGTCATATTTGCCTCATAGGTGAGCACCTTTGTTAAGTTCATGTTAACCATGTCTTAGCTGGTATTTGTGGTTTTTTTGCCATGGTATAGCACTGTTTTGACTTGGGTTAGACATGTTATGTATGCTTCACACACTTGTCTTGTAATCCCATGATTTGGCCTTAACATGCATCATGTTGTAACATGTGTTTTTAGCATGATTTTGGCTCAACTCCTTGAAGCTTCTAGCTTTGTTTCAACATGCTAAAGTGCTGATTTTGGTTGTTTCGGTCGTCCATGACTTACTTTGTATAGCCACCATGTAATCTAGCTTGTTAGCTTTGAGTGTCCAAGTTGCTAGCATGCTCTATGTGGGTCATTTCAGTGGTTTGGCATCACTTAGAATGTTATTTCAGTCCATATAGCATGCTTGAATACTTGCATTTATCACCTATTCCATGCCTTGGATAGTTTGTGTTTGATGCCTCATGAATGTGTCATTGCGTATGCCATCATGCTTAGGTCATTGGGATGCCATCTAAGTGCGTTCTTGGGCTCATTTTGGTATTCCATAACTCTGTTTTGGGTTTCTTAACTCATGCCATGTTTGGTTGTGTTAGGTGTAGTGTAACACGTCTTCGATGGCCTTGCATGCCTCATGATTTTGCCCCTTTGTTTTAACGTGTTTTGGCTTTGGTCATTGCATGTTTTAGGCTTACTTTGCCATGATTTAGGACTGTTTTGTGTTATGCTTGCCATATGCTCTTTGTTTTGTGTAGCATTGGTTCAATTCCCTTGCCTAGTTTTAAGCCTTAAGCCTTAATCATTCATGCTTGGCTTGTTTATGTGATTTGGCATCACTCTTAGCACCATTTCAGAGCATGTAATGTTGTCACATTTGCATACTTTCCATCCCTTTTAAGTGTTCTTAAAAGTTCCCCTTTGATGCTTGGGTGTTGGGTCCATTAGCATGCATGTTTGTATGTGCATTTGCCCTCATGTCCATAGCATCTTGGCCACGGTTTTGGACCTATTAGAGAGCTGTCCATCTTGGTGTAAGTCCATCCTTTGCATGTTGTCGCATGCTCGCCTTGTGTGTTGTTGCATACTTGGCTTATTAAGATGTTGCATGTTTAAGTGGTATTGCATTTGGCATGCATCTCTTGTTAAGTTGCCTAACATGTTGTTATATGCTTGCCTCACATGTTGTTACATGCCTGGATGTTGTCACATGCCTTGCATGTTTGTATGCTTGTCTAGGTTGCATTGCATTTGGCATGCTTGTTACCATAACATAATCATGTTGATTTAGTTTTGATTGCATATTTTCATCCCTTACCTCTTGATCAATCATCATAGAGGTTAGGATCATTGTGTGTTTGTGTGCATTTCACTGGATATCAAATTGCACACTTGGCATCTTGGGCCATCATGCATTGAAATGCGTGATTGATGGCCCGAGGGTCGAGAACCATACTCCTTTGAGTCTCAAACATGACGATGAGGGTGGTGGTGCACACATTGCTTTGAAAATGCATTGCCATGCCTTGTCTGTCCTCTGCTGCAGCAAAACAGGGCTCTGCAAGAAGAGATGGCCGGTCGGCCATCTTCAGTGCCGGCCGGCTATGTATTGTTGGCCGATGGCCTCACTTTTGATTGGTTGCTATATTTCCATGGCTGGTGTCCTCACCTCTTGGTCGGTGACCTCCCGCAACCCTCAGAGAGTAGTTCAGAAGCATCCTTGAGACTTGCAACGTGTTTAGAGGTGCAGAGTAGTTTAAACAGAGGCTACATGAGCATGGCGATGGATTTCTGAGCGATGCTGAACACGCATGCATTTGTCTCTCTTCCCGAAGCTGCTTTACTGCTTTCAGTAGCTTAATTAATTTGTTTAATTAGTTAAGTGTTGTGTAATATTTATTTAGCTTGTTAGTTAATTAATTTGTATTATTTTTTCGACCCCTCCGCGAGAGGGCGAATTGTGTAATAAGCGTGCGTGTGTGTGATGCATGTCTTCCAACCCCACATCTTTCTCCCTTTTACATACCTACTTATGATGGTTAGTTCTAGGGCATGTTTCAATTAGCATACTTATGCTCCGCATGTTTGCATTCATTCATTTGTATTGCATGCACCGGGCTCGGCGCATCATACTAATTGCATTGTGCTTCAATTCCAACTTGAATACATGTATCGAGTTGTCGAATTTCATATGCCATTCTTAGATTAGCCGAGCCTATTCTAGTTGCATTTCGAATGTGTTGCATTAGCCATTGCTAACTTGAACTAGGATCATGCGTGATTACTAACTAGTTTCTTGTTTTGGCTCGGAGTACACTGTGAGTGCTTATGCTTTAGCATCTTGCATGTATGTGACTGTTAACATGACAGCATGCTTGCCATGAGGCTAACTGCTTATCTGCTATAACTGCCTGAATGCCTGTGGGTGAAGGTTGGATTACTTGAATTGGAATAATTCATTGAAATCTATGATTTAGCCTACTTGCGAGTAGCAAACTTCAAACCATCTTCCAAACAAACGGATATGCGATGCTTTGTTCCAAATTAGGCAATCTAGTCTATACTTGTGTGTTGTGCACATCACATAGTATGATTAGCTAATTAACCGGAATAAGAATGCATGTGTTTTCAAAAATAAGATATCATGTTTAGTAGTGGCCGATCTTTGATCGGGCGAGCGAGGGTGCTCAAAGCTGACCTTCCCCAATCATACCCAAGTTCCCGAGCCGAGGCAACTTTGGTGATGACGGACACGTGGCCTTACGCACGAGTTAGGGTTTCCTAAATTTTTCCAAAATAAAATATTTAGGTGGCGACTCTGTATCTGGCAAATCAGTCCATGCTTGGCACTTCTTTCTTAAAAATATATTTTCCAAAACAATTTGCTAGATTTGGACTCTTTGGTGATTTATCAGTCTTGCATTGCATATTGCGAGATCAGATTAAGAACCGTGACAAACGAGTCCGAACTATGGAAGCATAAGGCTCGAGGGCGTGTCCACAGTTTCTGGCAACTCTGCTGGGGAGTTAGAGAACTTGACTCGAACTCATGATATCTTTTTTTTACTACATTTATGTGTTTCTTTGCATTGCATTTGCATTGGTGTGCCTAGGACACTGTGTTTGCCATCTACTATTCCTGAACGGTTTGCCGGAGGCCCGCTTTGAGAAGCGTGCCATAAGGCTGACCGGTTATGGGCTCTGCCACGATGGGAACACAAACCCCGGTTGTTACCAGGGTACCTTTTTGACCATTCGACCTAGTGCATATTCAGAATCCGTAGTGACCATTCCAAACTAGGACAGGTTGCTCACCCGATTATAGGTTGTTTGAAACTGCTCCGTGCATTGTGAAACCCTAGCTCCTGACAAAATAGGACAGGGAAACCCTACCCCAACATAGGGATATTTTGGCTCTCGCTTGCTTATTATGTGCTTTTAGAGTTGTGCCTCTACAAGAATGCATATATCAGTTTGCAAGTTTGGGTATCAGGCCTACGGGCATCAGTATCAGTGTTTTGACAATCAGTTATATCCGTAGGTATCAGTTTTTGAGCAGTGATTTTGGGGAACAGTGATCAGTTGTAGAGTACAGTTATTCAGCTATGCCTATGTCAGTTCTGATGAAATTGGGCTGAAATGCTGCCTGTTTTGCCTTTCAAGGTTCAGAGACTTAGTTCAGAATAGCCAGTATTCTTCTTTGTTGAGGCAAGACCAGTCAAGGCTTACCGATTCATCTAATCCGTCAGTCACCGATTACATCATCTTCGTTCAGTTCAGCGGGCTTATGATGACACAAAATTCAGAGGAAATTGTGGTTATGGTAGCCGCATTGGACCAAGGAATCATCTTGTAGGATGAGACCAATGTTGAAATACCACATCTGCCTAGGTCGCCTGTTGTGCACTCGATTTGGACGCCCCAGTTGTTTCAAACTCATGAGCCCACCATGTTTGAGTTAATGGGAATGATTGGCAACCTCCAAAGGTCTGTGGATGATCTCACCTATGGAATGTCGGCTTCACCACCAACCACATCGTATGCCGGGAACTTCGTGCCACAGGAGCCCCCCGCTACTGGGGCGAATTGTAATTGAGCTCAGCCAACCTGAAGTTGTCTCAAGCTCCGGCAATGATATGCCAGCGACAACGGGGCTTTGTACTGAAATAGCAACCCAAACCGTTCACCAAGCTGAGGCTAGTGGAAAGATCACGAAGAAAGTAGACGCAGATCCCTATGCACAACTCCAGCAAGCTGTTGAGGCTCTGAAAGCCGGGGGGTTGAATAAGCAACAAGTACTTGCAGTCGTGGCTAAGACTGCGGATGATATTTTCCCCGCTCAGACTGAGAGCAGTTCAAGCCAAAGGGAAAATCGGGATAGGGACCGTCGTACCAGAATAGTTCTTTTCAATCCTAACCCTACACCTGGAAAAGATCAGAGAGCCAAGGCAGCACCTGTTGATCCTTTTGCTAGTGCGTCCAGCAAAGGCCCGCAGACTTCGAAGTATCTACCTCGAGGGCGCAGGGTCTTTCATGCCCTCTACATACCTTTGTCCAAGGCCCTTCGAATCCTCACTGAGAAGGGTCATCTCAAACCCCTTGAGCCTCGACCTCTCCTGAGCAATCTCCCTCTCTCACATGATGCTACCCACCACTGTACGTACCATCAACAAGCTGGTCACACCACCGACAATTGTTTTCGTCTTCGCCACGAAGTGCAAGACTTGATCGACAATGAGGTCATCCTCCCGGCTAACTCAGCAAAGTCTGTCATGACTGAGTTGTTGGACTTCGAAGATAATTCAAGTATGTGATCAAGGGTCAGACCACCTGAGGGCGGTGCTCAGTTTGCTTCAGATGTGGCGTGTGGCACGCACTATTTTGAGCATTTGCGAATGCTGGTTTTTTTGTACTTTCTGACTTAGGTGTTGAGTCAGTTCTATAGTTTTGTTCTGAGTCTGTCTCATTGTTTTGAGTCAGTCTTTTTGATTAAGGGTCTGTCTTGTTGTATCGAGTCAGTCTTGTTGTACAGGAGTCAAGTGATTCTGAGGATGTTACCTCAGACGCCGTTTGTTCTTGTTTTGTGTTTTCCTTTTGCTTTCTTTTGAGTCTGTCTCTGTTGTGGAGCCAGTTTCAACCAGGAAATCTGAATGAAACAGCTGTGGCTGTCATGTTTTTGTGTCTATTACTACTTTGAGCCTGTTGTGTTAGCAAGTCTAGAATGAAACGGCTATACATTTCACCTGCTTTTCTGTGCCTTGAAATCGTTGCATTTGACCTAAGTTTTTCAAAACCTTTTGAACATTGTGATGAAAACGAAGAGGAAGGAATTCCTCGGGTTTTGCAAAATTTGATCAATTGAGAGAAAGAGAGGCATGCTAAGCCCTTAATGATTGAGATCATGTTTGTTAATGTGAGACCGAGAAGGATCCTAGCTTGATCTAGATTGGTTCTACACTGTCTTTACCATGAGCGATTAGTCGCTTTCTTAAAAGATTTCAAAAAACGTTTTCTGCGGCCCTGTGAAGACATGTGTGGAATCGCTCTTGAGATTGTGCAGCCTAGGATCGCTCTCAGCCTCGAGACTCAACTCCTTGCTTTCAAACCTTGAACTTGCATTCAGATTGTTCAACGGTCAACCACAATGTGAGGCTTGTATGGCCAGGTCAGAAACATCCCTCGAACTAGGGGCAAAAATGTCAAATGCGCTCGAAGAGTCAAAGATGAATCTTTTCTGCAAACCAGGGAAGACTGGTAAGAATGCCAAAGCCCAAAAGGGAGGAAAGAAGAAAGCTTGTGCTGAAGGACAACCGAGTTCCTATCCACAACACTAGGGGCAAATTCAGCCCCCATTGGATGGACTTCTATATCATCAGTAGACAACAACCATTCTCTTGGATTCGGATGGCTTCGAGACCCTAAAATCATTTGGCATGGACAAAGCTACACTTTTACCCTTGAGAGGCTCGCTAGGTCAAAAACTCGGAAGGGCGACCCAGGCAAAAATTAGAGCAAGAAAAAAAAAAGAAAAAGAAATGAAAAAAAAAAGAAGAGAAAAATGCAAAGAATGAAAAAAGAACAAAAAGAAAGAAGAAATGAAAAGAAAAGAAAAACAAAGCTCACAAGGTTGAAAACCCAGAAGGGCGGCCTTGGCAAAAGTTAGAGCGCAAAATGAGAGGTTAAATACCCGAGTGTACCTTACCCCGAACTACGTAAGGCTTGATTCTTATGTTTAGGATACGTAGGCAACTTCATTCTGAAATCCAGCCATAAACACTTCCAAATCGATTGTGTCCATGTAATGGTTCCGATCATCTTTGTCATTTCTGTATCCGAGAGTTCGGTTGTGATCATCGTTGTGAGAACTGGTTACAGTGTGTTGCGGTGCATTTCAAACAAGGGGCAACTTTCTGTTGCCATACAGTGCGTTGTGGTGCCATTCAAACAAGGGGCAACTTTCTGTTGCCATACAGTGCATTGTGGTGCCATTCAAACAAGGGGCAATTTTCCATTGCCGTACAGTGCCGTTCAGACAAGGGGTAGTTTTCCATTATTATGGATCCGAGGTTGTGCATCTCAAGAGTAAGTTCCATGTTCGTTGAGCGGTGGCCAGTTGCAAAAACAGTTTTTGGGATTATTTTACTGAGGTTGACTAATTTTTTCAAAAATTATTCCATTTTTTCAAAAACTGGACCGTTTCCTGGACCCAAAAAAGGAAAACTTTCAGTACTCATAGCCTAACTTGCATGATTTTGAATCAAAAAGTTGAACAAGTATGTTAATCTAACTCTCATGTTGGTCAAAATTTGTTTTAATAAAAAGTCAAAACAAAAATGGTCAAAATGATGAACTAGGGGCACAGTCGAGTCAGGCTTCCTATCTTTACCCCATTGTCAACGTACTTACTAGAAAGGGCACAGTGGAAGATAACAGAAAAGGGCTGAAAGCTCTCAACATCCTCCAAGCAGCGAGGTATCAAGCCAAGTGCGAAGCACAAATTGGGATGGATCAAGATACTCCACTCCCTCATCCGAAGCATCGACTAAACGCCACCAGAAGAAATAGCTACAAGCTGAAAATGTTGGGGCATGAACCCACAACTTCTTGTTTATCCATCAACCACCTAGGGGAGTGATTGAAAAATGAGAGATTGAAGAATAGAGGGATGTGCGATAAGAGAAAAAGTGAGAAAATGGCTTTTTCAGAAAAAACAGATCTTGAGGGCCGAGTGACGTGAGAATCATAAATAAGAAAGGGTGGGAAACAATACCAGGAGGAACCGACTCCTAGTGACCAGGAGGTCTCTTGCCTTCGTAGCACGTCTGTGTGTCGTGTCTTCTGTTGTTTTGTTTATCTCTTGTTTTGAGTCATTTCAAACGTTTCTCGATGCGTTTAGGTTGTTTGCCTTTTTTTTTTCTTTGCTGAGTCGTTGTGATTGTGGTCAGTTGCGGGCTCAATACCCCGGTCAAGAACTCATCTCTCAATTTCAAAAATGAATTGTTTTGTGCTCAGAGTGCTATGCCATTCTCTACATTTGTGCAAAACAAGATTTATTCTTTTATAAAACTGCAGGGTTCAACCTAGGTCATATGAGAACAGTGAATATATGTGTCCTGGATTGCGAAGCAAAAGAAAAGAGAAAAATTTGGAGCATCTGAGTATGTTTCAGCTTCTGCCGATTCCATCTTTGCATCCCGTCTTTTCAGATTGGACTGTTTGTTTAAGATTAGCCGTATGCAAAATAAACCAAGCGCTATGTTATGGGCTATATGTTCAGAATGAGCAATGCGTTGTATAAACTGTGTGCCGAAGGAACCAAGTGCAGTGTTACGGGTTGTGTTCAGAATGAGCAGTCTGTGTGTTGAACATGTTGGGAACTTGTGATTAGTTCCACTTCCAGTGCCTTCCGGTGTTGATTTTGCAAAGTCACACCTGTGTTACTTCAATTTGCTTATCGAGTTGTTGCTCATTTGCTTATCGAGTTGCCGCTCATTTGCTTATCGAGTTGTTGCTCATTTGCTTATCGAGTTGCCGCTCATTTGTTTACCAAGTTGTCGCAATTTTGTTTATCGAGTTGTTGCTCTTTGCTTATCAAGTTGTAAACTTGTCAAGGTTTTACTATTGCTTGTTGAGTCAATTTGTTACGTTGGTTCACTACCTGACCCAGTAGCACATGCATGTTCAATTTCCATTCGATTACATTGTTATGTAATATGATGCGATGCGATGTGATGCGATGTACAAATGCAACACTTTTTCAAACAAGAAGCTTGTTTCATTCCATCATCTTTTCAAGTACGTAGTTTTGAAGAAAATAAAACCTGCCTGCAGCAGTACAGTGTGCTCGAACTACCAGCAAAAAGAAAAGCAAGAAAAAGAAGAAAGGCAACAAAAGTCTGAATCAACATCGGTCACATCAAGCCTGAGAGTCTGTTCTCGTCCTCTTCCTGGACGAAGGTCCAGGGGCATCGTCGTCAGCTTCACCATTTGAATCCGAGCACGAGTCATCTCTAGTCTCATCCTCAGATGACTCTACCTCTGCCCCTGTCTCGGACTCATCATTATCTGGAATCGGTGCTCGTGAGCTGCTCCCAACATGAGTGCGGCCCGCTTTAGTGCAGGGGGGTGCTGTGGTCCCTCGCCCTGCTCTTCCTCCTCCTTGGGAAGATATAGACGGTACTCCTGCAGCACCCCCTGCAAATGATATCTGGAATGGGGCCTGAAAAGGACAAACGGTAAATGCATCAGTTATACTACGCGAAGCAGAGTATGAATACAGAATGCAGTATATAAGTACAGTGTATGAATGCTGTGAGTAGTGTATCAGAATAGGATGCAGTGTATGAGTATAGGATATGAATGTTGTGAGCAATGTATCAGTACAGAATACAGTGACTGAGTGTAGGATATGAATGTCGTGCGCAATGCTGTGAACAATCCGTGGGTTACAGTGTATCAAAGCCGTGAGGGCTGCGTTTCAAGTGCCATATAGAGAATGTGATGCATCAGATTATGTGTGAAACAGATTATGCACAGTTTGAGATTGTGGTTGAAAAAGCTTACCTGGATACCGTAAATAACCAGCAGGTTGAGGCTCTGCTGTAGCATCCCCATCACGGAGGCGGTCAACTCCAGAGACTGGCGAGTGTACTCAGCGGAAGCCTACAAAAGTGTTAGAAGCATCAGTATTCTGTGGAATATTAAGAGAAATGAAATGAAATGACTGTATAGGATGTAAAGTGCAGTAATACATACCGGAGGCAAACCGTGGAATCCGACCAGCTTGTGATCAGCCGGAGGGGGAGCGATGGGGATCTGGTAAGTCTCCTCACCCTGCCCTCGGCACGTCATCATAGTAGGCAGCTCGGGCCACCCAGCTCTCTGCCCTCTCCAGGGCCCACTCCTACCTCAGGCCCGAGGTGCCCGCGATGCTCTTGCTCTCGCGGCTGGCGCCACTGGTCTCTCTCTCTTAACTTGGCCGGCACCGGTCAGAGGCCGCATGATATAGGTCTGGACGAACTCTGTGTAGTCGCCCTCGTCTACAAAACGCTCATAGCTCCAGCCGATAGCATAATCTGCCATTTTCGCTAAGGTATACCTCTCGGTGTCCCTCGTATGGGTAGGAGGAGGTACTGGAACTGGATATTCTGGCATGCCTAAGGTCTGCCGTAAGAAACGCTCCCCAAAGTACCAGGCACGACAAATCAAGCCCTCTAATAAGACTCTGAATCTGGCAATCTCCTGAGCGCCGTCATACCGCTCCCGAACTACGATGGGCAACGAGGCCCACGGCTTCCAGGTGACCTGCAAATAGCAGGAAATACGATTTCTTATCCGCTATTTAAAGTACATTGCAAAGTAAAGCCAATAAACTGAAATGTTTGACATACCTCAGCTGCGGTGATGGTGTCAAAATAGCGGCGGAAGAACATGAAGGGCTCCAGCGGCCTCCGCTCACATCTCACGTCGAAGCGATGAGAAAAGGGGATCATGGGGGGCATCTCCTCGTCTAGTACTGGGGCAAGCCTCGGGAAATAGGCATACACCCACAACTACAGAACATAACAGAGCAGACATGAGCAAGCTTATCAGATAAAGCAGTATACAGATAAAGGCAAAAGTTAGGGAATAGTGTGCAATGTATTGTGCAATGTGTGCAGTGTGTTGTGCAGTGTGTGCAATGTACAGTCAGTGTAGAAAAAGATTGCGAGTGCACAGTGTGTATGGTGTACAAATAATGAAAAGCAGAATTGAAAAGACAGGAAGGGAATGTGTACCTCCCAGGCTCGCCAATAGCCTCCAAGCAACTGTCCGTTGCGGCGGGACGATGAGCTCACGTAACCATAAAGAGTGGCCAAGCCAGCGCCACCCCAGTCATACAGGCAGATCCGTGTCATGTCTACAAGCGCGCTCAGTAGATAAAGGGCGACCGTGTTCGCCCAATCGGCGAAAAGCGTGGTCCCTAGCAAAAACATGATAAAACCGCGGGCGTACTGCTCCTCCCCCTCCCGGGTCCTAGGTGCCTGGATCCGGAAGTGGTCCTCGAACCACGAATACCTCACGAACCCTGGCCGGGCAAGAGGTGGCCGAGTGCCGAGCAGGTACATCTGGGCGGCGTCCCACTCCTCCATATCAGTATCAAAGGGGATCGGATCACCCCCCACCCCGATGCCAATCAGCATTGAGAAATCAAAGGGAGTCATCGTCATCTCCCCAGCGGCAGAAAGGTGGAAGGAATCGGTGGCATCCCACCACCTCTCCACCAAGGCAGCAAGAAGAGGCCTACTCGCAGTGAGGCACGAGAGCCCCATGCAGAAGCGCCCAAAACCAACCTGGTCAACGATCCGGTGGACTGCGTCGGGCAGCTCCATATACCATCTTCGGGCCGCGACGTTCCCATACCCTCAAAAGGCATAGGAATCTCCCTGTGATAAAAAAAACAACAACAAACAAGCAATTGCGAAGCAATGTTAGAAATACACTGTCTGTGAAAACGTCCAGAATTTTGGAGAAAATACAGTGTGTATGCATATGTTGGAATGCCTTCAGAATTCGGAGAAAATACAGTGTGTGTGCATATGTTGGAATGCCTTCCGAATTCGGAGAAAATAGAGTGTGTGTGCTTGTGTCTGAATGCCTTCGGAATTTGGGAAAATGCAGTGTGTGTGCCTGTATTTGAATATGCTCAGAATTGATGAATATGCAGTGTGCATGCATTGTGTTTAAACAAATAACGGGTGTAGGTGTGCTTAGAGTGAACTACAGCATGTGGTGTATCGGTGTATCCGGGCCAAACAGTTAAAAAAACAGAGTCGACTATTGCAGTTATGTATTCTACTTTGTAGAAAATGAAACAGGGAGGAGTGTACCTCAGAAGCGCCATACGACAGATGTGACTCCGGCTCGCACAGTAGAAGCTCCAGTGGCACGCGTCGCTCATAGCTCCTGAAGTGACGGAGGCTGTCAGGAGGAAGCACATGCATCGCCGGCCTGTAGGTCGCCGGATCGAATGGCTGGATGTGAAGAGGCGGGAGCTCGGCCTCAGGGTCCATGTCCAACTCCGAGGGAGCCCCACCCTGTGTTATGTCATCTGCCATCTCATAAAGAGTGCAAAAATGGCCGAAAATGCGAAAACCGGGTAAGAATGTGAAAAGTCAACCATGAGGTCAACCCCGAGAGGGTGGAAAATGAACGGAAAGGTCGGAGTATGGGAAAGGGCACAAAGATCGAGGAAAACTTGGGGAAAAAAAACCCCGAGTGGTGGAAATCGAGAAAGAGACATCGAAACTAAGATTTGTTCGGTTCAAAACGTGCGAAACGGAGCGGTTTTCGCGAATCGAACGACGAAAAAGTGACGAAAACAAGAGAAAAGTGTGGATCGAGGGTTGGAAAATAACCTAGAGAGAGAGGGGAGAGATTTTCGACCAAGAGAGAAGTGGAAATATAGGGTTTGAGGCCCTATATTTAAAGACCTATGGCCAATTGACAAAACTGCCCCGACACAGCAATTTTTGGCCGGTCGGCCAAATATTTGGCCGGTGACCTTATTTCTTGGCCGATGGATGGCCGATGGTCTTTCCTTGAGGCCGGTGAGCCTCCCACACCCTTGGTTGGGTCATTTATGGGGTTTGGAACCTTCATTTCTCAAGGCAGTGCAAGGAAATGCACTTTTGAACCTCGATCGGCCTTCGTGTTGACCTCGAACCGTGTTTCTAGTATGCGATGCTCAATACACTCAAGGTGTATCCTTTTCGTATCCCTTGGTATCTTGTAAGGTTCAATAACCACTTTAAATACGTTGCATTGCATGTTTTGTCTTGCTTATGATAAACATGCATAGGTTGCATTGTTATAAGCTATTCACGTGCGTTGTCACGCATTTAAGCTCATTTGCATTGTCATGCATTTCCTCATTTGCATTGTTATGTATTTCAGTACTGTGCATTGTCATGCACGTTTCAATTTGCATTGTTATGTGTTCCCTTATCATGCATCGTCATGCGTGTTTCTCATTTCACATTGTCATGCATCTCTCTATCATGTATTGTCGTGCATGTTTCTTAGCTCCATTCATTGCATATAGAATATATATTGCATTGTAGTTTGCATGCATTCACTGCATCATCCATCTATGGCTTGCACCTTTCCATGTTGAGCTTGGTCTGGTATGTGCCCATACTTTTAACGTTGAAACATGGTTATGTTATTATGTGTACGCACCTAGTGTTGAGGGTGACGGCACCATTTCCATGTTAGACGTGGTTTGTTTTTGTCCATGCCTTTCCTAGGCAAGATACGGTTTGGACGCGCGCCTTATCCGCTCCATTCATTGCATATAGAATATATATTGCATTGTAGTTTGCATGCATTCACTGCATCATCCATCTACGGCTTGCGTCTTTCCATGATTGAGCTTGGTCTGGTATGTGCCCATACTTTTCACGTTCAAACATGGTTATGTTATTATGTGTACGCACCTAGTGTTGAGGGTGACGGCACCATTTCCGTGTTAGACGTGGTTTGTTTGTGTCCATGCCTTTCATAGGCAAGATACGATTTGGACGCGCGCCTTATCTGCTCCATTCATTACATATAGAATATATATTGCATTGTAGTTTGCATGCATTCACTGCATTATCCATCTATGGCTTGCACCTTTCCATGTTGAGCTTGGCCTGGTATGTACCCATACTTTTCACGTTGAATCATGGTTATGTTATTATGTGTACGCGCCTAGTGTTGAGGGTGACGGCACCATTTCCAAGTTAGACGTGGTTTGTTTGTGATCATGCCTTTCCTAGACAAAATATGGTTTGGCTGCATGCCTTATTCAATTCATCCATTGCATCCATTGCATTGTAGTGTGTTGCATCTAGTATTTAGGATCATGATCTTGCCTCAGCAGATCATTCCTCACTTATATCATGCCACCCAATTACTTGTATTTTGTGTTCCATCTACAAACACATAGTTCTGCATGTATACGCGCCTATTCCACTAAAGGGATTGTGGTTTGAGGGTATCAGCACCTTTTCTATGGTAGACGTAGTTTGATTTTGCATCTCCATCCCTTTATGATATTTGTGAGGTTTTGTACTGCTTGTGGTTTGATCATCTCAAATACATTGCATATCATTTGCATTGCTTATTACATTGTATATCATCGCACTGTTTTGTGCACCTTACTTGCATTTTGTGTGCATCTCAATCGCGCTATTTTGCACATCACGCTATTCTGTGCACCTTACTTGCATTTTGCATGCATTTCAATCGCGCAATTTTGTGCATCGCATTGTTTTGTGCACCTTACTTGCATTTTGCATGCATCTCAATCGCACTATTTTGCGCATCGCGCTGTTTTGTACACCTTACTTGCATTTTGCATACATCTCAATCGCACTATTTTGCACATCGCGCTGTTTTGTGCACCTTACTTGCATTTTGCATGCATCTCACTCGCCCTATTTTGCGTATCGCGCTGTTTTGTGCACCTTACTTGCATTTCAATCGCGCTATTTTCCGCATCGCCCTGTTTTGTGCACCTTACTTGCATTTTTCATGCATTTCAATCGCGCTATCTTGCGCACCTCAGTCGCACTTGTTAGTGCATGGCATTGTTATGCACCCCTGCCATCTGCATTGTTATGCACACTTGACCTGCACTGTCATGCACTTTTCACTTGCGTTGCTATGCATGTTTCTAACAATATTGTACCTGTTAAGTTTTCTTTCTTTTTCAAGCACGATATTGTATGTACGGTTCATTTGAAGCTGGCACGACCAGACGAACCGGACAGGCACGATATTGTATGTACGGTCCATTTGAAGCTATCACGACCAGACAAACCGCACAGGTATTGTATTCTCCGCGTGAGACGTAGCGAGAATTACATAATTCTCTTACATCCCTTCTGCATTGTAATGTAGTTATATTTGTGTTCCGCCTGCTTAAACGGTTGCATTTATTGTATGTATTTACTTCGTCACAGCTTCCTTTGCATGATCATAAGTTATGCTCGGCTTTGTGCATTGTTCTTGCATCTTGCCCCTGCCTTCGAGCACATATCTTGCTATCTTGCATGCTTTGTCTAAGTATTTGGCCTAGTCAAAAATGGGTTGTCTTTGGGCTTTGACACTCACTCCCATCATTGTTATGACTTTCGAGTTCTGACAAAGAGGGGCAACTGTAGACACCCCATTTTTTGACCGTCCTCAAGACTTGGACGTCACCATTTGAACACTCGGTGATCATCCATGTTCGTGTTCGATTTGAGTTCTCGGAGGTCTCGGCTACGCACCCTACCTCAAGATCTCTCAACTCATCTGTTTTGTGCTTGGTCATGGACCAAACACTTGTGTTTTTGCTTCTAAGGGAAGAGGGTGGCTTGTTGGCCATCCCCTCAACCCACCAGCCAAGGCATGATGCCATCGGCCCCTTTCTCTTGCCATCGACGAAAGGTTGTGGCCGATCGACACCTTTTTTGGTCGACCGGCCGCTTTTGTTGGTCAATCGGTCATTTCTGCTGGTCAACCCCTTTCCATCTGCTTTTGGTACATATTTTATGCCAGCTGTCACAACTGGCATCCACAATACACCCCCTCCATACACGTGTATGGAGGGATTTGCCTATTGTGTTAGCTTCTCTTAGAAGCTTTAGAATTGAACCTCTATAAGAGGAGAGCTTTTCCTCTCGCCTCCAGGGTTCTGAGAATTAGGGTTAGGAAGTTTGTATCTATCTATCTCTATAGTTCCCTCTCTTTGCCTTTGTGTGTGTATTTTGTGCTCTAAGGTGACTTTTGTTCACACTATTGCATACAAACACCTAGTATTACACTATCCCTTAGTTGCTGAGGTGCTAAGGAGTTGTTTTCAGACTTCTTGGGCTGGTTTTGATCCAAGGAAGGTGCTGGAGTGGTGTTCTTGAAGAGGTTCTTCAAAGGTGAGAAACTACCCTCTTTATTCCCCATTTTTGCACAATCTTTTAGCCAATCTTGCATCTGTTTTTAAGCTTAACTTATAACTGATAAAAGTTCTTTTTTTAAGTGCTTAAAATAGTTGTTTAAGATCACTTTGGTGTTTGGGGTTGTTTATCCCCTCTTAGGCCTTGTTTGGCCTCATTTTTCTGCCTTTTTTTGTGAGCTCCGGGACCACCTTGTATTGGCCTTCTCACCACTGAAATCCAGAGGGATTTCAGTGGTGGGGATGGTGTTTTGAGATCCTAAGAAGGAGAGGGTTATCCCCTCTCCTTATTGTCTTCAATACTTGTCATATTTGCCTCATAGATGAGCACCTTTGTTAAGTTCATGTTGACCATGTCTTAGCTGGTATTTATGGTTTTTTTGCCATGGTATAGCACTTTTTTAACTTGCTTTAGACATGTCATGTATGCTTCATCCACTTGTCTTGTAATCCCATGATTTGGCCTTAACATGCATCATGTTGTAACATGTGTTTTTAGCATGATTTTGGCTCAACTCCTTGAAGCTTCTAGCTTTGTTTCAACATACTAAAGCTCTGATTTTGGTTGTTTTGGTCGTCCGTGGCTTACTTTGTATAGCCATCATGCAATCTAGCTTGTTAGCTTTGAGTGTCCAAGTTGCTAGCATGCTCTATATGGATCATTTCAGTGGTTTGGCATCACTTAGAATGTTATTTCAGTCCATATAGCATGCTTGAATACTTGCATTTATCACCTATTCCATGCCTTGGATAGTTTGTGTTTTATGCCTCATGAATGTGTCATTGCGTATGCCATCATGCTTAGTTCATTGGGATGCCATCTAAGTGGGTTTTGGGGCTCATTTTGGTATGTCATAACTCTGTCTTGGGTCGCTTAACTCATGCCATGTTTGGTTGTGTTAGGTGTAGTGTAACACCTCTTCGATGGCCTTGCATGCCTCATGATTTTGCCCCTTTGTTTTAACTTGTTTTGGCTTTTGTCATTACATGTTTTAGGCTTACTTTGCCATGATTTAGGACTGTTTTGGGTTATGCTTGCCATATGCTCTTTGTTTTGTGTAGCATTGGTTCAATTCCCTTGCCTAGTTTTAAGCCTTAAGCCTTAATCACGCATGCTTGCCTTGTTTATGTGATTTGGCATCACTCTTAGCACCATTTCAGAGCATGTAATGTTGTCACGTTTGCATACTTTCCATCCTTTTTAAGTGTCTTAAAATTTCCCCTTTGATGCTTAGGTGTTGGGTCCATTAGCATGCATGTTTGTATGTGCATTTGCCCTCATGTCTATAGCATCTTGGCCACTGTTTTGAACCTATTAGAGAGCTGTCCATCTTGGTGTAAGTCCATCCTTTGCATGTTGTTGCATGCTCGCCTTGTGTGTTGTTGCATACTTGGCTTATTAACATGTTGTTGCATGTTTAAGTGGTATTGCATTTGGCATGCATCTCTTGTTAAGTTGCCTAACATGTTGTTACATGCTTACCTCACATGTTGTTACATGCTTGGATGTTGTCACATGCCTTGTATGTTTGTATGCTTGTCTAGGTTGCATTGCATTTGGCATCCTTGTTACCTTAACATAATCATGTTGATTTAGTTTTGATTGCATATTTGCATCCCCTACCTCTTGATCAATCATGATAGAGGTTAGGATCATTGTCTGTTTGTGTGCATTTCACTGGATATCAAATTGCACACTTGGCATCTTGGGCCATCATGCATTGAAATGCGTGATTGATGGCCCGAGGGTCGAGAACCATACTCCTTTGAGTCTCAAACATGATGAGGAGGGTGGTGGTGCACACATTGCTTTGAAAATGCATTGCCATGCCTTGTCTGTCCTCTGCTGCAGCAAAATAGGGCTCTGCAGGAAGAGATGGCTGGTCGGCCATCTTCAGTGCCGGCTGGCTATGTATTGTTGGCCGATGGCCTCACTTTTGGTTGGTTGCTATATTTCCATGGCCGGTGGCCTCACCTCTTGGTCGGTGACCTCCGACAACCCTCAGAGAGTAGTTCGGAAAGATCCTTGAGACTTGCAAAGTGTTCAGAGGTGCAGAGCAGTGTAAACAGAGGCGGCATGAGCATGGCGAAGGATTTCCGAGCGATACCGAACACGCATGCATTTGTCCCTCTTCCCGAAGCCGCTTTACTGCTTTCAGTAACTTAATTAATTTGTTTAATTAGTTAAGTGTTGGGTAATATTTAATTAGCTTGTTAGTTAATTAATTTGTATTGTACTTTCGGTCCCTCCGCGAGAGGGAAAATTGTGTAATAAGTGTGCGTGTGTGTGATGCATGTCTTCCAACCCCACATCTTTCTCCCTTTTACTTACTAGCTTATGATGGTTAGTTCCAGGGCATGTTTCAATTAGCATACTTATGCTCCGTATGTTTGCATTCATTCATTTGTATTGCATGCACCGGGCTCGGCGCATCATACTAATTGCATTGTGCTTCAATTCCAACTTGAATACGTGTATCGAGTTGTCGAATTTCATATGTCATTCTCAGATTAGCCGAGCCTATTCTAGTTGCATTTTGAATGTGTTGCATTAGTCACTGCTAACATGAACTAGGATCATGCATAATTACTAACTAGTTTCTTGTTTTGGCTCGAAGTACACTGTGAGTGCTTATGCTTTAGCATCTTGCATGTATGTGAGTGTTAACATGACAGCATGCTTGCCATGAGGCTAACTGCTTATCTGCTATAACTGCCTGCATGCCTGTGGGTGAAGGTTGGATTACTTGAATTGGAATAATTCATTGAAATCCGTGTTTTAGCCTACTTGCGAGTAGCAAACTTCAAACCATCTTCCAAACAAACGGATATCTGATGCTTTGTTCCAAATTAGGCAATCTAGTCTGTACTTGTGTGTTGTGCGCATCACATAGTAAGACTAGCTAATTAACCGGAATAAGAATGCATGTGTTTTCAAAAATAAGATATCATGTTTAGTAGTGGCCGATCTTTGATTGGGCGAGCAGGGGTGCTCATAGCTGACCTTTTCCAATCGTACCCAAGTTCCCGAGCCGAGGCAACTTTGGTGATGACCGACACGTGGCCTTAGGCACGAGTCAAGGTTTCCTAAATTTTCCCAAAATAAAATATTTAGGTGGTGACTCTGTATCTGGCAAAGCAGTCCATGTTCGGCACTTCTTTCTTAACAATCTGTTTTCCAAAACGATTTGCCGGATTTGGACTCTTTGGTGACTTATCTATCTTGTATTGGACATTGCGAGATCAGATTAAGAACCGTGACAAACGAGTCCGAACTGTGGAAGCATAAGGCCCGAGGGCGTGTCCACACACAGTGTGTAAGGCCAATCAACTATATACCTGACTGTCGGGACATACTATAGCCCATCTCAGTCAAATGAAGCCAAGGGCAACGCCAAGCATTGTTAGCTGCAGATCTGCTGCGTATCCAATCACAGCATAATCCCTCTGAGGGAAAATCCACTAGCCGTGAACGAAAGAAGTAGGATCTGGCAGCATACTTTGAGCAAGGGTCCACAATTTTCAGCTTATCCATCAACCACACCTAAGAAGGGATGAAAAATAAGAGAGATTAAAGAATAAAGAGATATACATTGAGACAAAAGTAAGGAAAGGGCTTCGAGAGAAAATAGAGAGTGAGTGCCGAGTGATGTGAGAAATCTGAAATAAGAAAGAAGTAAGGGAAACAATAGCTGGAGAAGCAATGGACTCCCTACAAACCTAGTAGTCTCTCGCCTCTTACCCTTTTTCAGACGTTGGGCCACTTCGATCAACCTAATGCTAGCTCCACCGCAACTAGAGGCAAAAAGGAAGTGTGCAAGCAAACACAAACAGAGGGCATGTTGATGATAACCTCGCCAAAGAAGCCCATCTCTGTCTCCAATACCTGAAAACCAATGAATCAAGCCGGGTATATCCAACTCCCCACTATGAGCCAAGGACCGAGCCTCGTGTAAAGTAAGCCCACACATCCATTCCAAAGCCCGTGCATGGCCAAAACTGGGTTGAGACATAATCTCATCATCATGCCGAGACTCTATCAATGCTTGAAATTCTTCGAGCGTGGGCATATCACTTGCACTCCGAAATGAAACACATGTGTAACCGAGTTCCAGCATCGGACCACGGCGTGAAGGAATGAAAAATAAAGCGAAGTATGGCTTAACGGAAAAAGAAAGTTTATGCTGAAACCCTAGAAATTTACCTTTTCCGTGCCGTCCAAAGTGGCTATCCAATCCTGAGTCTCTCGACAAGAAATATATCCATTTTCAGAGGAAACAGCAGCAAAGATGAAGTTTTGTCGAAGAAACAGCGACGAAAGACCTTTTATAGAGGATAAGCTTGTGTGAGTGGCTAACAGCTATTGCTAGCTATCCAGCCACAACACTTAGCTAGCTGGCCACCTCTCCTAGTTGGTCGTCTCTTCAGGTCGCCAACTGATCAATTATGTTGGCATGGCAACTGGGTAGTGGTGTTTTGTTCTGAACTTTTTGCTTTGAGGTCTTGTTTTGAGTCTTTTGTTTTTAGCAAGAGTAAATAGCTGTGTTTAGGTTGTTTGTACTTCATTTTTTTTTATCGAGCTGTAGTTTGCATTTTGGGTCGGTTGTCGGCTCAATTTCTGGTTACGAACATCATTCCAATACAAACGTTAGTTCCAATTTTATGCAAGTGTGGTGCTATGCTCGAGATGCAAAATAAAACTCCTTTTATAAAACTGCAGGTTTTACCCCAATCATAGTTTTTACAAATGAGAAAGTACAAGTATTTCAAAACAAAAAGTTAATAGTCCTATCTGAAGCTATACAAGTGCTAACTACCAAAAGAAAAGAAAATAAGCAAAAAGAGTAGAAAATCAATGTCCATTGCATCAAGCTCGAGAGACCCTCTTCGTTCTCTTCTGGGGAGGGGACTCAGGGGCACTATCTCTGTCAGCACCACTATCCTCAAAGGAATCGGACTCAGAGCCAGTATCATCCTCTCTACTCCCTGACCCAGAGCCAACACCATCATCCCCGCTCCCTGTCTCCTCAGTGCCGCTGGTCTCAGCGTCGTCTTCACTCAAGGGCGGCTCTGAGGATGAAAAGGTCTCCTGCGCCTCAGACTCCTCACTCTTACTCCAAGAACCCCTGCCTTTGCCCCTGCCTCTACTTTCACCCCTGTCGCGAATAGGAGCCTACCTACCTCTTCTCTCTACAGCCGAAGGAGCCACCACTGGTGTTGCCGGTGCTGTCGGTACCACAGGTACAAGTGGAGCCTGAAAGCAATAATCAAAGTATCAGTATATAGTGTGAGTATGATGCAGAATACAGATTCAGTATAAGTATGATGCAAAATACATAATGTGGGTATGATGCAGATTCATTATGAGTATGATGTAGAATACAGGTTCAGTATGGGTATGATGCAGAATACAGATTCAATATGACTATGATGCACAGATTCAGTATCAGTATGGCATATCGGTACAGTGTGGTGCAGAACAGTATGGGTAAGCAGTTCAATGAATGAGAAAAAAAAGGGTACTTGGTAACTGTGGAGAGCCAGTAATATCTCTCTCCTCCATACCATCTGGACTAGTGAGGCAACCAACCCGAAGAGGCTATCTACATACTCTAGAGGCACCTGTAAGTGAGTTTGAACAATCAATATCCAAAAATGGAATGCAAAATGTAAACTATAAAGCAAGGTCCATACCTGTTGTGCGTCAGGATCCCTTACTAACCCGTGTTCCTCCTCTAGCGGCTCTATCAAAATTTGATAGGCCATCCCACTCAACTACTAGCATGGGATCGCAGTTGGAATCGCTAGTAAACCAACTACGCATAGTCTAGGGAGAGCTCTACCAGCATCAACCTCTATTACACGAGCAACACCTCTTGCATGCACTCTAGATAAGGGTGGCATGAGACGGATCCTGATAAACCCAACATAGTCTCCAACCCTATGGAACTGGTTGGCGTCCTACCCTACCATAAATTGAACAATGGCCTTAACTGGGAGACTATCGGCGGTCCTCATGGATACAAGAGGCGAAGCAGGAACAACAGAGGCAGGTAGGCCTAGGGTCTAGTGCACAAACTGCTCTCCCAAATACTAGGTCCGGTAGAAGGGGCCCTCTTGTAGGATCCGCATCTGAGAGGTGTCCCACAATCCAACGTACTAATCCTGTATCCCAGTCGACATCATCGCCCAAGGCTGCTATGTGATCTACAAATGGAGAATTCACAATTGATTTGTTGTCGTCAGTTGTTAAAGAGTGGATCAAAGCAATATAACATAATGGATCAAAGCAATACAACATAATGGATCAAAGCAGTATCTTATCTTATGCGCGGCCACCGTGTCAAAGAACTAGCAGTAGTAGGCAAAAGTGGTGTTGCGGCACCGGGGATGGCATCTCTCGTCATATCACCAAGAGTAAGGCATGGCCGACTATACCTCGTCCCTCAAAACCAGGGCAAGGCCAGGGAAATATGCGTAGACCCATAGCTATAAAAAGAGATCAATTTGTGTAAGTCATCAACAGAGATAAAGACAGAAAGTGCAAAGCAAAAAGCACAATGCATGGACTGAGATAAAGACAGAAAGTGCAAAGTAGAAAGCACAATGTATGAACAAAGGTAAAGACAGAAACTGCAAAGCAGAAAGCATAAGGAACAACAAGAAACTAAAAATGAAAGTGTAATGTGTACTACCCAAGCTCTCCAGTAGCCTCCGACCATGTTCCCCTTCTTGTGGGAACCAAGAGCTTATGTACCCATACAGAGTGGCGAAACTAGCACCGCCAAAATCATAGAATCGTACCTGGGGCAGGACCACCAAGGCACTCAGCAGGTACAAGCCTACGGTATTCCACATGTTCGCAAACAAGATGGTAAGCCCCGCGTATACTGTTCCACCTCCTCATGCATCTCTGGATGACTCCCGTCGAAGCGATCGTAGAACCAGCTATATCTGACCATAGTCGGCCTGTCCAGAGGAGGGCGTGCGCCGAGCAAACAGATCTAAGCAACCTCCCACTGGCCCATATCCAGGTCGAAAGGGATCGAATCACCCCTACTCTCAAGCCGTTAATCATCAAGAAGTCGTAGAGATTCATCATCATCTCCCCAGTGGAAAAGAAGTTGAAGGAGTTGGTGGTGTCCCACAACCTCTGCACCAAAGCTCCAAGTAGGGCCTGGCTGGCCAACAGTCGTGAAAGCCTGTAGCAGAATAGGCCGAAGCCTGCCTTATCAACTAGCTCGCGGACCTGAGGGGGGGCTCTTGGTACCAATCCCTCGCTGTCACATCCCCATATCTTCTCCAGGAAAGAGAAACACCCTGTGTTATAAAGGAAATAGTAGTATGTCAGGTGCATAACAGAATGAAAGACAATAATGAAATGGCAAAGTGAGCAAAGTGCAGGAAAGTAAAGTTTTCACTTGAACGGCGTCAAGAGAAAGATGGGAGGCCCACTACCGCAACAGGACATTCTCAGGCACGCCCATGGCAGCAGTATCCCCCCGAGGGCCATCGCATGGGTCCAAGGATGGTAAGTGGCCGGGTCGAAAGGTCTCACCCTCAGTGGTGGCAACTCCGGCTCATTATTAGGAGGACATATCTCTTCCGCCGCCCCGTCAGCTTTATCGGCCATAAGCTCCTCGATCTCTACAACAGGTGGAAGTACGAGTACCTCAGGAGGGGCACCATCGTGTGGAAAGTCATCTTCCATGTGAAGATAGTCGGTGGTGGGTGAAAATGATGAAAAATGAGGAAAAAGGGCAAAAATGTCAAAAGTCAAAACCTAGGAGAGAGAAAAAGAGAGAAAAAGTCAAAACCTAAAAAAAAAAAGTGTGAAACCCAAGAAAAACATGAGGGAAATATGCCCAAAGCAATAAAAAAAACACAAAAACTCAACCAAAACAAAATCCAATCAATTCAAAATGTAGAAGGCCAAAGGTGTTTTACGAAAAACGTTTGTGTGGGGCATTGGGTAGTGCAAATAAAGCGCAAATCTAGAGAGAGAAAACACCTAGAGAGAGAGTGGGGGATTTCAAACTATTCTGTGTATAGAGAATGAGCCCTTATGTTGTTTTAATAAGCCATAAGGTAAAAAACCGAAATTGCCCCCGAAATTACAACAAGTGATCGGCCAACTAATTCATGGCTGACAGTCCAGGTCTTGTGGTCAGCCGGCCCTTCAGCTGGTCTGGAACATGTTTTTGCTAAGGCTTACCTATTCTATGCATGGAGGGTCCTGTATGCATCCTAAAGTGAGGAATTGAAGAAATTAGTTTTGTTTTGATTACAGAAAATTGTGAAATGTGATTCTGAATATGCTGTTTCTAGTCCCATCGTTTCTCTGATGAAAGAAGTGCTCCGACCTCAAGTTTGAGCAAGTTGTATCCTTTTTGAGCATTTGAGGACCTCCGAGCGGTAAGCCGGAGATCTTTAGAAGGTGTTTTCAAAATACCATTTTCAATTTTGTTGCCTATTATCACATAAAACATGCATCATCTGGTATTTCGCGTCAATTATGCCATATTATGTTGCATTTATAACTGTCAGGCTTTTCATTTATTGTGTTCATCCTTGTCACACGAGTGTGATGCGGCTTGTACCCCTTTCCCTTTCTACGCGAAGCGTAGTTTGGCTTGAACCTTTTGTCTCATAACCTCTCTACGTGGAAGTGTAGTTTGGATTGATTCTCATACCTCTCTACGCGGAGGTGTAGTTAGGATTTTTCTTGTGCCTCTCTATTTGGAAGTGTAGTGAGGACTATTTCTTGTTAGCCTCTTTACATGGAAGTGTAGTGAGGATTGTTTCTTGTTACCCTCTCTATGCGGAAGTGTAGGTAGGATTGTTTCTTATTAACCTCTCTACGCGGAAATGTAGATAGGATTGTTTCTGGTTAACCTCTCTATGCAAAAGTGTAGTTAGCATTGTTTCTTATACCTCTCTATGCAGAAGTGTAGTAAAGACTATTTCTTGTCAACCTCTTGTAGATTGCTCGAAATCTGCTCCGCGCGCGAGGGCGCGAATTGTGGTTCTAGCTACTACAGTTCGAAGTCCTGTCATGGTTCTGAATCTAATCTCACAAAGTGCAATGTAAGACTGATAAATCAACCAAACAGTCCAAATCTGGCAAATCGTTTTGGAAAATCGATTTTAATCAATAAGCGCCAAACATGGACTGCTTTGCCAGATTTCAGAGTCACCACCTAAATGTTTTGTTTTTGGGAAATTTAGGAAACCTTGACTCATGCCTAAGGCCACGTGTCCATCATCACCAAAGTTGCCTCGGCTTGGGAACTTGGGTACGAGGGGAGAAGGTCATGAAATGAGCAACCCCCGCTCGCCCGATCGAAGGATCGGCCTCTACTAAACATGATATGTTATTTTGAAAACACATGTGTTCTTTTTCCGGTTTATTAGCTAACCTTACTATGTGATGTGCACAGCATACAAGTATAGACTCAATCACGTGGATTGGAACAAAACAACTCATGTTTTTTTTGAAAGTGGTTTGAAAGTGCTACTCGCAAGTTGGCTAAAGCGCGGATTTGCCACTCTCAAGTGGGCTTAAAAAAACATGATTTTGCCACTTCAAGTGGGCATAAAACTCACAATCATCGAGTTGTTCCAATTCAAGCAATCAAACCTTCATCCACAGGCATTCATACAGTTAAACACATAAGCACATAGCCTCATGGCATGCATGCTATCATGGCAGTCACTTACACACATGCAAGGATGCTATAGTGTAAACGCTCACAGTGTACTCCGAGCCAAAACAGAAGCTAGTTAGAAATCATGCATGATCCTAGCTATGTCAACAATGCCTAATGCAACACATGCAAAAATGTAATTAAGTAGGCTCGGCTATCTAAGATGGCATATGGATGCAACACTTGATAACATGCTTTGAAACACGTATTCAAGTAAGTGTATTGAAATACAATGCAGTTTGAATGATGCGCCGAGCCCGGTGCATGCAATACAAATGAAAAATGAATGCATGCAAAGCATAAGGATGCTAATTGAAACATGCCCTAAAACTAACCATCAAAAGCTGGTAAATAAAAAGGGAGAAAGACGTGAGATTGGAAGACATTCACACACACACGCACACTTATTACAACATTTGCCCTCTCGCCGGAGGGTCCGAATAATAAGCTACGCTAATTAAACTAATTATTACAAAACAAATCGATTAATTAAGCACATTAACTAATTAAGTGCAAAACGGATGAATTAGCTAACTAAGTAAAGCAGTTAAAGCAGTTAAAAGAGGTCCTCGGGGCGAGTGGTGTATGCATGCTCGATCGCCTCGCTCGGAAATCCATTGCTATGCCCAGAATTGCCTCTGTTTGCATTTGATTTGATCTCTGAAAAGTGCACTAGCTTCCAGATTGCTTCTGCTCCAACATGGTGACCTCCTGGTGGGCTGCCGACCAGAAAAAGGGGGTGTAGACCAGAAAAACTGGTTGTAGACCAAAAAAAGTGGTCGGTCGACCACCCTTACTGGTCGGCCGACCAGTTAATTTGCCAAGCTCCAGCTTTGCTGCAATAGAGAACAACAAGGGGCATAGTAGTGTATTTGCAAGATATGTGTGCACAACCACCCTCCCTATCATTTCTCAAGCTCAAGGGAGTGGGGTACTCGACTCTCGGGGCACCAACCGAACATCGGAATGCACGATGGTCGAGAAGCCAAGTTTGCACAAGTCAATGTCAATGAATGCACACAAATAACACATAAGGGCCTCCACCTCTATCATGCTTGATCAAGAGGATCGGCGACCGAGAAATGCTACACGTTTCATCACTTTAAGCATGAAACATGCGACATTCCTCGTGTTTGGATTAACGTCCAATCCAAACACATGCAACGCAAACAAGATGATCGACCTTCAAAGCTAAAGTGACATGCGCAAAACTCTATCATGTAAGCAATGCATGCATGGCATGTTTAAAAGCTAAGGCAATCAAAGCTAATGAAACATACTACGCATGAGGCATGCACTATCAATCTCAAATGGTCGAACCAACCCCGAACAGAGGTCGAACATGCCAAAACAGTGGCTAAAATATGTTAAGATCAAGGCATACAACACAAGGAGAACATGCTCATTTGAGGGCTCATTAACAATGCACAAAGACACAACTCTCAAAAGCTCTCAAGGAATGAAAGAAGTGAGAACATGACACACGTACATGCTCTGAAATAACATGTTAAATGATGCCCAAACATGCAACCATCACAAATATAGAATAGTAGGGTGCTCAAAACTCAAGACTAACTAAGGTACTTGAACCATAGCCATATCAAGCAAGTCCCAAAGGGCCAAGATGACTCACAACAGTCCCAAGTCAAGTCAAAACAATGCCAAAACATGCATGGAGTAAAACTAACACATACTAGAGTGGGAGACATAAAGCATGACGCATGCAAGGGCAATGAGTGGGATTACACTACACATACCAAAACCAAGCATGAGGTGACTTCACCAACAAAAATCAGAGTTGTAACATGGTAAAATAAGGTCAAAACCACGCTGAGATGGTAGCCCAAAAGCTTAGGCAAGCGTGCATACAAATTAGCCCATGATCAAGATATAAGGCACAACTCCCCAAAAGCATTGAAAGAGTGAAGCATGCACTAAAATCATGTGTGAGATGAGGCCAAAGCATGCAAACAACTCAAGTAAAGCATGCTAGAGACTTTGAAACTCAATACTAGTAAGCAAGATTGCACTATGGCTATACAAAGCAAGGCATAAATGACCAAAACCATTTAAAATAGAGCTTAAGCATGGCAAAACATGAGTAAAAGCTTGCTGGAGCAGAGCCGAAACATGCTAAAGTGATAGGCCAAAACACCAAGTGAGCTAGGCTAGCATGCAAGATTGCAGTACAAGTGTGTGAAGCATGCAAGAGGCAACCAAACCAACCCAAGACAAAGTTATGACATGGCAAATAATGGCTAAAAGCATGTTTGAACTAAGCAAATTCAAGGCACAAAGACATGCTACTTTGCAAGGCTACAAGTAGGATTACACTACAAGTGTAATAAGCATGCAAGAGGTGACCAAGATAGCCAAAGACAGAGTTAAGGAAGGTCTGAAAATTCACAAAAATGAGCCTAAACAAAGCCACTAAGAAGTAGAAACACATTCTCTTTTGATGGGCCATCAACACATGCACACAGGAGAAGAGGAGGGGGGACAACCCCCACCTATTTGGGACCTCAAAACCACCTTTCTACAACTAAAATTCCTCTAAGTTTCAGTGGTAAAAAAGCCAATAAGAGGTGGTCCCAATAGCTTTAAAAGATAGAAAGAAGTTAAGCAAATAAGGCACAAGAGAGTGAGAGACACCCCTAACTCAAACAAGGCCTCAATCAACCTTTTATAACACTTTAAAACAAAGGTTTTTGCAGTTGAAGGTTAAGCCAAAAGAAGCATGCAAATGTGGCTAAGTATGCAATCAAAACCAAGCTTTAAAAGGGGAAATAGGACTCACCCTTGAAGAACAACAAGAACAGCCACTTAATTCTGAGGCAAAACCAAGCCAAAATCACTCAAATGCAACCTCCAAGAGCCTCAACCCAAGAGTGAAGGTGTTTCACTAGGTGTTTAGTGCAAAAGTGTGAGCAAAACTCACTTTAAGGCACAAAATAGCACAAATAGAGAGAGAGAGAGAGGGAGAGAGAGAGAGAGAGGGAGAAATCAAGAGACAAAGAGATGTGTTTAGCCCTAATCCAAATTTCTGAACCTTGAACAAGATGGAGGAAGCTCCCTTATATAGAATTTCATGCCTCAAGCTTGTTAGACAAGCTAGAGGCTTGATGCAATCCCTCCATACACGTGTATAGAGGATGCCTTATGTGCCTAACAGCTGGCACAGCTGGCAAGGAAAATATCTGCAGAAAGTGCAGAAAGGCCACCAACCAGTTAAAGTGGTCGGCCGACCACTCCCCTTAGTCGACCGACCACCAAAAATGGTCTACAGGGAATAAAACTGGTCGGCAAGGGAGGAAGAGGGTCTACAGAGAGAGTAGAAGGTGGTAGCAAGTTGCCGACCACCTTAGGTGGTCCACAGACCACCCACCATAGCTGACCGACCACCAAAAGTGGCTGGCAGGGAAGAAAAGTGGTCTATAGAGGGGAAAACTGGTCTGCACCCCTGTTTCACCCCCCAGGCAAGGGGTAACAAGGTTTGGTTAAAAAACCAACCAAAAAGGAAGAAAGACAAGAGTCCGCAAGACAAGGAACTCAGCCGAAAGCCCCGAAAACTAGTCTACGGGCCACTACAAGTGGCCTACGAGAGGGAAAGGTAGCTTACGGCTACAAAAAGTGGCCTACAGGCCTTTGTTTCCCTCTAGGCAAAGGCGGCAAGGCATGGTCCAAGAACCAGGCCAAGAGGAGACAGTTAAGAGGTCCCGAGACGAGGCGCTCAACCGAAGGCCCCGGAAACTCAAAACGAGCACAAACATGCACAATCACCGAGTGCATAGAAGATGACGTCTGAGTCTTAAGGTCATTCAAAATTGAGGTGTCTACAGTTGCCCCTCTTTGACAGAACTCGGAAGTCATGAAATAACGAGAGTGAATGTCAAAACCCAAAGACGACCCATTTTTCACAAGGCCAAAGACTTGGACAAACAGACAAGATAACAAAGAGATGCGCCCGCAGGCAGGAGCAAGATGCAAATGACATGCACAATGCAGAACATAACTTATGATTATGCAAAGAGGACTGTAATGAAACATTTATGCAAAAAAAATACAACAATTTAAGCGAATGTTATGCAAAGAAATGCTATAGCAAACTCGTACATAAGCAACTAAACACGAACCAAACTACATCTCATGCAGAAAGGATGTAAGAAAATTATACAATTCTCACTGCGTCTCATGCGGAGAAGGCTAAAAGCGACTACCGGGAATACCTGGAGTCTCAAACAAAGCATCTCTCAACGTATCACACGCAAGAGAGAGAAAGAAGACAACACCTCTCAGTGTATCACACGCAAGAGAAGGAAAAGCGACACCTCTCAACATATCACACGCTAGAGAGGGAAAGAAGACAACACCTCTCAGTGCATCACACGCGAGAGAGTGAAAAGCACCACTTCTCAGCGTATCACACGCAAGAGAGGGAAGGTAAACACCTCTCAGCATATCACACATGAGAGAGGGAAAGGCAACACCTCTCAGTGTATCACACGCAAGAGAAGGAAAGGTACACCTCTCAGCATATCACACGCGAGAGAGGAAAAGGAACACCTCTCAGCGTATCACACACCTCTCAGCGTATCACACGCAAGAGAGGGAAATGCAGATGTCAGTGTAAACATTGGGTGTAACCGAATGTCTTTAACCAATGAGCTATCGGTGTACGCACCAGACATACCCGAATGCTTCTAACCGACGAGAGAGTTTCGAGGGGACAGGAATGATCTTATCTGGAGTTCCTTTGACCGAAACACATACAACATCATATGGTTGTGCTGGCTTCAAATGGACCATACATACAATATCGTCTAGTTGCACCAGCTTCAAATGAACCGTACATACAATATCGTGCCTGCATAAGAAAAAAACTCAACAGGTACAATATAGTAGAAACACATGTTCAATGTTACATCAAGATACAATTCCAATACGAGATAAACGCGTGCATATACAATGCAAGTGAAAAGGTGCATAGCAATGCAAGTGAAAAGTGCGTAGCAATGCCACACGGCATACACATTCTGTCCACAATAACAATGCATTTTCAATGCAACATCAACAGCATGTTTGAAGTAAAATGTCGAATAAGGAAATACACGCCTTAATGAGGCCAATTCAAACACAACCTCCGATTTACCTCTCAGAGGGGTCACAATGTACTTAAAAAGGATACACCTTGCTCCTGACAAGTGACGATGAGCCGTACATCGAAGACGTGAATCGAAGTTCCCGCGGGCACATTTTGAGCTGAAATTAGTGAACTTTTCTTGCCCTTTCTCGATAGCCAAGGACTCCAAACAGCATAAAAGCACACAGAGAGGACAATGGGACCCTGAGGACCACCCTAGAAAGTTGCCGACCACCAAAACCACTTGTAGACCACCTATAGACCACCTAGGTGGTCGGTCAACCTGAAAACTAGTCGATCGACAAGTTTAGTAAAATCCGGGGCAGTTTGGTCTTTTGAGGTTCGGATCTTTAAATACACAACTTGAAAACACAAATGCTCACATACACAAGGCCGAAAATCACTCATCTTCCTTCCTAGACCCTTTTCCTTCTCAGATCCGGGCTTTGCATGCGTTTTTCAACGCCCCACGCGTAGCTGACTCACTAAGATCTTCCGATTTCCTTCACTTTGAACCGATCAGAATTTGTTTTCCGAGCTTCTTTCTCCATTTTCACTACTTCAGGTATGTTTCTCTCGAAGTTTAGCACCTTTTCCCAGGTTTTGACTTTTTTTTACTTTTTCTCTTCTCAAGAGTTGACTTTTGTTGGCTTTTGGCAATTTTAGCTCATTTCAACCATTTTTGCTCATTTTGCACCTTCTTTTCAGCTGGTTAACGATACTCCATACGACGAGGGCCCTCCGGGGATGGAGCAAGAGCCCAACATCATTCCGCTGCCACCTAGGATTCGGCACTTCGACCCTCCGATGTACCGTCCCGAGGAGCACATCTTACCACCCAGCACTTTTCATCATTTTACAGACTTTGCGCGACGAGCACCCGCGGACTTACTACTATGGGAGCCGGAGTCTCACCTATCTCACTACACGCCTGAGGTGCATACTGCACTCTTACATTTTTTGTGATGTATTTCGTATTTCTTGCAAACTTCATGCTTTCGCTCTATATTTTATCTGCTCGTTTTGAACACATTTACATACACAACACTTCTGCTCATCCTGAACACGACTCACACATTGCCTTTCTGCTCATTCTAAACACAGCTTACACATTGCATTTAGCCATTCTCAACACCTCACCCATCGTGATTTTATTCAACACAACTCACATTAATCGCATTTACGCTCATTACGAATACACTCACGACCGTGATTACGCTCATTCTAAACACACTTACATCGTGATTACGCTCATTCTGAACACAGCTCACGCATTACATTTCTGCTCATTCTGAACACAGATCGCACACTATATTTCTGCTCATTCTAAACACATATAGCTTCCCGTTCTACCCAGGGATATGGGTCGATTATAACGAGGGAGTGGTACATGGAGCTCCCAGACAGTGTTCGACAAATTGTTGATGAGGCAGGCTTCGACCCATTTTGCATGGGGTTATCGCGTCTTGCGGTGAGTAGGACCCTCCTGGGTGCGCTGGTAGAGAGATGGTGGGACACCACCAACTCCTTCCATTTTTCAACTACCAGGGACATGATGATAACCCCAAACGACTTTGCTATACTGACGGGCCTCGATGTGGGAGGTCGGCCGATCCCATATGATTCTGATATGGGTGAGTGGGAGGCAGCGTAGACCTATCTACTCGGAGCTCATCTGCCCGTCTACCGGTCATCAGGCACAGTTAGATACACCTGGTTCACAGATCATTATAGAGGGAATGCGCCTGAGACTGTTATGACCACAGAGCAGTACGCCCAAGGATTTCTGACGTTCCTTCTCGGGACCACATTGTTCTCCGATAGGGGGAACACGGTCAGGCTATGTCTTCTGAGTGCTCTAGTGGACTTATCCCAGGTTCGGCATTTTGATTAGGGTGGCACTGGCCTTGCTACCCTTTACTGCTACATGAGCTTGATCTCTTGCAGGAGCGGGAACATAGTAGGCGACTATTGGAGAGCCTGGGAGGTACATTCTGCCCTTCTGATTTTCATTTTTGCTCTACATTACTTGTACACTGCACACTCCACACATTGCATACATTACGCCCCAGACTCCGCATTCTACATTCTGCATACTGTATTCTGCATTTTCTGTGTATTCTGTATTCTCATTGCCACAGTCTTGATTTTCACAGCTATGGGTATCCGCCTATTTCCCAACGCTTGCTCTTGATCCGGAGGTTAAGACACCACTTGAGGTGCTGTACTTGCGTAGATTTGAAGGTCAATGTTGGCCTAGACCCCGAGAGACCTTGTCATATCTCAGGCATTATTTTGACACAGTACGGTAATCCAGAACTCTCAGTTTTTTATGCTTTTAGCTTTGGTTCATCTTGCATATCTATGATAACTAATCAATTCATGCACTTGCTATCTGCAGATCACCTAGCAGCCTTGGGTAGCGATGCCAGGGTTTTCTCGATTCTAGTTTGCTGGAGCATGGGGCGCCTCCCGATGCCAGATTCTGTTTGAGAGACCAGTTGGCAGAGCCTGGTTTCTCAGGGAGCGCTTCATGCGCCAGACACTGGGCCATCCCGTTTAAGAGATCCATTCACCGCCTCCATTAGACATATGGACCACAAAGAGTCTCTCTCCCCAAGAGGTTAGTAACCTTATGCAGGGTGCTGATGCAGTCCTTTTCCTGGAGAAGGGGGAGTACACGACATACCTCCACACATACCTGATGCCCCCGCTGACAGGTGTTCGTGCCCTCATGAGAAGAGCTGCTGACATTCCTTCATCGAGCCACACCCGAGCTACAGACATCCCCTCGACTAGCAAGGCCAGCACATCGAGAAGTAGAACTAGGGGGATGCCCCCCACTTGGCAGTGTGCTGGGTGGCCAGATCCTCCGACCGAGCTGACAGGCTAGCGGTATGGGACGCCTTATCAGATTCCCCTTGAGTCTCCATTGCCAGATCATCGATATGTCAGGGCCCCTGACTCAGCATCGGTATGCTTCACGGCTTTCATCTATCATTCAGATATTTAGACATTCACGGATGACTTGAACTTGCATCTGCAGCCTTCCATAGGATATGTTGAAGGGTTGCTCAAGGCGATGGCCTCACTTGAGTTTATGGTTTTGAGGAGAGAGACAATGCTACACTCCTACGGTATCCCAGTACTTTCTAGTTTCCTTACATTTATCATACTTTTGCTGATATATTGAAACTGAACATTTCACTGCACTAATTCACTGCATGTATAGATCACATCCAATACATCACATTCACATACTATATCTGCATGCACTCACTCTATGCACCATACTTGCATTTGATATACATACCATGGCTGATGTATTCAAACTACCTTTTCAAGTCACACCTCTACAGCCCGGGCCATCCGGGCCTTCTCCAATAGCAGGGAGAGGGATCCCGACACGTGGCCGAGGGAGACATCGAGCGCCTGCCAGACGTGATGACGAGCCTAGTAAGGAGGAGGAGCCAGCAGATCCTCAGTCAGAGACATCCGAGGGCGGAGGTGGTGACACCGGTTCAGGTTCTGAGGGCGAAGACGACGCCGAGGAGGATTTCGAGGATGGCAGCTTTGGTTCAGACAGGGGTGCCGATGGTGGTGGTGGTGTAGAGCCTGCTCAGCCGAAAAGGATGAAGAGGGCCTCTCGATCCTGAGCCAGATAGCACCGACTCAGATGTTTTTGCTTTGTTTTCTTTTTGCTAGTAGTTATAGCACATTGTACAGCGTTAGGCAGCTTTATTTTCCTTAAAACTTGTACCCTATTGTAAAAAGAAACCATGATAAAATGAAAACAACTTTTCGGTTCAAAAGTGTTACATTTTATATTCTGAGCATCACATCCCATCACACAGGATGAAAATAAGATTGATGGAATTTGAACATTCGGGTATTGCCAAGTCAGGTAGTGAACCAACGTAACAAACAAAACAACTTAAAGAACAATTCGATAAACGAATTATAACAACTCGATAAGTAAAGAGCAACAACTCGATAAACAAATCGCAACAACTCGATAATCAAAGAGCAACAACTCGATAAGCAAATGCATATTGGACAAACAAAACAACAGGACGCATCCGAAGCAAAAATAAACTCAGACCTTCAACATTCTCAGCACATAGGAAGGCCAGGGACTCTCTGCTGGAGACAAGAAGTAGCTGTAGACCACTTATGCTCATTGCTGACCAGTTTAATGGACTGTCGGCTGGAAAAGTGGTAGGTCGACCAGAAAATGTGGTCGGTCAACCAATTACTCAGGGGGATCTTCAGATTTTGCCACCTGTCCTCCACTAGTGCCTTATCTTCTATAAGAGTTCCAGCTTCATGACTCCTTCATTTCAACTCCATTTTTGCCCCAAATGGAAGCGTTTCTTGTCCAAAACCTCACAAATTGGATTGCAAACTTGGATGGCTTGGAAAAGTTGAAATTCCAGGGTTTCGGAATAAATGCACTATTCACTCTGAGCCGCACCCCGCTGCGTCTTCTGTTCCTTCATGTCACGGCTAGGTGTTGGAATCTGATTACGCACGTTTTTAGCTTTGGCGGACAAGAGATATGTCCCACTTTCGAAGACTTCCAAGCTTTTATAGAGTCTCAGCACGATGAAGAGATCTTGCCCCAACTCCGTTTTGGCCACATCCAAGCTCTAGGACGGATGTGCGGGCTCACTTTGCATGACGCTCGGTCTTTGATTCGCGATGGAGAGTTGGACATCCCCAGCTTGATTCATCGGTTTTCTGATGCCGGTGGCTGCGGCGATCATCACTGGCAGGGCTTCCAGCAACACGCCCTCTGCTTGTGTATGTTGTCTCATTTCTTGCTTGCCCCAGGCTCCGGTGGGTCTAGCGTCCGTTTGATTGAGGTTGCCCAAGGCTTAAAAGAGGGCAAGAGCTGCATTGCCATGACACTAGCTGAGACATTGATGGGTTTGGATGCTTTCCATCGTCGGGCGTTCAGCTGATTGGCCTGACCCACTATGTCTTTTACTTCCCGTTCCGATTCTAGCACCAATTTGGCCATGATCAGACCCACCCAGAAGAAGGGATAGAGTACCCTACTGCATTTCCACTCTGAGGTGCACAGCTAGCTCGATATGCCACAGCATGGAGGACGAGAGAGCTTCTGGCCCCTGCTCCCACTTTCAGTTGCACCCTTTCTGATGAATGCATTGCTTGGCTTGAAGATGAGGCACAGACCGGGCCTACTTTGGCATCAGAGGCTTCCACAAGCTTTGAGAGGGGGCGCAGGAACACCTAACTTAACTATGCCTCAAGTTTATTGCTTTAACCTATACTTTCAAGTTTTCCTTATCAATGTAATAAAAAGCAACTTCAATTTGTATTCAAGAGTAAGAGAACTCTGTACTGAAATCAATGAAATTGACGGTTTTGGGTACTGAAAATTCTCCGTTTGGTCCAAAAATGGTTTAAGTTGTAAAAATGATTAATTTGAACAAAATCAACTTTTATTAAAACTTTTCAAAACCATTTTCAATATGGATCACAACTGGACACACCTGAGATCTATCCTTGAGATGCACAACCCCAAATCCCAACAACTGGAAAGTTGACCCCAGTCTGAATAGCACTGCACTGGAGGTCACAACCGAGCTCTTGAATGCAAAAAAGACAAAGATGACCAACATGATCACATGGACAAAGTTGATTTGGAAGTGTTTGTGGCTGGACTTCAGAATGAAGTTGCCTACGTATCCCGAAGATGGGAATCAAGCCTTACGTAGTTTGGTTCAGGTTCACTCGTGTATTAACACTCTCCTTTTGCGCTCTAAATTTTGCCAAGGCCGCCCTTTCCGAGTTTTCAACCTTGCGAGCTCAGTTTTTATTATTTCAAATTTTTCATGCTCTAACTTTGGCCTAGGTCACCCTTTCGGGTTTTCGGCCTAGCGAGCCATTTAGGGATAGTATTTCTTCAACTTGTCCATGTTAATCAGCTGGGAGAACTCAAGGCCATCTAAGTCCATCAGAACGACAGCTCCACCTGGACAGATAGACTTGATGATATAGGGACCTGTCCAATTGGGTCTAAACTTGCCCCTAGAGTCGTGGATGGGAGCTCAGTTGTCTTTGAGCACTAGATCCCCCTCTTTCAAATTCCTAGACTTAACCTTCTCGTTAAAAGCCCTAGCAATTCTTCGTTGATAACCCTAGACATGATACAGTGCTTTCAATCTTCTCTCATCAAACAACATGAGTTTTTTGAATCTGCTCTGCTGCCAATCTACCTCAGCTATCTGGCACTCCGCCATAACTCGCAATGACGAAACCTCAACTTCGATAGGCAGAACAGCCTCCATCCCATAGACCAAGGAATACGGAGTTGCCCCAGTACAAGTTCGAATTGAAGTCTGGTAGCCCCAAAGAGCAAATGGCAGCTTATCTGGCCAGTCCTTGTAGGTTTCCACCATCTTCTACAGAATGTGCTTGATGTTCTTGTTGGCGGCCTCAACAGCTCCCTTGGTTTGCGGTCGATATGTGGATGACTTATGAAAAGCCACGTTGTATTTCTCCAACAAGTAGATCACCTCCTTTTTGAAGTAGGAACCATTATCCGAAATAATCTCATTCGGGACCCCATAGTGACAGATGATCTTGTTCCTGATGAACTTAGCAACATGTGATGCCTTCAGCACAGCGTAAGATTGGGCCTCAACCCACTTCGTGAAGTAGTCTATCGCTACCAGAATATACTCATGCCCGTTCGACCTCTTCGGGGTAACTACCCCAATCACATCAATCCCCCAGACTTAAAACGGCCATGGCAAAGTCATGTTGTACAGCTTCAATGGCGGAATGTCCATGCGGTTTGCATGGATCTGGCATTTGTGGCATCACCGAACAAAGCCAATACAATCCTCCTCCATGGTTGACCAATAATAACCCTGTCTAAGGATCTTCCGGGCTAGTATCACCCCGCTCATGTGCGCTCCA
Source organism: Camellia lanceoleosa (assembly GCA_025200525.1). Taxonomy (NCBI): domain Eukaryota; kingdom Viridiplantae; phylum Streptophyta; class Magnoliopsida; order Ericales; family Theaceae; genus Camellia; species Camellia lanceoleosa. Next base: position 82,372,533 of record CM045762.1, on the reverse strand, counting down.
CACTCTCTTCCATGGATGGCCACCATCAGGCGCTTGGACTCTTCAGCATCAACACACAGCTTGTGTATCCCCAGATGACCCCTCTTGTATAGTTTACCTCTGCAGATAATGAACTGAGTAGCCATTCTTCGAATTGCCCTCTTATCTTTGGCATTTCCCCCTGGTGGATACGCTTCCTTTTCAAGAAGTTTTAGACGTCGTAATACCAGGGGTTTTGATCTTGTACCTCATCTATGGCAGCAATCAGCTCATAGGCCAGCATGAATTTCTATTCAGTGATGATAGGACGCATCTGGACTCCAAAAGGGATGTCTATCATAGAAGATAGAGTTGCTAATGAATCAGTGAACCTGTTGTTCTCTCTTAACAGATGAGTGAAGTTCAGTTTCTTAAACCGAGGAATCAGAATGTCCAAGGTCTGGTGATAGATTCTCATCTTTTCTTCTTTAACTTTCCAATCTCCTTTAGCTTGAGATACAACAAGGTTCAAGTCCCCGATGACATCCAACCGTTTTGCCCCTAGTTCTAGGGCAACTTCCAAACCAGCAATACATGCCTCATATTCTGCCTCATTGTTCGACACTTTGAACCGGAGTTTGAATGCTAAGGGTATGCGGGAATTGTCGGGTGCTATCAGCAACAGCCCTATCCCATACCCGTACTGGTTTGATGCTCTGTCAAAGTACGTCATCCAGGTCTCTTCTTGAACATGCAGAATGGCCTCATCTAGGAACAGATACTCAACTGCTTCATCCTCGTCCACTGGGTGATCGGCTAGGAACTCCGCTACCGCTCTCCCTTTCAATGATTTGCGCGTCATTTACTTTAGATCGAATTTGGAAAGCAGAAGCAACCAATGGGCTAGCCTACCCATAAGTGCTGGTTTCTCAAAGAGATATTTGATGGAATCTAATCTCGAAACCAGTATTACAGAGTGAGCTAACAGGTAGTGCCTCAGCTTGCTAGTAACCCATACCAAGGCTAGACAAACCTTCTCTAGCGGAGTGTAGCGGGTCTCGTAATCCAGCATTTTCTTGCTCAGGTAGTAGATAGCCTTCTCCACTTTATTCTCAGATTCTTGTGCAAGCATGTAGCCCATCATCGTTTCGGTCACTGACAAGTACAGAATCAATAGTTTCCCTAGCTCAAGCGGCGATAACACAGGTGGTTTCTGTAAATATTGCTTGATCTGTTCGAAAGCAACTTGGCATCGATCATCCCATTGGAACTTCTTTCCTTTCTTCAAGAGACCAAATAGTGGTTCACAAGTCAAGGTTAATTTTGCAATAAACCGTCTTATGAATTGCACTTTACCCAGAAAGCCTCGCACCTCCTTTTCAGTCCTCGGTGGTGGCATTTCTAAGATGGCCTTGATTTTCGAAAGATCGACATCGATGCCTCTTTGTGTGATCAAGAACCCCAGCATTTTCCCCGTTGTAACGCCGAAGGTACATTTCTGAGGATTCAGCAACAACCGATACTCTCTGATATGTTGGAAAATTTTCTGCAAGGCAGTGTAGTGGCCCTCTCTTTCCTTGGACTTGACAATCATGTCGTCTACGTACACCTCAATCTCTTTATAGATCATATCATGTAGGATCGTGGTCGCAGCCCGTTGATATGTAGCCCCTGCATTCTTCAAACCAAACGGCATCACCCTATAATAGTAGGTTCCCCACGGGGTAGTGAAAGCGGTTTTCTCCCTGTCTTCAGGTGCCATCAAAATCTGATTGTAGCCTGAAAACCCATCCGTGAATGAGAGCAGCGCATGCCCAGCAATGAAGTCCACTAATTCGTCGATATGCGGCAGAGGAAAGTCATCCTTCGGACTGGCTTTGTTCAAATCCCTAAAGTCCACACATACTCGAATTCTGACGTCTTTCTTCGGCACCGGCACAATGTTGGCCAACCAGGTTGGATACTCAGATACTAACAGGAACCCTGCGTCGATCTGCTTGGTGACCTCTTTTTTGATTTTCAGGGCCCAGTCCGAACGAATCCTTCGGAGCTTCTGCTTAATAGGTCGGGCCTCTGGGCCAAGAGGGATCCGGTGCTGTACAATCTCAGGATCAATTTCAAGCATGTCTTCGTAGGACCATGCGAAAACATCTTTGAAATCTTTTAATAAAGCGACTAAGCGCTCGTGTTCCTCCGAAGACAACGTGGACCCGATCTGGACCAGCCGTGGGTTCTTCTCAGTATCAACATTAATTGAGGTGATTTCATCAACCAAAGGTTTTACAAACCTCTCCTGCTCTTGATCAAGCAAATGTTTCAAAACTGAAGGAATTTCTTCCTCGTCGTTTTCATCAAAATTTTGAAAGTTCTGATTAATGCAATAAATTAAAGGCACAGAAAAGTACTCAGAAGCCACAGCTGTATAGTTCTCATTAATAACATCCAGTCCGTCCGATCCTTCAGTTACAACAGACAAAGGAAAATGAAAAAGATGACCTGGACAGGACAATGGCATCTGGGTTATCACCCCCAGGAATACCGAACTCAAACTCAAAAGAGCTGGAATCTAATTCCGACTCCACAGACTCTGTGGAATCAGATTCCGACTCACTACCTGACTTGGAACTGCTCAATAAAAAGCTCTCATCGTACTGCCAAACAAGAGAATGTGCGATGGATGCATCAAGAATGCCAGAAGGTGGGCCCACAGCCGCTTCATCCCCGATCATGGAAACTGATGAGTTATCCTCCAAGCACTCTAGTACGATCTGAGGATCTGAGAGGAGACAAGCCAGTGCTATCCCCATTTCCAATTTTGTACCCTCGGACTCATCCTTGCACTGCTCAGCCTGAGCTGGTGAGTCTGTCTGCTCTTCGGCAACTTCATCCCTGGACAACTGAAGATCAAAAAAGATTTCGAAGACGGGCAAGCATCGCTTCTCTGAATTCAACCAGGGCTTCGGAAAGCCGCAAAACGGGAAGTCTTGCCCCTCCTAGATGAAATGTCCGTTCAGGGTCCCTTGGATAGGTCAGTGCACCAACTCATAGTGCTTCCCAACTTGCTTTGCCTTGGCTCTTCCAGCTATTTCTCTCCCTTTCCTCGCCCAATCCTCTTTGGTAGGCAGATAACCTAGGCCAAAGGTATATGGGTTGGGCGGCACCTCGGCCGATACTGCGATGCCCTTCCGGCCACTTTGTCCCAATCCCATCCTAGGCATGTGTTGAAGCTTGTTCATAAGGTAGACAGACTGTGCACTGACGTATAGCCCCTCATCAATAGCTAGCATATTCTGTAAAACCCGAGCCTCAGCTAGGGTGAATCCTGACAGAAATACATCCTCTGTGCCATGCTAAATCTCCAAATCTGGTGTAGAAACCTCTAGCGGCGAATGTATTGAAGAATTCCCAAAAACAATTGCCACCCCCTTCCCGTGGGGGTACTTCAGCATCTGGTGCAAGGTGGAAGAGACAGCCTTCACTTGGTACAGCCACGGCCACCCAAGGAGTAGATTGAAGGTGGCTGGAATGTCTAAGACATGGAACTCAATGTCCTGTTGTCCCGGGCCAACCTGCGTCTTAATCTATATGGTCCCCATCACCTCCCAGCTGGTATTATCATAGGCCCGTATCACCTGGGCTGTAGGCACATAATCCACGAGCTTCAACCCGATAGCATATGCCGTTCTTGATGGACATACAATGATTGCGGACCTTGTGTCAACCAGAACCACTGGTATCCACTTTTCCATACACTCCACAAAGATGTAGCGCGGCTTGTTATGATCAGGGCCTTCGGGCAGAAACTCTTTGTCGATGAAGGTCAAGGTCGGTGAAGCCCCGCTTAGAAAAACCAATCCTACTAACTGCTCTAGTGTCGTATCGATTGAAAGCTTGACCCTATCCATGGTTATAAGGACAGCCTGTCTGTGAACCCTCAAGGACATTAGCAGTCCCCAGATGGAGATGTCTTCTTGAATCTTTGTTAGCTGTTTCAATATAGCCTCCTCCTCCAACAGTTTTTCTTTCTGTCTCTCCGCTTCTTTATCTTTTTCGGACGCCTCTAGCTGGTCCAAGTGTGGGGGCTTGAAATGCCGCCCACTTCTAGTCATATGGTCAACCTCCTTAACATACCAAGTGTCATCTGGTTGGGTCTGCCCCCAGTCTTCATCAGTGCGGGCCAGACGCAAGTCATTGTCTTCCCACCACATACCATCGGCAATCGGCACATTTACCGGCAAAGACTGTAATTGCTTTCATGTCAAGACACTTTGCCCCCTCGGGTGCCTTGGCTTTTCTAGCCCTGTTGTCATTATCAACCTTCTCCTGCTCAAACCGCCTCAGTACGGCTTCTTGTTCTGTATCTACTATACACAAACTGCCCTAATCCTGAGCAAATTCTTTGCACCGGTGCTCTCCGGCGATGCTTCCTGATTCTCGGTCATTCCGGCCACTATAGATCTTCCCGTTTCTGATTGCCCCTATTCTGGCTGATGCTCCTCAACAACATCTGGCTTGTCACCAAGCCACCCTGTAACCTCTGCTGATCTATCCAGGTCAAACCAGTTGATGCTCACATCCTCTGGGTCCCGTTTGTCAAAGAACTGCAGATTTGAAACATCCTCCTTTAGCTCTGCTAGGTCATCTAGCCCCTAACTAGGCCCATCCTCCCAAACCACGCTGATCTCTGCCCCAACTAGCAAATCTACCATTGGCTTGGCCTGGTCTATTGATACGATATAACCACTCGGGTTGTACGCTTCCTCAGCAAAGCTCCCAGACCCCTCAGGCTCTAAATCATCATTCCCATCTTCCTCCATAGTCAACCCAATTCTATCTTCGATAGTCACCACTGCCGGTTCAGGTTGGGTTTGGGAGGTGCTTAACATGCACAAGTATGTGCTGTCTGGGATGAACAACTCAGGCTTGGGTAGGTGGGAGGTTTTGATATATATGCTTGGGTCATATGGAATGGCCGCGGTTTGGATCAAGTTGATGTGTTTGGGTGGTGGAGCTTGGTTATGTGGCGGGAGTGGGTTGGTGGTGACATTCGGCTTCTCTGGAGGCGCAATCACCTTGTTGTCAATAAGATCCTGGATCTCATGACATAGTCTGAAGGGCTGGTCGGTGTCGTAACCATGCTGTTGGTGAAAGGCACAGTATTTGGCCGGGTTATGAGTTGGTGGGAGATTATTTGGCAGTGGGCATGGTTCGAGGGGCTTCAAATGCTTTTTTCTGATTAAAACCCCCAGGGCCTTAGACGAAGGCATATACAACGGGGTAAAAGTCCTCTGGCCCCGGGGTGGGTATTTTGCTTGTTGAGGGGTGGCACTAGATGTGCCGGTAAAGGGTGTGGCTGTTGTTGATGTGGTGGTGGTGACCATGCCCACATCGGAAGTTCTGGCAACTGCAGCATTATTCGTGCCTGCATTCGAACTGCGGGTAAATGCCCTCTTGGGCTGCTCTCTCTCGTGGTCAATCAGACCCTGCTTCATGGCATCCTCAATCTGTACCCCAATCTCGTGTAAATCTGCAAAGGTGGGGAGGGGTAAGACGATCATCTTTTACATCAGTTTGGGTTGGAGGTTGCGCACAACCATTCGTATCTAATCCTTCTCGACCGGCTTAGTGGTCATCATAGAAGCTTTGGCTCTCCAACAGGCTACAAAGTCAGAGAAGCCCTCTTTTGGCTCTTGCCTCGTTGTCTCGAGATCACGAGTTGTGACCTCGATTTGTGTGTTATATGAATACTGGGCAATGAAGGCCTCAGCCATCTCCTCCCAACTTCTCTTGACAGAATCTTCCAACTTCATATACCAGATGGCCACAACACCTGACAGGGTCCAGCCAAAGAGGGAAAGCTTTTGCAGTCTAGAGAGGCCCATTGGCCTTAGGATATCCGAGAACAACCGTAAATGTACCATGGGGTCCCCAGAACCGTCAAAACAGTTTATATACGGCATCTTAAACCGTTCCGGCAAAGTCACCGCCGAATCGATGTATTCATCCTCTATATCCTGAATGGAATTAATTCCTTGAGCTCTTTTGAACAGCTTTTCTAGCTTGCTCACTTTCAGCACTGTTGGATCCACCTCAAATTCAAACGGTGTGTCCACTGGATTAGCCGGTACTTTGGACAACTGAGGTATAATTGGGGGTGGAACTGGCCCCGTTGGGACGTCCGTATTTTCCTGGACGTGAGTGTAGATGCCCCATTTTTGACCGACCTTAAAACTCAAACATCATCGATTGAGTGCTCGGTGATTGTGCATCTTGTGTTCGTTTTGAGGTTTCGGAGTTTTGGCTAAAGGCCTTGCCTCTGGGCCTCGGAACTCTTTGTGCTTTGCCTCGGTTTGCAGACCAAGTCTTGTTTTTCTTCCCGAAGGGAGGGAGAGGTCTTGTAGACCACTCTTTTGTGGTCATAGGCCACTTTTTGTGGTCGTAGGCCATTTTTCCCGTTTGCAGACTAGTTTCCGATTTTTGGAGCCTTCGGCCGCGCGCCTTGTCTCGGGACCACTTAACGTTCTCCGTTTGGCATGGTTTTTGAACCACACCTTGTTGCCACTGCCTAGAGGAACACTGTGGTCCGGGAGACCACTTTTGTGGCCGTATACCACTTTTGGTGCTTGTCAGCTAGTTTTCAAAGCTTCCGACTGCGCGCTTTGCCTCCCGAACTTTCGTCTTATATCCGTTTTGGTTTGTTTTTGGTACAAACCTTGTTTTCCTTGTTTAGAAGGTGGTACAAGGGTAGGAGACCAGTTTTTCCCCTTGGAGGCCACTTTTCCTCCTGCCAACCAGTTTTCGGGTCTGACAACTAGTCTTCCTAATCTTTGGACCATCAAAAGTGGTCGACCACCACACCTTTTGCTTGTTTTCATGCTCTGGACCCTCTCCCACCATGGCCGACCAATTTTTGTTTTGGGAGACCTCTTAAAGTGGTTGATCGACCACTTTAAGTAGCTGGTCGACCACTTTAAGTGGTCGGCTGCTTTTTGTCACCTTTTTGGAGATATTCTCCTCCAGTTGTCAACTGGAGGGCACCAGAACCATCCTCCATACATGTGTATGGAGGGATGGTCTTGAACCTTAGCTTTCTCAAGAAGCTTTGCTTTTGGTTCTCTATAAGAGAGAACCACCTCCTCCCTTCTCTAGGTTCAGAAAATTGGAGCTTAAGTGATACATATAATCTATATCTATACTTCTTCATTTTGCTCTTGTTTTGTGTTCAAAAGTGTAGTTTTGTCATACTTTAACACACAAACACACACTCAAACACCATCCTTTGGTTGCTGAGGTGCCTAGGAACTGGTTTTGGCATTCTTGGGTTGGTTTAAGCTTGAAAAACCTACTGGAGTTGCAGCCTTGAAGAGGGTCATCAAGGGTGAGTTTCTAACCCTTAAAACCCCCATTTTTGCTTAAGCTTTTAGCCCAACTTGCATGCTATGTAAAGCTTAACTCTTAACTGGAAAAAGTTTTATTTTCTAGGGTGTTTTCAATAGTGCAATGAATTTTCTCAAAAATAACTCTATAACCTTTATCACATAATTGACTAATACTAAGCAAGTTATGTTATAAACCTTCAACAAATAAAACATTTTCAATAATAGGAGAGGGATTTTTACCAATACTTCCTACACCAATGATTTTACCCTTGCTATTGTCGCCAAAAGTCACATATCCGCCATCCTTTGGTTGGAGTGTGGCGAACATAGCTTTATTTCCAGTCATGTGCCTCGAACATGCACTGTCGAGATACCATCTATCGTTACTGGATTTTGTCTTGAAACATACCTACAAAAATTTGATTTCTCTATTGGTACTCATTTTTTCTTAGTTCCATAAAAGTTAGAATTTGACACTCTCGAGATATCCTTAGGGATCCACATCTTTTTTATTTTAGCAAAAGAATTTCTTTTGATAGGACATGAAGGTGAAATATGACCTTTTGTTCCACAAAAATGACATGTGAGATGAGAGTGATTAGAAGATGCATATACAAAGCCATTTTTGGCAGTTTTTACTTTTGAAAAAGGTTTATATCCAATTCCGGCTCTACCAAAAGTACGGTTTTGATTTTTAAGAATTTTATCTAAAGTCTCTCTACCTTGAGTGAACTTTGAAAGAGTAGTTTTCAAGTCTTCAATATTTTCTTTCAAAATAATTTGCTCATTTTTTAAAGACTCGTTTTCTTTTTGCAATACAACTAAATGTTTTTCAAAAATTGAAGACTCTTTTTGGGTTAAAATCTCATTTTCTTTTTTCATTTTCATAGCTTCATTTTCTAAAACATTTATCTTGGAAGTCAATGATTCATTTTCTTTTGATAAACTTGAAATTACTTTCTTTTGACAATTATTTTTCAAACTAAGTTTCTTAAATTCAGCATGTAATTCATCAAAAGCTAATTGTAATTCATCAAATGTAAAGGATTCGTCATTTACCTCATTTTCATTTCCAAGTGCCATTAAACATAGGTTAGCAACCTCGTTTTTGCAAACTTCGGTTTCGGTGTCGGTTTCATCACTATCTTCTCCCCATGCTGCAATCATAGCTTTCTTCTTGTCCTTCTTGAATATTTTCTTAAGTTCTGGACATTTTGATTTGTAGTGTCCAGGTTTGTTGCATTCGTAGCAGGTTACTTCAGATTTTTTGTGATTTTCTCCTCTTTGAAAATCCCTGTTGTTGAAGTCTTTTCTGAAAAAATTTCGTACGCCTTGTTTCTTTCTCATAAACCTTTGGAACTTTCTAGTGATGAATGCCATTTCCTCATCCTCATCTGAATCATCTTCCTCATCCGCTTGATGTTTCGAGGTGGATTTGAAGGCTATTCCTTTCTTCTTGTTGTTGTCCTCCTCTTCCTTTCCTTCTTACATTATGAGCTCATGAGTTAAGAGAGATCCCATTAACTCATCTAGACTTAGCTTTGATAAATCCTTGGCTTCGGTAATGGCAATGACTTTTGTCTCCCAACTTTTTGGCAATGACCTAAGCACTTTTCTTATAATTTCAGCATTAGTATATGTTTTGCCAAGAGAAGTTAAACCATTAATAATATCAGTAAAACGAGTAAACATTTGAGGAATAGTTTCATCAGGCTTCATTTTAAAAAGTTCATAATTATGGACTAGCAAACTGACTCTAGATTCTTTAACTTGTTCGGTTCCCTCATGAGTCACTATAAGCTTGTCCCAAATTTCTTTTGCGGTTTTACATGTGGAAATTCCATTGAACTCGTTGGCATCTAAGGCGCAGTACAACATGTTTGTAACTTTGACATTAATTTTGGCCATTCTAGTATCTGATTCATCCCACTCATCTTCAGGTTTTGGTACCCTAAGTCCATCTACAGTTTTGGTAGGAATTTTTGGACCATTGCAAATAATTTTCCAACATTCATAATCATTAGATTGAATATGTATGGTCATTCTAGTTTTCCAATAGCTAAAATTTGTGCCGCTAAATAGAGGTGGCCTATTAGATGCTTGTCCCTCGGGTAAGGAATAACTAGGGGTTGCCATGATCTACTCTAAGACGGTTAAGTCACAAAAACTAGAGTCTAGGCTCTGATACCAATTGTTATCCCAGATAGGTAACCCAAGGGGGGGTGAATTGGGTTATTAAAAAATTTCACAGTATTAAAATTAACACAATATTCAAAATTTTAATAAATAAAAAAAACAGAATAATAATTATCAATATAAACGTAAGAGAGATAGGGAGAGAAAATCAAACACTGCGATTTATAGTAGTTCGGCACGCCGGCCTACGTCCACTCCCCAAGGAACCTCCTTGGGAATTTGTTTACTATCAATTGAATAAATACACCACCAAGCTTGTGGATTTGGTACAGGACTTACTCTTATCTATTGAGCCTCACTCAACAATAAAAGCCTTACCCTTACAAAATCTCTCTAAAAAATAAGAAATAAGAATAAGGGTAATTTAAACCCTCTTTTACAACAATTCTCTCACAAAGAGTAGATATGAAAGTGTAAGAACAAATGCTAGACTTAGATCTGAAAGTGAAAGAGCAAAATACAATTTGGAGCTCACAAAAAATTTTCTCTTCAAGTTCTTGATTTTTCTCTACACACAACACTTCTATTTATACACAAAAATATACCCGTTGGACGCTCATTGCTGACGTCATAGCTTACATAAGCACGCTCCTGACGTCATGGCTTACATAAGCACGCTCCTGATGTCATGGCTTACATAAGAACACTCTTGATGTCATCGCTTACATAAGCACACTCTTTGATTTTGAATAGTCAGCAAATGATTAGAATTAAAAAGATAAAAATAAGACTGATTTTTTCTTTTTGTTTTTTCAAACATGGAGCCACCGTTTTTGTAGACAGTTTAATACAAAGTTCACAACTTTCAAACAAACAAATAATTTTCTCCATCTAGTTTATAATATATATATATACATATATATATAACTCCATCTTTTTTTTTTCTTGTTTGATTATAATAAGATATAATCAATGTAGTGTCGTGTGATATGATATAATCAATGTAATGTAAAAAATTTAATAGCACACGTGATGTATTCTATTTATATTATATGCAATATATATAATGTTCTAATCAAATATTTGCATACAGAAAAATCTCTTTAAATGATATTGATAATGGATCTGAAAATGTATGCCATCTTTAAAATATTGTATATGTTGTAGAGATTTTAAACTAAATATATTCTACCACTCCATATTAATTTTGTCAACACAAGACAACCCATCAATATCAAATTTGTCAAAATAATACAACCAACCCATCATTTTTGTCAAAATAATATAATTAATCAATTTTTAATTTGGTCAAAAAGTGAATAGTGATCAGCCTCAATTTTTCAAAAAGTGAATAGTAAATTTTTCAAAAATATTTTTATTTAATTAATATTTAACAAATATATATATATATATTTTAAAAAGATAATATTTTGTGTCAAATAAATATATACATTAAAAAATCTAAATTGTTACAAATAATATTTTAGACATCATCAAAATTAAATAATCAAAATTAAATAATATGATTAACAAGATCTTTGTTTAAGGTCACTTTTGTGTTCGGGGTTGTTTACCCCCTCTTAGGCCTTGTTTGGCCTTGCTTTTGTGCCTTCTTTTTAAGCTTTGGGATGACCATTGCATGACCTTTCTACCACTGAAATCTAGAAGATTTTCAGTGGTGGAGAGGAGGTTTTGAGGTCCCAAAACGGAGAGGGTCATCCCCTCTCCTTGTATTTTGAATACTTGCTTTATATGTCTCATGTTTGAACATGTTTATTAAGCTTGTGTTGGCTTGTTCTTAGCATGTATTTGGAGTTATTTCAGCATGCCTCATATCTGTTTTGACTTGGTTTGGTCATTCCGTGCATACCTTATACACTTGTAGTGTAAATCTTACAAACTAGCTTTGTGTGCCTCATGTTTGAGCATATCTTTCTGCTGGTTTTGGGGCCATATTAGCATGTATTTGGGGTTATTTTGACATGCCTTAGATCTATTTTGGGTTGGTTTTGTTAGCTCTTGCATGCGTTATACACTTGTAGTGTAAATCACACAAACTAGTCTAGTATGCTTCATACAGTAGCATGTCATTCTAGCTTGTTTTGTTTCCATTTCAGCATGTTTTTGGTGTTGTTTTGCCATGTCATACCTCTGTTATGGTTTGGTTTGGTCAGCCTTTGCATGCTCCACGCACTTGTAATGCAATTCCTTGATTTAGCCTAACATGTATCATGCTTTAACATGTCATTCTAGCATGCTTTTGGCTTAACTCTAAGAAGCTTTTGTCCATGTTTTAGCATGTTCTAGCTCTGATTTTGGTTGTTTTGGCCATGAATGACTTGCTTTGTATAGCCATAATGCATTCTAGCTTGTTAGCTTTATGTGTCAAGTCCACTAGCATGCATTACTTGAACTATTTGAATGATTTGGCATCATTTATTATTTGATTTCAGTCCATGTTTCATACTCATGCACTTGCATTTATCACTCATTCAATGCGTTGGAGGTTTTCCCCCTTTATGCCTTAACATGAATCATTGCGTATACCTTCATGCCTAAGCTTGCAAACTATTATTTCGGTGTTTATTTGGGGTTATTTTGCCATCATATAACTTTGATTTTTGTTGGTTAAGTCATTTCATGCTTAGTCTTAATAGGTGTAGTGTAATCCACCTTATTTGTCATGAATTCACCATGCTTCATGCCCTTCATGCTAGTTTGTTTTGGCTCCCTTCCGTGTATGTTTTAGTATCATTTTGACATGTTCTAGGACTATTTTGGGTTGCCTTTACCATATCCTCCATGCTTTGTATAGCTGTAGTGCAATTGGCCTTGCTAGCTTTGTCTTTTGTTGACTCATGCATGCTATCTTTGTGTTGTTTAGATGACTTGGCATCATTTAATACTTCATTTCAGAGCTTATTGCATGCTTATATTCCCACTTCTTTCATGCTTTGAATGCCTTTAAGTGTTGTGCATTGTTGCCTTACTTGAAGCCTAGCATGTATGTCATTTTACCTAAACCTTTGAGCCTCCATCTTAGCATGTTTTGGTCATTGTTTTGACCTATTTCAGCTCTGTCCATGGTTGGTTTATGCATATTTTCCATGTATTGCATGCCTCCCTTTGTAGTCCTCTTTACTAGCTTCATGCTTTAAGGACCTTTGCATGCTATGCTTGCTTTGTTTGAATGATTTGGCCTCATTTCTTACTTAATTTCAGTGCACTTGGTGTTGTTACACTTGTATGTTTGTCACTCTTTGAACACTCTTGAGAGTTGTGCTCTTAGGCCTCTTTGATGGGCCATTGCATGTGCATGCTTGTATATGCTTCATGTGCCTTAATTTTATCACCAATGGCCACTGATTTGGGCATGATTGAGGTCTACCCCTTTTTGGTTTAAGTCCATTTAGCATGCTTGTTTATATGTTGTTCGCATGCTTATTGTTCATTGCATTAAGTATGCCATCTTACATTGCATTATGCATGCCATGTGGTTATTTGCATTGTATATGCCATGTTATGTGTTGCATTGTGTTTGGAATAGGTGTTAGTCCAAACACGGGAAATGAGGGACGTTTCATACTTAAAGTGATGAAACGTGCCTCAATTCTCGGTCACCGATGCTCTTGATCATACATGATAGAGTTTTAGGCTTTATGTGTTTACTTGTGCATTCATTTCATATTGAATTATGCAACTTCGCCTCTCGGCCATCATGCATTGAAATGAGCGATTGGTGGCCCGAGGGTCGAGAACTGCACTCCCTTGAGTTCATGACATGATAGGGAGGGTGGTTGTTCACACATATCTTGCAAATAATTGCCATGCCCTTTCTTGCTCTCTGTTCCAACAAATTGCAATTTAGCAGCAACAACTAGTCGGCCGACCAGTATTACTAGCTGGCTAACCACTTTTCTAGGTTTTCAGCACAGAAAGTGGTCGACAGGTGGTCTCTTTCCTCAACAACTGGTCGGCAGCCCTCCCACAGGTTCCCATGATGGAGTTTCAGCTTTCTGGAACTTTGTGCAGTGTTCCGGAAACAATTGCAAACAGAGGCAAGTTGGGGCATCGTGACGAATTTCTGAACGAGGCAACCGAGCATGCATGCTTTCTTCCCTCTGAGGGCACCTCTGTTTACTACTTTATTTAGCTTCTTTACTTAGCTAGATTAAGCATTCGTTTTGTACTTTAATAGTTAATGCATTTAGCTATTTCAAATTGTTTTGTAATAGTTAGTTAACTAGGATTAGTTAATTAGCTTTATTCTGTAATAATTAGTTTAATTAGCTTAAATTAGCTAGTTAGCTTCTTATTCGGTCCCTCCCTCGAGAGAGCACATTGTTGTAAATAAGCGTGCGTGTGTGTGATGCATGCCTTCCAACCCCCATTTCTTTCTCCATTTTACTTAACCGCTTACGATGGTTAGTTTTAGGGCATATTTCGATTAGCATACCTTATGCTTTACATGCGTGCATCCATTCATCTCTCTGGCATGCACCGAACTCGGCGCATCATACTAATTGCATTGTATTTCAATTCCAATTTGAATACATATACCAAGTTGCATTTCACATGACATTCTAGGTAGCCGAGCCTATCTTAGGAACATTTTCGCATGTGTTACATTAGCCATCTTAACATGAACAAGGATCATCCATGATTTCTAACTAATTCTCTGTTTTGGCTTGGAGTACACTGTGAGTGTTTACGCTTTAGCATACTGCATGTGTGTTAATGTTGCCTTGAAAGCATGCTTGTCATGAGGCTAACTGCTTACTTGATTAACTACCTGAATGCCTGTGGGTGAAGGTTAGATTACTTGAATTGGAACAATTCATCAAAATTCGCGTTTTAGCCTACTCGTGAGTATCAAAACTCCAAAACCATTTTCAAACGAATATGTAATGTTTTGTTCCAAATTAGGTGATCTAGTCTACACTTGTATGATGTGCGCATCACATAGTAAATTCTAGCTAATTAACCAAAATAAGAGCACATGTATTTTCAAAAACAAAATATCATGCTTAGTAAAGGCCGATCTTTTGATTGGGCAAGCAAGGGTGCTCATTGCATGACCTTCCCCTCTCGTACCGAAGTTCCCGAGCCGAGGCAACTTTGGTGATAACGGACACGTGGCCTTCAACACGAGTCAGGGTTTTCTAAATCCCCTCAAAACAAAATATTTAGGTGGTAACTCTGTATCTGGCAAAGCAGTCCATGTTTGGCACTTCTTTATAAAAATCAGTTTTCCAAAACGATTTGCCAGATTTGGACTCTTTGGTGATTTATCGGTCTCATATCGCACATTCTGAGATTAGATTCAAAACTGTGACATTGAGTCCGAACTGTAGTAGCTCAGAACAAAAGGAGATTCGCGCCCTCGCGAGGGCGAATATTGGAGAGTTCCTGAGAGCGCGTCTACAGTGAGCTGCATCCCCGAGTATCGGAACCCTAGGCGGGGGTGGGGGTGGATACGAAACAGATGCTCCGGCTTGTTGTGGTTGTTGCTACTGTTGTAGCCTGGCAATTAACTCTGCCTGTCGAGGCACAACCTCTGCCTGGCGGGCAGCATCCCGCTGCATGGCTTGCATAGTCTCTTAGAGCTGCGCATCATGTCCTCCATACTGGCCATAAGGTGCTGATCTGACCAAACAACAAGTATATCTCTTTGTGGTAGAAACGAAAACCTTAGCCCGACTACACACTGGTGGGGTGGATAAGGACCGCTGATCTGGTAACCGCTATACTGATGAACTGCGCCTAACTGACCTCTGTCTAGTAACCGAGGGTAATGAAAAGAACATTGCTTGTCCGTCAACTAGATCCTCGGATCGATGAAGCCTTCTACCTCTAACCCAGAGTGCTTTGGGGGAAACTGCCTCCTCGGAAGCAATGATGCAATACTACATAAAGCAAAAATAAGGAAACAAACAACCAGAAAAACGGACAGCATGTCGGCTTAAAATAAAGACAACACGCAGTTGACATTGTAAGCTAAACACACTGTTCTCAACACCGATCACTGTCCCCAAATCACTACCTCAAATCTGATACCCCCAAATACTGATGTCCTCAGACTGATACCCAGACTTGCAAACTGATACACACATCCTGTAGAGACACATCCCTAACAGCACATAGCAAGCAAGTGAGAGCCAAAACACCCCTATGGTGGGGTAGGGTTTCCCTGTCCTAATTTCATCAGGAACTAGGGTTTCACTACGCACGCAATGGTTTCAAACAACCTACATTCGGGTAAGCAACCTATCCTAGTTTGGAATGGTCTTTATGGCTTCCGATATGCAACTAGGTCGAATGGTCAAAAAGGGTGCCTCGGTGAAAACTGAGGTTTGTATTCCTATCATGGCAGAGCCCATAACTGATCTGCCTTATGGCACACTTTTTCAAGCAAGCCTCTGACAAACCGCTCAGGAATAGCAGATGGCAAACACGGTGTCCTAGGCGCACCAATGCAAATGCAATGCAAAGAAACACATAAGTGTAAACAAAACAACATATCATGAGTTCGAGTCAAGTTCTCTAATTCCCCAGTAGAGTCGCCAGAAACTGTAGACTGCTCGAACTCCGCTATGCGTGCGAGGGCGCGAATTGTGGTTCTAGCTACTACAGTTCGGACTCCTGTCACGGTTCTGAATCTAATCTCACAAAGTGCAATGTAAGACTGATAAATCACCAAAGAGTCCAAATCTGGCAAATCGTTTTGGAAAATCGATTTTAATCAAGAAGCGCCAAACATGAACTGCATTGCCAGATTTCAAAGTCGCCACCTAAATGTTTTGTTTTTGAGAAATTTAGGAAACCCTGACTCGTGCCTAAGGCCACGTGTCCGTCATCACCAAAGTTTCCTCGACTCAGGAACTTGGGTACGAGGGGAGAAGGTCATGAAATGAGCACCCCCCGCTCGCCCCATCGAAGGATCGGCCTCTACTAAACATGATACGTTATTTTGAAAACACATGTGTTCTTTTTCCGATTTATTAGCTAACCTTACTATGTGATGCGCACAGCATACAAGTATAGACTCAATCACGTGGATTGGAACAAAACAACTCATGTTTGTTTTTTAAAGTGGTTTGAAAGTGCTACTCACAAGTAGGCTCAAGCGCAGATTTGCCACCCTCAAGTGGGCTTAAAAAAACATGATTTTGCCACTTCAAGTGGGCTTAAAACTCACAATCATCGAGTTGTTCCAATTCAAGCAATCAAACCTTCATCCACAGGCATTCATACAATTAAACACATAAGCACATAGCCTCATAGCAAGCATGCTATCATGGCTGTCACTTACACACATGCAAGGATGCTAAAGTGTAAACACTCATAGTGTACTCTGAGCCAAAACAGAAGCTAGTTAGAAATCATACATGATCCTAGCTATGTCAACAATGCCTAATGCAACACATGCAAAAACGTAACTAAGTGGGCTCGGCTATCTAAGATGGCATATGGATGCAACAATTGATAACATGCTTTGAAACACATATTCAAGTAAGTCTTTTGAAATACAATGCAATTGAATGATGCGCCGAGCCTGGTGCATGCAATACAAATGAATGATGAATGCATGCAAAGTATAAGTATGCTAATTGAAACATGCCGTAAAACTAACCATCAAAAGCTGGTAAATAAAAGGGAGAAAGACGTGGGGTTGGAAGACATTCACACACACACACACACACACACACACACACTTATTACAACATTTGCCCTCTCGACGAAGGGTCCGAATAATAAGCTAACTAGCTACGCTAATTAAACTAATTATTACAAACCAAAACTTATTAACTATTCCTAGTTAACTAATTATTACAAAACAAATCGATTAATTAAGCACATTAACTAATTAAGTACAAAACCGACGAATTAGCTAACTAAGTAAAGCAGCTAAAGCAGTTAAAGAGGTCCTCGGGACGAGGGGTGCATGCATGCTCGATCGCCTCGCTCGGAAATCCATTGCTTTGCCCAGAATTGCCTCTGTTTGCATTTGATTTGATCTCTGAAAAGTGCACTAACTTCCAGATTACTTCTGCTCCAACATGGGGACCTCCTGGTGGGCTGCCGACTAGAAAAAGGGGTTGTAGACCATAAAAAGTGGTCGGTCGACCACCCTTACTGGTCGGCTGACCTGTTAATTTGCCAAGCTCCAGCTTTGCTGCAACAGAGAACAACAAGGGGCATAGCAACGTATTTGCAAGATATGTGTGCACAACCACCCTCCCTATCATTTCTCAAGCTCAAGGGAGTGCGGTACTCGACTCTCAGGCCACCAACCGAACATCGCAATGCACGATGGTCAAGAAGCCAAGTTTGCACAAGTCAACGTCAATGAATGCACAAAAATAACACATAAGGGCCTCCACCTCTATCATGCTTAATTAAGAAGGTCGGCGACCGAGAAATGCTACACGTTTCATCACTTTGAGTATGAAACATGTGACATTCCTCATGTTTGGATTAACGTCCAATCCAAACACATGCAATGCAAACAAGATGATCAACCTTCAATGCTAAAGTGACATGCGCAAGACTCTATCATGTAAGCAATGCATGCACGGCATGTTTAAAAGCTAAGGCAATCAAAGCTAATGAAACATACTACACATGAGGCATACACTATCAATCTCAAATGGTCGAACCAACCCCAGACAAAGGTCAAACATGCCAAAACAGTGGCTGAAATATGTTAAGATCAAGGCATACAACACAAGGAGAACAAGCTCAATTGATGGCTCATTAACAATGCACAAAGACATAACTCTCAAAAGCTCTCAAGGAATGAAAGAATTGAGAACATGACACACGTACATGCTTTGAAAGAACATGTTAAACGATGCCCAAACATGCAACCATCACTGTTTGGAAGTGGTTTTTGGAAATACTCTTCTGATCCGGGAAGACGCTCTTGATTCTCAGCTAGTCACCTGCAAAGACAAATATTTCGGTCGGGGGTGCCGGGATTAACACTCCGACAGGCAAGTCAGTTCCTCTACTCAAGAAAGTTTGTTTACTAAGTTTAGTGGAGGGTATTTTTCTTACGTACCATTCTAAGAACGCTGCTTCCTTTATTTATAGCTGTTCCTCCTGAGGCCTCGGGGCCTGAGCTTGGTTTTCAATCATTACATGTTCTTATATTCGGCCCCCAACGATCTTTATTAATCGGCTTACGTATCGTATTCGGCCCATCCTAGACTTGCAGGATGGGGCCAATTAATATTTGCTGGACGTCCGGTTAATGTTAGTACTAAGACATGCCCCTTCCGATTTATCCGTAAATTCGGCTCCCACAATCACAAATATAGCATAGTAGGGTGCTCAAAACTCAAGACTGACTAAGGTACTTGCACCATAGCCATATCAAGCAAGCCCCAAAGGGCCAAGATGACTCAAAATAGTCCCAAGGTAGGTCAAAACAATGCCAAAACATGCATGGAGTAGAGCTAACACATGCTAAAATGGGAGGCATAAAGCATGACGCATGCAAGGCCAATGAGTGGGATTACACTACACATACCAAAACCAAGCATGAGGTGACTTCACCAACAAAAATTAGAGTTGTAACATGGTAAAATAAGGTCAAAAACACGCTCAGATGGTAGCCCAAAAGCTTAGGCAAGCGGGCATACAAATTATCCCATGATCAAGATATAAGGCACAACTCTCCAAAAGCATTGAAAGAGTGAAGCATGTGAGAGTATGTCTACACTACATGCACTGAAATCATGTGAGAGATGTGGCCAAAGCATGAAAACAACTCAAGTAAAGCATGCTAGAGACTTTGAAAGTCAATGCTAGTGAGCAAGATTGCACTATGGCTATACAAAGCAAGGCATGCATGACCAAAACCACTTAAAATAGAGCTTAAGCATGGCAAAACATGAGTAAAATCTTGCTGGAGCAAAGCCGAAACATGCTAAAGTGATAGGCCAAAACACCAAGTGAGCTAGGCTAGCATGCAAGATTACACTACAAGTGTGTAAAGCATGCAAGAGGCAACCAAACCAACCCAAGATAGAGTTATGACATGGAAAATAATGGCTAAAAACATGTTTGAACTAAGCAAATTCAAGGCACAAAGACATGTTACTTTGCAAGGCTACAAGTAGGATTACACTACAACTGCAATAAGCATGCAAGAGGTGACCAAGACAACCAAAAACAGAGTTAAGGAAGGCCTGAAAATTCACAAAAATGAGCCTAAACAAAGCCACTAAGAAGTAGAAACACATTCTCTTTTGATGGGCCATCAACACATGCAAACAAGAGAAGAGGAGGGGGACAACCCCCACCTATTTGGGACCTCAAAACCACCTTTCTACCACTGAAATTCCTCTGAGTTTTAGTGGTAAGAAAGCCAAAAAGAGGTGGTCCCAATAGCTTTAAAAGATAGCAAAAAGTTAAGCAAATAAGGCACAAGAGAGTGAGAGACACCCCTAACTTAAACAAGGCCTCAAACAACCTTTTAAAACACTTTAAAACAAAGGTTTTTGCAGTTGAAGGTTAAGCCAAAAGAAGCATGCAAAGGTGGCTAAGTATGCAATCAAAACAAAGCTTTAAAAGGGGGAATAGGATTCACCCTTGAAGAACAACAAGAACAGCCACTTCTGAGGCAAAACCAAGCCAAAATCACTCAAATGCAACCTCCAAGAACATCAACCCAAGAGTGAAGGTGTTTCACTAGGTGTTTAGTGCAAAAGTGTGAACAAAACTCACTTTAAGGCACAAAATAGCACAAATATAAAGAGAGAGGAAGAAATCAAGAGAGAGAGAGAGAGAAAGATGTGTTTCGCCCCAATCCAAATTTCTAAACCTTGAACAAGAGAGAGGAAGCTCCCTTATATAGAATTTCATGCCTCAAGCTTGTTAGACAAGCTAGAGGCTTGGTGCAATCCCTCCATACACGTGTATGGAGGATGCCTTCTGTGCCTAACAGCTGGCACAACTGGCAAGGAAAATATCTGCAAAAAGTGCAGAAAGGCCGCCGACCAGTTAAAGTGGTCGACCGACCACTCCCCCTAGTCGACCGACGACGAAAAGTGGTCTACAGGGAATAAAACTGGTCGACAAGGGAGGAAAAAGGTCTACAGAGAGAGTAGAAGGTGATGGCAGGCTGCCGACCACCTTAGGTGGTCCACAGACCACCTACCCTAGCTGACTAACCACCAAAAGTGGCTAGTAGGAAAGAAAAGTGGTCTACAGGGGGGAAAATTGGTCTACACCTCTGTTCCACCCCCCAGGCAAGGCGTAACAAGGTTTGGTTCAAAAACCAACCAAAAATGAAGAAAGACAAGAGTCCGCAAGACAAGGCACTCAACCGGAAGCCCCGAAAACTAGTCTACGAGCCACTACAAGTGGCCTACGAGAGGGAAAGGTAGCCTACGGCTACAAAAAGTGGCCTACAGGCCTTTGTTTCCCTCTAGGCAAAGGTGGCAAGGCATGGTCCAAAAACCAGACCAAAAAGAGACAATTAAGACGTCCCGAGACAAGGCGTTCAACCGAAGGCCCCGGAAACTCAAAATGAGCACAAACATGCATAATCACTGAGTGCACATTTGATGACGTTTGAGTCTTAAGGTCGGTCAAAAATGGGGTGTCTACACCTCTCTACGCAAAAGTGTAGTGGGGACTGTTTCTTTTCAACCTCTCTATACGGAAGTGTAGTGAGGATCATTTCTTGTTACCCTCTCTACGCGAAATTGTAGATAGGATTGTTTTTTTTTTGTTAATCTCTCTATGCGAAAGTGTAGTTAGGATTGTTTCTTGTTACCCGCTCTACACGGAACTGTAGTTTGGATTGTTTCTTGTTAACCTTTCTACGCGGAAGCGGAGTTAAGATTGTTTTCTTATTTGCCCTCACAAAGTGTGGCTTGTGCCCATTTCTTAATTTTTGGGTGGTATGCTCGTTTATGGTTTCAATTGTTGCATTGCATTGAATCTCATCTTCATAATTTCCCGAGCGGTATGCTTGTCTGTGTTCTCAACTGTTGCATCGCATTATATATCATTTGCATTCTGCCCCCTAAACTACACTGGTTTGATTCCTTGCAAAGGGATACGTAGGCAACCCTCGGGTTCAACCAATTAATCTGCATTTTGATTGCTTGCCCAAGTCTTACAGCCTTATCAAAATGGGTCATCTTTAGACTTTGATATACAATCACGTCATTTCATGACTTCAAGCTCTATCAAAAAAGGAAAAACTGTAGACACCTTATTGTTGACCGCCCTTAAGACTTGGGTGCCTCACGGTGAACACTCAATGATGAATTAGTATGTTGTACAACCGCTCAATTTTTTCAGTAAGAAGCCTCGGTTTTGAGTTTTAGAAGCCTAGAACCTTGCACCCACTTTAGACCAAAACCTGATTTTTCATAGCCTAATAACTCAAAGGCCTGCTAACCAATAGGTGGCCGGTTGGCCAAAGCTTAGTGGCTGGCAGTCCCCTTATATGGCTGGCTAGCCAGGTTTTCCAGCAGACAGATATTTGCTGCTGTCCCCCCCCCCTCCACACGTGCATGTCCTGCACCAGCTTGCTTAATACAGATATTTCCGAGATAGGAACTTGTTTTTCTATATATACTTCACCATCCCTCTTGGTTTTAGGTCAAAAATATTTGCTAAAGCTTAAAAACTTGTTAAGCACTCTCCGTCTCTATCTTGCAATATATATATACTATGCATACACTTCCTAAACCAATATTTTGAGGCTCCTTGTTGAGGTTATTGAACTAAAATATCAGCACTTGAGAGTGAGCATCTTGTGGTTTGTGAACAAAAGAGTGCCTTCTCTTCAAAGGTATAACTCTTTCCATCTTTTGCGTACTATTTTTTCCATCTTTTTCTTGGTTTTCTATACTATTTTGGAATATTTTTGGTGAGCTGAAACTTGTGATTTAAAGCTACCAAAAGTGGACGGGATAACCACCCTTTCTTGAACCTTATTCCATAAGCTTTTATCCTTGTGTTTTCTACTTGTTTCTCAACTTTTGGTCACTATTTTTCAGAGTTTTAAGAGGCTAAAATATGTGGTTTTAAGGTCCCAAAAGTGAAGGGGTTAGCCACCCCTCCCTAGGCTTGCTTAATAGTTTTTATTCTATTCCATTTTGCTTACTTGTTCTAGCTTTCCAAGATAATTTTCAGCACTATTTTACTCATTTTGGGGCTGTTTTAGTGTGTTTACTTCGTTTATGCTTTGTATGTTAGGCTTGTGTTGTTGTAAGTCCCCATAGGTTTGGTGGTTTAGGCCTTAAACACCAACCTATTTGAGTTGATAGCTTTTATTTCATAGTTGTCATATATTTACTTACACTTGTAATAATCATCTTTGCAACCTCCCTCCTTTCTTGGTTTCCTTTGTTTAATAGTCACTTCAAACAATTGTTGTTTAAGACATGCGAAAGAGACCTTCCATGCTTAATGGTTTAATCTCTTCGGAGGTTCGTTACCAAGGTATTACATCTCTCTCATGCTAAGAACAACTTCTTGTTTGACACTTCTTTTCATTAGTGGATGTAATTATCACTTTTGGACAAAATGATTAAAGAATGGAAAGGTAATAAAAAATGGCTAATAAAATTGGACTAAAAGAGGCACAAGGTAATAAAATTGAGTTGGGTCCAATTAGATGTTATATCGAACCCATTGAGTCTTAAGTCATTTCACACTCTTTAGTGATGATAATGATTCAAGAATCAATATCTACCGCTTCCCTTGAGGTAACTCCACGATAGGAAGGATGTTTTGCTAGTGCTTATTTTCATTCATTGAGCCTTTGTCCCATCGGTTCATAGATCATCACACAAATTGATGGTTTGCGAATCGAATATATCCCTCCCTTGAATAGTTTCATGATAGGGAGAGGCAAAGAGGATAAACATCTCCTGGAAACACTCTGTTTTTACTCTGTTTCTATTTTGCTACAACAAGGCAGCACCTAAGAATATTGGTCGGCTGGCCACCCTACCATCCGGCTAACCACTTTCCAAGGCCGGCCAGCTACCTCATTTTAGTCAAGCAGTGTCATTTTCATGACAGAACAGAGTAGAAGCTAGGGCAAAAACAAAATTATTTTCTGATTGCAAGCAGAACAAAATCTGGCAGCAAAATAGAGGAGTTTTTAGGAGGATGTTCTTGGTTGCGCGCATGGTTCTTTGACTCCCGTTCAAATTAATTAGCTTAAATAACTCTTAGATTAATGTGTTGTAATTAGTTAGTTTTCCTTTGAATTTATAATGCCAGTTAACTTAGTTAATTAATTTGGTGTTGTAATAGTTAGTTTAATTAGGATTTTTATTCAGACCCTCTTACATTAGGGCGAATATGTAATAATTTGTGTATGTCTTCTAACTCCCATTTCTTTCTCCCTTTTATTTACATCCTTACCGTGGTTATATAGCATCATATTTCCCTTAGCATTTTCCATGACTCACATCCATTCGTTTTGCATGCATAAGGGTTCGGCTTATCATACTAACCAATGTCAATTTCAAATTCCTCGCCCGAATACATGCCTTATTGCATTCCTTGAATTGACTCACATGCCATGCTAGTAGCCAAACCAATTAATTACATGTTGTATGCGTTGAATTAGTCATGTTGCATTGTTTAAGATCATGCATTTTTTTTAACTATTTTCTTTCTTTTAGCTCACCTCGGATATTTGGGGTAAGAAATTTTGCTTTAACATATTGCATGTATGTGTTTGTTAGCATGTCGAGCATAACTACCATAAGGCTTGTTAGCATGTCGAGCATAACTACCATGAGGCTACGTGCTTATTTGAAATGACTCTTTGAATGCCTGTAGATGAAGGTTATTTTGCCCAAATTAGGATGACTTTGATTATTACATATACCAACTCATTTTCTTTGAGTTGCGTATTTCAAAAACTCTTTTAAAAATTGCATTGAAATCGAAGCATTATAAATTAGCCAAAGTGGTCTATATTTGTTTGACTTCACGTAGTGATGATAGCATAATAATCGGAATAAGAGCATATATTGTACATACGAATCACATCATGATTAGTAAATCTTTGATCGGGTGAGTGAGGTGCTCAATTCATGATCTTCCCCTCTCATATCTAAGTTCCCGAGCCGAGACACTTTGGTGATGACGGACAAATGGCCTTTGGCACGAGTTACGGGTTTCCTAAATTTTTCAAAAAATTTAGGTGAAGACTCTAAAATCTGGTAATGCAGTCAATTTTTGGCATTTTTGATTAAAAATTGATTTTCCAAAGATTTACCAAATTTGGACTCATTTGTTTTTTACTGTTTCACATTGCACTTGTGAAATCAGATTCAGAACCACAAGAGTCTGAACTGTAGGGCTATCATATTCGAGGAGACTAAACCCCTCCGAGGAACATAAAAAGCCAACCACACGCCGACTGAAGTATTTTTCTATTTCAGGTATTGGAGTGAGGATCTTTCAAGGGCTTGTTTGGAGTGAAGGATTATTGTAAAACCACCTCTTACAATTTTCTTTTTTGCTTTGGTAGAGAGAGAGAGAGAGAGAGAGAGAGCGCGCTTGTGGAGTAATTTTTGATTAGTGGAAGTTGGGTTTGAGATAAGCTGGATTGAGTGAGTGAATTTGGATTTGAGAGAAGTTGAGTTGGAGAATTGAATGATTGTGGTAGTGGTTAATGGTGGTGGTAGCGCTTGTAAAGACGGAGGAGAAAGGGAATAATTGAAGGAAGAAAAGAGATGGCGAGTTTGGGTAGTAGAAGATAGGTTTGCATCTTTCTTTTAAAATTTGAGGCTAAAGTGTGTATATATATATTTTTTTGTGTATACCCCCCTGACGTTTGATTAAAATACGAATTGCCCCATGTGGTTTTGGAAATTAGAGATGCTCGTGGTTCGGTTGCGGCTTGGGAATCTCCAATCTATCATTTGTCCAAAACTAGGCTAATTGGAGAAAATCAATTCGCAACCATTTGCCAGATTGGCAGATGCGGATTGGGCGGTTTGGTAGATTTACGGATGGATGCAAATTAGTTTAGTGGTTTACAATTTACAAATTTTCAACATAATAAAACCCGTTGACATAATTTTTTTTTTTTTGCTTTGTTTTGTTTTTTTTTTTTTGTTTTTTTTTGGATAACAATCGAAGCTGTCTTATTAATAATGAATACAAACATAGATAATAATCCAACAAACCTCTATGTTAACAATGACTACAAACTAGGGGTGTTCGCGGTTCAGTTGTAGCCTGAGAACCTCCAATCTACCATCCGTCCAAAACTAAGTGAATTAGAGAAAATCAATCCATATATGTCCATTTATCATCATACATCCATCCAAAATACAGTGGATTGGTTCAGTTCGATCAGATTGGACGAATCCATATATTTGCTAAGCACCCCTACTGGAAATTACATTCCACCCCCTGAGATTTCGAATTATGTAACAAATTGCTCATTTTATTAATAAATCATCAAATCAATTAACAGTTTTTAATGATATTAGAAATATGTTTCAATTAATAATTTAAGTAATTTTATCATTGTATAGGAGAGCAATTATTAATTTCATTTTTTTAGTTAATTCTATTAAATAAAATTCTGACGATGGGGTATTTGTAATTTTCTAAATTACAAGCAGTAATCTGTATTTTAAGCAAATCTCGGGAGAAATTTGTAATTTATCTTCTTTTTTAAAACCTTTTCCGTTTTAAATGTGACGGTAAGAATAAAATTGATACAATTTCAAAAATTTTAAAAATAAAATTGAAATTATTCAAAATTTGAAAATATAATTAACTATCGAGATATAGTACAAGGATAAAAGTAAAATTTTCTATTTGTTGCGACTAAGATGAAATGTCACAATTGATAGAGAGAGCCATAACTAATGAAATGTCACAATTGATAGAGAACCGTAACTAATTAATTTCGTGGATACATCTACACCCTGAAACATTACTGTTACAAATAAGTTGCGGGACCACATGATAATAAATTAATATGATGGCTTTGACTTGTGACTAGCTACTAAAGAAAGAGATAAGAGCATCTCTAATACATCTTTCAGGGATTTGCTTCTCTAATTTATTTTTTAAATTCATTTTTATTTGGAAGGAGAATGAGTTGATATTTCATATTTGGAGGGAGGATGAAAAATAGAGGATCCCCTCTAAAATACTATTCATTCTTTATTTTTTATTATATTACAAATAACTTTTAATATGTAAATTTAATTTTTATAAAATTAGTATCATTAAAAAGTATGAAATCATACCTTTAAAATGAGTATAATATTAAATATATTTTACAAAAATTTTAAAATTAAATATTTGTTAATGAACAAAAATTACTTTTTGATAAAGGGAGGATGAAGGGTTGTGAAGGTTTGTGGTTAGAGTTTGAATGAATAATAACGTACTCTATATTTACTTTTTAAATTAAAAAAAAATTATTTTCATCCTCTTTGTGAGAGGATTGGGTTGGAGATGCTCTAAGAGACTGTAGGTATACTATCTCCATCCAAATTATTTGTCGAGAAAAAATAAAAATTTTAAAATAAAATATTTTGTATAATTTTTTTTTTACAAAAAAAAAAATTGCAAATTAAAAGTATTTAATAAGATCTTTCAATTAGTGAAAAACAACTAAAAAACTTAGTACGAGAAAGCATTATTTGTAAGTTCTCATTTTTTATACTGGATAAAAAAGTATATATTTTGTCGCGCCATATATATTAATAGAAATTAATTATTAATTATTAATAGGTAAGATTTGAATCCACAATTTCACCGTATATATTAATAGAAATTAATTATTAATAGGTAAAATTTGAATCCACAATTTCACGTGACAAAGTATGGCCAAAAAAACAAAACATTTCACGTGACAAAGTGATATTTCATCATTACTTAAACTAAAAGTCTTTGTTGATGGATTGATGGTTGTTGCTGCTGTGAGTTACTTAAAGCCAATTATAATTATTTGAATCGTTTATATTATAAAATTTGTTTAGTATTTTTTTTTCATAAAAAATTTAGTTAATTAGATATTTATAATCCCATGTTCATATTCTAATTGTTTTTTAAAAAAAAAAAGAATTTGTCGAAATTGTGTTTACTATTTATTTTTAAAAAAAAAACAAATATGCTTTTAACACTGTTTTCTAATGGGAAAAAAATATTTCCGTCTATATCTAAAGAAATATTTTTAAATTAAGGATATTTATTATAAATATTAATATATAAGATTATAATAAATATTAATATATAAGATTATAAAATTTTACTATAGTGGTGTCTCTCTATCTCAAAAAATGAGAACTTACAAATAATATATGTGTGTGTGTTTGTGTTTTAGATCTGTGTCTAGATCTTACTATTTGATTTACATGTGTTGATCTATATTTGTTTGTTTGTTTTTTTTTTTTTTTTTTTTTTGGGGGGGGGGGGGGGGAATTTTGCTTTTCTTCTTCTTGTTATTGTTATTGTTGTGATTGTTGTTATGGAAATCGAGAAATGAATTTGTTTGTGGTCTGATAAACGCAGTTGGCAGTAGTTGTGTGGGCGTGGGTGTGTTCACCGATGATGATGGTGGTGGTGGCGGCGGTGGTGGGAAAGAGAGAATTGTTTCATTTCAACGAATAAAACAAAAAGAGTAGATTGTTTTTAATAGACCACACATGTTTCTAACAGATACCAAAAGTGAGGATGGCATAAAAATAAAATTTTGAACACATAGGTTCAACAAATGGAAAAAATGAATTGTTATTTTAACATATAGAAAAAATTAAACAGATAACAAAATTTGCACGAATATTTGAGCAGATAGTCAAAAAATTTAAACAGATAGAAAATAATTTGAATAGATAGATATAAATTTGAACAAATAGTCAATGAAAAGTCAACAGATAAAAAAAATCAATAGATAAATTAAGGGATAAAATTGAAAATAAATTATCTTCCAAAATCAATTAAAGGATTTTTAACCAAACGATGAACTTCTCACTAATAAGAAATACTACTTCTGTCTCAAAATATTAGTTCCTTATTCTATTTTTCATTGTCCCAAAATATTAATCCATTTTCAAAAATCAAGTACAAAAATAATATGAATTTTCTATTTTGTCATTCTTTTAAATTCATTAATAACATAAAAAATACAATTATGACATTGATATTTCTTAAAAATATACTATCAAAAAGTAATTTTAAAAAATCATTTTTTTTAAAGTACAATAATTGTGCTATCAAAAAAAATTAAATTTCCTAAAAAGAACTATTATTTTAGAACGAAATGAGTATTCATTTAATTTAATACCTTATATATTCTTTAGATTTGAATTTATCATCAATTTATTCATTTATGATGGGTCAATTATTATTAAGATAAAGTAATTCATTTCACTCATGACATGTTTCAGGTGACGTCATGGTGCGACCTCATCAATCATAGTACAAGCCAAGTCATGATATATTAAAGAGAAAGGGAAATGATCCAGACCCAGCAGCTCCAGCACCCCCACACTTTTGTGAGAGAGGGGAAGGAGAGAGAGTGGAAAAAAAAGAAGAAAGAAAAAAACAAAAATTATAATGCATGATCACAAATTAATTGAGGGTCATGAAAGTCAAAAATAATGGGGTCTCAAGTATTTTCTAAAGGACAAATGGAAAAAGCTAGTAACTTTTTATCTCTTTGATTTTTTTGAAATTACATTATTTTTTTACTTTTTTTAAAAAAATAAAAAAAAAAGTAAAAATGTCACATTTTATCCTACTTTCTAAAATAAGTTTAAATGAGTGTTATGAAATATTGGTTAAAATAGTCAAAAGTTAAAACATCTAATCAAATTATTATTATTTTTTTTTTATGTCCTTTTGTTAAAAAATAAAGAATTAACCATAATAATTAATTCCCCAAAATAAGAGTATATATGTCAGCTTAAATTTGGCTCATTCCAAACTTGACCTAAAGGAATTTTTAAATCTTAAATCCGTTTATTTAGGGTTGGTTTGGCAAGGGCTCATTGGGCTTTTTTGACTCAATGAGCCACAAAAGACAGAATAGGCTCATAAGCTATAACAGACAAAACATCACATCCAACCCCATAATCATTGCACTATTCTCTCACAAAAAAGTCAAAAAAACCAAAAAGCCAAAAGCCCTTCCCAAACCAAGCTTTTGAGCCCAGGCTCATATAGCCAAAAAAGTTAAAAAGCCAAAAAACTAACTCACTTTCCAAACGGAGGCTTAATCTATTAGATATGAACTTTTTTTTTCTTTTCTTGATTGACTATTAAATTATTTAAATATTTTTAATAATTATTTAAATTTAAAATATTAATAAAATCTAATTATAAAATAAATATGATCTATTAAACAAATATTTTTATTTAAGCAGTAGATAAAGTATTGATATTTTTTCTTATCTTTAACTATATTTGTAGTATTTTTCAAATTAAATAATATAAAAATTAATATTAATATTTTATAAACTAGATCAAGTTAAAACTTTTTATCCCATGCCAATCAGAAAATTAAATGAACTTTTAACCCAACTTAATCGTATGGGCTATACATTTTTTTTTTTTTTTTTTAAAGACTTACATATAGATCATAATAGGTAGACTCACTATCCAATAGGTCCTGCGATAATTAATGATATTTTTCATCAGACACTATTAAAAAAGTCACTAATTATTAATTTTCAACGACAATTTGAAAATTTTATCACAAAACATGTCAATAATTATAAATTTTAGCAACAGTTAAAAAAATCGTCACAAAAAAATGTGACTAATTTTCAATTTTTAACGACAATTTGAAAATTTGATCATAAAAAAAATCACTAATGATAAGTTTTAGTGACAATTTAGAAAAATCGTGTTTAGCGACATATGCAAAAAATAGACATATAAAATTATTTTTAACGACGCTTTTACTATGACTGATTTTCAATAAGACTTAATAAGAATTATGTCTAATAATTAAAACTTATTAGAAGTTTACCCCTTTTTTTTTCAAGACACTTACCGGCCAGTCCTATTGACCGGACTTATTTACCTACAAGTCTTGTTTCTTTTTCAACTATCAATATCCCAAAATATCCTCACTTTATCTCATTCAACACTTAACCACAATATTACTGTTATCACCTATTACTAAGAGCAATCACCTCCGGTCACTGGCGACAACCTCCGACCTTTTGCAATGATTTCCGGCGACCACCTCTAACCTTCGGCAACCACTTCCGGGCGCCATCTCTAACTACCAGCAACCATCTCCGACAACTCCTAGGTACATTTTTCTGACCATTTTCTAACAAAAACAATGTTCATTTCCACCACTACCTACTCAAATCTAGTTGGGATTGCGATGTTCCGCTATGACGTTCTTTGCACTCATCTGTTTCTTTTATTGATGTAATATGTTCGTATATTTATCAATAAAGTTGTTTCTTCTGCTGATAAAAAAAAAAAAAAAGAAACAACAACAACACAAAGAGAGAGAGAGAGAGAGAGAGAGAGAGAGAGAGATGAAGATAATGGAGAGAGATGAAGGGAAAAAATAAAAATTTGTCAAAAAAAATTCACAATCAGTCTTCATTATTATAGATCAATACAAGATCAACAAATTTATCAAAAACATATGCAGTGATAAATTTATCACTATTTGTAAAAAATTGTCTATTCTAAATCTGACTCATTCACTCACTCGCGCTCACACTCACACTCACTTACTCACAAGACACGTCCTCTTATACACACATACAGAACAAGATTGACTGATAAATTTATCATATCATGATTTGTAAAAAATTACGTATACCAAATCTGACCAATTCCCTCACTTACACTCACACTCACACTCACACTCATAAGACACCTCCTTTTATATGCATACAGAACAATATAAGCTGATAAATTTATCACCAATAAATCGATTTGTAGTAGATCTACTTCGAAAAATAAAGAGAAACATAAAGGAGAGATAAAGAAAGGCATTTGAAAAAAGTCTCGATCTTAATGACGACCATGTATAGTACCAGATTGCTGCCGAATATAGTGGATCGAAATTGAAAATACCTAGACCTGAAGCCATCGATGAAGTTCATCATCAAAGATAACAGATCAATAATGGATGATTATGGTAGCAGCGGTGACGTCAAAGTCAAGCAACAAGAGAAGATGACAATGGCATGAAGTGAGCAGCGACGACGGCGATAAGAGATGAGGACAAAGGTGATGGTTGAGGCGATTGATATTGGCATCGATAAAGAAAGATAGGTGGTTGAGACAAGCATTATTGATGGTGATAGAGGAGAACATGGGTTGAGGTGAGCAACAGTAGCCGACGATGGATGGTGGCGGATGTGTAGTGTGAT
Source organism: Camellia lanceoleosa (assembly GCA_025200525.1). NCBI lineage: Eukaryota > Viridiplantae > Streptophyta > Magnoliopsida > Ericales > Theaceae > Camellia > Camellia lanceoleosa. The sequence goes on along the minus strand of CM045762.1, from coordinate 82,340,690 downwards.
GAGCGAGCGAGCGAGAGAGAGAGAGAGAGAGAGAGAGAGAGATCATTCTCTGTAAAATATTAGTGAGAGTAGAGAAGAAAATATATTTACTGAGAATATTAAAGGCATTTAACACTACAACAAACTGACTTTTTACAGCACCACATCAACGGCATACAATAAATGCACGCCGTAGTTTCTTACTTTTACGACTTGTTTTTTTTGCACGTCGTAAATACTTTTCCAACCACGGCATGCTTAATGCGTAGGCCGTGAATGGTAATAACGATGGTTTTTTTACAGCCTGCAATGCATGCCGTAAATAATAAAACTTTCTACAACGTACATATAGTGTGCCGTTAATACATTAATTATACACGGCAAACATACGCTAGCCGTGAAAAGTAATAAAACTTTTTTAGATCGTGAATGGTAATAAAAATTTTCACGGCGTACACAACGCCCACTATTAAAAGTATTGCACTTTTTACGACGCACACATCACCTACCGTTAAAAGTATTACCTTTTTATGACGCACAATACATGTCGTGAATTGTATAATAAAAAAAATGCCAAAATGAAATTTGGGGCGCCAATTTTTTTCCCCAAGATAACTATTTTCTCTACAAATCCCTTTTTTTCTCTATATATTCGAACCTTGGGATAACCCACCGCTGCCCTCTCTTTGATAACCAGGTTTTTTTTTAGGTGTGAATTGTGAAGACTTTCAAGAGGATATTTCAACTCCGGTGGCTGCCCTAAACCTGTTAAAGTCGAGATGGTCCGATATTGTGGAGAAAGAGAGTAGTGAGGAAGTTATTATCAACGGATTTAAGGATTTACCTGATAGCTCGATTATAGCTGGGGCTAGGAATATGGTTTCCAATCTAGATGAATCAGAGATTATACATGAGGACATAACGTCTCAGAAGCTTTCAGATCCTTAAATGGGCATGGATAGAGTAAGCCCTAAAGCAAGGAGTTCAAGCCATCGAGAAGATCTGGGGGTGAGAAATGTTTTCCCTCAGATGGGTGGATGTACTGGTCTACAACATAGGACACGAGGTGGAAGGGGTGGAAGAGGAGTTAGGCAATGGATTGGGTTCTTGGTAAATCAAAGCGAACAAGAGGAGGGTAATGATGCTGCCAACTTTGTCCCAGTGGCGAACCTAGTTGTGCCGAAGAAGAAGACCTAGACCTCAGTGGTAGCTACAAATCAGAGATTTGCTGTGAAACTAAGGTATTTTCCACCTAATCGCAATACTGACATTGTTGTTGATCTCCCACATCAGGAAAACAATGAAAAATGGGAAGCTTGTTTGGTTGGCCATTTTTTAGATAGAAATCTTGAATTCAACTATGTCAAAACATATGCATTTAATCTGTGGAGGAGAAAAGGTCTAAGGGAGGTAATTTCTAATAATAATGGCGTCCCAATAAATTCTTGAAAAATAGTATGTGACAAACATTCATTCCTAGTTTTCTTGAAGGAATGAGATTCAAATTTTGTAAACTAACTACAATTTTTATTTTTTGGGGGGGGTAACACTCAAATGTAGTTGTATTCGTGATTTATTCATAAAGAAACTACACACATGGAACGTTTGTAAAAACAATATTGTTATAGAATTATTTATCCTCATACACCCATGGAACAATTGCTTCACACTAGCTCCTACCTCCACATAGGCCTTTTGCAAAGTTTTGACTCTTTAAAGCTTTATATGTATGTAAATGACCTATTGCTGTCTTGATACTCTCTCTTATTTCTTTTTTTTTTCCTTTTTTTTTTTTTTTTTTTTTTTTGTGGTGTTGATATACTGATTGGGATTTATGAAAAATATTATAGGGTTTTGAAGGTCTTTGGATTCAACAGCTAATATTGATGCGTTTGATTTGATGAGATGAGTATTGTGTTTATCTTTGTAGAATTTGGTTATTAAATTAGTTTGATGAATATTGTGCATATTGTGTGTATGCTAATCTATATCTATGTAGTAATTCTACTATAAGAACTGTATATTTTGTTTGTTTTAGTTATGAATTAAGTGAACTTTTCCACATACGAAGCAAATTGGTTGGAATAATCTGATACCCACATTAGTAGGTTTGCTGATATATACTGACTGGATGGAATTATATATATTTACCCACTAACAGAACTTTTAGATTAAGACCATGTATGTTAGTCTAGTTTTCACTTTCCTCTTCTCCTTCTTTACATGTTTGCCTTCTTCTTCTTTTTTTTGGTTAGTAGGAAAAATAAGTTTGTTTTATGTTTTTTCTACACTCAAACAAAAGATTTTTAGCTCTCTTTAATAACATTTCCCAAAAATTTGCGGTAACCTTGGTTAGCCCCAATTTCGTATCTATCCAAGAAAAGCTTCATAACCATCCAAACAGGAAAAAAAAAAAAAAAAAACACAGAAAAACCTTATCCATAGTTCAAAACTAATGCAATCTATGCTTTTCTTCCTAAGCCATCGACATCTAATTAATGCTTCATGTGTTTGGTTATATCCGGGTGGTAGGGAAATAGAGAGGTCTTACTCGTTTTTTATTCACCTCACTCACTCTCTCTCTCTCTTTCTCTCTCTCTCTCTCTATATATATATACATATATATATGCTCAAACAAGTTGTGCACAATTTTATTTTATTTTTTTGTGTTTTCCCTTCTTTTAGCATGGATTCCAATGCTTCAAATGGAGAACACCAATTTAGTGTTTCCCATATTTTGAAGTTGTCCATTAAATATATAATTTAACTATTGATCAAGTAAGAAACCAAAGTTATAACTTATTTATTTTAATTGGACTGCATCGAATATGTTCGGGCTTTTTTTATTATTATTATTATTTTGTGTGTTTGAATTGATCATGACATGTTAAAGGAAAGGTAAATTTGGTTGTGTTGGAAATAACTGGATTTGGCATAATTAGGACTTTTGTTCTTACTAAATTGTGGAATGTAAATTTTTGCTTTTCATATAATCATCAGTTTTTCCTAATTTGTAGATTGTTGCTCCCTTGCTCTCAATGTTTGTAATTTGTGAATTTCTTTGATTTCTTCATTTGAGTTTCTACACTTCTGTAACACCCCTCGTCACTGATCACCGATAAAGACTGATTATGATTAGTAATTGAATTGATTGAAATACTGAACTGACTGACCGAAATCTGGAACTGAATTGGTTAAGTATATCTATCATATTGCATTTTCATCTGTTGCCTGTTCGATTATCTGTTCATATTTTTATGTTTGAACTGCAAATTGAAGGCCTTATTAGCGGCCGAACCTGAAATTGGTTTATGGTTTATGACTTATGATCGTTAGAATCTATGTAATTTTATGGTATATTTACTTGAAAAGTGATTTAGTATGATTAAAATAGATTAAAACAAAGCTAATTAAAGAGTTAGGCTTATCTACAACTTTGCCATTGTGAGTGGGCCACTATCTATACACATATTTGAGCCTTTATACATCTAAACAAAACATTTCTTTAGCCTTATTTCTTGTCTCAAACGACCAAGAGAGAGTGAGGGGGAGAATTGATTTGTTCTTGAGAGAATTGCTTGGAAATTAGAAGAAATTGTAGAAGACTTGCAACATTGAGCCTCCATACCTCTAATTCTTGACATAAGGTAGAGCTTTTGCCCTCTTGTCTTTGATTTGAGCTTCTTCTAGCATGTCTTAGAGAATTGTTAAAGGTTGGAGCTTAGGCATGGCTTATAATGTTGAATTGTAGCTTAATTGTTGCATGCATGTTACCATTCTTGGGTTTTGAGGTTGTAAGTTCATAATTCTCCACATGCATGTTCATAATATTGTTATAGTTCATGTTGTCACCATGTTTTTGCAAGATTTGAGCTCATTTGAGCAAGTATTGAAGCTTTAAATGGTTTAAATTTATGCATGTTCTTCATGTCCACGAAAATGTGGTTTGAAATTGGATTTAATTGAAACACCCTTCGGCATTGATTCATCAAATTGATCTTTGAAACATATAATATTATATGTTTACAAGTGTTTTCCAGGTTTTCAGCCCAAGAGGATCGATTTTAATGCATTTAAACTTGGTTTTGTGCTTGGGACTCAAATCTGGGTTTTCTAGATTTTGGACCCACGCTCGAGCGAGGAAGTCCACGCTTGAGCGTACACTTTGTGATCATGCCTTCCGCTCGAGCGAGAAAAGTGACACTCGAGCGTGAAATGCGTGCATCCAGTAATTTGCATGAGCTTACAGGCCGCTCGAGCGAGAGAATTCATGCTCGAGCGAGGACTTGTGTCTCACGCTCGAGCGAGGGTCGAGCATCCGTCGAGCGTAAATTTTGAGCATCCAGTATTTTCACTATAGCTTACAGTCCGCTCGAGCGACGGAAGTCACGCTCGAGCGGAGCTCCTTTGTCTGCATGTCCGCTCGAGCATAGGAAGCCACGCTCGAGCGAGTCCCCTGTTTTCTGAAATTTTTTTAAAGTGTTTAAAAGTGCACCTTTGCATCCTCTTTCCATCCTAGGCATTCCTAGGGCATGTTTAAGACATCTTAATGAGGATATAGATGTAGAACACACCGAGGCAATTAGGGATTAAGTTAATATCTTTCCCAACTGTATAGCTTAGTGTGTATTCATTTTGTAAACTATGTAGGGTTGGCGATTGGAGACACGCCCTAGCCTAACTATAGCCCAGAACTCTGTGAGTAACAATTGTGTAAAGATATGTTCAACTGAGAATGTTTTCTGACTGTTTAACTGAACTGCTTTCTGAACTGATATTGTTAATTGAATGAATGTATGTCCTATATTCTGAACTGTATTGTGGCATCCTTAGCAACTACTGTTTACTGTTACTGTTACATCGGTTCCCTTGTTGGAACCACCATTGTTTACTGATTGATGGCCATCATTGACTATTCGGTCTTTCAAGACCTACTGTTTACTGTACTGCTATGCCATGCTAATGGATGTACCACATATGACTGAATGACTGATATACCGAATTAATGAACTATTTTCATTACTGAAGGGCATTCATTCTTAACCTCTTTACGCATTATGTTATTCACTAGGCTTTAGCTCACTGTTAATATATATATGTAGGTGTTCAGGCACCAGACCGGAGCTAGAAGCGTGGATTAGACTCCCCCTTTTGTCAAGCCAACCACTGTGCCTCACTGTGAGGTTCCGAGCCTACCAAGCTATGGCTTAGGGGTGTTTTTATTTTCCCTGTCTGACTCTGTGTCTGTTTTGTATAACTGTATAGACTGATAGCACGGTATTGTACTGTTAATAGGGATTTGGTCCTTGTTCTAATTGACTGTAAATGTTGTACATACTGTTCTGTACTGAGTATATATTTGTATGAAAAGTCTTTTTGCATACAGATTATCACAGCTCATTGGACATTGTCTATTTACTGTTTTGGCTTCCGCCATGCCCCTGTACTGCTTTTTTGTATCAGATATTGCGTGCCATCGATAATCTCGGATTACTGGCCGGTTACGGTGCTAAACCCATAGGGGCGGGTTTGGGTCGTGCCAGAGTGGTATCAGAGCGATACTTACCACGAGTTATACCGCACACACGTGTCCAAATGAGCTATAGGATGTCCTAGAAAAGTGATTAGGGCATTGCATGAGCATGATAAGTGTGTGGCTATGACATGACTGAACATGTGCTAATGTGATAAACCGTTTAAGTATGCAACTGCTTATGTTGATAATTGCTAAAACTATTTATAGTGAAATGGATAATACAAGAACTGCAAATGAATCTGAATCCTCATCCTCTGAGGCAAGAATGGCAAGACTGGAAAGATGATGGAACTAATAACTAAAAGACTAGATCAACAACAGAATCAACAGCCCCCACCTCCTCCTCCGTTATAGCCGGAACAGAATGTCAATGTTAATGATGGGGACATAATTGCTCCCACCCACAAGTTCAGCAAAATGAAACCCGTCATCCTTTTAGGGAGGCCTTGAACCGTTAAAAGCGGAAAGCATGGGTTCTTGAAACAGAAAAATTGTTTGAGGTTTTTCTGTGCTCTGAAGCGCATAAAGTACTATTGGCCACCTTTACTCTACAAGAAGAAGCTAGAAGGTGGTGGATGCTTATCCGTGATGACAACACTGTAATGACTTGAGCTCAGTTCAAAGGAGCCTTCTTTGAAAAGTACTTCCCTCAGTGTGTCAGGGACAGAAAGGTGACTGAATTTGAGCAACTGAAACAAGGCACCATGTCGGTGGCAGAATATGAAACAAAGTTCACCGAGCATGCTAGATATGCACCACACATGGTGGACACTGATTACAAGAAGGCCAGAAAGTTTGAAGGCGGCCTGAATGTTGCAATACTCGACAGAATTAATGTTTTTGAAGCTACCGAACTATGTAAATGTTCTTAACCGAGCTTTGATGGCTGAATCGAACATCGAAGCACTGAAAACTGAAACACCAGCGTCTGAATGGCAGGGTAAAATGCAGGGTTTCAAGTTCAAGAAAGGCAAGCATAACCCATTGAACAAGAAACAGAATACGGGGTCAACAACTAGCCCTTCATACCTTCATGTTCTGAATGTGGTAAGAATCACAAGGGAGTTTGTTATAAAGTCTCTGGTGCTTGTTACAGGTGTAGCAAGGTGGGCCACATGGTCGAAGATTTCCCTTCCACTCCTCAGGGGCATAGTAAAGCTACACCAAGCACAGCAGCATCAACTGCTACACCAAAGCCCAATCCCAAAGCTACTGGAAATGAGCCTATGAGGCAGGGCCGAGTGTTCACCCTATTACCTGGAGACATACAAAATACCGAGACCGTTGTGTTAGGTATTCTCTCTATTTGTACTCAGAATGCTTATGTTCTAATTGGTTCGGGGTCTACACATTCATATGTATCGCATGCTTTTTCGCGAAAATTGAGTAGACCATTAGAACCCATGAATTATCTGTTAGCTGTATCATCACCCGTTGGGGGATCCATGACTTGTGCATACATGTACCCTGCCTGTGAAATTATTGTTGGAGATGCACATTTGTTTATTGACTCACTGCCTCTGAACATAGATCATTTTGATGTAATATTGGGGATGGACTGGTTAACGAAATATCATGCCACCATAGACTGTGTAACGAAACAAGTAGTTTTCTGTCCACCGGGTTTGCCTAAATTTGTGTTTAATGAGAGTGGAGTGGTACCTCCCCTATATTTGATTTCATCTGTGAAGGCTGTTAAATTGATTAGAAAGAGATGTAAGGGGTATTTCTGTTCTGTATTGACCGTACCTACTGATGTTAAAACTGATGTAAACTGCATTCCTATAGTCAGAGAATTCCCAGATGTTTTCCCAGATGATCTGCCAGGGGATTTGATTGACCGAGAGATTAAGTTCACCGTTGATGTGATTCCGGGTACACAGCCTATATCTTAAGCTCCTTACAGAATGGCTCCCACTGAACTGAAAGAATTGAAAGTGCAACTACAAGAACTGTTAGACAAAAAGTTCATCCAGCCTAGTACTTCACCGTGGGGCGCACCTGTCTTGTTTGTGAAAAAGAAAGACGGCTCACTGAGACTCTGCATCGACTACCGTGAATTGAACAAGGTAACTGTGAAAAATAAATATCCATTACCGCGTATTGATGACTTATTTGATCAGTTATAGGGTGCTCAAGTATTTTCCAAGATTGATCTCAGATTCGGATATCATCAGTTAAAAGTTAAACCAGAGGACATTGACAAAATTACTTTTCGAACGAGGTATGGACACTACGAATTTTTGGTTATGCCTTTCGGAGTTACCAATGCACCTGCTGCATTTATGGACCTCATGAACAGAATCTTTAAACCATACCTTGATGACTTTATTGTT